>OX371262.1:17784426-18984426 GCA_947311025.1 Lypha dubia
TACATATAGACTATGTAAGTCCGATTTCTCAATTGTATTTGAGAATTTTTCTATAACATTTGTTTGTCACTCATTTGGACCAATGGGAAATTAAAGCCAAGGATCCATACTTATAGACTACGTAAGTCCGATTTCTCAATTGTATTTGAGAATTTTTCTATAACATTTGTTTGTCACTCATTTGGACCAATGGGAAATTAAAGCCAAGGATCCATACTTATAGACTACGTAAGTCCGATTTCTAAATTGTATTTAAGAATTTTTCTATAACATTTGTTTGTCACTCATTTGGACCAATGGGAAATTAAAGCCAAGGATCCATACTTATAGACTATGTAAGTCCGATTTCTCAATTGTATTGGAGAATTTTTCTATAACATTTGTTTGTCACTCATTTGGACCAATGGGAAATTAAAGCCAAGGATCCATACTTATAGACTATGTAAGTCCGATTTCTCAATTGTATTTGAGAATTTTTCTATAAAATTTGTTTGTCACTCATTTGGACCAATGGGAAATTAAAGCCAAGGATCCATACTTATAGACTATGTAAGTCCGATTTCTCAATTGTATTTGAGAATTTTTCTATAACATTTGTTTGTCACTCATTTGTACCAATGGGAAATTAAAGCCAAGGATCCATACTTATAGACTATGTAAGTCCGATTTCTTAATTGTATTTGAAAATTTTTCTATAACATTTGTTTGTCACTCATTTGGACCAATGGGAAATTAAAGCCAAGGATCCATACTTATAGACTATGTTAGTCCGATTTCTCAATTGTATTTGAGAATTTTTCTATAAAATTTGTTTGTCACTCATTTGGACCAATGGGAAATTAAAGCCAAGGATCCATACTTATAGACTATGTAAGTCCGATTTCTCAATTGTATTTGAGAATTTTTCTATAACATTTGTTTGTCACTCATTTGGACCAATGGGAAATTAAAGCCAAGGATCCATACTTATAGACTATGTAAGTCCGATTTCTCAATTGTATTTGAGAATTTTTCTATAACATTTGTTTGTCACTCATTTGGACCAATGGGAAATTAAAGCCAAGGATCCATACTTATAGACTATGTAAGTCCGATTTCTCAATTGTATTTGAGAATTTTTCTATAACATTTGTTTGTCACTCATTTGGACCAATGGGAAATTAAAGCCAAGGATCCATACTTATAGACTATGTAAGTCCGATTTCTCAATTGTATTTGAGAATTTTTCTATAAAATTTGTTTGTCACTCATTTGGACCAATGGGAAATTAAAGCCAAGGATCCATACTTATAGACTATGTAAGTCCGATTTCTCAATTGTATTGGAGAATTTTTCTATAACATTTGTTTGTCACTCATTTGGACCAATGGGAAATTAAAGCCAAGGAACCATACTTATAGACTATGTAAGTCCGATTTCTCAATTGTATTTGAGAATTTTTCTATAAAATTTGTTTGTCACTCATTTGGACCAATGGGAAATTAAAGCCAAGGATCCATACTTATAGACTATGTAAGTCCGATTTCTCAATTGTATTTGAGAATTTTTCTATAAAATTTGTTTGTCACTCATTTGGACCAATGGGAAATTGAAGCCAAGGATCCATACTTATAGACTATGTAAGTCCGATTTCTCAATTGTATTGGAGAATTTTTCTATAAAATTTGTTTGTCACTCATTTGGACCAATGGGAAATTAAAGCCAAGGATCCATACTTATAGACTATGTAAGTCCGATTTCTCAATTGTATTTGAGAATTTTTCTATAAAATTTGTTTGTCACTCATTTGGACCAATGGGAAATTAAAGCCAAGGATCCATACTTATAGACTATGTAAGTCCGATTTCTCAATTGTATTTGAGAATTTTTCTATAAAATTTGTTTGTCACTCATTTGGACCAATGGGAAATTAAAGCCAAGGATCCATACTTATAGACTATGTAAGTCCGATTTCTCAATTGTATTGGAGAATTTTTCTATAACATTTGTTTGTCACTCATTTGGACCAATGGGAAATTAAAGCCAAGGAACCATACTTATAGACTATGTAAGTCCGATTTCTCAATTGTATTTGAGAATTTTTCTATAAAATTTGTTTGTCACTCATTTGGACCAATGGGAAATTAAAGCCAAGGATCCATACTTATAGACTATGTAAGTCCGATTTCTCAATTGTATTTGAGAATTTTTCTATAACATTTGTTTGTCACTCATTTGGACCAATGGGAAATTAAAGCCAAGGATCCATACTTATAGACTATATCAGTCCGATTTCTCAATTGTATTTGAGAATTTTTCTATAAAATTTGTTTGTCACTCATTTGGACCAATGGGAAATTGAAGCCAAGGATCCATACTTATAGACTATGTAAGTCCGATTTCTCAATTGTATTGGAGAATTTTTCTATAAAATTTGTTTGTCACTCATTTGGACCAATGGGAAATTAAAGCCAAGGATCCATACTTATAGACTATGTAAGTCCGATTTCTCAATTGTATTTGAGAATTTTTCTATAACATTTGTTTGTCACTCATTTGGACCAATGGGAAATTAAAGCCAAGGATCCATACTTATAGACTATATCAGTCCGATTTCTCAATTGTATTGGAGAATTTTTCTATAACATTTGTTTGTCACTCATTTGGACCAATGGGAAATTAAAGCCAAGGATCCATACTTATAGACTATATCAGTCCGATTTCTCAATTGTATTTGAGAATTTTTCTATAAAATTTGTTTGTCACTCATTTGGACCAATGGAAATTGAAGCCAAGGATCCATACTTATAGACTATGTAAGTCCGATTTCTCAATTGTATTGGAGAATTTTTCTATAAAATTTGTTTGTCACTCATTTGGACCAATGGGAAATTAAAGCCAAGGATCCATACTTATAGACTATGTAAGTCCGATTTCTCAATTGTATTTGAGAATTTTTCTATAACATTTGTTTGTCACTCATTTGGACCAATGGGAAATTGAAGCCAAGGATCCATACTTATAGACTATGTAAGTCCGATTTCTCAATTGTATTGGAGAATTTTTCTATAAAATTTGTTTGTCACTCATTTGGACCAATGGGAAATTGAAGCCAAGGATCCATACTTATAGACTATGTAAGTCCGATTTCTCAATTGTATTTGAGAATTTTTCTATAAAATTTGTTTGTCACTCATTTGGACCAATGGAAATTGAAGCCAAGGATCCATACTTATAGACTATGTAAGTCCGATTTCTCAATTGTATTGGAGAATTTTTCTATAAAATTTGTTTGTCACTCATTTGGACCAATGGGAAATTGAAGCCAAGGATCCATACTTATAGACTATGTAAGTCCGATTTCTCAATTGTATTGGAGAATTTTTCTATAAAATTTGTTTGTCACTCATTTGGACCAATGGGAATTAAAGCCAAGGATCCATACTTATAGACTATGTAAGTCCGATTTCTCAATTGTATTTGAAAATTTTTCTATAAAATTTGTTTGTCACTCATTTGGACCAATGGAAATTGAAGCCAAGGATCCATACTTATAGACTATGTAAGTCCGATTTCTCAATTGTATTGGAGAATTTTTCTATAAAATTTGTTTGTCACTCATTTGGACCAATGGGAAATTAAAGCCAAGGATCCATACTTATAGACTATGTAAGTCCGATTTCTCAATTGTATTGGAGAATTTTTCTATAAAATTTGTTTGTCACTCATTTGGACCAATGGGAAATTAAAGCCAAGGATCCATACTTATAGACTATATCAGTCCGATTTCTCAATTGTATTTGAGAATTTTTCTATAAAATTTGTTTGTCCACTCATTTGGACCAATGGAAATTGAAGCCAAGGATCCATACTTATAGACTATGTAAGTCCGATTTCTCAATTGTATTGGAGAATTTTTCTATAAAATTTGTTTGTCACTCATTTGGACCAATGGGAAATTAAAGCCAAGGATCCATACTTATAGACTATGTAAGTCCGATTTCTCAATTGTATTTGAGAATTTTTCTATAACATTTGTTTGTCACTCATTTGGACCAATGGGAAATTGAAGCCAAGGATCCATACTTATAGACTATGTAAGTCCGATTTCTCAATTGGATTGGAGAATTTTTCTATAAAATTTGTTTGTCACTCATTTGGACCAATGGGAAATTGAAGCCAAGGATCCATACTTATAGACTATGTAAGTCCGATTTCTCAATTGTATTTGAGAATTTTTCTATAAAATTTGTTTGTCACTCATTTGGACCAATGGAAATTGAAGCCAAGGATCCATACTTATAGACTATGTAAGTCCGATTTCTCAATTGTATTGGAGAATTTTTCTATAAAATTTGTTTGTCACTCATTTGGACCAATGGGAAATTAAAGCCAAGGATCCATACTTATAGACTATGTAAGTCCGATTTCTCAATTGTATTTGAGAATTTTTCTATAAAATTTGTTTGTCACTCATTTGGACCAATGGAAATTGAAGCCAAGGATCCATACTTATAGACTATGTAAGTCCGATTTCTCAATTGTATTGGAGAATTTTTCTATAAAATTTGTTTGTCACTCATTTGGACCAATGGGAAATTAAAGCCAAGGATCCATACTTATAGACTATGTAAGTCCGATTTCTCAATTGTATTGGAGAATTTTTCTATAAAATTTGTTTGTCACTCATTTGGACCAATGGGAAATTAAAGCCAAGGATCCATACTTATAGACTATGTAAGTCCGATTTCTCAATTGTATTTGAGAATTTTTCTATAACATTTGTTTGTCACTCATTTGGACCAATGGGAAATTAAAGCCAAGGATCCATACTTATAGACTATATCAGTCCGATTTCTCAATTGTATTTGAGAATTTTTCTATAACATTTGTTTGTCACTCATTTGGACCAATGGGAAATTGAAGCCAAGGATCCATACTTATAGACTATGTAAGTCCGATTTCTCAATTGTATTGGAGAATTTTTCTATAAAATTTGTTTGTCACTCATTTGGACCAATGGGAAATTAAAGCCAAGGATCCATACTTATAGACTATGTAAGTCCGATTTCTCAATTGTATTTGAGAATTTTTCTATAACATTTGTTTGTCACTCATTTGGACCAATGGGAAATTAAAGCCAAGGATCCATACTTATAGACTATATCAGTCCGATTTCTCAATTGTATTTGAGAATTTTTCTATAAAATTTGTTTGTCACTCATTTGGACCAATGGGAAATTGAAGCCAAGGATCCATACTTATAGACTATGTAAGTCCGATTTCTCAATTGTATTGGAGAATTTTTCTATAAAATTTGTTTGTCACTCATTTGGACCAATGGGAAATTAAAGCCAAGGATCCATACTTATAGACTATGTAAGTCCGATTTCTCAATTGTATTTGAGAATTTTTCTATAACATTTGTTTGTCACTCATTTGGACCAATGGGAAATTAAAGCCAAGGAACCATACTTATAGACTATGTAAGTCCGATTTCTCAATTGTATTTGAGAATTTTTCTATAAAATTTGTTTGTCACTCATTTGGACCAATGGGAAATTAAAGCCAAGGATCCATACTTATAGACTATGTAAGTCCGATTTCTCAATTGTATTGGAGAATTTTTCTATAACATTTGTTTGTCACTCATTTGGACCAATGGGAAATTAAAGCCAAGGATCCATACTTATAGACTATGTCAGTCCGATTTCTCAAGTGTATTTGAGAATTTTTCTATAACATTTGTTTGTCAATCATTTGGACCAATGGGAAAGTAAAGCCAAGGATCCATACTTATAGACTATGTAAGTCCGATTTCTCAATTGTATTGGAAAATTTTTCTATAACATTTGTTTGTCACTCATTTGGACCAATGGGAAATTAAAGCCAAGGATCCATTCTTATAGACTATGTAAGTCCGATTTCTCAATTGTATTTGAGAATTTTTCTATAACATTTGTTTGTCACTCATTTGGACCAATGGGAAATTAAAGCCAAGGATCCATTCTTATAGACTATGTAAGTCCGATTTCTCAATTGTATTGGAAAATTTTTCTATAACATTTGTTTGTCACTCATTTGGTTCAATGGGAAATTAAAGCCAAGGATCCATTCTTATAGACTATGTAAGTCCGATTTCTCAATTGTATTTGAGAATTTTTCTATAAAATTTGTTTGTCACTCATTTGGACCAATGGGAAATTAAAGCCAAGGATCCATTCTTATAGACTATGTAAGTCCGATTTCTCAATTGTATTTGAGAATTTTTCTATAACATTTGTTTGTCACTCATTTGGACCAATGGGAAATTAAAGCCAAGGATCCATACTTATAGACTATGTCAGTCCGATTTCTCAATTGTATTTGAGAATTTTTCTATAAAATTTGTTTGTCACTCATTTGGACCAATGGGAAATTAAAGCCAAGGATCCATACTTATAGACTATGTAAGTCCGATTTCTCAATTGTATTGGAGAATTTTTCTATAACATTTGTTTGTCACTCATTTGGACCAATGGGAAATTAAAGCCAAGGATCCATACTTATAGACTATGTAAGTCCGATTTCTCAATTGTATTTGAGAATTTTTCTATAAAATTTGTTTGTCACTCATTTGGACCAATGGGAAATTAAAGTTAAGGATCCATACTTATAGACTATGTAAGTCCGATTTCTCAATTGTATTTGAGAATTTTTCTATAACATTTGTTTGTCAATCATTTGGACTAATGGGAAAGTAAGGCCAAGGATCCATACTTATAGACTATGTAAGTCCGATTTCTCAATTGTATTGGAAAATTTTTCTATAACATTTGTTTGTCACTCATTTGGACCAATGGGAAATTAAAGCCAAGGATCCATACTTATAGACTATGTAAGTCCGATTTCTCAATTGTATTTGAGAATTTTTCTATAAAATTTGTTTGTCACTCATTTGGACCAATGGGAAATTAAAGCCAAGGATCCATACTTATAGACTATGTAAGTCCGATTTCTCAATTGTATTTGAGAATTTTTCTATAACATTTGTTTGTCACTCATTTGGACCAATGGGAAATTAAAGCCAAGGATCCATACTTATAGACTATGTAAGTCCGATTTCTCAATTGTATTTGAGAATTTTTCTATAACATTTGTTTGTCACTCATTTGGACCAATGGGAAATTAAAGCCAAGGATCCATACTTATAGACTATGTCAGTCCGATTTCTCAATTGTATTTGAGAATTTTTCTATAAAATTTGTTTGTCACTCATTTGGACCAATGGGAAATTAAAGCCAAGGATCCATACTTATAGACTATGTAAGTCCGATTTCTCAATTGTATTTGAGAATTTTTCTATAACATTTGTTTGTCACTCATTTGGACCAATGGGAAATTAAAGCCAAGGATCCATACTTATAGACTATGTAAGTCCGATTTCTCAATTGTATTTGAGAATTTTTCTATAACATTTGTTTGTCACTCATTTGGACCAATGGGAAATTAAAGCCAAGGATCCATACTTATAGACTATATCAGTCCGATTTCTCAATTGTATTTGAGAATTTTTCTATAAAATTTGTTTGTCACTCATTTGGACCAATGGGAAATTGAAGCCAAGGATCCATACTTATAGACTATGTAAGTACGATTTCTCAATTGTATTGGAGAATTTTTCTATAAAATTTGTTTGTCACTCATTTGGACCAATGGGAAATTAAAGCCAAGGATCCATACTTATAGACTATGTAAGTCCGATTTCTCAATTGTATTTGAGAATTTTTCTATAACATTTGTTTGTCACTCATTTGGACCAATGGGAAATTAAAGCCAAGGAACCATACTTATAGACTATGTAAGTCCGATTTCTCAATTGTATTTGAGAATTTTTCTATAAAATTTGTTTGTCACTCATTTGGACCAATGGGAAATTAAAGCCAAGGATCCATACTTATAGACTATGTAAGTCCGATTTCTCAATTGTATTGGAGAATTTTTCTATAACATTTGTTTGTCACTCATTTGGACCAATGGGAAATTAAAGCCAAGGATCCATACTTATAGACTATGTCAGTCCGATTTCTCAAGTGTATTTGAGAATTTTTCTATAACATTTGTTTGTCAATCATTTGGACCAATGGGAAAGTAAAGCCAAGGATCCATACTTATAGACTATGTAAGTCCGATTTTTCAATTGTATTGGAAAATTTTTCTATAACATTTGTTTGTCACTCATTTGGACCAATGGGAAATTAAAGCCAAGGATCCATTCTTATAGACTATGTAAGTCCGATTTCTCAATTGTATTTGAGAATTTTTCTATAACATTTGTTTGTCACTCATTTGGACCAATGGGAAATTAAAGCCAAGGATCCATTCTTATAGACTATGTAAGTCCGATTTCTCAATTGTATTGGAAAATTTTTCTATAACATTTGTTTGTCACTCATTTGGTTCAATGGGAAATTAAAGCCAAGGATCCATTCTTATAGACTATGTAAGTCCGATTTCTCAATTGTATTTGAGAATTTTTCTATAAAATTTGTTTGTCACTCATTTGGACCAATGGGAAATTAAAGCCAAGGATCCATTCTTATAAACTATGTAAGTCCGATTTCTCAATTGTATTGGAGAATTTTTCTATAACATTTGTTTGTCACTCATTTGGACCAATGGGAAATTAAAGCCAAGGATCCATACTTATAGACTATGTAAGTCCGATTTCTCAATTGTATTTGAGAATTTTTCTATAAAATTTGTTTGTCACTCATTTGGACCAATGGGAAATTAAAGCCAAGGATCCATACTTATAGACTATGTAAGTCCGATTTCTCAATTGTATTTGAGAATTTTTCTATAACATTTGTTTGTCAATCATTTGGACTAATGGGAAAGTAAGGCCAAGGATCCATACTTATAGACTATGTAAGTCCGATTTCTCAATTGTATTGGAAAATTTTTCTATAACATTTGTTTGTCACTCATTTGGACCAATGGGAAATTAAAGCCAAGGATCCATACTTATAGACTATGTAAGTCCGATTTCTCAATTGTATTTGAGAATTTTTCTATAAAATTTGTTTGTCACTCATTTGGACCAATGGGAAATTAAAGCCAAGGATCCATACTTATAGACTATGTAAGTCCGATTTCTCAATTGTATTTGAGAATTTTTCTATAACATTTGTTTGTCACTCATTTGGACCAATGGGAAATTAAAGCCAAGGATCCATACTTATAGACTATGTAAGTCCGATTTCTCAATTGTATTTGAGAATTTTTCTATAACATTTGTTTGTCACTCATTTGGACCAATGCGAAATTAAAGCCAAGGATCCATACTTATAGACTATGTCAGTCCGATTTCTCAATTGTATTTGAGAATTTTTCTATAAAATTTGTTTGTCACTCATTTGGACCAATGGGAAATTAAAGCCAAGGATCCATACTTATAGACTATGTCAGTCCGATTTCTCAAGTGTATTTGAGAATTTTTCTATAACATTTGTTTGTCAATCATTTGGACCAATGGGAAAGTAAAGCCAAGGATTCATACTTATAGACTATGTAAGTCCGATTTCTCAATTGTATTGGAAAATTTTTCTATAACATTTGTTTGTCACTCATTTGGACCAATGGGAAATTAAAGCCAAGGATCCATTCTTATAGACTATGTAAGTCCGATTTCTCAATTGTATTTGAGAATTTTTCTATAACATTTGTTTGTCACTCATTTGGACCAATGGGAAATTAAAGCCAAGGATCCATTCTTATAGACTATGTAAGTCCGATTTCTCAATTGTATTGGAAAATTTTTCTATAACATTTGTTTGTCACTCATTTGGTTCAATGGGAAATTAAAGCCAAGGATCCATTCTTATAGACTATGTAAGTCCGATTTCTCAATTGTATTTGAGAATTTTTCTATAAAATTTGTTTGTCACTCATTTGGACCAATGGGAAATTAAAGCCAAGGATCCATTCTTATAAACTATGTAAGTCCGATTTCTCAATTGTATTGGAGAATTTTTCTATAACATTTGTTTGTCACTCATTTGGACCAATGGGAAATTAAAGCCAAGGATCCATACTTATAGACTATGTAAGTCCGATTTCTCAATTGTATTTGAGAATTTTTCTATAAAATTTTTTTGTCACTCATTTGGACCAATGGGAAATTAAAGCCAAGGATCCATACTTATAGACTATGTAAGTCCGATTTCTCAATTGTATTTGAGAATTTTTCTATAAAATTTGTTTGTCAATCATTTGGACTAATGGGAAAGTAAGGCCAAGGATCCATACTTATAGACTATGTAAGTCCGATTTCTCAATTGTATTGGAAAATTTTTCTATAACATTTGTTTGTCACTCATTTGGACCAATGGGAAATTAAAGCCAAGGATCCATACTTATAGACTATGTAAGTCCGATTTCTCAATTGTATTTGAGAATTTTTCTATAAAATTTGTCACTCATTTGGACCAATGGGAAATTAAAGCCAAGGATCCATACTTATAGACTATGTAAGTCCGATTTCTCAATTGTATTTGAGAATTTTTCTATAACATTTGTTTGTCACTCATTTGGACCAATGGGAAATTAAAGCCAAGGATCCATACTTATAGACTATGTCAGTCCGATTTCTCAATTGTATTTGAGAATTTTTCTATAAAATTTGTTTGTCACTCATTTGGACCAATGGGAAATTAAAGCCAAGGATCCATACTTATAGACTATGTAAGTCCGATTTCTCAATTGTATTTGAGAATTTTTCTATAACATTTGTTTGTCACTCATTTGGACCAATGGGAAATTAAAGCCAAGGATCCATACTTATAGACTATGTAAGTCCGATTTCTCAATTGTATTTGAGAATTTTTCTATAAAATTTGTTTGTCACTCATTTGGACCAATGGGAAATTAAAGCCAAGGATCCATAATTATAGACTATGTCAGTCCGATTTCTCAATTGTATTTGAGAATTTTTCTATAAAATTTGTTTGTCACTCATTTGGACCAATGGGAAATTGAAGCCAAGGATCCATACTTATAGACTATGTAAGTCCGATTTCTCAATTGTATTTGAGAATTTTTCTATAACATTTGTTTGCCACTCATTTGGACCAATGGGAAATTAAAGCCAAGGATCCATACTTATAGACTATGTAAGTCCGATTTCTCAATTGTATTTGAGAATTTTTCTATAAAATTTGTTTGTCACTCATTTGGACCAATGGGAAGTTAAAGCCAAGGATCCATACTTATAGACTATGTAAGTCCGATTTCTCAATTGTATTGGAGAATTTTTCTATAAAATTTGTTTGTCACTCATTTGGACCAATGGGAAATTAAAGCCAAGGATCCATACTTATAGACTATGTAAGTCCGATTTCTCAATTGTATTGGAGAATTTTTCTATAACATTTGTTTGTCACTCATTTGGACCAATGGGAAATTAAAGCCAAGGATCCATACTTATAGACTATGTAAGTCCGATTTCTCAATTGTATTTGAGAATTTTTCTATAACATTTGTTTGTCAATCATTTGGACCAATGGGAAAGTAAAGCCAAGGATCCATACTTATAGACTATGTAAGTCCGATTTCTCAATTGTATTTGAGAATTTTTCTATAACATTTGTTTGTCACTCATTTGGACCAATGGGAAATAAAAGCCAAGGATCCATACTTATAGACTATGTAAGTCCGATTTCTCAATTGTATTTGAGAATTTTTCTATAAAATTTGTTTGTCACTCATTTGGACCAATGGGAAATTAAAGCCAAGGATCCATAGTTATAGACTATGTAAGTCCGATTTCTCAATTGTATTTGAGAATTTTTCTATAACATTTGTTTGTCACTCATTTGGTTCAATGGGAAATTAAAGCCAAGGATCCATACTTATAGACTATGTAAGTCCGATTTCTCAATTGTATTTGAGAATTTTTCTATAACATTTGTTTGTCACTCATTTGGACCAATGGGAAATTAAAGCCAAGGATCCATAGTTATAGACTATGTAAGTCCGATTTCTCAATTGTATTTGAGAATTTTTCTATAACATTTGTTTGTCACTCATTTGGACCAATGGGAAATTAAAGCCAAGGATCCATACTTATAGACTATGTAAGTCCGATTTCTCAATTGTATTTGAGAATTTTTCTATAACATTTGTTTGTCACTCATTTGGTTCAATGGGAAATTAAAGCCAAGGATCCATACTTATAGACTATGTAAGTCCGATTTCTCAATTGTATTTGAGAATTTTTCTATAACATTTGTTTGTCACTCATTTGGACCAATGGGAAATTAAAGCCAAGGATCCATACTTATAGACTATGTAAGTCCGATTTCTCAATTGTATTTGAGAATTTTTCTATAACATTTGTTTGTCACTCATTTGGACCAATGGGAAATTAAAGCCAAGGATCCATACTTATAGACTATGTAAGTCCGATTTCTCAATTGTATTTGAGAATTTTTCTATAAAATTTGTTTGTCACTCATTTGGACCAATGGGAAATTAAAGCCAAGGATCCATAGTTATAGACTATGTAAGTCCGATTTCTCAATTGTATTTGAGAATTTTTCTATAACATTTGTTTGTCACTCATTTGGACCAATGGGAAATTAAAGCCAAGGATCCATACTTATAGACTATGTAAGTCCGATTTCTCAATTGTATTTGAGAATTTTTCTATAACATTTGTTTGTCACTCATTTGGACCAATGGGAAATTAAAGCCAAGGATCCATACTTATAGACTATGTAAGTCCGATTTCTCAATTGTATTTGAGAATTTTTCTATAACATTTGTTTGTCACTCATTTGGACCAATGGGAAATTAAAGCCAAGGATCCATACTTATAGACTATGTAAGTCCGATTTCTCAATTGTATTTGAGAATTTTTCTATAAAATTTGTTTGTCACTCATTTGGACCAATGGGAAATTAAAGCCAAGGATCCATACTTATAGACTATGTAAGTCCGATTTCTCAATTGTATTTGAGAATTTTTCTATAAAATTTGTTTGTCACTCATTTGGACCAATGGGAAATTAAAGCCAAGGATCCATAGTTATAGACTATGTAAGTCCGATTTCTCAATTGTATTTGAGAATTTTTCTATAACATTTGTTTGTCACTCATTTGGACCAATGGGAAATTAAAGCCAAGGATCCATACTTATAGACTATGTAAGTCCGATTTCTCAATTGTATTTGAGAATTTTTCTATAACATTTGTTTGTCACTCATTTGGACCAATGGGAAATTAAAGCCAAGGATCCATACTTATAGACTATGTAAGTCCGATTTCTCAATTGTATTTGAGAATTTTTCTATAACATTTGTTTGTCACTCATTTGGACCAATGGGAAATTAAAGCCAAGGATCCATACTTATAGACTATGTAAGTCCGATTTCTCAATTGTATTTGAGAATTTTTCTATAAAATTTGTTTGTCACTCATTTGGACCAATGGGAAATTAAAGCCAAGGATCCATACTTATAGACTATGTAAGTCCGATTTCTCAATTGTATTTGAGAATTTTTCTATAAAATTTGTTTGTCACTCATTTGGACCAATGGGAAATTAAAGCCAAGGATCCATACTTATAGACTATGTAAGTCCGATTTCTCAATTGTATTTGAGAATTTTTCTATAAAATTTGTTTGTCACTCATTTGGACCAATGGGAAATTAAAGCCAAGGATCCATACTTATAGACTATGTTAGTCCGATTTCTCAATTGTATTGGAGAATTTTTCTATAACATTTGTTTGTCACTCATTTGGACCAATGGGAAATTAAAGCCAAGGATCCATACTTATAGACTATGTAAGTCCGATTTCTCAATTGTATTTGAGAATTTTTCTATAAAATTTGTTTGTCACTCATTTGGACCAATGGGAAATTAAAGCCAAGGATCCATACTTATAGACTATGTAAGTCCGATTTCTCAATTGTATTTGAGAATTTTTCTATAAAATTTGTTTGTCACTCATTTGGACCAATGGGAAATTAAAGCCAAGGATCCATACTTATAGACTATGTAAGTCCGATTTCTCAATTGTATTGGAGAATTTTTCTATAACATTTGTTTGTCACTCATTTGGACCAATGGGAAATTAAAGCCAAGGATCCATACTTATAGACTATGTAAGTCCGATTTCTCAATTGTATTTGAGAATTTTTCTATAAAATTTGTTTGTCACTCATTTGGACCAATGGGAAATTAAAGCCAAGGATCCATACTTATAGACTATGTAAGTCCGATTTCTCAATTGTATTTGAGAATTTTTCTATAACATTTGTTTGCCACTCATTTGGACCAATGGGAAATTAAAGCCAAGGATCCATACTTATAGACTATGTAAGTCCGATTTCTCAATTGTATTTGAGAATTTTTCTATAAAATTTGTTTGTCACTCATTTGGACCAATGGGAAATTAAAGCCAAGGATCCATACTTATAGACTATGTAAGTCCGATTTCTCAATTGTATTTGAGAATTTTTCTATAAAATTTGTTTGTCACTCATTTGGACCAATGGGAAATTAAAGCCAAGGATCCATACTTATAGACTATGTAAGTCCGATTTCTCAATTGTATTTGAGAATTTTTCTATAAAATTTGTTTGTCACTCATTTGGACCAATGGGAAATTAAAGCCAAGGATCCATACTTATAGACTATGTAAGTCCGATTTCTCAATTGTATTGGAGAATTTTTCTATAACATTTGTTTGTCACTCATTTGGACCAATGGGAAATTAAAGCCAAGGATCCATACTTATAGACTATGTAAGTCCGATTTCTCAATTGTATTTGAGAATTTTTCTATAAAATTTGTTTGTCACTCATTTGGACCAATGGGAAATTAAAGCCAAGGATCCATACTTATAGACTATGTTAGTCCGATTTCTCAATTGTATTGGAGAATTTTTCTATAACATTTGTTTGTCACTCATTTGGACCAATGGGAAATTAAAGCCAAGGATCCATACTTATAGACTATGTAAGTCCGATTTCTCAATTGTATTTGAGAATTTTTCTATAAAATTTGTTTGTCACTCATTTGGACCAATGGGAAATTAAAGCCAAGGATCCATACTTATAGACTATGTAAGTCCGATTTCTCAATTGTATTTGAGAATTTTTCTATAAAATTTGTTTGTCACTCATTTGGACCAATGGGAAATTAAAGCCAAGGATCCATACTTATAAACTATGTAAGTCCGATTTCTCAATAGTATTGGAGAATTTTTCTATAACATTTGTTTGTCACTCATTTGGACCAATGGGAAATTAAAGCCAAGGATCCATACTTATAGACTATGTAAGTCCGATTTCTCAATTGTATTTGAGAATTTTTCTATAAAATTTGTTTGTCACTCATTTGGACCAATGGGAAATTAAAGCCAAGGATCCATACTTATAGACTATGTAAGTCCGATTTCTCAATTGTATTTGAGAATTTTTCTATAAAATTTGTTTGTCACTCATTTGGACCAATGGGAAATTAAAGCCAAGGATCCATACTTATAGACTATGTAAGTCCGATTTCTCAATTGTATTTGAGAATTTTTCTATAAAATTTGTTTGTCACTCATTTGGACCAATGGGAAATTAAAGCCAAGGATCCATACTTATAGACTATGTAAGTCCGATTTCTCAATTGTATTGGAGAATTTTTCTATAACATTTGTTTTTCACTCATTTGGACCAATGGGAAATTAAAGCCAAGGATCCATACTTATAGACTATGTAAGTCCGATTTCTCAATTGTATTTGAGAATTTTTCTATAAAATTTGTTTGTCACTCATTTGGACCAATGGGAAATTAAAGCCAAGGATCCATACTTATAGACTATGTAAGTCCGATTTCTCAATTGTATTTGAGAATTTTTCTATAAAATTTGTTTGTCACTCATTTGGACCAATGGGAAATTAAAGCCAAGGATCCATACTTATAGACTATGTTAGTCCGATTTCTCAATTGTATTGGAGAATTTTTCTATAACATTTGTTTGTCACTCATTTGGACCAATGGGAAATTAAAGCCAAGGATCCATACTTATAGACTATGTAAGTCCGATTTCTCAATTGTATTTGAGAATTTTTCTATAAAATTTGTTTGTCACTCATTTGGACCAATGGGAAATTAAAGCCAAGGATCCATACTTATAGACTATGTAAGTCCGATTTCTCAATTGTATTTGAGAATTTTTCTATAAAATTTGTTTGTCACTCATTTGGACCAATGGGAAATTAAAGCCAAGGATCCATACTTATAGACTATGTAAGTCCGATTTCTCAATTGTATTGGAGAATTTTTCTATAACATTTGTTTGTCACTCATTTGGACCAATGGGAAATTAAAGCCAAGGATCCATACTTATAGACTATGTCAGTCCGATTTCTCAATTGTATTTGAGAATTTTTCTATAAAATTTGTTTGTCACTCATTTAGACCAATGGGAAATTAAAGCCAAGGATCCATACTTATAGAATATGTAAGTCCGATTTCTCAATTGTATTTGAGAATTTTTCTATAACATTTGTTTGTCACTCATTTGGACCAATGGGAAATTAAAGCCAAGGATCCATACTTATAGACTATGTAAGTCCGATTTCTCAATTGTATTTGAGAATTTTTCTATAAAATTTGTTTGTCACTCATTTGGACCAATGGGAAATTAAAGCCAAGGATCCATACTTATAGACTATGTAAGTCCGATTTCTCAATTGTATTGGAGAATTTTTCTATAACATTTGTTTGTCAATCATTTGGACCAATGGGAAATTAAAGCCAAGGATCCATACTTATAGACTATGTAAGTCCGATTTCTCAATTGTATTTGAGAATTTTTCTATAAAATTTGTTTGTCACTCATTTGGACCAATAGGAAATTAAAGCCAAGGATCCATACTTATAGACTATGTAAGTCCGATTTCTCAATTGTATTTGAGAATTTTTCTATAACATTTGTTTGTCACTCATTTGGACCAATAGGAAATTAAAGCCAAGGATCCATACTTATAGACTATGTAAGTCCGATTTCTCAATTGTATATGAGAATTTTTCTATAAAATTTGTTTGTCTCTCATTTGGACCAATGGGAAATTGAAGCCAAGGAACCATACTTATAGACTATGTCAGTCCGATTTCTCAATTGTATTTGGGAATTTTTCTATAAAATTTGTTTGTCTCTCATTTGGACCAATGGGAAATTAAAGCCAAGGATCCATACTTATAGACTATGTCAGTCCGATTTCTCAATTGTATTTGAGAATTTTTCTATAAAATTTGTTTGTCACTCATTTGGACCAATGGGAAATTAAAGCCAAGGATCCATACTTATAGTCTATGTCAGTCCGATTTTTCAATTGTATTTGAGAATTTTTCTATAAAATTTGTTTGTCACTCATTTGGACCAATGGGAAATTGAAGCCAAGGATCCATACTTATAGACTATGTAAGTCCGATTTCTCAATTGTATTTGAGAATTTTTCTATAACATTTGTTTGTCACTCATTTGGACCAATGGGAAATTAAAGCCAAGTATCCATACTTATAGACTATGTAAGTCCGATTTCTCAATTTTATTTGAGAATTTTTCTATAAAATTTGTTTTTCACTCATTTGGACCAATGGAAAATTAAAGCCAAGGATCCATACTTATAGACTATGTAAGTCCGATTTCTCAATTTTATTTGAGAATTTTTCTATAAAATTTGTTTGTCACTCATTTGGACCAATGGGAAATTAAAGCCAGGGATCCATACTTATAGACTATGTAAGTCCGATTTCTCAATTGTATTTGAGAATTTTTCTATAAAATTTGTTTGTCACTCATTTGGACCAATGGGAAATTGAAGCCAAGGATCCATACTTATAGACTATGTAAGTCCGATTTCTCAATTGTATTTGAGAATTTTTCTATAACATTCGTTTGTCACTCATTTGGACCAATGGGAAATTGAAGCCAAGGATCCATACTTATAGACTATGTAAGTCCGATTTTTCAATTGTATTTGAGAATTTTTCTATAACATTTGTTTGTCACTCATTTGGACCAATGGGAAATTAAAGCCAAGGATCCATACTTATAGACTATGTCAGTCCGATTTCTCAATTGTATTTGAGAATTTTTCTATAAAATTTGTTTGTCACTCATTTGGATCAATGGGAAATCAAAGCCAAGAATCCATACTTATAGACTATGTAAGTCCGATTTCTCAATTGTATTTGAGAATTTTTCTATAAAATTTGTTTGTCACTCATTTGGACCAATGGGAAATTGAAGCCAAGGATCCATACTTATAGACTATGTAAGTCCGATTTCTCAATTGTATTTGAGAATTTTTCTATAAAATTTGTTTGTCACTCATTTGGACCAATGGGAAATTGAAGCCAAGGATCCATACTTATAGACTATGTAAGTCCGATTTCTCAATTGTATTTGAGAATTTTTCTATAAAATTTGTTTGTCACTCATTTAAACCAATGGGAAATTGAAGCCAAGGATCCATACTTATAGACTATGTAAGTCCGATTTCTCAAATGTATTTGAGAATTTTTCTATAAAATTTGTTTGTCACTCATTTGGAACAATGGGAAAGTAAAGCCAAGGACCCATACTTATAGACTATGTAAGTCCGATTTCTCAATTGTATTGGAAAATTTTTCTATAAAATTTGTTTGTCACTCATTTGGACCAATGGGAAATTGAAGCCAAGGATCCATACTTATAGACTATGTAAGTCCGATTTCTCAATTGTATTTGAGAATTTTTCTATAAAATTTGTTTGTCACTCATTTGGACCAATGGGAAATTGAAGCCAAGGATCCATACTGATAGACTATGTCAGTCCGATTTCTCAATTGTATTTGAGAATTTTTCTATAAAATTTGTTTGTCACTCATTTGGATCAATGGGAAATCAAAGCCAAGGATCCATACTTATAGACTATGTAAGTCCGATTTCTCAATTGTATTTGAGAATTTTTCTATAAAATTTGTTTGTCACTCATTTGGACCAATGGGAAATTAAAGCCAAGGATCCATACTTATAGACTATGTCAGTCCGATTTCTCAATTGTATTTGAGAATTTTTCTATAAAATTTGTTTGTCACTCATTTGGACCAATGGGAAATTAAAGCCAACGATCCATTCTTATAGACTATGTAAGTCCGATTTCTCAATTGTATTTGAGAATTTTTCTATAACATTTGTTTGTCACTCATTTGGACCAATGGGAAATTAAAGCCAAGGATCCATACTTATAGACTATGTCAGTCTGATTTCTCAATTGTATTTGAGAATTTTTCTATAAAATTTGTTTGTCACTCATTTGGACCAATGGGAAATTAAAGCCAAGGATCCATTCTTATAGACTATGTAAGTCCGATTTCTCAATTGTATTTGAGAATTTTTCTATAACATTTGTTTGTCACTCATTTGGACCAATGGGAAATTAAAGCCAAGGATCCATACTTATAGACTATGTCAGTCCGATTTCTCAATTGTATTTGAGAATTTTTCTATAAAATTTGTTTGTCACTCATTTGGACCAATGGGAAATTAAAGCCAAGGATCCATTCTTATAGATTATGTAAGTCCGATTTCTCAATTGTATTTGAGAATTTTTCTATAAAATTTGTTTGTCACTCATTTGGACCAATGGGAAATTAAAGCCAAGGATCCATTCTTATAGACTATGTAAGTCCGATTTCTCAATTGTATTTGAGAATTTTTCTATAACATTTGTTTGTCACTCATTTGGACCAATGGGAAATTAAAGCCAAGGATCCATATTTATAGACTATGTAAGTCCGATTTATCAATTGTATTTGAGAATTTTTCTATAAAATTTGTTTGTCACTCATTTGGATCAATGGGAAATTAAAGCCAAGGATCCATACTTATAGACTATGTAAGTCCGATTTCTCAATTGTATTTGAGAATTTTTCTATAACATTTGTTTGTCACTCATTTGGATCAATGGGAAATTAAAGCCAAGGATCCATACTTATAGACTATGTAAGTCCGATTTCTCAATTGCATTTGAGAATTTTTCTATAAAATTTGTTTGTCACTCATTTGGATCAATGGGAAATCAAAGCCAAGGATCCATACTTATAGACTATGTAAGTCCGATTTCTCAACTGTATTTGAGAATTTTTCTATAAAATTTGTTTGTCACTCATTTGGATCAATGGGAAATCAAAGCCAAGGATCCATACTTATAGACTATGTAAGTCCGATTTCTCAATTGTATTTGAGAATTTTTCTATAAAATTTGTTTGTCACTCATTTGGACCAATGGGAAATTAAAGCCAAGGATCCATATTTATAGACTATGTAAGTCCGATTTATCAATTGTATTTGAGAATTTTTCTATAACATTTGTTTGTCACTCATTTGGACCAATGGGAAATTAAAGCCAAGGATCCATATTTATAGACTATGTAAGTCCGATTTCTCAATTGTATTTGAGAATTTTTCTATAACATTTGTTTGTCACTCATTTGGACCAATGGCAAATTGAAGCCAAGGATCCATACTTATAGACTATGTAAGTCCGATTTCTCAATTGTATTTGAGAATTTTTCTATAACATTTGTTTGTCACTCATTTGGACCAATGGGAAATTAAAGCCAAGGATCCATACTTATAGACTATGTAAGTCCGATTTCTCAATTGTATTTGAGAATTTTTCTATAAAATTTGTTTGTCACTCATTTGGACCAATGGGAAATTAAAGCCAAGGATCCATACTTATAGACTATGTCAGTCCGATTTCTCAATTGTATTTGAGAATTTTTCTATAAAATTTGTTTGTCACTCATTTGGACCAATGGGAAATTAAAGCCAAGGATCCATACTTATAGTCTATGTCAGTCCGATTTTTCAATTGTATTTGAGAATTTTTCTATAAAATTTGTTTGTCACTCATTTGGACCAATGGGAAATTGAAGCCAAGGATCCATACTTATAGACTATGTAAGTCCGATTTCTCAATTGTATTTGAGAATTTTTCTATAACATTTGTTTGTCACTCATTTGGACCAATGGGAAATTAAAGCCAAGTATCCATACTTATAGACTATGTAAGTCCGATTTCTCAATTTTATTTGAGAATTTTTCTATAAAATTTGTTTTTCACTCATTTGGACCAATGGAAAATTAAAGCCAAGGATCCATACTTATAGACTATGTAAGTCCGATTTCTCAATTTTATTTGAGAATTTTTCTATAAAATTTGTTTGTCACTCATTTGGACCAATGGGAAATTAAAGCCAGGGATCCATACTTATAGACTATGTAAGTCCGATTTCTCAATTGTATTTGAGAATTTTTCTATAAAATTTGTTTGTCACTCATTTGGACCAATGGGAAATTGAAGCCAAGGATCCATACTTATAGACTATGTAAGTCCGATTTCTCAATTGTATTTGAGAATTTTTCTATAACATTCGTTTGTCACTCATTTGGACCAATGGGAAATTGAAGCCAAGGATCCATACTTATAGACTATGTAAGTCCGATTTTTCAATTGTATTTGAGAATTTTTCTATAACATTTGTTTGTCACTCATTTGGACCAATGGGAAATTAAAGCCAAGGATCCATACTTATAGACTATGTCAGTCCGATTTCTCAATTGTATTTGAGAATTTTTCTATAAAATTTGTTTGTCACTCATTTGGATCAATGGGAAATCAAAGCCAAGAATCCATACTTATAGACTATGTAAGTCCGATTTCTCAATTGTATTTGAGAATTTTTCTATAAAATTTGTTTGTCACTCATTTGGACCAATGGGAAATTGAAGCCAAGGATCCATACTTATAGACCATGTAAGTCCGATTTCTCAATTGTATTTGAGAATTTTTCTATAAAATTTGTTTGTCACTCATTTGGACCAATGGGAAATTGAAGCCAAGGATCCATACTTATAGACTATGTAAGTCCGATTTCTCAATTGTATTTGAGAATTTTTCTATAAAATTTGTTTGTCACTCATTTAAACCAATGGGAAATTGAAGCCAAGGATCCATACTTATAGACTATGTAAGTCCGATTTCTCAAATGTATTTGAGAATTTTTCTATAAAATTTGTTTGTCACTCATTTGGAACAATGGGAAAGTAAAGCCAAGGACCCATACTTATAGACTATGTAAGTCCGATTTCTCAATTGTATTGGAAAATTTTTCTATAAAATTTGTTTGTCACTCATTTGGACCAATGGGAAATTGAAGCCAAGGAACCATACTTATAGACTATGTCAGTCCGATTTCTCAATTGTATTTGGGAATTTTTCTATAAAATTTGTTTGTCTCTCATTTGGACCAATGGGAAATTAAAGCCAAGGATCCATACTTATAGACTATGTCAGTCCGATTTCTCAATTGTATTTGAGAATTTTTCTATAAAATTTGTTTGTCACTCATTTGGACCAATGGGAAATTAAAGCCAAGGATCCATACTTATAGTCTATGTCAGTCCGATTTTTCAATTGTATTTGAGAATTTTTCTATAAAATTTGTTTGTCACTCATTTGGACCAATGGGAAATTGAAGCCAAGGATCCATACTTATAGACTATGTAAGTCCGATTTCTCAATTGTATTTGAGAATTTTTCTATAACATTTGTTTGTCACTCATTTGGACCAATGGGAAATTAAAGCCAAGTATCCATACTTATAGACTATGTAAGTCCGATTTCTCAATTTTATTTGAGAATTTTTCTATAAAATTTGTTTTTCACTCATTTGGACCAATGGAAAATTAAAGCCAAGGATCCATACTTATAGACTATGTAAGTCCGATTTCTCAATTTTATTTGAGAATTTTTCTATAAAATTTGTTTGTCACTCATTTGGACCAATGGGAAATTAAAGCCAGGGATCCATACTTATAGACTATGTAAGTCCGATTTCTCAATTGTATTTGAGAATTTTTCTATAAAATTTGTTTGTCACTCATTTGGACCAATGGGAAATTGAAGCCAAGGATCCATACTTATAGACTATGTAAGTCCGATTTCTCAATTGTATTTGAGAATTTTTCTATAACATTCGTTTGTCACTCATTTGGACCAATGGGAAATTGAAGCCAAGGATCCATACTTATAGACTATGTAAGTCCGATTTTTCAATTGTATATGAGAATTTTTCTATAACATTTGTTTGTCACTCATTTGGACCAATGGGAAATTAAAGCCAAGGATCCATACTTATAGACTATGTCAGTCCGATTTCTCAATTGTATTTGAGAATTTTTCTATAAAATTTGTTTGTCACTCATTTGGATCAATGGGAAATCAAAGCCAAGAATCCATACTTATAGACTATGTAAGTCCGATTTCTCAATTGTATTTGAGAATTTTTCTATAAAATTTGTTTGTCACTCATTTGGACCAATGGGAAATTGAAGCCAAGGATCCATACTTATAGACTATGTAAGTCCGATTTCTCAATTGTATTTGAGAATTTTTCTATAAAATTTGTTTGTCACTCATTTGGACCAATGGGAAATTGAAGCCAAGGATCCATACTTATAGACTATGTAAGTCCGATTTCTCAATTGTATTTGAGAATTTTTCTATAAAATTTGTTTGTCACTCATTTAAACCAATGGGAAATTGAAGCCAAGGATCCATACTTATAGACTATGTAAGTCCGATTTCTCAAATGTATTTGAGAATTTTTCTATAAAATTTGTTTGTCACTCATTTGGAACAATGGGAAAGTAAAGCCAAGGACCCATACTTATAGACTATGTAAGTCCGATTTCTCAATTGTATTGGAAAATTTTTCTATAAAATTTGTTTGTCACTCATTTGGACCAATGGGAAATTGAAGCCAAGGATCCATACTTATAGACTATGTAAGTCCGATTTCTCAATTGTATTTGAGAATTTTTCTATAAAATTTGTTTGTCACTCATTTGGACCAATGGGAAATTGAAGCCAAGGATCCATACTGATAGACTATGTAAGTCCGATTTCTCAAATGTATTTGAGAATTTTTCTATAAAATTTGTTTGTCACTCATTTGTAACAATGGGAAAGTAAAGCCAAGGATCCATATTTATAGACTATGTAAGTCCGATTTCTCAATTGTATTTGAGAATTTTTCTATAAAATTTGTTTGTCACTCATTTGGACCAATGGGAAATTAAAGCCAAGGATCCATTCTTATAGACTATGTAAGTCCGATTTCTCAATTGTATTTGAGAATTTTTCTATAACATTTGTTTGTCACTCATTTGGACCAATGGGAAATTAAAGCCAAGGATCCATACTTATAGACTATGTCAGTCCGATTTCTCAATTGTATTTGAGAATTTTTCTATAAAATTTGTTTGTCACTCATTTGGACCAATGGGAAATTAAAGCCAAGGATCCATTCTTATAGACTATGTAAGTCCGATTTCTCAATTGTATTTGAGAATTTTTCTATAAAATTTGTTTGTCACTCATTTGGACCAATGGGAAATTAAAGCCAAGGATCCATTCTTATAGACTATGTAAGTCCGATTTCTCAATTGTATTTGAGAATTTTTCTATAACATTTGTTTGTCACTCATTTGGACCAATGGGAAATTAAAGCCAAGGATCCATATTTATAGACTATGTAAGTCCGATTTATCAATTGTATTTGAGAATTTTTCTATAAAATTTGTTTGTCACTCATTTGGATCAATGGGAAATTAAAGCCAAGGATCCATACTTATAGACTATGTAAGTCCGATTTCTCAATTTTATTTGAGAATTTTTCTATAACATTTGTTTGTCACTCATTTGGATCAATGGGAAATTAAAGCCAAGGATCCATACTTATAGACTATGTAAGTCCGATTTCTCAATTGCATTTGAGAATTTTTCTATAAAATTTGTTTGTCACTCATTTGGATCAATGGGAAATCAAAGCCAAGGATCCATACTTATAGACTATGTAAGTCCGATTTCTCAACTGTATTTGAGAATTTTTCTATAAAATTTGTTTGTCACTCATTTGGATCAATGGGAAATCAAAGCCAAGGATCCATACTTATAGACTATGTAAGTCCGATTTCTCAATTGTATTTGAGAATTTTTCTATAAAATTTGTTTGTCACTCATTTGGACCAATGGGAAATTAAAGCCAAGGATCCATATTTATAGACTATGTAAGTCCGATTTATCAATTGTATTTGAGAATTTTTCTATAACATTTGTTTGTCACTCATTTGGACCAATGGGAAATTAAAGCCAAGGATCCATATTTATAGACTATGTAAGTCCGATTTCTCAATTGTATTTGAGAATTTTTCTATAACATTTGTTTGTCACTCATTTGGACCAATGGCAAATTGAAGCCAAGGATCCATACTTATAGACTATGTAAGTCCGATTTCTCAATTGTATTTGAGAATTTTTCTATAACATTTGTTTGTCACTCATTTGGACCAATGGGAAATTAAAGCCAAGGATCCATACTTATAGACTATGTAAGTCCGATTTCTCAATTGTATTTGAGAATTTTTCTATAAAATTTGTTTGTCACTCATTTGGACCAATGGGAAATTAAAGCCAAGGATCCATACTTATAGACTATGTAAGTCCGATTTCTCAATTGTATTTGAGAATTTTTCTATAAAATTTGTTTGTCACTCATTTGGACCAATGGGAAATTGAAGCCAAGGATCCATACTTATAGACTATGTAAGTCCGATTTCTCAATTGTATTTGAGAATTTTTCTATAACATTCGTTTGTCACTCATTTGGACCAATGGGAAATCAAAGCCAAGGATCCATTCTTATAGACTATGTAAGTCCGATTTCTCAATTGTATTTGAGAATTTTTCTATAAAATTTGTTTGTCACTCATTTGGACCAATGGGAAATTGAAGCCAAGGATCCATACTGATAGACTATGTATGTCCGATTTCTCAAATGTATTTGAGAATTTTTCTATAAAATTTGTTTGTCACTCATTTGGAACAATGGGAAAGTAAAGCCAAGGATCCATACTTATAGACTATGTAAGTCCGATTTCTCAATTGTATTGGAAAATTTTTCTATAACATTTGTTTGTCACTCATTTGGACCAATGGGAAATTAAAGCCAAGGATCCATTCTTATAGACTATGTAAGTCCGATTTCTCAATTGTATTTGAGAATTTTTCTATAAAATTTGTTTGTCACTCATTTGGACCAATGGGAAATTAAAGCGAAGGATCCATACTTATAGGCTATGTCAGTCCGATTTCTCAATTGTATTTGAGAATTTTTCTATAAAATTTGTTTGTCACTCATTTGGACCAATGGGAAATTAAAGCCAAGGATCCATTCTTATAGACTATGTAAGTCCGATTTCTCAATTGTATTTGAGAATTTTTCTATAACATTTGTTTGTCACTCATTTGGACCAATGGGAAATTAAAGCCAAGGATCCATACTTATAGACTATGTCAGTCTGATTTCTCAATTGTATTTGAGAATTTTTCTATAAAATTTGTTTGTCACTCATTTAGACCAATGGGAAATTAAAGCCAAGGATCCATACTTATAGAATATGTAAGTCCGATTTCTCAATTGTATTTGAGAATTTTTCTATAACATTTGTTTGTCACTCATTTGGACCAATGGGAAATTAAAGCCAAGGATCCATACTTATAGACTATGTAAGTCCGATTTCTCAATTGTATTTGAGAATTTTTCTATAAAATTTGTTTGTCACTCATTTGGATCAATGGGAAATTAAAGCCAAGGATCCATACTTATAGACTATGTAAGTCCGATTTCTCAATTGTATTTGAGAATTTTTCTATAACATTTGTTTGTCACTCATTTGGATCAATGGGAAATTAAAGCCAAGGATCCATACTTATAGACTATGTAAGTCCGATTTCTCAATTGCATTTGAGAATTTTTCTATAAAATTTGTTTGTCACTCATTTGGATCAATGGGAAATCAAAGCCAAGGATCCATACTTATAGACTATGTAAGTCCGATTTCTCAATTGTATTTGAGAATTTTTCTATAACATTTGTTTGTCACTCATTTGGATCAATGGGAAGTTAAAGCCAAGGATCCATACTTATAGACTTTGTAAGTCCGATTTCTCAATTGTATTTGAGAATTTTTCTATAAAATTTGTTTGTCACTCATTTGGACCAATGGGAAATTAAAGCCAAGGATCCATACTTATAGACTATGTAAGTCCGATTTCTCAACTGTATTTGAGAATTTTTCTATAAAATTTGTTTGTCACTCATTTGGATCAATGGGAAATCAAAGCCAAGGATCCATACTTATAGACTATGTAAGTCCGATTTCTCAATTTTATTTGAGAATTTTTCTATAAAATTTGTTTGTCACTCATTTGGATCAATGGGAAATCAAAGCCAAGGATCCATACTTATAGACTATGTAAGTCCGATTTCTCAATTGTATTTGAGAATTTTTCTATAACATTTGTTTGTCACTCATTTGGACCAATGGGAAATTGAAGCCAAGGATCCATACTTATAGACTATGTAAGTCCGATTTCTCAATTGTATTTGAGAATTTTTCTATAACATTTGTTTGTCACTCATTTGGATCAATGGGAAATTAAAGCCAAGGATCCATACTTATAGACTATGTAAGTCCGATTTCTCAATTGCATTTGAGAATTTTTCTATAAAATTTGTTTGTCACTCATTTGGATCAATGGGAAATCAAAGCCAAGGATCCATACTTATAGACTATGTAAGTCCGATTTCTCAATTGTATTTGAGAATTTTTCTATAACATTTGTTTGTCACTCATTTGGATCAATGGGAAGTTAAAGCCAAGGATCCATACTTATAGACTATGTAAGTCCGATTTCTCAATTGTATTTGAGAATTTTTCTATAAAATTTGTTTGTCACTCATTTGGACCAATGGGAAATTAAAGCCAAGGATCCATACTTATAGACTATGTAAGTCCGATTTCTCAACTGTATTTGAGAATTTTTCTATAAAATTTGTTTGTCACTCATTTGGATCAATGGGAAATCAAAGCCAAGGATCCATACTTATAGACTATGTAAGTCCGATTTCTCAATTGTATTTGAGAATTTTTCTATAAAATTTGTTTGTCACTCATTTGGATCAATGGGAAATCAAAGCCAAGGATCCATACTTATAGACTATGTAAGTCCGATTTCTCAATTGTATTTGAGAATTTTTCTATAACATTTGTTTGTCACTCATTTGGACCAATGGGAAATTGAAGCCAAGGATCCATACTTATAGACTATGTAAGTCCGATTTCTCAATTGTATTTGAGAATTTTTCTATAACATTTGTTTGTCACTCATTTGGACCAATGGGAAATTGAAGCCAAGGATCCATACTTATAGACTATGTAAGTCCGATTTCTCAACTATATTTGAGAATTTTTCTATAAAATTTGTTTGTCACTCATTTGGATCAATGGGAAATCAAAGCCAAGGATCCGTACTTATAGACTATGTAAGTCCGATTTCTCAATTGTATTTGAGAATTTTTCTTTAAAATTTGTTTGTCACTCATTTGGACCAATGGGAAATTAAAGCCAAGGATCCATACTTATAGACTATGTAAGTCCGATTTCTCAATTGTATTTGAGAATTTTTCTATAAAATTTGTTTGTCACTCATTTGGACCAATGGGAAATTAAAGCCAAGGATCCATACTTATAGACTATGTAAGTCCGATTTCTCAATTGTATTTGAGAATTTTTCTATAAAATTTGTTTGTCACTCATTTGGACCAATGGGAAATTGAAGCCAAGGATCCATACTTATAGACTATGTTAGTCCGATTTCTCAATTGTATTTGAGAATTTTTCTATAACATTCGTTTGTCACTCATTTGGACCAATGGGAAATTGAAGCCAAGGATCCATACTTATAGACTATGTAAGTCCGATTTCTTAATTGTATTTGAGAATATTTCTATAACATTTGTTTGTCACTCATTTGGACCAATGGGAAATTAAAGCCAAGGATCCATACTTATAGACTATGTAAGTCCGATTTCTCAATTGTATTTGAGAATTTTTCTATAACATTTGTTTGTCACTCATTTGGACCAATGGCAAATTGAAGCCAAGGATCCATACTTATAGACTATGTAAGTCCGATTTCTCAATTGTATTTGAGAATTTTTCTATAACATTTGTTTGTCACTCATTTGGACCAATGGGAAATTAAAGCCAAGGATCCATACTTATAGACTATGTAAGTTCGATTTCTCAATTGTATTTGAGAATTTTTCTATAAAATTTGTTTGTCACTCATTTGGACCAATGGTAAATTGAAGCCAAGGATCCATACTTATAGACTATGTAAGTCCGATTTTTCAATTGTATTTGAGAATTTTTCTATAACATTCGTTTGTCACTCATTTGGACCAATGGGAAATCAAAGCCAAGGATCCATACTTATAGACTATGTAAGTCCGATTTCTCAATTGTATTTGAGAATTTTTCTATAACATTTGTTTGTCACTCATTTGGACCAATGGGAAATTAAAGCCAAGGATCCATACTTATAGACTATGTAAGTCCGATTTCTCAATTGTATTTGAGAATTTTTCTATAACATTTGTTTGTCACTCATTTGGATCAATGGGAAATTAAAGCCAAGGATCCATACTTATAGACTATGTAAGTCCGATTTCTCAATTGTATTTGAGAATTTTTCTATAACATTTGTTTGTCACTCATTTGGATCAATGGGAAATTAAAGCCAAGGATCCATACTTATAGACTATGTAAGTCCGATTTCTCAATTGTATTTGAGAATTTTTCTATAACATTTGTTTGTCACTCATTTGGATCAATGGGAAATTAAAGCCAAGGATCCATACTTATAGACTATGTAAGTCCGATTTCTCAATTGTATTTGAGAATTTTTCTATACCATTTGTTTGTCACTCATTTGGACCAATGGGAAATTACAGGCAAGGATCCATACTTATAGACTATGTAAGTCCGATTTCTCAATTGTATTTGAGCATTTTTCTATAACATTTGTTTGTCACTCATTTGGACCAATGGGAAATTAAAGCTAAGGATCCATACTTATAGACTATGTAAGTCCGATTTCTCAATTGTATTTGAGAATTTTTCTATAACATTTGTTTGTCACTCATTTGGATCAATGGGAAATTAAAGCCAAGGATCCATACTTATAGACTATGTAAGTCCGATTTCTCAATTGTATTTGAGAATTTTTCTATAACATTTGTTTGTCACTCATTTGGATCAATGGGAAATTAAAGCCAAGGATCCATACTTATAGACTATGTAAGTCCGATTTCTCAATTGTATTTGAGAATTTTTCTATAAAATTTGTTTGTCACTCATTTGGATCAATGGGAAATCAAAGCCAAGGATCCATACTTATAGACTATGTAAGTCCGATTTCTCAATTGTATTTGAGAATTTTTCTATAAAATTTGTTTGTCACTCATTTGGACCAATGGGAAATTGAAGCCAAGGATCCATACTTATAGACTATGTAAGTCCGATTTCTCAATTGTATTTGAGAATTTTTCTATAAAATTTGTTTGTCACTCATTTGGACCAATGGGAAATTGAAGCCAAGGATCCATACTGATAGACTATGTAAGTCCGATTTCTCAAATGTATTTGAGAATTTTTCTATAAAATTTGTTTGTCACTCATTTGGACCAATGGGAAAGTAAAGCCAAGGATCCATACTTATAGACTATGTAAGTCCGATTTCTCAATTGTATTTGAGAATTTTTCTATAACATTTGTTTGTCACTCATTTGGACTAATGGGAAATTGAAGCCAAGGATCCATACTTATAGACTATGTAAGTCCGATTTCTCAATTGTATTTGAGAATTTTTCTATAAAATTTGTTTGTCACTCATTTGGACCAATGGGAAATTGAAGCCAAGGATCCATACTGATAGACTATGTAAGTCCGATTTCTCAAATGTATTTGAGAATTTTTCTATAACATTTGTTTGTCACTCATTTGGACCAATGGGAAATTGAAGCCAAGGATCCATACTGATAGACTATGTAAGTCCGATTTCTCAATTGTATTTGAGAATTTTTCTATAAAATTTGTTTGTCACTCATTTGGACCAATGGGAAAGTAAAGCCAAGGATCCATACTTATAGACTATGTAAGTCCGATTTCTCAAATGTATTTGAGAATTTTTCTATAAAATTTGTTTGTCACTCATTTGGATCAATGGGAAATTAAAGCCAAGGATCCATTCTTATAGACTATGTAAGTCCGATTTCTCAATTGTATTTGAGAATTTTTCTATAAAATTTGTTTGTCACTCATTTGGACCAATGGGAAATTAAAGCTCAGGATCCATACTTATAGACTATGTCAGTCCGATTTCTCAATTGTATTTGAGAATTTTTCTATAACATTTGTTTGTCACTCATTTGGACCAATGGGAAATTAAAGCCAAGGATCCATTCTTATAGACTATGTAAGTCCGATTTCTCAATTGTATTTGAGAATTTTTCTATAAAATTTGTTTGTCACTCATTTGGACCAATGGGAAATTAAAGCCAAGGATCCATACTTATAGACTATGTCAGTCCGATTTCTCAATTGTATTTGAGAATTTTTCTATAAAATTTGTTTGTCACTCATTTGGACCAATGGGAAATTAAAGCCAAGGATCCATTCTTATAGACTATGTAAGTCCGATTTCTCAATTGTATTTGAGAATTTTTCTATAACATTTGTTTGTCACTCATTTGGACCAATGGGAAATTAAAGCCAAGGATCCATACTTATAGACTATGTCAGTCCGATTTCTCAATTGTATTTGAGAATTTTTCTATAACATTTGTTTGTCACTCATTTGGACCAATGGGAAATTAAAGCCAAGGATCCATTCTTATAGACTATGTAAGTCCGATTTCTCAATTGTATTTGAGAATTTTTCTATAAAATTTGTTTGTCACTCATTTGGACCAATGGGAAATTAAAGCCAAGGATCCATACTTATAGACTATGTCAGTCCGATTTCTCAATTGTATTTGAGAATTTTTCTATAAAATTTGTTTGTCACTCATTTGGACCAATGGGAAATTAAAGCCAAGGATCCATAATTATAGACTATGTAAGTCCGATTTCTCAATTGTATTTGAGAATTTTTCTATAAAATTTGTTTGTCACTCATTTGGATCAATGGGAAATTAAAGCCAAGGATCCATACTTATAGACTATGTAAGTCCGATTTCTCAATTGTATTTGAGAATTTTTCTATAACATTTGTTTGACACTCATTTGGATCAATGGGAAATTAAAGCCAAGGATCCATACTTATAGACTATGTAAGTCCGATTTCTCAATTGTATTTGAGAATTTTTCTATAAAATTTGTTTGTCACTCATTTGGATCAATGGGAAATCAAAGCCAAGGATCCATACTTATAGACTATGTAAGTCCGATTTCTCAATTGTATTTGAGAATTTTTCTATAACATTTGTTTGTCACTCATTTGGATCAATGGGAAGTTAAAGCCAAGGATCCATACTTATAGACTATGTAAGTCCGATTTCTCAATTGTATTTGAGAATTTTTCTATAAAATTTGTTTGTCACTCATTTGGATCAATGGGAAATCAAAGCCAAGGATCCATACTTATAGACTATGTAAGTCCGATTTCTCAATTGTATTTGAGAATTTTTCTATAACATTTGTTTGTCACTCATTTGGACCAATGGGAAATTGAAGCCAAGGATCCATACTTATAGACTATGTAAGTCCGATTTCTCAACTGTATTTGAGAATTTTTCTATAAAATTTGTTTGTCACTCATTTGGATCAATGGGAAATCAAAGCCAAGGATCCATACTTATAGACTATGTAAGTCCGATTTCTCAATTGTATTTGAGAATTTTTCTATAAAATTTGTTTGTCACTCATTTGGACCAATGGGAAATTAAAGCCAAGGATCCATACTTATAGACTATGTAAGTCCGATTTCTCAATTGTATTTGAGAATTTTTCTATAAAATTTGTTTGTCACTCATTTGGACCAATGGGAAATTGAAGCCAAGGATCCATACTTATAGACTATGTAAGTCCGATTTCTCAATTGTATTTGAGAATTTTTCTATAACATTCGTTTGTCACTCATTTGGACCAATGGGAAATTGAAGCCAAGGATCCATACTTATAGACTATGTAAGTCCGATTTCTCAATTGTATTTGAGAATTTTTCTATAACATTTGTTTGTCACTCATTTGGACCAATGGGAAATTAAAGCCAAGGATCCATACTTATAGACTATGTAAGTCCGATTTCTCAATTGTATTTGAGAATTTTTCTATAACATTTGTTTGTCACTCATTTGGACCAATGGCAAATTGAAGCCAAGGATCCATACTTATAGACTATGTAAGTCCGATTTCTCAATTGTATTTGAGAATTTTTCTATAACATTTGTTTGTCACTCATTTGGACCAATGGGAAATTAAAGCCAAGGATCCATACTTATAGACTATGTAAGTCCGATTTCTCAATTGTATTTGAGAATTTTTCTATAACATTTGTTTGTCACTCATTTGGACCAATGGGAAATTAAAGCCAAGGATCCATACTTATAGACTATGTAAGTCCGATTTCTCAATTGCATTTGAGAATTTTTCTATAAAATTTGTTTGTCACTCATTTGGACCAATGGGAAATTAAAGCCAAGGATCCATACTTATAGACTATGTAAGTCCGATTTCTCAATTGTATTTGAGAATTTTTCTATAAAATTTGTTTGTCACTCATTTGGACCAATGGGAAATTGAAGCCAAGGATCCATACTTATAGACTATGTAAGTCCGATTTCTCAATTGTATTTGAGAATTTTTCTTTAACATTCGTTTGTCACTCATTTGGACCAATGGGAAATCAAAGCCAAGGATCCATACTTATAGACTATGTAAGTCCGATTTCTCAATTGTATTTGAGAATTTTTCTATAACATTTGTTTGTCACTCATTTGGATCAATGGGAAATCAAAGCCAAGGATCCATACTTTTAGACTATGTAAGTCCGATTTCTCAATTGTATTTGAGAATTTTTCTATAAAATTTGTTTGTCACTCATTTGGATCAATGGGAAATCAAAGCCAAGGATCCATACTTATAGACTATGTAAGTCCGATTTCTCAATTGTATTTGAGAATTTTTCTATAACATTTGTTTGTCACTCATTTGGATCAATGGGAAATTAAAGCCAAGGATCCATACTTATAGACTATGTAAGTCCGATTTCTCAATTGTATTTGAGAATTTTGCTATAACATTTGTTTGTCACTCATTTGGATCAATGGGAAATTAAAGCCAAGGATCCATACTTATAGACTATGTAAGTCCGATTTCTCAATTGTATTTGAGAATTTTTCTATACCATTTGTTTGTCACTCATTTGGACCAATGGGAAATTACAGGCAAGGATCCATACTTATAGACTATGTAAGTCCGATTTCTCAATTGTATTTGAGCATTTTTCTATAACATTTGTTTGTCACTCATTTGGACCAATGGGAAATAAAAGCCAAGGATCCATACTTATAGACTATGTAAGTCCGATTTCTCAATTGTATTTGAGAATTTTTCTATAACATTTGTTTGTCACTCATTTGGACCAATGGGAAATTAAAGCCAAGGATCCATACTAATAGACTATGTAAGTCCGATTTCTCAATTGTATTTGAGAATTTTTCTATAACATTTGTTTGTCACTCATTTGGATCAATGGGAAATTAAAGCCAAGGATCCATACTTATAGACTATGTAAGTCCGATTTCTCAATTGTATTTGAGAATTTTGCTATAACATTTGTTTGTCACTCATTTGGATCAATGGGAAATTAAAGCCAAGGATCCATACTTATAGACTATGTAAGTCCGATTTCTCAATTGTATTTGAGAATTTTTCTATACCATTTGTTTGTCACTCATTTGGACCAATGGGAAATTACAGGCAAGGATCCATACTTATAGACTATGTAAGTCCGATTTCTCAATTGTATTTGAGCATTTTTCTATAACATTTGTTTGTCACTCATTTGGACCAATGGGAAATAAAAGCCAAGGATCCATACTTATAGACTATGTAAGTCCGATTTCTCAATTGTATTTGAGAATTTTTCTATAACATTTGTTTGTCACTCATTTGGACCAATGGGAAATTAAAGCCAAGGATCCATACTTATAGACTATGTAAGTCCGATTTCTCAATTGTATTTGAGAATTTTTCTATACCATTTGTTTGTCACTCATTTGGACCAATGGGAAATTAAAGCCAAGGATCCATACTTATAGACTATGTAAGTCCGATTTCTCAATTGTTTTTGAGAATTTTTCTATAACATTTGTTTGTCACTCATTTGGATCAATGGGAAATTAAAGCCAAGGATCCATACTTATAGACTATGTAAGTCCGATTTCTCAATTGTATTTGAGAATTTTTCTATAACATTTGTTTGTCACTCATTTGGATCAATGGGAAATTAAAGCCAAGGATCCATACTTATAGACTATGTAAGTCCGATTTCTCAATTGTATTTGAGAATTTTTCTATAAAATTTGTTTGTCACTCATTTGGACCAATGGGAAATTAAAGGCAAGGATCCATACTTATAGACTATGTAAGTCCGATTTCTCAATTGTATTTGAGAATTTTTCTATAACATTTGTTTGTCACTCATTTGGACCAATGGGAAATTAAAGCCAAGGATCCATACTTATAGACTATGTAAGTCCGATTTCTCAATTGTATTTGAGAATTTTTCTATAACATTTGTTTGTCACTCATTTGGATCAATAGAAAATTAATGCCAAGGATCCATACTTATAGACTATGTAAGTCCGATTTCTCAATTGTATTTGAGAATTTTTCTATAAAATTTGTTTGTCACTCATTTGGATCAATGGGAAATCAAAGCCAAGGATCCATACTTATAGACTATGTAAGTCCGATTTCTCAATTGTATTTGAGAATTTTTCTATAACATTTGTTTGTCACTCATTTGGATCAATGGGAAATTAAAGCCAAGGATCCATACTTATAGACTATGTATGTCCGATTTCTCAATTGTATTTGAGAATTTTTCTATAACATTTGTTTGTCACTCATTTGGACCAATGGGAAATTAAAGCCAAGGATCCATACTTATAGACTATGTAAGTCCGATTTCTCAACTCTATTTGAGAATTTTTCTATAACATTTGTTTGTCACTCATTTGGACCGATGGGAATTTAAAGCCAAGGATCCATACTTATAGACTATCTAAGTCCGATTTCTCAATTGTATTTGAGAATTTTTCTATAAAATTTGTTTGTCACTCATTTGGACCAATGGGAAATTGAAGCCAAGGATCCATACTTATAGACTATGTAAGTCCGATTTCTCAATTGTATTTGAGAATTTTTCTATAACATTTGTTTGTCACTCATTTGGACCAATGGGAAATTAAAGCCAAGGATCCATACTTATAGACTATGTAAGTCCGATTTCTCAATTGTATTTGAGAATTTTTCTATAACATTTGTTTGTCACTCATTTGGACCAATGGGAAATTAAAGCCAAGGATCCATAATTATAGACTATGTAAGTCCGATTTCTCAATTGTATTTGAGAATTTTTCTATAAAATTTGTTTGTCACTCATTTGGACCAATGGGAAATTAAAGCCAAGGATCCATACTTATAGACTATGTAAGTCCGATTTCTCAATTGTATTTGAGAATTTTTTTATAACATTCGTTTGTCACTCATTTGGACCAATGGGAAATTGAAGCCAAGGATCCATACTTATAGACTATGTAAGTCCGATTTCTCAACTGTATTTGAGAATTTTTCTATAAAATTTGTTTGTCAATAATTTGGACCAATGGGAAATTAAAGCCAAGGATCTATACTTATGGACTATGTAAGTCCGATTTCTCAATTGTATTTGAGAATTTTTCTATAAAACTTGTTTGTCACTCATTTGGACCAATGGGAAATTAAAGCCAAGGATCCATACTTATAGACTATGTAAGTCCGATTTCTCAACTCTATTTGAGAATTTTTCTATAACATTTGTTTGTCACTCATTTGGATCAATGGGAAATTAAAGCCAAGGATCCATACTTATAGACTATGTATGTCCGATTTCTCAATTGTATTTGAGAATTTTTCTATAACATTTGTTTGTCACTCATTTGGACCAATGGGAAATTAAAGCCAAGGATCCATACTTATAGACTATGTAAGTCCGATTTCTCAACTCTATTTGAGAATTTTTCTATAACATTTGTTTGTCACTCATTTGGACCAATGGGAATTTAAAGCCAAGGATCCATACTTATAGACTATCTAAGTCCGATTTCTCAATTGTATTTGAGAATTTTTCTATACCATTTGTTTGTCACTCATTTGGACCAATGGGAAATTGAAGCCAAGGATCCATACTTATAGACTATGTAAGTCCGATTTCTCAATTGTATTTGAGAATTTTTCTATAACATATGTTTGTCACTCATTTGGACCAATGGGAAATAAAAGCCAAGGATCCATACTTATAGACTATGTAAGTCCGATTTCTCAATTGTATTTGAGAATTTTTCTATAACATTTGTTTGTCACTCATTTGGACCAATGGGAAATTAAAGCCAAGGATCCATACTTATAGACTATGTAAGTCCGATTTCTCAATTGTATTTGAGAATTTTTCTATACCATTTGTTTGTCACTCATTTGGACCGATGGGAAATTAAAGCCAAGGATCCATACTTATAGACTATGTAAGTCCGATTTCTCAATTGTATTTGAGAATTTTTCTATAACATTTGTTTGTCACTCATTTGGACCAATGGGAAATTAAAGCCAAGGATCCATACTTATAGACTATGTAAGTCCGATTTCTCAATTGTATTTGAGAATTTTTCTATAACATTTGTTTGTCACTCATTTGGATCAATGGGAAATTAAAGCCAAGGATCCATACTTATAGACTATGTAAGTCCGATTTCTCAATTGTATTTGAGAATTTTTCTATAACATTTGTTTGTCACTCATTTGGATCAATGGGAAATTAAAGCCAAGGATCCATACTTATAGACTATGTAAGTCCGATTTCTCAATTGTATTTGAGAATTTTTCTATAAAATTTGTTTGTCACTCATTTGGACCAATGGGAAATTAAAGGCAAGGATCCATACTTATAGACTATGTAAGTCCGATTTCTCAATTGTATTTGAGAATTTTTCTATAACATTTGTTTGTCACTCATTTGGACCAATGGGAAATTAAAGCCAAGGATCCATACTTATAGACTATGTAAGTCCGATTTCTCAATTGTATTTGAGAATTTTTCTATAACATTTGTTTGTCACTCATTTGGATCAATGGGAAATTAAAGCCAAGGATCCATACTTATAGACTATGTAAGTCCGATTTCTCAATTGTATTTGAGAATTTTTCTATAAAATTTGTTTGTCACTCATTTGGATCAATGGGAAATCAAAGCCAAGGATCCATACTTATAGACTATGTAAGTCCGATTTCTCAATTGTATTTGAGAATTTTTCTATAACATTTGTTTGTCACTCATTTGGATCAATGGGAAATTAAAGCCAAGGATCCATACTTATAGACTATGTATGTCCGATTTCTCAATTGTATTTGAGAATTTTTCTATAACATTTGTTTGTCACTCATTTGGACCAATGGGAAATTAAAGCCAAGGATCCATACTTATAGACTATGTAAGTCCGATTTCTCAACTCTATTTGAGAATTTTTCTATAACATTTGTTTGTCACTCATTTGGACCAATGGGAATTTAAAGCCAAGGATCCATACTTATAGACTATCTAAGTCCGATTTCTCAATTGTATTTGAGAATTTTTCTATAAAATTTGTTTGTCACTCATTTGGACCAATGGGAAATTGAAGCCAAGGATCCATACTTATAGACTATGTAAGTCCGATTTCTCAATTGTATTTGAGAATTTTTCTATAACATTTGTTTGTCACTCATTTGGACCAATGGGAAATTAAAGCCAAGGATCCATACTTATAGACTATGTAAGTCCGATTTCTCAATTGTATTTGAGAATTTTTCTATAACATTTGTTTGTCACTCATTTGGACCAATGGGAAATTAAAGCCAAGGATCCATAATTATAGACTATGTAAGTCCGATTTCTCAATTGTATTTGAGAATTTTTCTATAAAATTTGTTTGTCACTCATTTGGACCAATGGGAAATTAAAGCCAAGGATCCATACTTATAGACTATGTAAGTCCGATTTCTCAATTGTATTTGAGAATTTTTTTATAACATTCGTTTGTCACTCATTTGGACCAATGGGAAATTGAAGCCAAGGATCCATACTTATAGACTATGTAAGTCCGATTTCTCAACTGTATTTGAGAATTTTTCTATAAAATTTGTTTGTCAATAATTTGGACCAATGGGAAATTAAAGCCAAGGATCTATACTTATGGACTATGTAAGTCCGATTTCTCAATTGTATTTGAGAATTTTTCTATAAAATTTGTTTGTCACTCATTTGGACCAATGGGAAATTAAAGCCAAGGATCCATACTTATAGACTATGTAAGTCCGATTTCTCAACTCTATTTGAGAATTTTTCTATAACATTTGTTTGTCACTCATTTGGATCAATGGGAAATTAAAGCCAAGGATCCATACTTATAGACTATGTAGTCCGATTTCTCAATTGTATTTGAGAATTTTTCTATAACATTTGTTTGTCACTCATTTGGATCAATGGGAAATTAAAGCCAAGGATCCATACTTATAGACTATGTAAGTCCGATTTCTCAATTGTATTTGAGAATTTTGCTATAACATTTGTTTGTCACTCATTTGGATCAATGGGAAATTAAAGCCAAGGATCCATACTTATAGACTATGTAAGTCCGATTTCTCAATTGTATTTGAGAATTTTTCTATACCATTTGTTTGTCACTCATTTGGACCAATGGGAAATTACAGGCAAGGATCCATACTTATAGACTATGTAAGTCCGATTTCTCAATTGTATTTGAGCATTTTTCTATAACATTTGTTTGTCACTCATTTGGACCAATGGGAAATAAAAGCCAAGGATCCATACTTATAGACTATGTAAGTCCGATTTCTCAATTGTATTTGAGAATTTTTCTATAACATTTGTTTGTCACTCATTTGGACCAATGGGAAATTAAAGCTAAGGATCCATACTTATAGACTATGTAAGTCCGATTTCTCAATTGTATTTGAGAATTTTTCTATACCATTTGTTTGTCACTCATTTGGACCAATGGGAAATTAAAGCCAAGGATCCATACTTATAGACTATGTAAGTTCGATTTCTCAATTGTATTTGAGAATTTTTCTATAACATTTGTTTGTCACTCATTTGGACCAATGGGAAATTAAAGCCAAGGATCCATACTTATAGACTATGTAAGTCCGATTTCTCAATTGTATTTGAGAATTTTTCTATAACATTTGTTTGTCACTCATTTGGATCAATGGGAAATTAAAGCCAAGGATCCATACTTATAGACTATGTAAGTCCGATTTCTCAATTGTATTTGAGAATTTTTCTATAACATTTGTTTGTCACTCATTTGGATCAATGGAAAATTAAAGCCAAGGATCCATACTTATAGACTATGTAAGTCCGATTTCTCAATTGTATTTGAGAATTTTTCTATAAAATTTGTTTGTCACTCATTTGGACCAATGGGAAATTAAAGGCAAGGATCCATACTTATAGACTATGTAAGTCCGATTTCTCAATTGTATTTGAGAATTTTTCTATAACATTTGTTTGTCACTCATTTGGACCAATGGGAAATTAAAGCCAAGGATCCATACTTATAGACTATGTAAGTCCGATTTCTCAACTCTATTTGAGAATTTTTCTATAAAATTTGTTTGTCACTCATTTGGATCAATGGGAAATTACAGGCAAGGATCCATACTTATAGACTATGTAAGTCCGATTTCTCAATTGTATTTGAGCATTTTTCTATAACATTTGTTTGTCACTCATTTGGATCAATGGGAAATCAAAGCCAAGGATCCGTACTTATAGACTATGTAAGTCCGATTTCTCAATTGTATTTGAGAATTTTTCTATAACATTTGTTTGTCACTCATTTGGACCAATGGGAAATTAAAGCCAAGGATCCATACTTATAGACTATGTAAGTCCGATTTCTCAATTGTATTTGAGAATTTTTCTATAAAATTTGTTTGTCACTCATTTGGACCAATGGGAAATTAAAGCCAAGGATCCATACTTATAGACTATGTAAGTCCGATTTCTCAACTCTATTTGAGAATTTTTCTATAACATTTGTTTGTCACTCATTTGGATCAATGGGAAATTAAAGCCAAGGATCCATACTTATAGACTATGAAAGTCCGATTTCTCAATTGTATTTGAGAATTTTTCTATACCATTTGTTTGTCACTCATTTGGACCAATGGGAAATTAAAGCCAAGGATCCATACTTATAGACTATGTAAGTCCGATTTCTCAATTGTATTTGAGAATTTTTCTATAACATTTGTTTGTCACTCATTTGGACCAATGGGAAATTAAAGCCAAGGATCCATACTTATAGACTATGTAAGTCCGATTTCTCAATTGTATTTGAGAATTTTTCTATAACATTTGTTTGTCACTCATTTGGATCAATGGGAAATTAAAGCCAAGGATCCATACTTATAGACTATGTAAGTCCGATTTCTCAATTGTATTTGAGAATTTTGCTATAACATTTGTTTGTCACTCATTTGGATCAATGGGAAATTAAAGCCAAGGATCCATACTTATAGACTATGTAAGTCCGATTTCTCAATTGTATTTGAGAATTTTTCTATACCATTTGTTTGTCACTCATTTGGACCAATGGGAAATTACAGGCAAGGATCCATACTTATAGACTATGTAAGTCCGATTTCTCAATTGTATTTGAGCATTTTTCTATAACATTTGTTTGTCACTCATTTGGACCAATGGGAAATAAAAGCCAAGGATCCATACTTATAGACTATGTAAGTCCGATTTCTCAATTGTATTTGAGAATTTTTCTATAACATTTGTTTGTCACTCATTTGGACCAATGGGAAATTAAAGCCAAGGATCCATACTTATAGACTATGTAAGTCCGATTTCTCAATTGTATTTGAGAATTTTTCTATAACATTTGTTTGTCACTCATTTGGACCAATGGGAAATTAAAGCCAAGGATCCATACTTATAGACAATGTAAGTCCGATTTCTCAATTGTATTTGAGAATTTTTCTATAAAATTTGTTTGTCACTCATTTGGACCAATGGGAAATTAAAGCCAAGGATCCATACTTATAGACTATGTAAGTCCGATTTCTCAACTCTATTTGAGAATTTTTCTATAACATTTGTTTGTCACTCATTTGGATCAATGGGAAATTAAAGCCAAGGATCCATACTTATAGACTATGTAAGTCCGATTTCTCAATTGTATTTGAGAATTTTTCTATAACATTTGTTTGTCACTCATTTGGATCAATGGGAAATTAAAGCCAAGGATCCATACTTATAGACTATGTAAGTCCGATTTCTCAATTGTATTTGAGAATTTTGCTATAACATTTGTTTGTCACTCATTTGGATCAATGGGAAATTAAAGCCAAGGATCCATACTTATAGACTATGTAAGTCCGATTTCTCAATTGTATTTGAGAATTTTGCTATAACATTTGTTTGTCACTCATTTGGATCAATGGGAAATTAAAGCCAAGGATCCATACTTATAGACTATGTAAGTCCGATTTCTCAATTGTATTTGAGAATTTTTCTATACCATTTGTTTGTCACTCATTTGGACCAATGGGAAATTAAAGCCAAGGATCCATACTTATAGACTATGTAAGTTCGATTTCTCAATTGTGTTTGAGAATTTTTCTATAACATTTGTTTGTCACTCATTTGGACCAATGGGAAATTAAAGCCAAGGATCCATACTTATAGACTATGTAAGTCCGATTTCTCAATTGTATTTGAGAATTTTTCTATAACATTTGTTTGTCACTCATTTGGATCAATGGGAAATTAAAGCCAAGGATCCATACTTATAGACTATGTAAGTCCGATTTCTCAATTGTATTTGAGAATTTTTCTATAAAATTTGTTTGTCACTCATTTGGATCAATGGGAAATTAAAGCCAAGGATCCATACTTATAGACTATGTAAGTCCGATTTCTCAATTGTATTTGAGAATTTTTCTATAAAATTTGTTTGTCACTCATTTGGACCAATGGGAAATTAAAGGCAAGGATCCATACTTATAGACTATGTAAGTCCGATTTCTCAATTGTATTTGAGAATTTTTCTATAACATTTGTTTGTCACTCATTTGGACCAATGGGAAATTAAAGCCAAGGATCCATACTTATAGACTATGTAAGTCCGATTTCTCAATTGTATTTGAGAATTTTTCTATAACATTTGTTTGTCACTCATTTGGATCAATGTGAAATTAAAGCCAAGGATCCATACTTATAGACTATGTAAGTCCGATTTCTCAATTGTATTTGAGAATTTTTCTATAAAATTTGTTTGTCACTCATTTGGATCAATGGGAAATCAAAGCCAAGGATCCATACTTATAGACTATGTATGTCCGATTTCTCAATTGTATTTGAGAATTTTTCTATAACATTTGTTTGTCACTCATTTGGACCAATGGGAAATTAAAGCCAAGGATCCATACTTATAGACTATGTAAGTCCGATTTCTCAACTCTATTTGAGAATTTTTCTATAACATTTGTTTGTCACTCATTTGGACCAATGGGAATTTAAAGCCAAGGATCCATACTTATAGACTATCTAAGTCCGATTTCTCAATTGTATTTGAGAATTTTTCTATAAAATTTGTTTGTCACTCATTTGGACCAATGGGAAATTGAAGCCAAGGATCCATACTTATAGACTATGTAAGTCCGATTTCTCAATTGTATTTGAGAATTTTTCTATAACATTTGTTTGTCACTCATTTGGACCAATGGGAAATTAAAGCCAAGGATCCATACTTATAGACTATGTAAGTCCGATTTCTCAATTGTATTTGAGAACTTTTCTATAACATTTGTTTGTCACTCATTTGGACCAATGGGAAATTAAAGCCAAGGATCCATAATTATAGACTATGTAAGTCCGATTTCTCAATTGTATTTGAGAATTTTTTTATAAAATTTGTTTGTCACTCATTTGGACCAATGGGAAATTAAAGCCAAGGATCCATACTTATAGACTATGTAAGTCCGATTTCTCAATTGTATTTGAGAATTTTTTTATAACATTCGTTTGTCACTCATTTGGACCAATGGGAAATTGAAGCCAAGGATCCATACTTATAGACTATGTAAGTCCGATTTCTCAACTGTATTTGAGAATTTTTCTATAAAATTTGTTTGTCAATAATTTGGACCAATGGGAAATTAAAGCCAAGGATCTATACTTATGGACTATGTAAGTCCGATTTCTCAATTGTATTTGAGAATTTTTCTATAAAATTTGTTTGTCACTCATTTGGACCAATGGGAAATTAAAGCCAAGGATCCATACTTATAGACTATGTAAGTCCGATTTCTCAACTCTATTTGAGAATTTTTCTATAACATTTGTTTGTCACTCATTTGGATCAATGGGAAATTAAAGCCAAGGATCCATACTTATAGACTATGTAAGTCCGATTTCTCAATTGTATTTGAGAATTTTTCTATAACATTTGTTTGTCACTCATTTGGATCAATGGGAAATTAAAGCCAAGGATCCATACTTATAGACTATGTAAGTCCGATTTCTCAATTGTATTTGAGAATTTTGCTATAACATTTGTTTGTCACTCATTTGGATCAATGGGAAATTAAAGCCAAGGATCCATACTTATAGACTATGTAAGTCCGATTTCTCAATTGTATTTGAGAATTTTTCTATACCATTTGTTTGTCACTCATTTGGACCAATGGGAAATTACAGGCAAGGATCCATACTTATAGACTATGTAAGTCCGATTTCTCAATTGTATTTGAGCATTTTTCTATAACATTTGTTTGTCACTCATTTGGACCAATGGGAAATAAAAGCCAAGGATCCATACTTATAGACTATGTAAGTCCGATTTCTCAATTGTATTTGAGAATTTTTCTATAACATTTGTTTGTCACTCATTTGGACCAATGGGAAATTAAAGCCAAGGATCCATACTTATAGACTATGTAAGTCCGATTTCTCAATTGTATTTGAGAATTTTTCTATACCATTTGTTTGTCACTCATTTGGACCAATGGGAAATTAAAGCCAAGGATCCATACTTATAGACTATGTAAGTTCGATTTCTCAATTGTATTTGAGAATTTTTCTATAACATTTGTTTGTCACTCATTTGGACCAATGGGAAATTAAAGCCAAGGATCCATACTTATAGACTATGTAAGTCCGATTTCTCAATTGTATTTGAGAATTTTTCTATAACATTTGTTTGTCACTCATTTGGATCAATGGGAAATTAAAGCCAAGGATCCATACTTATAGACTATGTAAGTCCGATTTCTCAATTGTATTTGAGAATTTTTCTATAACATTTGTTTGTCACTCATTTGGATCAATGGGAAATTAAAGCCAAGGATCCATACTTATAGACTATGTAAGTCCGATTTCTCAATTGTATTTGAGAATTTTTCTATAAAATTTGTTTGTCACTCATTTGGACCAATGGGAAATTAAAGGCAAGGATCCATACTTATAGACTATGTAAGTCCGATTTCTCAATTGTATTTGAGAATTTTTCTATAACATTTGTTTGTCACTCATTTGGACCAATGGGAAATTAAAGCCAAGGATCCATACTTATAGACTATGTAAGTCCGATTTCTCAATTGTATTTGAGAATTTTTCTATAACATTTGTTTGTCACTCATTTGGATCAATGTGAAATTAAAGCCAAGGATCCATACTTATAGACTATGTAAGTCCGATTTCTCAATTGTATTTGAGAATTTTTCTATAAAATTTGTTTGTCACTCATTTGGATCAATGGGAAATCAAAGCCAAGGATCCATACTTATAGACTATGTAAGTCCGATTTCTCAATTGTATTTGAGAATTTTTCTATAACATTTGTTTGTCACTCATTTGGATCAATGGGAAATTAAAGCCAAGGATCCATACTTATAGACTATGTATGTCCGATTTCTCAATTGTATTTGAGAATTTTTCTATAACATTTGTTTGTCACTCATTTGGACCAATGGGAAATTAAAGCCAAGGATCCATACTTATAGACTATGTAAGTCCGATTTCTCAACTCTATTTGAGAATTTTTCTATAACATTTGTTTGTCACTCATTTTGACCAATGGGAATTTAAAGCCAAGGATCCATACTTATAGACTATCTAAGTCCGATTTCTCAATTGTATTTGAGAATTTTTCTATAAAATTTGTTTGTCACTCATTTGGACCAATGGGAAATTGAAGCCAAGGATCCATACTTATAGACTATGTAAGTCCGATTTCTCAATTGTATTTGAGAATTTTTCTATAACATTTGTTTGTCACTCATTTGGACCAATGGGAAATTAAAGCCAAGGATCCATACTTATAGACTATGTAAGTCCGATTTCTCAATTGTATTTGAGAATTTTTCTATAAAATTCGTTTGTCACTCATTTGGACCAATGGGAAATTGAAGCCAAGGATCCATACTTATAGACTATGTAAGTCCGATTTCTCAACTGTATTTGAGAATTTTTCTATAAAATTTGTTTGTCAATAATTTGGACCAATGGGAAATTAAAGCCAAGGATCTATACTTATGGACTATGTAAGTCCGATTTCTCAATTGTATTTGAGAATTTTTCTATAAAACTTGTTTGTCACTCATTTGGACCAATGGGAAATTAAAGCCAAGGATCCATACTTATAGACTATGTAAGTCCGATTTCTCAATTGAATTTGAGAATTTTTCTATAAAATTTGTTTGTCACTCATTTGGACCAATGGGAAATTGAAGCCAAGGATCCATACTTATAGACTATGTAAGTCCGATTTCTCAATTGTATTTGAGAATTTTTCTATAAAATTTGTTTGTCACTCATTTGGACCAATGGGAAATTGAAGCCAAGGATCCATACTTATAGACTATGTAAGTCCGATTTCTCAATTGTATTTGAGAATTTTTCTATAACATTCGTTTGTCACTCATTTGGACCAATGGGAAATTGAAGCCAAGGATCCATACTTATAGACTATGTAAGTCCGATTTCTCAATTGTATTTGAGAATTTTTCTATAACATTTGTTTGTCACTCATTTGGACCAATGGGAAATTGAAGCCAAGGATCCATACTTATAGACTATGTAATTCCGATTTCTCAATTGTATTTGAGAATTTTTCTATAAAATTTGTTTGTCACTCATTTGGACCAATGGGAAATTAAAGCCAAGGATCCATACTTATAGACTATGTAAGTCCGATTTCTCAACTGTATTTGAGAATTTTTCTATAAAATTTGTTTGTCACTCATTTGGATCAATGGGAAATCAAAGCCAAGGATCCATACTTATAGACTATGTAAGTCCGATTTCTCAATTGTATTTGAGAATTTTTCTATAAAATTTGTTTGTCACTCATTTGGACCAATGGGAAATTAAAGCCAAGGATCCATACTTATAGACTATGTAAGTCCGATTTCTCAACTGTATTTGAGAATTTTTCTATAAAATTTGTTTGTCACTCATTTGGACCAATGGGAAATCAAAGCCAAGGATCCATACTTATAGACTATGTAAGTCCGATTTCTCAATTGTATTTGAGAATTTTTCTATAAAATTTGTTTGTTACTCATTTGGACCAATGGGAAATTAAAGCCAAGGATCCATACTTATAGACTATGTAAGTCCGATTTCTCAACTGTATTTGAGAATTTTTCTATAAAATTTGTTTGTCACTCATTTGGACCAATGGGAAATTAAAGCCAAGAATCCATACTTATAGACTATGTAAGTCCGATTTCTCAACTGTATTTGAGAATTTTTCTATAAAATTTGTTTGTCACTCATTTGGACCAATGGGAAATCAAAGCCAAGGATCCATACTTATAGACTATGTAAGTCCGACTTCTCAATTGTATTTGAGAATTTTTCTATAAAATTTGTTTGTTACTCATTTGGACCAATGGGAAATTAAAGCCAAGGATCCATACTTATAGACTATGTAAGTCCGATTTCTCAACTGTATTTGAGAATTTTTCTATAAAATTTGTTTGTCACTCATTTGGATCAATGGGAAATCAAAGCCAAGGATCCATACTTATAGACTATGTAAGTCCGATTTCTCAATTGTATTTGAGAATTTTTCTATAAAATTTGTTTGTCACTCATTTGGATCAATGGGAAATCAAAGCCAAGGATCCATACTTATGGACTATGTAAGTCCGATTTCTCAATTGTATTTGAGAATTTTTCTATAAAATTTGTTTGTCACTCATTTGGACCAATGGGAAATTAAAGCCAAGGATCCATACTGATAGACTATGTAAGTCCGATTTTTCAATTGTATTTGAGAATTTTTCTATAAAATTTGTTTGTCACTTATTTGGACCAATGGGAAATTAAAGCCAAGGATCCATACTTATGGACTATGTAAGTCCGATTTCTCAATTGTATTTGAGAATTTTTCTATAAAATTTGTTTGTCACTCATTTGGACCAATGGGAAATTAAAGCCAAGGATCCATACTGATAGACTATGTAAGTCCGATTTCTCAATTGTATTTGAGAATTTTTCTATAAAATTTGTTTGTCACTCATTTGGACCAATGGGAAATTAAAGCCAAGGATCTATACTTATAGACTATGTAAGTCCGATTTCTCAACTGTATTTGAGAATTTTTCTATAACATTTGTTTGTCACTCATTTGGATCAATGGGAAATTAAAGCCAAGGATTCATACTTATAGACTATGTAAGTCCGATTTCTCAATTGTATTTGAGAATTTTTCTATAACATTTGTTTGTCACTCATTTGGACCAATGGGAAATTGAAGCCAAGGATCCATACTTATAGACTATGTAAGTCCGATTTCTCAATTGTATTTGAGAATTTTTCTATAAAATTTGTTTGTCACTCATTTGGATCAATGGGAAATCAAAGCCAAGGATCCATACTTATAGACTATGTAAGTCCGATTTCTCAATTGTATTTGAGAATTTTTCTATAAAATTTGTTTGTCACTCATTTGGATCAATGGGAAATCAAAGCCAAGGATCCATACTTATAGACTATGTAAGTCCGATTTCTCAATTGTATTTGAGAATTTTTCTATAAAATTTGTTTGTCACTCATTTGGACCAATGGGAAATTAAAGCCAAGGATCCATACTTATAGACTATGTCAGTCCGATTTCTCAATTGTATTTGAGAATTTTTCTATAAAATTTGTTTGTCACTCATTTGGACCAATGGGAAATTGAAGCCAAGGATCCATAATTATAGACTATGTAAGTCCGATTTCTCAATTGTATTTGAGAATTTTTCTATAACATTTGTTTGTCACTCATTTGGACCAATGGGAAATTAAAGCCAAGGATAAATACTTATAGACTATGTCAGTCCGATTTCTCAATTGTATTTGAGAATTTTTCTATAAAATTTGTTTGTCACTCATTTGGACCAATGGGAAATTAAAGCCAAGGATCCATACTTATAGACTATGTAAGTCCGATTTCTCAACTGTATTTGAGAATTTTTCTATAAAATTTGTTTGTCACTCATTTGGACCAATGGGAAATTAAAGCCAAGGATCCATACTTATAGACTATGTAAGTCCGATTTCTCAACTGTATTTAAGAATTTTTCTATAAAATTTGTTTGTCACTCATTTGGACCAATGGGAAATTAAAGCCAAGGATCCATACTTATAGACTATGTAAGTCCGATTTCTCAACTGTATTTGAGAATTTTTCTATAAAATTTGTTTGTCACTCATTTGGACCAATGGGAAATTAAAGCCAAGGATCCATACTTATAGACTATGTAAGTCCGATTTCTCAACTGTATTTGAGAATTTTTCTATAAAATTTGTTTGTCACTCATTTGGACCAATGGGAAATTAAAGCCAAGGATCCATACTTATAGACTATGTAAGTCCGATTTCTCAACTGTATTTGAGAATTTTTCTATAAAATTTGTTTGTCACTCATTTGGACCAATGGGAAATTAAAGCCAAGGATCCATACTTATAGACTATGTAAGTCCGATTTCTCAACTGTATTTGAGAATTTTTCTATAAAATTTGTTTGTCACTCATTTGGACCAATGGGAAATTAAAGCCAAGGATCCATACTTATAGACTATGTAAGTCCGATTTCTCAATTGTATTTGAGAATTTTTCTATAAAATTTGTTTGTCACTCATTTGGACCAATGGGAAATTAAAGCCAAGGATCCATACTTATGGACTATGTAAGTCCGATTTCTCAATTGTATTTGAGAATTTTTCTATAAAATTTGTTTGTCACTCATTTGGACCAATGGGAAATCAAAGCCAAGGATCCATACTTATAGACTATGTAAGTCCGATTTCTCAATTGTATTTGAGAATTTTTCTATAACATTCGTTTGTCACTCATTTGGACCAATGGGAAATTAAAGCCAAGGATCCATACTTATAGACTATGTAAGTCCGATTTCTCAATTGTATTTGAGAATTTTTCTATAAAATTTGTTTGTCACTCATTTGGATCAACGGGAAATCAAAGCCAAGGATCCGTACTTATAGACTATGTAAGTCCGATTTCTCAATTGTATTTGAGAATTTTTCTATAAAATTTGTTTGTCACTCATTTGGACCAATGGGAAATCAAAGCCAAGGATCCATACTTATAGACTATGTAAGTCCGATTTCTCAATTGTATTTGAGAATTTTTCTATAAAATTTGTTTGTCACTCATTTGGACCAATGGGAAATTGAAGCCAAGGATCCATACTTATAGACTATGTAAGTCCGATTTCTCAATTGTATTTGAGAATTTTTCTATAACATTCGTTTGTCACTCATTTGGACCAATGGGAAATTAAAGCCAAGGATCCATACTTATAGACTATGTAAGTCCGATTTCTCAATTGTATTTGAGAATTTTTCTATAAAATTTGTTTGTCACTCATTTGGATCAATGGGAAATCAAAGCCAAGGATCCGTACTTATAGACTATGTAAGTCCGATTTCTCAATTGTATATGAGAATTTTTCTATAAAATTTGTTTGTCACTCATTTGGACCAATGGGAAATCAAAGCCAAGGATCCATACTTATAGACTATGTAAGTCCGATTTCTCAATTGTATTTGAGAATTTTTCTATAAAATTTGTTTGTCACTCATTTGGACCAATGGGAAATTGAAGCCAAGGATCCATACTTATAGACTATGTAAGTCCGACTTCTCAATTGTATTTGAGAATTTTTCTATAAAATTTGTTTGTCACTCATTTGGATCAATGGGAAATCAAAGCCAAGGATCCATACTTATAGACTATGTAAGTCCGATTTCTCAATTGTATTTGAGAATTTTTCTATAAAATTTGTTTGTCACTCATTTGGATCAATGGGAAATCAAAGCCAAGGATCCATACTTATAGACTATGTAAGTCCGATTTCTCAATTGTATTTGAGAATTTTTCTATAAAATTTGTTTGTCACTCATTTGGACCAATGGGAAATTGAAGCAAGGGATCCATACTTATAGACTATGTAAGTCCGATTTCTCAATTGTATTTGAGAATTTTTCTATAACATTCGTTTGTCACTCATTTGGACCAATGGGAAATTGAAGCCAAGGATCCATACTTATAGACTATGTAAGTCCGATTTCTCAATTGTATTTGAGAATTTTTCTATAACATTTGTTTGTCACTCATTTGGATCAATGGGAAATCAAAGCCAAGGATCCATACTTATAGACTATGTAAATCCGATTTCTCAATTGTATTTGAGAATTTTTCTATAAAATTTGTTTGTCACTCATTTGGACCAATGGGAAATTAAAGCCAAGGATCCATACTTATAGACTATGTAAATCCGATTTCTCAATTGTATTTGAGAATTTTTCTATAAAATTTGTTTGTCACTCATTTGGACCAATGGGAAATTAAAGCCAAGGATCCATACTTATAGACTATGTCAGTCCGATTTCTCAATTGTATTTGAGAATTTTTCTATAAAATTTGTTTGTCACTCATTTGGACCAATGGGAAATTGAAGCCAAGGATCCATACTTATAGACTATGTAAGTCCGATTTCTCAATTGTATTTGAGAATTTTTCTATAAAATTTGTTTGTCACTCATTTGGACCAATGGGAAATTAAAGCCAAGGATCCATACTTATAGACTATGTCAGTCCGATTTCTCAATTGTATTTGAGAATTTTTCTATAAAATTTGTTTGTCACTCATTTGGACCAATGGGAAATTGAAGCCAAGGATCCATACTTATAGACTATGTAAGTCCGATTTCTCAATTGTATTTGAGAATTTTTCTATAACATTTGTTTGTCACTCATTTGGACCAATGGGAAATTAAAGCCAAGGATCCATACTTATAGACTATGTCAGTCCGATTTCTCAATTGTATTTGAGAATTTTTCTATAAAATTTGTTTGTCACTCATTTGGACCAATGGGAAATTAAAGCCAAGGATCCATACTTATAGACTATGTCAGTCCGATTTCTCAATTGTATTTGAGAATTTTTCTATAACATTTGTTTGTCACTCATTTGGACCAATGGGAAATTGAAGCCAAGGATCCATACTTATAGACTATGTAAGTCCGATTTCTCAATTGTATTTGAGAATTTTTCTATAAAATTTGTTTGGCACTCATTTGGACCAATGGGAAATTAAAGCCAAGGATCCATACTTATAGACTATGTAAGTCCGATTTCTCAACTGTATTTGAGAATTTTTCTATAAAATTTGTTTGTCACTCATTTGGATCAATGGGAAATCAAAGCCAAGGATCCATACTTATAGACTATGTAAGTCCGATTTCTCAATTGTATTTGAGAATTTTTCTATAAAATTTGTTTGTCACTCATTTGGACCAATGGGAAATTAAAGCCAAGGATCCATACTTATAGACTATGTAAGTCCGATTTCTCAACTGTATTTGAGAATTTTTCTATAAAATTTGTTTGTCACTCATTTGGATCAATGGGAAATCAAAGCCAAGGATCCATACTTATAGACTATGTAAGTCCGATTTCTCAATTGTATTTGAGAATTTTTCTATAAAATTTGTTTGTCACTCATTTGGACCAATGGGAAATCAAAGCCAAGGATCCATACTTATAGGCTATGTAAGTCCGATTTCTCAACTGTATTTGAGAATTTTTCTATAAAATTTGTTTGTCACTCATTTGGATCAATGGGAAATCAAATCCAAGGATCCATACTTATAGACTATGTCAGTCCGATTTCTCAATTGTATTTGAGAATTTTTCTATAAAATTTGTTTGTCACTCATTTGGACCAATGGGAAATTAAAGCCAAGGATCCATACTTATAGACTATGTAAGTCCGATTTCTCAACTGTATTTGAGAATTTTTCTATAACCTTTGTTTGTCACTCATTTGGACCAATGGGAAATTAAAGCCAAGGATCCATACTTATAGACTATGTAAGTCCGATTTCCCAATTGTATTTGAGAATTTTTCTATAAAATTTGTTTGTCACTCATTTGGATCAATGGGAAATCAAAGCCAAGGATCCATACTTATAGACTATGTAAGTCCGATTTCTCAATTGTATTTGAGAATCTATATATATAAAATACAAAAAATGTTTGTACCCATGTTCGCTATAGACTCGGAAACTATCCAACCGATTTGACCCAAACTGGTGTCATTCAAAAGGGAATTTATAGAGGATGGTTTTAGGCTTTTAATATTTCAAGTGGGCGTAGCCCCTCCCACATAAATTGAATAACATCATATATCTTGACTATTGTGATAGCAAGAGTTTTGAAACATTGCAATAGTTCATATGTTACTAATGTGAGTAATCAGGACAAAAATGGTCGTTATCGGACAAGTGGGCGTGGCAGCTCCCATATAACCCAAAAATTGAAATCGCCATATTTTGGGCATTTTTTGACCTACGTCGATGATATTTGGTACATATGGTATTGCCATAATTTGGAATACGTACCGGGAGAAAAGTGGATGGGACCACGCTCCTTTTTATTAATATTAAAAATCGTAATATAGTCTTAACTACTGGACCGATCGTCACAATAGGATATATAAATACTTTTAATTTTATTTTATAACGAGGGGTGTAGCGAAGTACACCGCGATCAGCTAGTTTTTCTATAAAATTTGTTTGTCACTCATTTGGATCAATGGCAAATCAAAGCCAAGGATCCATACTTATAGACTATGTAAGTCCGATTTCTCAATTGTATTTGAGAATTTTTCTATAAAATTTGTTTGTCACTCATTTGGACCAATGGGAAATTAAAGCCAAGGATCCATACTTATAGACTATGTAAGTCCGATTTCTCAACTGTATTTGAGAATTTTTCTATAACATTTGTTTGTCACTCATTTGGATCAATGGGAAATTAAAGCCAAGGATTCATACTTATAGACTATGTAAGTCCGATTTCTCAATTGTATTTGAGAATTTTTCTATAACATTTGTTTGTCACTCATTTGGACCAATGGGAAATTGAAGCCAAGGATCCATACTTATAGACTATGTAAGTCCGATTTCTCAACTGTATTTGAGAATTTTTCTATAACCTTTGTTTGTCACTCATTTGGACCAATGGGAAATTAAAGCCAAGGATCCATACTTATAGACTATGTAAGTCCGATTTCCCAATTGTATTTGAGAATTTTTCTATAAAATTTGTTTGTCACTCATTTGGATCAATGGGAAATCAAAGCCAAGGATCCATACTTATAGACTATGTAAGTCCGATTTCTCAATTGTATTTGAGAATTTTTCTATAAAATTTGTTTGTCACTCATTTGGACCAATGGGAAATTAAAGCCAAGGATCCATACTTATAGACTATGTAAGTCCGATTTCTCAACTGTATTTGAGAATTTTTCTATAACATTTGTTTGTCACTCATTTGGATCAATGGGAAATTAAAGCCAAGGATTCATACTTATAGACTATGTAAGTCCGATTTCTCAATTGTATTTGAGAATTTTTCTATAACATTTGTTTGTCACTCATTTGGACCAATGGGAAATTGAAGCCAAGGATCCATACTTATAGACTATGTAAGTCCGATTTCTCAACTGTATTTGAGAATTTTTCTATAACCTTTGTTTGTCACTCATTTGGACCAATGGGAAATTAAAGCCAAGGATCCATACTTATAGACTATGTAAGTCCGATTTCCCAATTGTATTTGAGAATTTTTCTATAAAATTTGTTTGTCACTCATTTGGATCAATGGGAAATCAAAGCCAAGGATCCATACTTATAGACTATGTAAGTCCGATTTCCAAATTGTATTTGAGAATTTTTCTATAAAATTTGTTTGTCACTCATTTGGATCAATGGGAAATCAAAGCAAAGGATCCATACTTATAGACTATGTAAGTCCGATTTCTCAATTGTATTTGAGAATCTATATATATAAAATACAAAAAATGTTTGTACCCATGTTCGCTATAGACTCGGAAACTATCCAACCGATTTGACCCAAACTGGTGTCATTCAAAAGGGAATTTATAGAGGATGGTTTTAGGCTTTTAATATTTCAAGTGGGCGTAGCCCCTCCCACATAAATTGAATAACATCATATATCTTGACTATTGTGATAGCAAGAGTTTTGAAACATTGCAATAGTTCATATGTTACTAATGTGAGTAATCAGGACAAAAATGGTCGTTATCGGACAAGTGGGCGTGGCAGCTCCCATATAACCCAAAAATTGAAATCGCCATATTTTGGGCATTTTTTGACCTACGTCGATGATATTTGGTACATATGGTATTGCCATAATTTGGAATACGTACCGGGAGAAAAGTGGATGGGACCACGCTCCTTTTTATTAATATTAAAAATCGTAATATAGTCTTAACTACTGGACCGATCGTCACAATAGGATATATAAATACTTTTAATTTTATTTTATAACGAGGGGTGTAGCGAAGTACACCGCGATCAGCTAGTTTTTCTATAAAATTTGTTTGTCACTCATTTGGATCAATGGCAAATCAAAGCCAAGGATCCATACTTATAGACTATGTAAGTCCGATTTCTCAATTGTATTTGAGAATTTTTCTATAAAATTTGTTTGTCACTCATTTGGACCAATGGGAAATTAAAGCCAAGGATCCATACTTATAGACTATGTAAGTCCGATTTCTCAACTGTATTTGAGAATTTTTCTATAACATTTGTTTGTCACTCATTTGGATCAATGGGAAATTAAAGCCAAGGATTCATACTTATAGACTATGTAAGTCCGATTTCTCAATTGTATTTGAGAATTTTTCTATAACATTTGTTTGTCACTCATTTGGACCAATGGGAAATTGAAGCCAAGGATCCATACTTATAGACTATGTAAGTCCGATTTCTCAATTGTATTTGAGAATTTTTCTATAAAATTTGTTTGTCACTCATTTGGATCAATGGGAAATCAAAGCCAAGGATCCATACTTATAGACTATGTAAGTCCGATTTCTCAATTGTATTTGAGAATTTTTCTATAAAATTTGTTTGTCACTCATTTGGACCAATGGGAAATTAAAGCCAAGGATCCATACTTATAGACTATGTAAGTCCGATTTCTCAATTGTATTTGAAAATTTTTCTATAACATTTGTTTTTCACTCATTTGGACCAATGGGAAATTAAAGCCAAGGATCCATACTTATAGACTATGTCAGTCCGATTTCTCAATTGTATTTGAGAATTTTTCTATAAAATTTGTTTGTCACTCATTTGGACCAATGGGAAATTAAAGCCAAGGATCCATACTTATAGACTATGTAAGTCCGATTTCTCAATTGTATTTGAGAATTTTTCTATAAAATTTGTTTGTCACTCATTTGGACCAATGGGAAATTAAAGCCTAGGATCCATACTTATAGACTATGTAAGTCCGATTTCTCAATTGTATTTGAGAATTTTTCTATAAAATTTGTTTGTCACTCATTTGGACCAATGGGAAATTAAAGCCAAGGATCCATACTTATAGACTATGTAAGTCCGATTTCTCAATTGTATTTGAGAATTTTTCTATAACATTTGTTTTTCACTCATTAGGACCAATGGGAAATTAACGCCAAGGATCCATACTTATAGACTATGTAAGTCCGATTTCTCAATTGTATTTGAGAATTTTTCTATAACATTTGTTTTTCACTCATTAGGACCAATGGGAAATTAACGCCAAGGATCCATACTTATAGACTATGTAAGTCCGATTTCTCAATTGTATTTGAGAATTTTTCTATAACATTTGTTTTTCACTCATTAGGACCAATGGGAAATTAAAGCCAAGGATCCATACTTATAGACTATGTAAGTCCGATTTCTCAATTGTATTTGAGAATTTTTCTATAAAACTTGTTTGTCACTCATTTGGACCAATGGGAAATTGAAGCCAAGGATCCATACTTATAGACTATGTAAGTCCGATTTTTCAATTGTATTTGAGAATTTTTCTATAACATTTGTTTGTCACTCATTTGGACCAATGGGAAATTAAAGCCAAGGAACCATACTTATAGACTATGTCAGTCCGATTTCTCAATTGTATTTGAGAATTTTTCTATAAAATTTGTTTGTCACTCATTTGGACCAATGGGAAATTAACCAAGAATCCATACTTATAGACTATGTAAGTCCGATTTCTCAATTGTATTTGAGAATTTTTCTATAAAATTTGTTTGTCACTCATTTGGACCAATGGGAAATTGAAGCCAAGGATCCATACTTATAGACTATGTAGTCCGATTTCTCAATTGTATTTGAGAATTTTTCTATAAAATTTGTTTGTCACTCATTTGGACCAATGGGAAATTGAAGCCAAGGATCCATACTTATAGACTATGTAATTCCGATTTCTCAATTGTATTTGAGAATTTTTCTATAAAATTTGTTTGTCACTCATTTGGACCAATGGGAAATTAAAGCCAAGGATCCATACTTATAGACTATGTAAGTCCGATTTCTCAATTGTATTTGAGAATTTTTCTATAAAATTTGTTTGTCACTCATTTGGACCAATGGGAAATTGAAGCCAAGGATCCATACTTATAGACTATGTAAGTCCGATTTCTCAATTGTATTTGAGAATTTTTCTATAACATTTGTTTGTCACTCATTTGGACCAATGGGAAATTAAAGCCAAGGATCCATACTTATAGACTATGTAAGTCCGATTTCTCAATTGTATTTGAGAATTTTTCTATAACCTTTGTTTGTCACTCATTTGGACCAATGGGAAATTAAAGCCAAGGATCCATACTTATGGACTATGTAAGTCCGATTTCTCAATTGTATTTGAGAATTTTTCTATAACATTTGTTTGTCAATCATTTGGACCAATGGGAAATTAAAGCCAAGGATCCATACTTATAGACTATGTAAGTCCGATTTCTCAATTGTATTTGAGAATTTTTCTATAACCTTTGTTTGTCACTCATTTGGACCAATGGGAAATTAAAGCCAAGGATCCATACTTATGGACTATGTAAGTCCGATTTCTCAATTGAATTTGAGAATTTTTCTATAACATTTGTTTGTCAATCATTTGGACCAATGGGAAATTAAAGCCAAGGATCCATACTTATGGACTTTGTAAGTCCGATTTCTCAATTGTATTTGAGAATTTTTCTATAAAACTTGTTTGTCACTCATTTGGACCAATGGGAAATTGAAGCCAAGGATCCATACTTATAGACTATGTAAGTCCGATTTCTCAATTGTATTTGAGAATTTTTCTATAACATTTGTTTGTCACTCATTTGGACCAATGGGAAATTAAAGCCAAGGATCCATACTTATAGACTATGTCAGTCCGATTTCTCAATTGTATTTGAGAATTTTTCTATAAAATTTGTTTGTCACTCATTTGGACCAATGGGAAATTAACCAAGAATCCATACTTATAGACTATGTAAGTCCGATTTCTCAATTGTATTTGAGAATTTTTCTATAAAATTTGTTTGTCACTCATTTGGACCAATGGGAAATTGAAGCCAAGGATCCATACTTATAGACTATGTAAGTCCGATTTCTCAATTGTATTTGAGAATTTTTCTATAAAATTTGTTTGTCACTCATTTGGACCAATGGGAAATTGAAACCAAGGATCCATACTTATAGACTATGTAAGTCCGATTTCGCAATTGTATTTGAGAATTTTTCTATAAAATTTGTTTGTCACTCATTTGGACCAATGGGAAATTAAAGCCAAGGATCCATACTTATAGACTATGTAAGTCCGATTTCTCAATTGTATTTGAGAATTTTTCTATAAAATTTGTTTGTCACTCATTTGGACCAATGGGAAATTAAAGCCAAGGATCCATACTTATAGACTATGTAAGTCCGATTTCTCAATTGTATTTGAGAATTTTTCTATAACATTTGTTTGTCACTCATTTGGACCAATGGGAAATTAAAGCCAAGGATCCATACTTATAGACTATGTAAGTCCGATTTCTCAATTGTATTTGAGAATTTTTCTATAACCTTTGTTTGTCACTCATTTGGACCAATGGGAAATTAAAGCCAAGGATCCATACTTATGGACTATGTAAGTCCGATTTCTCAATTGTATTTGAGAATTTTTCTATAACATTTGTTTGTCACTCATTTGGATCAATGGGAAATCAAAGCCAAGGATCCATACTTATAGACTATGTAAGTCCGATTTCTCAATTGTATTTGAGAATCTATATATATAAAATACAAAAAATGTTTGTACCCATGTTCGCTATAGACTCGGAAACTATCCAACCGATTTGACCCAAACTGGTGTCATTCAAAAGGGAATTTATAGAGGATGGTTTTAGGCTTTTAATATTTCAAGTGGGCGTAGCCCCTCCCACATAAATTGAATAACATCATATATCTTGACTATTGTGATAGCAAGAGTTTTGAAACATTGCAATAGTTCATATGTTACTAATGTGAGTAATCAGGACAAAAATGGTCGTTATCGGACAAGTGGGCGTGGCAGCTCCCATATAACCCAAAAATTGAAATCGCCATATTTTGGGCATTTTTTGACCTACGTCGATGATATTTGGTACATATGGTATTGCCATAATTTGGAATACGTACCGGGAGAAAAGTGGATGGGACCACGCTCCTTTTTATTAATATTAAAAATCGTAATATAGTCTTAACTACTGGACCGATCGTCACAATAGGATATATAAATACTTTTAATTTTATTTCATAACGAGGAGGGTAGCGAAGTACACCGGGATCAGCTAGTTTTTCTATAAAATTTGTTTGTCACTCATTTGGATCAATGGCAAATCAAAGCCAAGGATCCATACTTATAGACTATGTAAGTCCGATTTCTCAATTGTATTTGAGAATTTTTCTATAAAATTTGTTTGTCACTCATTTGGACCAATGGGAAATTAAAGCCAAGGATCCATACTTATAGACTATGTAAGTCCGATTTCTCAATTGTATTTGAGAATTTTTCTATAACATTTGTTTGTCACTCATTTGGACCAATGGGAAATTAAAGCCAAGGATCCATACTTATAGACTATGTAAGTCCGATTTCTCAATTGTATTTGAGAATTTTTCTATAACCTTTGTTTGTCACTCATTTGGACCAATGGGAAATTAAAGCCAAGGATCCATACTTATGGACTATGTAAGTCCGATTTCTCAATTGTATTTGAGAATCTATATATATAAAATACAAAAAATGTTTGTACCCATGTTCGCTATAGACTCGGAAACTATCCAACCGATTTGACCCAAACTGGTGTCATTCAAAAGGGAATTTATAGAGGATGGTTTTAGGCTTTTAATATTTCAAGTGGGCGTAGCCCCTCCCACATAAATTGAATAACATCATATATCTTGACTATTGTGATAGCAAGAGTTTTGAAACATTGCAATAGTTCATATGTTACTAATGTGAGTAATCAGGACAAAAATGGTCGTTATCGGACAAGTGGGCGTGGCAGCTCCCATATAACCCAAAAATTGAAATCGCCATATTTTGGGCATTTTTTGACCTACGTCGATGATATTTGGTACATATGGTATTGCCATAATTTGGAATACGTACCGGGAGAAAAGTGGATGGGACCACGCTCCTTTTTATTAATATTAAAAATCGTAAAATAGTCTTAACTACTGGACCGATCGTCACAATAGGATATATAAATACTTTTAATTTTATTTTATAACGAGGGGGTAGCGAAGTACACCGGGATCAGCTAGTTTTTCTATAAAATTTGTTTGTCACTCATTTGGATCAATGGGAAATCAAAGCCAAGGATCCATACTTATAGACTATGTAAGTCCGATTTCTCAATTGTATTTGAGAATTTTTCTATAAAATTTGTTTGTCACTCATTTGGACCAATGGGAAATTGAAGCCAAGGATCCATACTTATAGACTATGTAAGTCCGATTTCTCAATTGTATTTGAGAATTTTTCTATAACATTCGTTTGTCACTCATTTGGACCAATGGGAAATTGAAGCCAAGGATCCATACTTATAGACTATGTAAGTCCGATTTCTCAATTGTATTTGAGAATTTTTCTATAAAATTTGTTTGTCACTCATTTGGACCAATGGGAAATTAAAGCCAAGGATCCATACTTATGGACTATGTAAGTCCGATTTCTCAATTGTATTTGAGAATTTTTCTATAAAATTTCTTTGTCACTCATTTGGACCAATGGGAAATTAAAGCCAAGGATCCATACTGATAGACTATGGAAGTCCGATTTCTCAATTGTATTTGAGAATTTTTCTATAAAATTTGTTTGTCACTCATTTGGACCAATGGGATATTAAAGCCAAGGATCCATACTTATGGACTATGTAAGTCCGATTTCTCAATTGTATTTGAGAATTTTTCTATATAATTTGTTTGTCACTCATTTGGACCAATGGGAAATTAAAGCCAAGGATCCATACTGATAGACTATGTAAGTCCGATTTCTCAATTGTATTTGAGAATTTTTCTATAAAATTTGTTTGTCACTCATTTGGACCAATGGGAAATTAAAGCCAAGGATCCATACTTATGGACTATGTAAGTCCGATTTCTCAATTGTATTTGAGAATTTTTCTATAAAATTTGTTTGTCACTCATTTGGACCAATGGGAAATTAAAGCCAAGGATCCATACTGATAGACTATGTAAGTCCGATTTCTCAATTGTATTTGAGAATTTTTCTATAAAATTTGTTTGTCACTCATTTGGACCAATGGGAAATTAAAGCCAAGGATCTATACTTATAGACTATGTAAGTCCGATTTCTCAACTGTATTTGAGAATTTTTCTATAACATTTGTTTGTCACTCATTTGGATCAATGGGAAATTAAAGCCAAGGATTCATACTTATAGACTATGTAAGTCCGATTTCTCAATTGTATTTGAGAATTTTTCTATAACATTTGTTTGTCACTCATTTGGACCAATGGGAAATTGAAGCCAAGGATTCATACTTATAGACTATGTAAGTCCGATTTCTCAATTGTATTTGAGAATTTTTCTATAAAATTTGTTTGTCACTCATTTGGATCAATGGGAAATCAAAGCCAAGGATCCATACTTATAGACTATGTAAGTCCGATTTCTCAATTGTATTTGAGAATTTTTCTATAAAATTTGTTTGTCACTCATTTGGACCAATGGGAAATTAAAGCCAAGGATCCATACTTATAGACTATGTAAGTCCGATTTCTCAATTGTATTTGAGAATTTTTCTATAAAATTTGTTTGTCACTCATTTGGACCAATGGGAAATTAAAGCCAAGGATCCATACTTATAGACTATGTCAGTCCGATTTCTCAATTGTATTTGAGAATTTTTCTATAAAATTTGTTTGTCACTCATTTGGACCAATGGGAAATTAAAGCCAAGGATCCATACTTATAGACTATGTAAGTCCGATTTCTCAATTGTATTTGAGAATTTTTCTATAAAATTTGTTTGTCACTCATTTGGACCAATGGGAAATTAAAGCCAAGGATCCATACTTATAGACTATGTAAGTCCGATTTCTCAATTGTATTTGAGAATTTTTCTATAAAATTTGTTTGTCACTCATTTGGACCAATGGGAAATTAAAGCCAAGGATCCATACTTATAGACTATGTAAGTCCGATTTCTCAATTGTATTTGAGAATTTTTCTATAAAATTTGTTTGTCACTCATTTGGACCAATGGGAAATTAAAGCCAAGGATCCATACTTATATACTATGTAAGTCCGATTTCTCAATTGTATTTGAGAATTTTTCTATAACATTTGTTTTTCACTCATTAGGACCAATGGGAAATTAACGCCAAGGATCCATACTTATAGACTATGTAAGTCCGATTTCTCAATTGTATTTGAGAATTTTTCTATAACATTTGTTTGTCAATCATTTGGACCAATGGGAAATTAAAGCCAAGGATCCATACTTATGGACTATGTAAGTCCGATTTCTCAATTGTATTTGAGAATTTTTTTATAAAATTTGTTTGTCAATAATTTGGACCAATGGGAAATTAAAGCCAAGGATCCATACTTATAGACTATGTAAGTCCGATTTCTCAATTGTATTTGAGAATTTTTCTATAAAACTTGTTTGTCACTCATTTGGACCAATGGGAAATTGAAGCCAAGGATCCATACTTATAGACTATGTAAGTCCGATTTCTCAATTGTATTTGAGAATTTTTCTATAACATTTGTTTGTCACTCATTTGGACCAATGGGAAATTAAAGCCAAGGATCCATACTTATAGACTATGTCAGTCCGATTTCTCAATTGTATTTGAGAATTTTTCTATAAAATTTGTTTGTCACTCATTTGGACCAATGGGAAATTAACCAAGAATCCATACTTATAGACTATGTAAGTCCGATTTCTCAATTGTATTTGAGAATTTTTCTATAAAATTTGTTTGTCACTCATTTGGACCAATGGGAAATTGAAGCCAAGGATCCATACTTATAGACTATGTAAGTCCGATTTCTCAATTGTATTTGAGAATTTTTCTATAAAACTTGTTTGTCACTCATTTGGACCAATGGGAAATTGAAGCCAAGGATCCATACTTATAGACTATGTAAGTCCGATTTCTCAATTGTATTTGAGAATTTTTCTATAACCTTTGTTTGTCACTCATTTGGACCAATGGGAAATTAAAGCCAAGGATCCATACTTATGGACTATGTAAGTCCGATTTCGCAATTGTATTTGAGAATTTTTCTATAACATTTGTTTGTCAATCATTTGGACCAATGGGAAATTAAAGCCAAGGATCCATACTTATATACTATGTAAGTCCGATTTCTCAATTGTATTTGAGAATTTTTCTATAACATTTGTTTGTCACTCATTTGGACCAATGGGAAATTAAAGCCAAGGATCCATACTTATAGACTATGTAAGTTTGATTTCTCAATTGTATTTGAGAATTTTTCTATAAAATTTGTTTGTCACTCATTTGGACCAATGGGAAATTAAAGCCAAGGATCCATACTTATATACTATGTAAGTCCGATTTCTCAATTGTATTTGAGAATTTTTCTATAACATTTGTTTGTCACTCATTTGGACCAATGGGAAATTAAAGCCAAGGATCCATACTTATAGACTATGTAAGTCCGATTTCTCAATTGTATTTGAGAATTTTTCTATAAAATTTGTTTGTCACTCATTTGGACCAATGGGAAATTAAAGCCAAGGATCCATACTTATATACTATGTAAGTCCGATTTCTCAATTGTATTTGAGAATTTTTCTATAACATTTGTTTGTCACTCATTTGGACCAATGGGAAATTAAAGCCAAGGATCCATACTTATAGACTATGTAAGTCCGATTTCTCAATTGTATTTGAGAATTTTTCTATAACCTTTGTTTGTCACTCATTTGGACCAATGGGAAATTAAAGCCAAGGATCCATACTTATGGACTATGTAAGTCCGATTTCTCAATTGAATTTGAGAATTTTTCTATAACATTTGTTTGTCAATCATTTGGACCAATGGGAAATTAAAGCCAAGGATCCATACTTATGGACTATGTAAGTCCGATTTCTCAATTGTATTTGAGAATTTTTCTATAAAATTTGTTTGTCAATAATTTGGACCAATGGGAAATTAAAGCCAAGGATCCATACTTATAGACTATGTAAGTCCGATTTCTCAATTGTATTTGAGAATTTTTCTATAACATTTGTTTGTCAATAATTTGGACCAATGGGAAATTAAAGCCAAGGATCTATACTTATGGACTATGTAAGTCCGATTTCTCAATTGTATTTGAGAATTTTTCTATAAAACTTGTTTGTCACTCATTTGGACCAATGGGAAATTAAAGCCAAGGATCCATACTTTTAGACTATGTAAGTTCCGATTTCTCAATTGTATTTGAGAATTTTTCTATAACATTTGTTTGTCAATAATTTGGACCAATGGGAAATTAAAGCCAAGGATCTATACTTATGGACTATGTAAGTCCAATTTCTCAATTGTATTTGAGAATTTTTCTATAACATTTGTTTGTCACTCATTTGGACCAATGGGAAATTAAAGCCAAGGATCCATACTTAAAGACTATGTAAGTCCGATTTCTCAATTGTATTTGATAATTTTTCTATAACATTTGTTTGTCAATAATTTGGACCAATGGGAAATTAAAGCCAAGGATCTATACTTATGGACTATGTAAGTCCGATTTCTCAATTGTATTTGAGAATTTTTCTATAAAACTTGTTTGTCACTCATTTGGACCAATGGGAAATTAAAGCCAAGGATCCATACTTATAGACTATGTAAGTCCGATTTCTCAATTGTATTTGAGAATTTTTCTATAACATTTGTTTGTCAATAATTTGGACCAATGGGAAATTAAAGCCAAGGATCTATACTTATGGACTATGTAAGTCCGATTTCTCAATTGTATTTGAGAATTTTTCTATAAAATTTGTTTGTCACTCATTTGGACCAATGGGAAATTAAAGCCAAGGATCCATACTTAAAGACTATGTAAGTCCAATTTCTCAATTGTATTTGAGAATTTTTCTATAACATTTGTTTGTCACTCATTTGGACCAATGGGAAATTAAAGCCAAGGATCCATACTTATAGACTATGTAAGTCCGATTTCTCAATTGTATTTGAGAATTTTTCTATAAAATTTGTTTGTCACTCATTTGGACCAATGGGAAATTAAAGCCAAGGATCCATACTTATAGACTATGTAAGTCCGATTTCTCAATTGTATTTGAGATTTTTTCTATAAAATTTGTTTGTCACTCATTTGGACCAATGGGAAATTAAAGCCAAGGATCCATACTTATAGACTATGTAAGTCCAATTTCTCAATTGTATTTGAGAATTTTTCTATAACATTTGTTTGTCACTCATTTGGACCAATGGGAAATTAAAGCCAGGGATCCATACTTATAGACTATGTAAGTCCGATTTCTCAATTGTATTTGAGATTTTTTCTATAAAATTTGTTTGTCACTCATTTGGACCAATGGGAAATTAAAGCCAGAATCCATACTTATAGACTATGTAAGTCCGATTTCTCAATTGTATTTGAGAATTTTTCTATAAAATTTGTTTGTCACTCATTTGGACCACTGGGAAATTAAAGCCAAGGATCCATACTTAAGGACTATGTAAGTCCGATTTCTCAATTGTATTTGAGAATTTTTCTATAACATTTGTTTGTCACTCATTTGGACCAATGGGAAATTAAAGCCAAGGATCCATACTTATAGACTATGTAAGTCCGATTTCTCAATTGTATTTGAGAATTTTTCTATAAAATTTGTTTGTCACTCATTTGGACCAATGGGAAATTAAAGCCAAGGATCCATACTTATAGACTATGTAAGTCCGATTTCTCAATTGTATTTGAGAATTTTTCTATAAAATTTGTTTGTCACTCATTTGGACCAATGGGAAATTAAAGCCAAGGATCCATACTTATAGACTATGTAAGTCCGATTTCTCAATTGTATATGAGAATTTTTCTATAACATTTGTTTGTCACTCATTTGGACCAATGGGAAATTAAAGCCAAGGATCCATACTTATAGACTATGTAAGTCCGATTTCTAAATTGTATTTGAGAATTTTTCTATAAAATTTGTTTGTCACTCATTTGGACCAATGGGAAATTGAAGCCAAGGATCCATACTTATAGACTATGTAAGTCCGATTTCTCAATTGTATTTGAGAATTTTTCTATAAAATTTGTTTGTCACTCATTTGGACCAATGGGAAATTAAAGCCAAGGATCCATACTTATAGACTATGTTAGTCCGATTTCTCAATTGTATTTGAGAATTTTTCTATAACATTTGTTTGTCACTCATTTGGACCAATGGGAAATTAAAGCCAAGGATCCATACTTATAGACTATGTAAGTCCGATTTCTCAACTGTATTTGGGAATTTTTCTATAAAATTTGTTTGTCACTCATTTGGATCAATGGGAATTTAAAGCCAAGGATCCATACTTTTAGACTATGTAAGTGCGATTTCTCAATTGTATTTGAGAATTTTTCTATAACATTTGTTTGTCACTCATTTGGACCAATGGGAAATTAAAGCCAAGGATCCATACTTATAGACTATGTTAGTCCGATTTCTCAATTGTATTTGAGAATTTTTCTATAACATTTGTTTGTCACTCATTTGGACCAATGGGAAATTAAAGCCAAGAATCCATACTTATAGACTATGTAAATCCGATTTTTCAATTGTATTTGAGAATTTTTCTATAAAATTTGTTTGTCACTCATTTGGACCAATGGGAAATTAAAGCCAAGGATCCATACTTATGGACTATGTAAGTCCGATTTCTCAACTGTATTTGGGAATTTTTCTATAAAATTTGTTTGTCACTCATTTGGACCAATGGGAAATTAAAGCCAAGGATCCATACTTATGGACTATGTAAGTCCGATTTCTCAACTGTATTTGGGAATTTTTCTATAAAATTTGTTTGTCACTCATTTGGACCAATGGGAAATTAAAGCCAAGGATCCATACTTATAGACTATGTAAGTCCGAGTTCTCAATTGTATTTGAGAATTTTTCTATAAAATTTGTTTGTCACTCATTTGGACCAATGGGAAATTAAAGCCAAGAATCCATACTTATAGACTATGTAAATCCGATTTTTCAATTGTATTTGAGAATTTTTCTATAAAATTTGTTTGTCACTCATTTGGACCAATGGGAAATTAAAGCCAAGGATCCATACTTATAGACTATGTAAGTCCGATTTCTCAATTGTATTTGAGATTTTTTCTATAAAATTTGTTTGTCACTCATTTGAACCAATGGGAAATTAAAGCCAAGGATCCATACTTATAGACTATGTAAGTCCGATTTCTCAATTGTATTTGAGATTTTTTCTATAAAATTTGTTTGTCACTCATTTGAACCAATGGGAAATTAAAGCCAAGGATCCATACTTATAGACTATGAAAGTCCGATTTCTCAATTGTATTTGAGAATTTTTCTATAAAATTTTAAAGATTAAAATTGTGTACATTTTGTTCAGCTCTACGGGAATTTGGCTATTTGTGGGCACATTTATGTTTGTCACTCATTTGGACCAATGGGAAATTAAAGCCAAGGATCCATACTTATAGACTTTCTAAGTCCGATTTCTCAATTGTATTTGAGAATTTTTCTATAAAATTTTAGAGATTAAAATTGTGTAAATTTTGTTCAGCTCTACGGGAATTTGGCTATTTGTGGGCACATTGAAGTTTGTCACTCATTTGGATTTACCGCTGACATCTGCACGTATTAACTGGCTGAAATACAAAAAATATTTGAGTGCTCATTGCACGGAAAATATGCCATTGAGAACACCTACTGACATAGAAAATTCTATTAGGTTGTTTGAAGCACATGCCAAACAAGCTGCTCTTAATGCTTCTTCAATTCAACCAAATCAACAAGCGAGATTTAACAATATTTTTTGTGCAGATATAGAAAGGCTATTGACTGAAAAACGGAGAGCTCGACGAGAATGGCAACGATACAGATCGCCTCAGCTAAAATTAAGGCTTAAGGAGTGTACCAAGCAGCTTAGAAAAGTTTTGCAAACACAAAAAACAGCTTCGCTGCAAAAATTTCTGCAAGAACTCGATGCAACACCATCAACAGATTTTTCGCTGTGGCGTGCAGCCAGAGGACTTAAAAGGCCGGTGATATGTAAACCTCCATTACGAGCTTCAAATGGTGACTGGGCAAGAACTGATGCTGAAAAAGGTGCTCTTTTTGTTAAACACTTAGAAAAGGTATTTACTCCAAATATTTCTGCTGATATTACTGAACTGCCGCCAGTCGTCGCTTTACCAGAAATTCCGCTAAGATTTAATATTGTGGATATTCAAAAGGCTATTACAAGTCTAAACTCAAAAAAAGCCGCAGGTATAGATAGAATAAGCAACAAAATGCTGCAAGAATTGCCTTTCATTGCAAAACGAATAATACTATTCATCTTTAATAGTATTTTACGACTGCAATACTATCCGGCAGAATGGAAGGTTTCGATGATTACTATGATACCAAAGCCCGGTAAGGATTATACAAAGGTTGAATCCTATCGGCCTATCAGTCTATTGTCCAATATGTCGAAACTTTTTGAAAAACTGTACATGAGCAAGCTGACTCCTATAGTAACTAGCAGTGCATGTATTCCAGATCATCAATTCGGTTTTCGCAGTCAGCATAACACTATTGAACAAACTCACAGACTTGTGAATGTCATTAGAGAAACTTTTGAAAAAAAGAAATATTGTTCAGCGCTTTTTATTGATGTCGCACAGGCCTTTGATAAAGTATGGCACGAAGGCCTTGTCCACAAATTAACACAAAATCTACCCGCAAACATCGTCAGGCTCTTAAAAAGCTATCTAGAGGAACGAAAATTTGTAGTTAAGGAAGGCAATTTTTTAAGCCCCCCGGAGTCGATTGAAGCCGGAGTCCCTCAAGGCAGTATCTTCGGTCCTTTACTTTATTTAATATATGCCTCTGACTTACCGCTAAGCAGTATCATTCACACGTCAACATTTGCTGATGATACGGCTTTTCTAAGCGTTCATGAAAATCCTGTAGAAGCTTCCCGGAATCTACAAGGGTACATCTCAAAATTGGAAACATGGCTAAAACAATGGCGGATAAAAGTGAATGAGCAGAAATGTGTACACGTTACTTTTACTTTACGCAGGGAAACATGCCCGCCTATACAAATCAACACCGAGACTATACCGCAACACACTGTAGTAAAATATCTAGGCGTTCATCTTGATCGTCGTTTAACATGGAAATCGCATATAGACGCAAAGTTGACACAAATGAAATTAAAAGCAGCCCAAATGAATTGGCTTATTGGAAGAAATTCTATATTAAGTCTTGACTGTAAACTTTTGTTATACAACGCGATCCTGAAACCAATATGGGCCTATGGAATCCAGTTATGGGGCACTGCCTCAGCATCAAGTGTGGAAAAAATTCAAAGTCGACAAAACAAAATTCTACGTACAATTACTGCAGCCCCCTGGTATATCCGAAATCAGCGAATTCACAAAGATCTTGATGTTCCGTTGGTGAAGACAGTATTTTCAAAACACGCTAAAAAATATATTGAAAAACTAGTATTGCACCCAAATCCACTTGCGCGCAACATTCTAAATTATAGAGGCCACACCTGGTTGAGAAGGAGGGATACTCTTTCTCTCAGCCGTACACGAGAGATGTAAAACATCAAAAATCAACAGTTGGAATTAAAAATTTTGTTTAGCACTGGCTAAACATATATTTATGTATTTTTAGATTTAAGATTTGAAAAACTTGTTGATGTTTCAATTTATAATTGAAGATTCAACAAAAAAAAAATACAACTACCACAAAAAAAAAAATTTGGACCAATGGGAAATTAAAGCCAAGGATCCACACTTATAGACTATGTAAGTCCGATTTCTCAATTGTATTTGAGAATTTTTCTATAACATTTGTTTGTCACTCATTTGGACCAATGGGAAATTAAAGCCAAGAATCCATACTTATAGACTATGTAAGTCCGATTTCTCAATTCTATTTGAGAATTTTTCTATAAAATTTGTTTGTCACTCATTTGGACCAATGGGAAATTAAAGCCAAGGATCCATACTTATAGACTATGTTAGTCCGATTTCTCAATTGTATTTGAGAATTTTTCTATAACATTTGTTTGTCACTCATTTGGACTAATGGGAAATTAAAGCCAAGGATCCATACTTATAGACTATGTTAGTCCGATTTCTCAATTGTATTTGAGAATTTTTCTATAACATTTGTTTGTCACTCATTTGGACCAATGGGAAATTAAAGCCAAGGATCCATACTTATAGACTATGTTAGTCCGATTTCTCAATTGTATTTGAGAATTTTTCTATAACATTTGTTTGTCACTCATTTGGACTAATGGGAAATTAAAGCCAAGGATCCATACTTATAGACTATGTAAGTCCGATAAAGTATTCTTTTCGAATAAATGTAGCAAATCGATTGAATTAAATGTGGAAAAAACACACAATGTTGCGATGTCAATGTTTTTTAATAACTGTAAACATTCGCCTGCTGTCTCTGTTTATTTATTAGTAAAAGGCAAGACTGCCAATCTTGCGGCAAAACAATATTAAAAATCAAAAAAAAACTCGTGTGCTTCGCTACCCCCATCGTTATAAAATAAAACTGAAAGTATTTATATAGTCATGTATTTATTATTTCGTAAGAATATCCTATTGTGAAAATGAAATGACGATCGGTCCAGTAGTTAAGACTATATTACGATTTTTAATTTTCCTAAAAAGGGGCGTCTTCCCACCCAGTTTTCTCCTGGTACGTATTTCTAATTATGCCAATACCATATGTACCAAATATCATCGACGTAGGACAAAAAATGCCCAAAATATGGCGATTTAAATTTTTGGATTATATGAGCGGTGCCACGCCTCTTTGTCCAATTAAAACTTTATATAGTCAAGAATTTATTTTTTCGTAGGAATACCTTATTGTGAAAAGTTAATGACGATCGGTCCAGTAGTTAAGACTATACTACGATATTTAATTTTCCTAAAAAGGGGCGTGTTCCCACCCACTTTTCTCCTGGTACGTATTCCTAATTATGCCAATACCATATGTACCAAATATCATCGACGTAGGACAAAAAATGCCCAAAATATGGCGATTTAAATTTTTGGGTTATATGGGCGGTGGTACGCCCCTTTGTCCAATTAAAATTTAATATAGTCAAGAATTTATTATTTCGTAAGAATATCCTATTGTGAAAATTAAATGACGATCGGTCCAGTAGTTAAGACTATATTACGATATTTAATTTTCCTAAAAAGGGGCGTGTTCCCACCCACTTTTCTCCTGGTACGTATTCCTAATTATGCCAATACCATATGTACCAAATATCATCGACGTAGGACAAAAAATGCCCAAAATATGGCGATTTAAATTTTTGGGCTATATGGGCGGTGGTACGCCCCTTTGTCCACTTAAAATTTAATATAGTCAAGAATTTATTATTTCGTAAGAATATCCTATTGTGAAAATTTAATGACGATCGGTCCAGTAGTTAAGACTAAATTACGATTTTTAATTTTCCTAAAAAGGGGCGTACTCCCACCCACTTTTCTCCTGGTACGTATTCCTAATTATGCCAATACCATATGTACCAAGTATCATCGACGTATGTCAAAAAATGTCCATAATATGGCGATTTAAATTTTTTGGTTATATGGGCGGTGTCACGCCCCTTTGCCCAATTAAAATATAATATAGTCAAGAATTTATTATTTCGTAAGAATATCCTATTGTGAAAATTTAATGACGATCGGTCCAGTAGTTAAGACTAAATTACGATTTTAATTTTCCTAAAAAGGGGCGTGCGTAAAAGTAGGCGTGGCAAATTTTTCGTTCGATGAAAACTTAAAATGGATTAATACGAACATTTGAAAGAAGAATTAGTCAAATCGATGGAGGCGTTTTCTGATTTTAGGTAAATCGAAAAAAGTTGGACCATGGCGATCATTAGAAAGAAAAAATCGTCCACGCGTGATGCCGTGACCAAGGAAAAAAGGGATTAATTTTTATATATATAAATTGATAGACTCGTACAAAATTTGAAGGCTATATAGCTAATATAGAGCCCTAGATATTTAATATTAATTTTGTTTATGAGCTAAATATTCACTTTGTATGGGAGCTGCCACGCCCACTGGTATGATCCCGCCCAATTTTCCCATGACTATTCATAATATAATCAACGTGCACAAATTTCTAAGACTATAGCTATTATAGTACTGTAGATATATGATATTAAATATTTACTTTGTATGGGAGCTGCCACGCCCACTAGCCCGATCCCGCCCATTTTTTTCACAACTCTTCAGATTAGTTTAATATGTACATGTGCAAAGTTTCAGAACTCTTGCTGTCATAGTACTCCAGATATTATATGTTAAAACTTTGTGTGAGATCTACCACGCCCACTTGTCCAATCACGCCCATTTTTGTCCTAATTATCACATGAGTAACATATGTACTATTGCAATGTTTCAAAACTCTTGCTATCACAATAGTCAAGATATATGATGTTATTTAATTTATGTGGGAGGGGCCACGCCCACTAAATTTCTTATGTGCACCCTCCACACAGACCCCAATCACCCCTGAAAATTTCATTGAAATCGGGCAAGCCGTCTAGGAGGAGTATGCGCATAGGAAGTTTTGCACTTAATTTTATATATATAGACTAGCTTATCCCGGTCTGCTTCGCTACCCCACTCGTTATAAAATAAAATTAAAAGTATTTATATATTCTATTGTGAAAATTTAATGACGATCGGTCCAGTAGTTAAGACTATATTACGATTTTTAATTTTCCTAAAAAGGGGCGTGGTCCCACCCACTTTTCTCCTGGTACGTATTCCAAATTATGCCAATACCATATGTACCAAATATCATCGACGTAGGTCAAAAAATGCCCAAAATATGGCGATTTAAATTTTTGAGCTATATGGGCGGTGCCACGCCTCTTTGTCCAATCCCGCCCAGATTTGCAGCAGCACTTAAGAAATGCACACCAAACCGACATACCAAATTTTGTTCAAATACCATTATCAGGAGCAGAAATAATAGATTTTTAATTTGTGGTTTGTATGAGAGGTACCACGCCCCTTTGTCCAATCCCGCCCATATTTGCAGCAGCACTTAAGAAATGCACACCAAACCGACGTACCAAATTTTGTTCCAATACCGTTATCAGGAGCAGAAATAATAGATTTTTAATTTGTGGTTTGTATGAGAGGTACCACGCCCCTTTGTCCAATCCCGCCCATATTTGCAGCAGCACTTAAAAAATGCACACCAAACCGACGTACCAAATTTTGTTTAAATACCGTTATCAGGAGCAGAAATAATAGATTTTTAATATGTGGTTTGTATGGGAGGTACCACGCCCCTTTGTCCAATCCCGCCCATATTTGCAGCAGCACTTAAAAAATGCACACCAAACCGACGTACCAAATTTTGTTTAAATACCGTTATCAGGAGCAGAAATAATAGATTTTTAATATGTGGTTTGTATGGGAGGTACCACGCCCCTTTGTCCAATTGGACCGAATTGTAAATCTTCACCACCCGGGACGCCACCCAAACGCATACAAAAAAATTTATGGAAATCGGTCCAGCCGTTTAGGAGGAGTTCAGTTACAACGCACGTACAGTAGAATTATATTTATAAAGATTTCCATTTTCGAATGCAGAGGTGGAAAGATATTTTCGCGTAATGAATTTTTGTAAAACCAAAATAAGAAACAGAATGTGTCTAAATACAGTTAATTAACTAATCCATATAAAATATGGTCTAAAAATTAAAATATCATGTTGTTCGGATTACAAAATACCTGTAAATGTTAGCGCAAAAATTAATTCAAATTAAACATACAGAAAGTCGAAATTTTATATGAAAACGGTTTTATGGCCTGAAGATGAAAATAATAATATTTTATTCGAAAACGAACAATTTTAAATCGATTTTTTATTTTACTTTACTTTATCTCAAAGGTACAAATTAGCTCTAACTTTTTTTAATTAATAAAAAAGCTTATATTTAAATTAATATATTTAGCGCCTTTTGTTTTACTAATATATAGCGCATTTTGGCGCTTTTTGTTACACCCTTGTGCGCATTTCGATTATAAATAGTTGGCATCACCCCCACCTGGATAACAATCTTGTCGCGATGTGGTGGCTTAAGTGCTGGCTGTGGTGTCTGCCTTTTGCTCAGAAACTATGGGTCAATGCTAAGCTTCCCCACAGTACCTCTGAACCAAAGACACGAAACTATAAAGGCCGGTATACTAAAGGTTATCCAACCCCTAAGCCGAGGTGTTACGCGACCCGTGCCTATCGGATTTTTGCAGTCGGGGGCAAGAGACTGTATTATAACGGAGCCTTGCTGATACCTGGGCACCTCAGCAAGTAATGACGCCCTTACGACGTTACAGGGGGCTATGACGTGGTGGACCTACTGACCTCCACACTCGTGGGAACTTTTATGAAACAAAACAACAAAACCAACAACAACAACAACTAACGACTCGGCATAACGGAACGCAAATGACGGGACTCTGACGACGACGAGCAGGGTGGCTACACCATGCCCTGTCAGCTCCCGGACAACTGGTGAGGCGAGGAGCCAGGGTGGCACACCCAACCTGGCGTTTCAAACAGAGGCAGCACAGCCAAAAGGCGACTGCCCTGCACCTCCAAAACCGCTAAAGCCATTGCCGATAGGTCGGCCAAATCCTCCCCAACCAAGACGGCAAAGTACAGCACGACCAGAGACGGGACACTGTCGACGGCGCACAGGGTGGCAACACCAGACCCTGCCAGCACACGGACAACTGGTGCGGCGAAGAGCCAGGGTGGCACACCCAACCTGGCACTTCACCAAAAAACAGCTGAGCTAAATGCCAGCTGTCAAAAATCTCGCGGTGAAGCCGCCCAAGCCCTTGCCGCCAAGACGGCTAAAACTCCCTTTTCAGGGGCCAGGTCGGTCAAGGCTAAGCCAGACAAACTTGGCGCCCTCAATGTGCGCACTGCAGGGGAAAGGACCGGTAGGATAACCTCCGGCCCCAATACCCTGCCACCCTCTGCCAACTCCGGCAAAACAACAACACCCGGACACATTGTACATTCCAAAAGGGCTGCAACAACAAGGCGTTCCGCCTTACGTTTTATTTCGATCCTAGGATCTCTACCGGCTGATCAGCTCACAAATGAGCAGACAGCTTCTCTGACATGGGCGAAAGCCCATGTTGATGGCCTGTGCAGACGAGAGCTCAACGACGCTGCTAAAGCAGCCCATTGATTGTATAGGTGAGGTATGACAGGGTGCTAGGCTGGATGCGGTTCCTATGGAGGAGATTCCCAGACTTCCTAGAGCCTTTGCCATAATACCTGACGAACCATCGGCACCGGAGGAAATCCTTAAGATCATTCGGTGCTGCAAGCCTGACCTACCAACCAGTGACTGGAAGGTAGCAAAGGTGTCTGCGGCCGAAGGGTGCAAAAGGAAGGTGATTCTGATCCTGAATCAGGAGTCACTGGCGCTAGTACGGGAGAGGCAGAACAAGTTGTTCTATTGTTTTAGCACAATTTTGTTACGCGTCTACCGGACTGACGCCAGACGGAATCGCGATCCGGGTCATGAAGGCGTACCGCCAAAAGGCGGTACGATAAGTGATGTTGCCGCGACTTCATCCGACAGAGAAGACGCTCAATCAACCTCCTCGTTGGTTGGCGGCTTCTTTGAACGGTTGAACATCGCGGATGGTGACGAAGACGACCTGCTGGCCTCTGATGAGGACCAGGAGGACGTCGACGTCACTTTAACAGAAAAAATGGAGGATGGTGAAGATGACTCAAGTCAACCTGCACCACTCTAAAGCAGCATCTGCTGCAATGCTCCTCCGGGTGGTAGAGAAAGAGGAGGAGCTAATCATGGTCCAGGAACCTTGGGTCCATAAAGGACGGGTTTGTGGACTAAACCTCAGGGGCTACAAGCTCTTGGTTGCCAATGGTACAGGTAATATCGGATCTTGCATATTGGCTAAAAACTCTTTACGCATCTTCATTTTATCTGATTACAGTGATGAAGACACTGTGACCGCAGCAATGGAGACCGAATCCGGCATCATCTGGGTAGTCTCCAGCTACATGGCCCATGACCACGGTGAGCGTCCACCAAACAACTTGGTACGTGGGATAGTGGCTAAAGCTGATAGCACAAGGACGCCAATCATAATCTATGCTGATGCGAACTCGCACCACATCACATGGGGCAGTAATGACACCAACGCACGAGGTGAGTCTCTTTTCGATTTTATTATCAATAATAATCTTGAAATAGTAAATAGGGGTTCAGAACCGACTTTAATTGTCTCAAACCGAAGTGAGGTTTTAGATATTACACTGATTAGTGCACACCACAACAGTTTAATTAGCGACTGGAAGGTCTCGGACGACTGTTCCTTTTCTGACCATCGTTATATTGATTTCTCCATAGGGTTTTGCGTGGATAGACCAAATCCTCTGATAAACAGAAGGAAAACTAACTGGGAGTTGCAGAACAATCTCCTCCGTAACACTCTAAGCTCCGTCCCCGTTATAAACAACACGACGGATATCGATACGGCAATAGATCCCTTCAATGAATCTTTCTGCTATGCAACAAATATGTCTTGCAAAACCACGATACGCAAAGGCAAAAGTAAACCACCATGGTGGTGCCCTGATATCGCACACTCGCGAAGCGAGTGCAGTAGACTTTTTAACGAGGCTAAGCAAACAGGTGACTGGTTGCGATATAAGTCCTCGCTAAACAGGTTCAAAAACCTTGTTAGAAGCGCAAAAAGGAAGTCTTGGAGGAATTTCTGCAGTGGCATAGAGAGCTCCTCCGAAACCAACCGATTGCGCAAGATATTAGCTACCTCACCGGTGGTACCCAGCTACATACAAAAACCGTGTGGAAGCTGGACTCTAAGCAGCCATGAAACGCTCAGCGTACTTCTTGACACCCACTTTCCCGGCAACGCGCCGGTTTCTACTACAGTTACCGCTACCGGTGATACAACTACTTCGCCTGAGCCAGTTATTGTACCGCTGGACAATGGCAGAATCAGATGGGCGATCAGTACCTTCGATCCATTCAAATCTCCTGGACCAGACGGAATTATTCCAGCGGACCTACAGAGAAATATGGGCCTAGTCGTGCCCTGGCTCTCTGAAATATTTACAGAGTGTCTGAAAAGGGCATACATTCCGGCTTGCTGGAACCTGTGTAAGGTCGTCTTCATCCCCAAGAGGTGTAAGACGTCTCACAATAAACCTAAATACTTTAGGCCTATCAGCCTGACGTCCTTTCTGCTCAAAACACTGGAAAGAGCTATAGATATACACCTCAGAATGTCCATACCAAAGGAACTTCTATCCCCCTCACAGCACGCCTACACAAAGGGCAAGTCTGTCGAAACTGCTCTCCACTCCTTGGTCAGTCACATAGAGAAATCTCTCGTACAAAAGGAATTCACTATGGTGGCTTTCCTGGACATAGAGGGCGCCTTCAATTTTTTCAAACCGGACTCAATCTTCAACAGCATGATAGAGTTGGGGATTGACATCAATATCTGCAGGTTCGTAAAAAATTTGCTAACTAGAAGGATCATGTGCATTTGGATCTGCCACTGAATACAGAGAAGTGAATCGGGGCACCCCACAAGGGGGTGTCTTGTCACCGCTCTTGTGGAATTTGACCATCAACTCTCTACTGCTAGAGCGGAAGCTGGTTAAAACCGTAGCTTACGCTGACGACGCGGCAATAGCTATCTCTGGCAAATACCTGAGTACAATATCTCAGTGTATTAAATCTGCTCTGACACTCCTCAGCAAATGGAGTGTCAGCTGCGGGCTTGGCGTCAATCCGGCGAAAACCGAATTGGTGCTATTTACCAGGAGGCACAAAATCGGAGACTTTGCGCCCCCCCAAACTAAACGGGACCACACTGAAAGTCTCGGACAGCGCTAAGTACCTGGGCGTAATCCTAGATAGTAAACTATCTTGGAACCTAAACACCCAGTATAGAGCAAATAAGGCCCTCGTGGCTATTTACACCTGCAAAAGAGCAATTGGTCGCAGCTGGGGCATCGAACCCCGAGGGACCAACTGGATCTTTGAGACGGTAATTAAGCCCATAATTTTCTATGGGGTTATAGTCTGGTAGGAAACGGTAGAGAAAGACTCCCACCGACGAACTATAGAGAAAATTTTTCGGCTAGCGGCGATCCTGATAACGGGAGCGCTCAGGTCTACTCCAACGAAGGCATTGTTTGCTATGCTGAACTTGCTTCCAAGGGATGTTCTGGCCAAACAGCTAGCTTTGACTGCGGCGATCAGACTGAACGCTACATGTTCATGGACGAGAACCGATCTTGGTCACTCCAGGATTCTCAGGCAGCACCAAACGCTACATGACTTTACCGACTACTGCCCACCGGAACCTTATTTTGGCGGGCTTTTTCAATCCATTGTTCCCAATAGGGAATATCACTCACTACCCCCTGCCACCGAAGGAGCCATCAGAGTTTTCACTGATGGCTCCAAAGGAGGCGTAAACACTGGGGTAGGTTTCTATGTGGAAAACTTCAACGTCAAGGTTCCATTCAGACAGGATGGCTGTAGCGTCCTGCAAGCCGAAGTCTCGGCCATTACAAGAGCGGCAAGATGGCTTAGGTATTATAGGATATCGGAAGACATCCATATTTTTACCGACAGCAAAGCGGCCATTGCTGCTATCAATAGTGTATACACTACATCGACGGTGGTAAACGAATGCCGGAAGTCTCTAAACGAGATAGCGAGACATTCAAGAGTAACACTAGTCTGGATTCCAGGGCACTCAGAGTGCACTGGCAACGATATTGCGGACGAAACTGCCAAAAAGCGCGCATCATTGAGCAACTCGATGATATGTCACTTCGTTGGCATTCCTCTATCTCACTGCAAGCGATTGATCCAGCAGGAATCATACAATCTTGCTCAAGAAAGGCGGGAACAAGAGCACACCTGTCGAGTCGCCAGGTCCACTTGGCCCCGCTACAGCCTGCACAGAACTCGCGATCTACTCAGGCTTGGTAAATGTCACACAAGACGACTAGTAACAGTGCTAACGGGGCACTGGTGTTTCGGGACTCATGCCAAAAAGATGGGCCTAAGTTACAATGACTACTGCAGAAGTTGTAACGATGAGGAGGAAGAAGAAACAGTTCTTCATCTTCTATGTCAATGCCCCGCGCTGAACAGCATTAGGGCGGTTACCATGGGCTCCAACACTCTGCCAGACCTCGATAGTCTGGCGAACATGGGGCTAACCAACATATCCTCCTTCTTGCAACAATCAGGATGGTTTGATTCGGCGACAGGGCAATCACAGGTAATTGAATAACCAATTGACTGAGCCCTGTCTGCTGTAGGGTATCACAAAGGGACCGAATTAACGGACCCAAGTGCGTCACATTTTAGATGTGGCGGCCCTCGAAACCTAACCTAACCCTAACCTAACCTAGTTGACATCACTGTATAGTGCTGTATGAAAATTGCATGTTTAAGGGCTATTAGACACGCATACTTGTCTGCAGACATGTACGATGGCATTAGCGTTGTTAACTTGGTGCGTTTCGCACCTTTTTTGGTGCTTTTCTAAATGTTTTGTGCGAAAAATATCCGAGTTGGTGCGTGGTGCGCTTTTTCTTTAATTTTGGTGCGTTTTTTTAATTTTGAGTGGCCCCAAATCATATTAAACACAATCTTTTGTTTCAGTATGAGAAAAAAGAATTTTGTACAAAAAATACAACTGTTTCAATACCATTTCATTAAATTTGTGTACAATTTTTACATTCAATTTTACAGATGTTTAAGAGGTACCAAAACGCATTCACAAAAACCGTTAAACCGTCTTGTTGTTATTAATAATTTGTAACATTTCATTATAAGAAATTTGTTGTCCCTTTTAGATTTTCAGAGCACATAATTGTTTATTGTCGTAAAAGTTGTTCGCAAGTCTGTTAAAGAGCTTGCAAAAACAAAGTATTCTTGAGACTTGCGATCATTGTTCGTTTTTTATAAAATGCGTAAAAGTTTATATAAAGGGTTGTAACACTAAAATTAATAAAATTTATATTTACTAAAAGAAATATTTAAAGTTAGTGTCAAGAATGGAGTCTAAAAAAGGAGATCATAAGCGAAATACAAAAGGATTCGGAATCACAATGTGAGTTTAAGTAATGGATTCGGCCTTGACCAAATAATAATACAAAAGCAAGATGTTGCTATTGCAAATGCGATATCACGCTCAAATATCCAACCTTGTTCGGCATGCTGGAACACGGAAACACATTGCAGCTTTAAGCCCATTTAGCTACAACCGACATCAACAACCAGTACCTCGTTTCTGTAACTTGTGAAAAGTTCTCACATCGAAAAAAAATGTGAGTTTATACTTGTCACCCAATCATTTGTAGGATGACTCATATAATATTAGTAGGATTTTTATATGAGGCACCCTGCCAACCTAATAAAAATACGAAAATTTATATTTTTATTTTCACTCATCCTGTTTTTCACAGAATGATAATAAACTTTTCGATGCGAGAAACTCTCACATTCTTTACAGAAACGAGACACAGCATTGTACAAAATGTTTTATCCCATTGCAAATATGATATCATGCCATTAGCCGTACAATTTGAATCCGATGTCGAAATATTATCTAGTATTGAAAAACGGTGGAGAATGATTCACTTCATGCATTGGCACAATATTATATCAACATTAGAATTTTGGACTAAAGTTAAATGTTGTAAAGACGCAAAATTAATTCAATAAAAATTTTCAATAAAAAAAATCTGAACTTGGTGCGTTTTTTGTTAAATGGCGCGTTTTTTTTTCTCCATTTTGGTGCCTTTTGAAATTTCAAAGTTGACAACGCTGAATGGCATACTTTGCATTTTGCTATTACACTATCGAACGCTGATGGCACACTTCAGTACACATATATGTTGGTGTGCGACAGACATCAGAAAATCAAAAATTTTTGAAAACCAACATACATGTCTGACGTACTCGACATACATGCTATTAGACAGTGAGTTTTGGTATGCCATCGTACATGTTTGCAGAGAAGTATGCGAGTCTAATAGCCCCTTTAGTCAAATCGTATCGTCTTACTTTTGCAGTTGTCGTATCGTTTAAGTTCGGATATTAGTTAGTAAAAACGTACGGCTACCAATAAATGTGTTGGTTTTCAAAAATTTTTGATTTTCTGATGTCTGCCGCACACCAACATACACACAACATATACATATGTGTACTGAAGTATGCCGTCAGCATTCGATAGTGTAATAGCAAAACGCAAAGTATGCCATCGTACATGTCTGCAGACAAGTATGCGTGTCTAATTGCCCTTTAATGAAGCCATTAGCCTTCATGAAAATCCAGTACTTTTCCGGCAACTTACAAGAATAAATATCAAAACTAGACATATCGACCCCTATGCTTGCATGTGCAAATTTTGTCATATCGACCTCCATTTTGCATGAATGTTATGAATTTGCCTTGGTTGTGAACCAGTACTATATATTGTTCGTGGAGACCAAGGTGTATTCATTACCAGGTGGATGCAGTGGCGAATTTATCCATTTCTCACACTGTCAAATTTGGTACATATTTTCCGGCGCCATTTTTATGTAATTTTTTATGCAAGAAGAATTTTGACAGCGTAGGATATGAATTCGCCGTTTACACAAACAAATGCCTGTTGTTTGTATTGTTGTAGTTATGCATATACCTGGTAATAAATTTGCCTTGGTGGAGACAAAATGGTGGTAAAGATAAGCCGGCTAAAAATGTTAACACGCCGCCGCCAATAAATTGCTACCCGGGCGTTGAAAATTTTATTTGTAGCCTGTTTTTCTGGTTGCGATTTTCACGCTGTTGCGAATTTTAATAACTAGTGAAAATACATTAAAGAAAATTTTAAAATAAAACTCTTAATTTATATAACTTGTCAAACATGTCTTACGGTGATCAATCTAATGGTCCATGGCAGCGTAATGTGATCCCAGGTCATCAACAGCCTGCAGGTTTTCATCAAAGTTCTCAAATGTTCATGCAAGATGCACCGCAAAATAACATGGCGTCGTTTGGTTATGGTGGTATGCAAGGTGGCAGCAGTGGCAATATATTTCCAGGTGTTGCCGGAGGTGGAAATTCGGTTGCATATCCCCAACATAGAGGTGGTTTAAATCCAGTTGCTTTCCAACAAGTTGGAGGTGGCCAGCCACAATACAACTCCATAGGTACTGTAACCAAGTTGGGTAACGATTGTGGACTTGTAAACGATGAAGTATTTTTTTACCGAAATGTTTGCAAAGGTCGAGAGCCGATATTGGGAGATCGTGTATTATTTGAAGCCAACCATTCAAACAACGGTCAGTTTAAATGGAATGCCACACGCATTCAATTAATGCAACAAGCACCACCGTTAATGAGTTCGAACAAGACTAGCTATAGTTCCGTGGCACCACCAAGTAGTGAATATAAGCGCAGTCAAGTCCGTCGCAGTTCACCTAAACGGTCACCAGTACGAGGAAGACATGAACGTGAAAGAGAACGTGTTCATCGTTCCCGCGATAGGGATGAGGTTTGTAAAGAATAATATGTTACGTAAAATTATGTTACAGTGAATTGTATCTATTGCTGCAGGAAGAACATTTACGTAAACGAAGACGTGAAGATCACGATCATGGTGTAGAATCTAAAAGCCGTGGTGCCGTCGAAATACGTAGTGGTCATGCTGCACGCAATGAGAAAGAACGAGATCGTGTAGAGCCTAGAAAAAAAGAGCGTGAAGAAGGCAGAAGAGTACGTGAAGAACGTGATCGAGAAAAAGATGTTACACATGAATTAGAATTAGAACGTGCTGGTCCCAAAGATCGACGAGCACGTAATAGAAAACGTTATATGGTCAAAATACCAAAATCATTATTAACCATGTAAGTATGCGCTTGTTATTTATTGGATATTAAATTTTATGAAATAATTGTTATTATCTTAAATAAATATTCATTAAACTGTGTATGTTTTATCATCTTATTGTAGTAAAAGTGCTGATATCCAAGATTTGCGCCAACGCTACGGAGCACTTTACATTCCTTCAGATTTTTTTCTAGCCAATGTAAAATGGTCGGACACATTTACTCCTGACAATCCATTCTCATTAAGACGCCCATGTCAATTTCATATAATGAATGAACTTGTGGAATCTCCAACTGAACAAAACTTAGAGTTGTTAGAACCAGCAGATTCTAATTATTTGTATTCGGCCAAAGTAATGCTCATGTCATTACCACCAATAACTGAAATTTACAAAAAGTGCTTTGAAAACTATGATAATGATAACCATCATGCTGTTCATCTAACGCGATTAATAAGCTTTTTGGTGGGTGTTAAGGGTGGAATTGGATCAATGGCGATTGGTGGACCATGGTCACCATCATTAGATGGTGAAAATCCCGATAAAGATCCTTCTGTATTAATACGGACAGCAATACGTACCTGTAAAGGTCTTACTGGTATTGATTTGTCCAATTGTACCCAATGGTATGTATGAAGATATTATATATAAATGTTATAAAAAACGAACGGAATTGAACTTCTTTAATTTTAAAAAATATTTCCTCGTGAAACGAATTAAAATCATCTACAGAGATAAAAATAAAATTGTTTCTTTTAATGAAACGCCACTTGTATTTCCAGCTAAAAGCACAATCTTTGTATAGCAAAACGCAAAAAAAATAATATGTATTACAAAAATGTAGAAACAATATAGAAACAAATTATTTATTTGATTTTCTATATACGTATGTATGTAATATGTTTGATGTATGTATCTGCTTAAAAAATTTTTGTACAATTGTAATGTTCTTCTTATTTTTTCTAATCAGCTTTATGCATAGTTTTATGCCACATTCCTTATGATTTTTTTCTTTCTCTTCCATGTTTTTTTACGCGACCGATATCTTGTACTGATACCCAAAAATATAATAATATTAATAATAAAAAAAAACTCATCACCTTACTTCATAACTTGCGCGTGCTTGATTGGTGGCAACTTGTGTGTTCGGACTGATGGAACGAATTCGCAAATGAAATGTGACAACAATTTTCGACTGGCTAAAATATGTGTCAAATTAAATGATGTTTTGTTTGATAAATCGTTTGACGCTGGAATGTGATTTGCGAAAAACATCTCTGGCTGATGTCTCTCATCGTTGTTTTATTCCAATTGCACAATTCTGCTCTACTTGATTAGGTATCGTTTTGTGGAACTTTACTATCATCGTACCGAGTACAAAAATATGGAAAAAGATGGACGTCCACGGGTAGAAACTGTCGTTATTTATTTGCCCGATGTGCACTCATGCATGTCCACAATTGATGAGTGGAAATCGTTGACCCAAGTTTACAAAAATGCCGCCGATGGTATTATTATTCGCAGGTCGAATTTAGTCGCTGCTGCTGCTGCAGAAAACTCAAACAATGACAACGAGAAGCGCGATGATGTTGAAATGGCTGACGACAATGATGAGGAAGAAGATACTAAAGAAAAATCAACTGACAATGACGAGATTTCTGCAGTAAAAACCGAAGATGCAAAAGATAATGGTGGGGAAGAAGAAGAAGATGAAGAAGGGGAAAAAGTTGAGGAGTCTGTCGATTTAACTGGTGCTGATGACGGCGATGCCGCAGAAGACGGTGATGCTGGGGATGCCGTCGCTGATGGTCAAGATGAAGAAGAAGAAGAACAGGCTGAGGAAGAAGAAGTTGCTGATGATGCAAATGTAACTGACCATATTGGTGATCGTATTGTTTACGAACACACAAAAACTAATTCAAAATAGTTTAATTTTCTTTCATTTTTTTTTAATTTTCTATACGATAAGTGATTTAAAACAAAATCAATCCGTTTTATCCTTTCGCATTCCTCTTTCACGCTGTGTAGGCTAATGAATGGACTTGTGGAACTTTTTCAAATCCTTATCGTCTTATTTTTTTTTATATTTTTAAACTATAAGAAAATTATTTGTAGTCTCTTTGAATTCAAAGATCCGGTTTGACTATGAATTTTCATTATAGTAATTTACGTCGATTTTTTCAAAATTATATAATTTAAAATCATTAATACTTTTTTTCGCGATTTTAGCAAACTACATACGATATAATTGAAGGGCTTCGTGCAGTAATCAAGAAAGCAACAAATCGCGTTTAAAAGTTGAAAGGAAATCTAAAAGCACTTGATTAGACCAAAGATATAACCATGATATGTATATCCATCGATCTATGCCAATCTAAAAACCTGTGAAAAACTATTATTTTATAAATATGTATAATAGAAAACTGTCGTAAACAACGACCGCAACAGTGAGGCCGCTGTTCTTCTTTAAATCTCTTCAGAGTTAATTATCCTGTATAGCTCTATTAATTGAAGGACTTACACAAAAAATATCGGGCAAAGAGTTATCAATATATATCTAGTTTATATTTAATATGAAATAATTGATCGTGTCTTGCCCATTTTGTGGATTTTTTTTTATATAAATATGTGTGTTCGTTCGAGGACGAAAGTCACTGCCAAAAAAACATATTTACTAGTGTGGGCGTGGCTTTACCCACTTTTCTTAATAATATTTTGCATTGCCAGATATAAATGGATGTTATGTTTGGACTATCATAAACATTGGTACAGTGAAAGTAATTAAAAAATTAATTTACTTAGTATGGGAGTGGCGCAGCTCTCGGTTCTTAACATAAAATTGAATTGTACAATGATTCACAAGAATCTATGTACTAGAGATCTTTTTTTTATATTATATTATCAGCTGAATATGAGTTTTTATCTAGTACGGGCGTGGGTGGAACTGTTTATAAAATTATTTGCATCAATCTTCAAAATACATATAAATGTTTTTAGACCTTTGAATAAAATCATACGAGTGATCTAGTTACTGCACCAAATCCTTCAATTTTATATAATCTAATTTACACGTTTCCTTGCTTGTTTTTTTTAACAGCATTTCAAAACTGTGCGTTGCGTCTAGATTTAGTAGTTTATAAATTTTCAATCTTAATCCGCAGGCAATCTACTCCATCCACTGTTTTGTGTTTGGTAGGCTGCTAAATATGCTTGTTAGCTTTAATGATCATATTTAAAATCGGAAAATGTTTGTATGGGATAAACGGTTTCATGATAAAATGTGATATTATTTTACAGGAGGATCTCTCTCCGGAACCAACACATTTCTCGCTGTTGGATTTGAAAAACATGAAGGTGCAGGATATTCGCGACGAACTATTGGCTCGCCATTTGCCTGATACAGGTGGGAAATATAAATTTTGTTAATCATCTTTTCAGTTTTAACCTTGTTAACTTACCGATAAATAATGAATTTGTCATTTCAAAGGTGTTCGTAATGTTGTCATGGCCCGCTTAGCTAAAGCTCTGAATGCCGAAAAGGCTGAAGAAACTAAAAATCGGTACAAAAACAAGCAAAATCAAACAGGTTCAATCAGAAACTTATCAAATGTGAGTAAAGCAAAAATGGAAGTAGATTCGGAATCTTCTACAAAGACTGCTGATAAAAAGGTCGTGGCTGAAAAAGATAAAAAGAAGAACGACGTTAAAGGAAAGGGTAAATTATCAAAGTCTCCGGGTGGTAAAAAGAATGTAGTTGATGTTAAAAACGAAGAAGATAAAGAAGATTGGGCTGATGTTATTGATTTTGAGATGGGTGACATTGTTGTACTCGATGAATACGATTCGAGTAAAAATAATGAGGTTAGATTTTAATTTCATTCTTCTCCATTTTTTTTTTTTTTTTTTCTATTATAATTTTTGAATTTTTACAATAGGAATCGAATTTGAAAGAGATGAGTGAAAAAGAAAAGACTCGATTAATACGTCACCATACTTTACCCTCGACTCCTCAAATTATTGTTCATCCCAATAGACAGGCCAAAGGTGGCAAATTTGATTGTGCCATCAAGCCATTGTCTGTACTATTAGACTATCATCCAGATGATAGCAAAGAGAGATTCTTTGAGGTATGGAAATATAGTTATTAACTAAACTGAAGTCTTACAACGATTCTAACAATTTGTTTTACGATTAAGGTTTCATTATTTGCCGAACTCTTTAATGACATGTTAATGCGTGACTTTGGTTTTAATATTTATAAAGAAATTTATTTGTATGAAGAAACCGCCGAGGAAAGCGAAACAAAAGCCGATGGAGATACTACTAAAGTAGAAAAATCCGGAACGGGCGATGAAAAGAAAAAGGAATCTAAGGAGAAGGTTGAAGAAAAGGAAAAATCGTCAAAGAAAGATAAAAAAGTTTCAAATGGAGGAGACAATTCGACAAAAGATCACCATAATGACGATTTACAATCAACTAAATCCGAATCACGTAAACGTAAACTTAGCACTTCAAATTCAACAGCCAATGACAAAGATCATGAAATATCGGTCAGTGATAAAAAAATGGTGGTGGTTAAACCTCAGTTACTGCTATCGTTTGTATACTTTGATACCACACATTGTGGCTATATCTTCGAACAGGATTTAGAAGATTTATTTGCCGTATTGGGGTTAAATTTGTCACGAGCACAAATTAAGAAATTATTGGGAATGTGCAAGTTAAGCAAATACCAAGCTATTCACTATAGGTGAGTTGTCTTACATTTGCCTAATTATTATATGGGTATAACATCCTACATTCATTATAAAGGGTGGGCAAATTTGAGGTTAGGCTTAAAAATTCATATTTTTTGACAAATTCAATTTTATTGATAGTAAATTTTCACTATTAAAATTATTTGTTCAAGAGTGCAGAATTCCATATTTAAAATTTCCCAACTTTTTACTGAATAAATGTCAAAGGATGCCACCTAACCTAAAATTTGTCCACACTTTACATATATAGTAAAATTTTGTTGTACTATTTTTTACGTAAATTTTAACATTTCATTTCCCTAATTTAGCAAACTAACAGACAAAGAAGAATCTTTGGTAACTTCATCCGCCATTGAAGATATCGATGACTTGCCGTATGAAGAACTTAAACTGATTGCTGCCGGAAATAATCAATATGAATCTATATTTGGTAGAAATTCGATTCAAAATCAAGTATCTGCTAACGGAGTTGATAACGATGGTAATGATGGTAAGATTCTAATGTAAACTCTTTCAGTAATTTTATAAAATTGGTGGACTTTTAAACCACAGTGATTACATTAGGGACGAGTTGTTTTCAGAAAAAATTAGTGATTGTTTTTTCTACTCGTATTTCAAAGAGCAGCCCAGCAAATAATAACAATAAAAAAATGCCATTGTGAGCGATGACGAATGGAGATGGAGATCATTTAAAATTAATGAATTGAACCCATTCATTTTCACCGATTCGAAGGCGTTTTTTCGTGGATTGAAAAAAATTTGTTTATGAATGGAAAACTTTATCTTATGTTAATAATTAATAGACAATGGTTTATTTTATGCTGCCCTTTATACAAGCAATTTTTACAAGACTTCTACCAAATTAAAGACAGTTTTTCACAAAAGTGAACGAGGTGTTGTGGGTTCAGTATGTTGGGAGCTATAACCGTTTAAAGTTCCTACTACTACATTCTAAGTTACTAATGCATGTAAGTTAAAGCCAAACAAACAACACATACATGTGTTTTACACATTTGGCTGGATAGAGAAAAATAACATACTAAGATGTGGGAAAATTATATGACAAAATATGAGATAGTTGAGTAAATTGATTTAGCTCAATTGGAGGTACATATTTTGTTTTCGCGTTTAACCTTTCTTTTTTTATTTTTAATTTTTGTGAATTCATACAAATGTATCATTAAATAATTGTAGTTTTGGTTGTTATATGGTTAAAAGAGGTTTTTTATGATATTTCTTTCTATGACTAGAACACGTCAATTGGGTCAACCGTTGGTATACACTAATCTAATGTTAATTTTCATCACTTCCATAATGAAGAATTTATTCGAATTTAAGAAAGCGTTAAACATAATTTTACTTCTTTTAGTTATAAGGAAGGCGTGAACTTCAAAGCAGGAAGAAGAAAAACTTAGCAGCATGAGAAAAAGTATAGGCAAAATAAGTCAATCTGTCAAAAACATTAATTTTTTAGAACAATAATAGCTTTTGACACATTAATTTATTCAAATGTGTCAAGCAATTATTATCACATGGCTTAGCGATGCCACCTGGTTTAATACGCCTTGGAAGGTGACATACAATAATGTCCTTGCAAATTGTGTCACCCAAAAAGAGTCATTATATCCATGAGCGTAGTGCCGTAAACAAACACAATTATGAAGTAAACTCAGTAAAACATATATGTACGAGGTTTGTTCAAATGAAAAGGTTAATTTTGAATTATCGCGGGCTGTGTACATTCGATTATCGAAATTTTTTGTTGAATGACGCCAACGACGATCCAGGTTTGCTCAAAAGGGTCATAACTGGTGACGAAACGTGGGTATATGGTTATGACGTCGAAAACAAGGCCCAATCATCCCAACGGAAGCGGCCAGTTGAGCCAAGATCGAAAAAAGCACGCCAAGTTCGATCAAATGTGATGGTTTTGCTCACTGTTTTCTTCGATTACAATGGCGTGGTGCATCATGAGTTCTTGCCAATAGGTCGTGCGGTTAATAAGGAATACTACAAGGAAGTTATGCAACATCTGCGTGAAGCAATACGACTCAAACAATCTGAATTGTTATTCACTAGATTTGGCTCCCTGCTACTTTTTCCGAATTGAAGAACGAGCTGATGGCCATACCGAAAAGCGCATTTCAGAAGTGCTTCGAGGATTAGAAGAAGCGCTGCATTATATCTGAGGAGGATTACTTTGAAGGGCACAAAATGGATATTGATGAATAAATAAATATTTTTCAAAAAAATTCAAACTGCACCTTTTCTTTTGAACAAACCTCGTATACACTCATTTCATAATCCCAAAAAAGGAAAAATACACCCAAAAGATTTTGTTGGTGTTTCTAACAAAAATTTTTAGGCCAATTTTTTCATATGAGTTTGAGGAAAAATGGATGCTAAATGAAAAATTGTCTCAAGATTCCCAGCTCTTTTATTAACAAAGATTCTATGCGGCGCCGATTTTTTAACTTTACCTTTAAACTTTTTGTCCGTCCCACGATGGCGACCGATCGATAATGCTGAATTTGTAACCGAAAAAGAACTGGTATTATGACCTGACCATTCATTTTAATTATAAGTTATCTAATGTTGGATTTTAAAAAAAAAAACTTGTTCGAATAATACTTTTGTTAAATTTATATGTTCAAAAAATATATTTTCATTGGTTTTTATTGTATTTAAAATTTTTTCAATATTATTAATCGTATAAAAACTTTACTCAAGTATAGTACTCATCACTTTAATAAAAAACTTCCTGATAATATAAATAACAATAGGTTATGGGGTTAACAGAGAAAACTGGTATTACACAATTTTGTGGGAGCAATTTTGAAAACTGGAAATTTCGTGTTGAGAAGCATTTGAATACTTCAGGAGTTCTTGAAGTTGTAACGTCAACTCAAGTTTCAAAACAAGATCAACAGGAATTCAGAAAATTTGACAAAAAAAAAGCTCAAGATATAATAACCAGTCTTGTAAGTGATGACTATTTGGAATATATACGAGATAAAGCAACAGCCAAAGAGATGTGGGACAGCTTAAAAACAACATTTTCGTTTAAGTCCTCAAAAAATCCAACAATCATACGTAAGGAGCTAGCTAATTTAAGATTCAAGGAAAATGAAAGCCTTAACAAACATTTTCTTAAATTTGATTCACTGGTAAGACAAGAAGAGCTAACATTAACTGTTATAAAACAAAGATTTGGCAGAAGAATCAAAGAGAAAAAACAGAAACGAAGATGAAATAGCTCAAAAATCAACAGCTTTTAAATTTAAAAAAAAGTTACCGTTCGATTCAATGGAAGATGTCATAAGCGTGGAAAATTTGGCCACATGAAAAAGTATTGCAGAAGTAAAGAGGCGAAAATTGCGCAATTTAAAGAAAGTGGAGTAAGCTTTATAGCAGATGCAAAAGTTGAGGTATCGTCATACTTTTCTGATAATCAAATATCCTTTGCTTATGATTCTGGTGCAACAGACCACTGCGTTAACAATAAGAATGTTTTCAAGAATTTAAGAAAATTAGAAAAACCATAATTTACAAATATAGCAAAGGACTCGGAGCAAATATCAGTATTTATGATTGGCGAAATTGATTCGATGAGTGAAACAGGAGTAAAAATTAATTTGAAGGATGTGTTGTATAGTTCATAATTTCGACAGAACTTGTTATCCGTTAGTAAAATGGTAGAATCTGGACTAAATGTTGATTTCAAAAGAAATTGTGCCAATATAAAACAAAATTTGGAAACTATAATGAAGGCCAACTTTTGTTTGTTGTTAAACTAAAATTCGAACATATTCCTTTGGCTAGTTTAAGTAAAGATGAAGAAAGCTAAGTCTGACACAGACGTATGGGACATATCAGTAATCAAGGTTACAATGAAATGCTTAATAACAAGATGGTTTGCGGTTTGCCAAAGGTATGTAAAACTGATTTTTGTGAAATTTGTGTGCAAAGTAAGCATTGTCGAGAACCATTCGAAGGAACTCGAAGAAAATCAAAAAGTCCTCTTGAACATATTCACTCCGATGTCTGTAGTCCAATAACTCCTACCGCTTGGGATGGTGTCACATTTATTGACGATTTTACACATTTTACGATGGTATACCTTATTAAAATAAAATCTGAAGTGTTCGAAAAATTTAAAGAATACGAGGCTATGATGACGTCTAAATACGGTAATAAAATTTCTCAATTAACTGTAGATCAAGGTCGCGAATATATGTATGTTCAGTCTAATGAATTCATTCTGCAAAGAAAAAGGTATTCAAATTTGTGAAACAATGGCATATTCTCCGCAACAAAACGGTGTTGCCGACTGGCTTAATCGAACTATTGTCGAACGTCGTACTAGAGCATTGCTGCTTGAAGCGGGTGACCCGAACTTTCTATGGGGTGAAGCAGTTTATACAAGTATATATATTTTAAATAGAAGTTCGACAAGAGCATTAGAAATAAAGAAAACTCCTGCAGAGATGTGGTATGGGCAGAAGCCAGACTTGTCAAAATTAAGAGTGTTTGGTTGCTTGGCTTAGGCTTGGGTAGCTAATCAAAAACGTAAGAAATTAGATGTCAAAAGCCATAGATACACGATGATTGGTTATTGTCCTAATGGTTAGCGATTATGGAGTAATGAAAAACGGAAAGTTATTATATTAGCCAGAGACGTAAAATTCAACGAAGCCGTATTTCCCTTTAAAAATGAGAATATTGAGAATAAGAAACTAACTGTGACAAAAAATGATTAAGAGGAGGAAATCAGATGTTTCATTCGAGAATAATGGTGACATTTTAACAATTTCAAGTACACAAAGTGAAAATGACGTAACAGTTATTGAAGATCATGATCATGATACTGTGGAGTCTCAGGTGGAAGAGCAAGTAGCCGAAGCACCTAGACGAAGTGAAAGAGTTCGAAAGCCAAATAGTAAATTCGTCGACATCTACTCAACTTTATTTGAAGCTGTTCTCACTGAATAAACTATCCCAACAACTTTTGCAGATATTGACAAATGTAGTTATCAGTTAAAATGGCTAACTGTTGTTAAAGAAGAACTTCAATCGATGAATAAAAATAATGTCTGGAAAATAGTAAAAAGACCTTCTAATGTAAAAGCTTTAAATTCTAAATGGGTATTTACATTGAAAAAAGATGTTACCGGAAAACTTTTATTTTCATCAGTTAGATATTAAAACTGCCTTTTTGCATGGAGAACTAAAAGAAGACATATAAATGAAGATACAAGATGGTATGAAAGTTAGTCCCGGTTATATTTTAAAGCTACAAAAATCTTTATATGGATTGAAGCAAGCTCCAAGATGTTGGAACGAAAAACTAAATTTCAGATTAGTAGAATTAGGTTTTATCCGAAGCCAACATTATTATTGCTTATATGCTATGTTGGAACCCAATTATACAATATTTCTGCTGATTTATGTAGACGATATGTTAATTGCTGGAAATAATGAAGATGAAATTATCAAATTGAAATTTAAACTGTCAAACTGTTTAACTGAAATATCAGATTGTGGAAAACTTAATCATTTCCTTGGCATCAATTTTGCATATAATCAAAGAGTAGATGTATTGAAAATGTCACAAGAGAGCTTAATAAACAAAATAGTGAACAAATGTGGAATGTCAGAATGTCATGGTATTAGAACCCCCATGGAGAAGGGCCTACAATTAACAGCAGGTAGAGAAAGTGAATGCAACCAACCCTTAGGAGAATTACTAGGGAGTCTTATGTACCTTATGCTTAGTGTTCGTCCCGATATCTGTTGTTCCATCGGTTAAATGGGAAGATTTCAACAAAATCCTGCTGAAATACATTGGTCAACGCTTAAAAGAATTATTCGGTATGTTAAAAGTACAAACGCTATACATTTGGTCTATGATAGAAAATCTAATGAAGAAGCTTTGATTGGATATGCTGACGCAGATTGGGCATCAAGTATTATTGATAGAAAGTCAACAGGCGATTATATTTTTTATGTTTTTGGAAACCCTGTATCGTGGTCAAGTAAGAAGCAAGCAACGGTAGCTATTTCGTCTAGTGAAACGGAGTATATTGCTTTATGCAATGCTACGTCTGAAGGACTGTGGATACGAGGAATACTACAAGATCTAAAAATTGTTGAAGACAATGCTGGATGTATTTCAATGGCTAAAAATGTAGAGTGTAAACGTTCTAAGCACATTGATGTCCGTCACCACTTCATCCCAGACCACATCATGAAAGGAAATTTGGTAGTCAAATCAGGGCCCAAATCGTTACATCCGTGAACGTAAAACTCGTCACGTAATTTCCCATTCAATTATACAGTTATAACGTGACGAGTCCCACGTTCACGGATGTAACCATTTGGGCCCAGTTTCGACTAAAAATCAAATTGCTGATATTTTTACGAAATCTATCGATGCTACTAATTTTATTGCAATTACTAATTTACTAAAATTACATAATTGAGAGGGGGTGTTGGATTTAAAAAAAAAACTTGTTCGAATATTACTTTTTTTTAATTTATTTCAATTTCGTATACAAACTGTACTCAAGTTAAATAAACTCATCACTTTAATAAAAACCTTCCTGATAATATAAATAACAATTGTTAAATAAAATCGCTTGTTAAAAGAATCCAACGAAATATATCGTTCTACATCATGGGCCAGGCCGTTAGTTTCCATCTCTTTCTATTTGAGGGTATAAGAACAATATTGGCCTAACCCCACAAAATATAAAAAAATGTTGAAATAATCAATTTCTTCTTTGCTGGTAACAAAAATTACTAACTACCTTTTTTTATATTTTGTGGCTTAGTCCAATGTTGCTCTCATAGCTTCATTTCATTAAAGAAAGAAATTTGTATTTATTTATTTATTTATTTATGGAAATTAGGACATAATTAGTAATAATTTCCATTAAAAAAGTATCACAAAGTACATTATGATATTTTTGGAGTGGGGGATGACATGTCACCTGGAAGAAGTCTCCAACAATGTGAAACCTTGAAACCATTGAAACGTGAATTGGCCGATAATTATATTTAAATAGCGAATATTGAACAATAGGTTCAAGATGATTGGCTTCTCTTTTATTTCTGGGAGAATTTGTTTCTCCTATGAATTGCACTGATGCTAGGCAAAGAGTCGGTTATGGTCGCGATATAAAACTTTATTGGATCGTTTCAAAAAGCTTGTCAGCAGCGCAAAATGTGGAATTGAAGGATTTCTTGCAGTGGCGTGGAGAGTTAATCTGGAAAGAGCTGTCAATATACATATGAAAATGTTCATACATAAGGAACTTCTATACACCTTACAACATTCGCATACAAAAGGCAAGTCACACACACTCTAGTCAGCCAGAAAGACAAATTTAGATATTGCAAATATGATGAATCTGATGATTTGTAAACACCTGAGTATATTATTGCAGTGTATGAAGTCCGCACTGTCACTTATGTGGACTTTCGGCTAGCGGCGGTCTTGACAACAGTTCCGATTGTGTGGAACCCAACGAAAGCACTCTTCGCTACGCTGAACTGGTTTCCGGTAGACGATCTGGCCAAACAGCTAGTTTTAATCTCGGCGATCAGACTGAACGCTTGCATGCACGTGGATGAGAACCGACCTCGGTCATAGCAGGATTCCCAGACAGTATCAGGCCATCCATGACCTTACTGTCTTTTGCGCACCGAAGTCTTACTCTGGTGGGCTATTTCTTCCTTTCTTCCCACCAGCGAACAGTATATTCTGGGTCAAGCTTATGCTCGTCCCCATCCGCCGCTATCTTGAGAAGAATGACGATTATTTTAGAGTATCTCTCATTCTACATCCTGTTTCACGAAGTGGACCTTCTGTACTTGCCGGCTTGGTAAAAATCTCTCAGCAGACTATCATCCTAGCTTTTTTATAAAGGATGTGTTAGTTAAACTGTTGAAGTGCTAATGAACTCTCACTTCCTTGGTTGCATCCCCTATGCGGAGGAATGCTTGAAATTTCCTCAAATAGCTACGTTCAACCAAATATCCCTTTAAATACGGAAAAGTTCATGAATACCTTACAAAACTCCGGGTGCGGACGGTTTCATACCAGGCGATGGATCTTATAGCGGCATGGTTCCTAAAGATATATACGGCGTGTATAGGATCGTGGACTAGTTGTTCGGTGGTCTTCATCCCCAAAAGTGAAAGAGTATCTCACCGAAGGACTTAGGCCAATAATCCTGCCTTCATTATTTCTTAAAGCGGAATTTATGACTGATTTCCATTTGAGAATGAAGATAAAACCAAACCTGTTATCAGCATCTCACCATGCCTACAAAGGTAGAATAGTCAAGACTTCGGACAACTCGATTGTTGGCTTTATTGAGAAATCGATGAATATAGAAGTATTGAAATTATAACATTCACTTCTGTTTAGTCTATGTATATATTATGGTTATTAATATTAACAAACACACCCTGTAGTTTCTTTTCTAAAACATTAGTTCTATATTTTGTAACTATATACTTAAGGTGTAATTCATAAACGATTCATAAAGTTAATGTGCACATTAAAACCGGTTTTCTCATACAAAATTCGTACCTTAACGCCACAATAACTTTAATAATCATTTATGAATTAGGGTGTTATAATTTTGTACTTTTAATAAAGTGAACTTTCTAGAAGTATAACACGTTCCTTCGGCCACTATACTTTCTTTAATTCAAAAGGTTATGGGCCTTAACTAAAGATAAATAAAATTTAATTGAATAAGGATATAAAGTCAATTAAATAAAACTTAAGACATTTAAAGAAAGATAAAGCCAACTAAAGAAAAGGAATTAATTTTTTGGTTATAAAGTAAATTTTTTGTATTGAACAAAATGGCGGACACAAAACCAAAATTTACAAAGCTAACCAATGATAATTACGCAAATTGGAAATTCAAGATGGAAATACTGTTGCGCAAACAGAATTTGTGGAAGCTGGTCATTGAGGGCATACGACCTACACCAATAATTGATAATGGTGTACTGAAGAATAAACCACAACTGGATGAATGGGACAATAAAGATGATGAAGCCAGGGGTATGATAGGGTTGCTGGTAATGGACGATCAACTGTGTCACATTCGCAATTCGAAGACTGCTAAGGAGACATGGAATTCACTCTGGATCAGACTACAATATTCAAAGTAGAAAACCGAGGCACTCCACAGCACATGGTTGCCGTTTCATACAAAGAGCTGCCAAAAATAGAAGGAGTTATCATAGGTGAATAATATTTGGCACATCTCACAGTCTCTTTAAATGACACCAATTTCCAAAATTTGGTTCAAATCTGTAAAAGGATTCAAGGACCTCTCTTATATCCTGAAAATTTAAATTTCATAGTAGGCGCACCAAATTCGGCATATCCATTGATTCCATCTGTCTGTGACTAAATCTAAAATTTGGTCAATGTCGGACAAAGGATTCAAGAACCTCTCTTAGATCCTGAAAATTTAAATTTCATAGCAGGCATACCAAAATCGGCATATCAGTTATCTTAATAAATGTGTGCCCAAAATAAGTTTTGGTTAAAATCGGCAACAGGATTAAAGGGCATTCCGGAGATCCTATCCTCATTCCATAATTTTTTTTCTAAAATTCTTAAAATCACCATAATAAATAAAGAATGTATGTTATGTATGTATGTTGTTTTATTATAGTATAGTAATAGATATTATATCATTCTAATAGATCAAAAACAGATTTATTTAAAACTGAGTTATGCTTAGGTGGTAACTTTCGTTGTCGCGTTATAAACGGATCTGATGTAAGGAGTAGACGATTAAGCAATTTGTTGCCACACGAGAAAAAATTGAGGCCGCTTTGTTCTATTGAAGATAACTCAACACATCGCAAATTTCCGCAGCTGAAATTTACATCATATACGGGTCTGTTCTAGAATCCGAATTCACTCGAAAGTGGATTACTTTAGCATTTTTGGTGTTCTGCAATTCAGATCCACATATTTTTATTAATAAAAACATGTGGATGTGAATTGCAGAACACCAAAAATGCTAAAGTAATTCACTCGAAAGTGAATTCGGATTCTAGAATAGACCCGATAATCTGTAAATATTTATAAACATTTTACAAAAAATTTGGTTGTCGACTTCGCAACTAAAACTCAAAGTGAAATTTAAGTCTATATATTATATCTATAAATTGATTTAATAAAATAGACACAACATGCTTAGAAGTTTTTAATTCTTTTAAATAATAGTTAATACCTTCCTTTACAATATTTAATTCTACCATTGTTTAAGCAATCTTGTTTAAAGAGGTTTTAACGTTTTATTTTGCACCTTCACTTGACAGTTACTCACGCTGTAAAACAAAATTATTTTATTGGTCTGCCTTTTGTAGCTATTCTTAAAGCGGACAGGTGGAATAAAACAAAAACAAAAGTAATTTGATAGAGCAAAATCTATTGTGAGATAGTGTTGCCACAGTTTTACCCAGAAGTTTGACTTAATTTTTTTTTATTTTTGGCCAATGGGGACGACCACAGTGCACAGGGAGGTTTATATATTCTCTTCTGGAAACCTTGCTTTAAAATTCCTGTCCATGAAAGTTTACTTCATTCTATTTAAAACCGTGTCATATTCCAACGATATAACTGTGGCAGTATTTGGATACTGCAAGCCTCACTGAGAATCAGCAATAGATGGAGCACCCATAACGGTCTCAGTGTCAATCCTTTGGAAAAGTAACCAGTACCCTGACTTGAACATATCTTCTCATCATCAGACTATAAACTTAATGGAACTGAGGATATCTGACAATGAGAAGTATTTGGGAATACGCGTATACTCCAAAATGTTGTGGCACATTAACGTCAGAAAGGCCCAAGAGAAGGCATGGGGAATAAATCTTTCAAACATCTGATTTAACTATTTACGAGTACAGGTGCGTCATGTGCTCTTCGCGGCGTATCCACAATACTGAAATGCCAAAGCTGTATACCGGAAAACATTTACTAACGCTCACCCTCCCGATAAAAGTCTTGCTGCATCTCTCCTATCCTATTTATCGTGAACGCGCGTTTGAGATTTAAACGGCCGGCTTTCGACTGTGTGGGGAATTTTTTACAAAAAAGGATAATGTTCAAGCTACATGATCAATGCATTCTACTACAAGCAGAAATAGCAGCCATAAAAAGAGCAACAAATTGGGTGGCGGACGAACTAACAAAAGCGGAACCCGAACTGTTGGAATGCCATTGAAATGCTGTGAAACTATGCTTCTATTTGGATTAACTCAGTCCAGATGGTCTACCGGAATTAACCCATCATATTCGAGGTTAATATGGTCACAATATGATTGTGGTAGATCAGAAGGTGCCCATGTTGGGAAATTGAATCTTCTGTAAAACGACTGTCGAAACAGTTATAATGAGGACGAAGGTAGAGAGTCTAGAGCGCCTCGTCGTTGGTCTCTACCCCGGTCTCTGCAGAAAGCGTGGCAGTAGATATAAGGCGGATGAAATCGTTTGTGCGGCCGTCGAAGACACGTTGAGGACTGGCCAGTTGTGCAATTAAAAATAATCTATATGTACGAGTATGCATACTTGTTAATAGAAGGTACAAAGTAAAACTCTTCGGACATTAGTGGAGACCATTGAAAGCTCCATTCGACATTGGGGCTGTTCGTAAATTAATCATTGAAAATTTATATGTCTTAAAATACTTTGCTTGATGTTATTTATTACTCTACTTTGTTATCTGTATGCAATATCACAACGACGATAAATAAATATTTTATTATTTAACCGACCATTAATATTAATATTTTGAATTGCTCTAATACCATAAATAATTTTCAAATTCATTGCCGCCACAGGTCTTATAAATTACAACGGTACGATGGTACATGTGGGAAAATTGCTCAATCAAATCAATCGCACCGAAAAGAACTATTCTGATTTGGAAAAACTGCACAATGATTTAACTAAACGGCACAGTGATTTGCAAAAAGATCACAATAAATCGAGCACTAAACTGAAGGATTTGCAAGCGGAAATCCAGAAGGTGTCCCGTAAATTAACCGATGCCAATCAAGATTTTTATTCACTAAATGTAAGAAACATATATACTTAAATATACAAATATTTTTTCAACAAAACTAATAATACAATAAAAATTTCAGCGCAAATACAGAGATCAAACTTCAACTTTGTCTTACATTTATACGAGAGTAGCACCATATTTTTCACGTGAAAAGGACAAGGACAAAGATGCGAAATCGGAAGCGTAAGTCTCCTTTTGAAGTTGCATCCATGTTGTAGTTCTTTATTTTAATATTTTTTGTAGATCTCATGACAAAGATAAGAATGATAAGGAGAAAGAAAAAGATAAGCCTAAAGATAAGGAAGGTGAAAAGGAGAAGGAGAAACATAAGGAAGAAAAGGAAATTAAAAAAGAGGACAAAAAAACTAAAGAAATCATTAAGGAAGACAATGAAAAAGAGACAGTAAAAGATGATAAAGAAAAAGAAAGCACAAAAGATGAAAAGAATAACGACGAAACTAAAATGGACATCGATATAAATCAAGAGAAGTCTAAAGATGAGGAGGATAAGGAGAAAGAAAAACTAAAAATTAACAAAGAGAACGAGAACGAGAAGGAAAAAGAGAAAATAAAAGATTTAAAAGAGAAGATAAAAAATGACACTAAGGATAAGGTGATGGTAAAAGATGGCAAAGATTCTACACAAAAAGAGAAGGCAAAAGATGACAAAGATTCTAAAGAAAATGTAAAGGTAAAAAATGAGAAAGATACTAAAGAAAAAGAGAAAATAAAAGATGATAAAGGTAAAGAAAAAGTAAACGTTAACGTAAACAAAGAAAAAGAGCAACTCAAAAATGGCAAGGAAAAAGAAAAACCTAAAGATGACAAGCAAAAGGAAACAATTAAAGATGACAAACCAAGGCCGATAATAAAATTAAGTAAACTCAAATCAACACCTCAAAAAAATTTAATTGAAAAACCAAAACCAGCAACGCCTGCAGCAAAAAAGATAGCGGATACAAAACCCACTGGCAAAGTTGTCAAAAAAATACAAAACGTTACCGCGAAGAAGTAAAAGGTAAATTATTAATACACTAAAAAAGTAGTTTCATAAAATATATAAATTTGTTTCTACGAAGAAATTGCTTTTGTCAAAAAATATGTAATGTTTCAAATGAAAATATAATAAATAAAAGTCTAGGTTTGGCAACCGAAACGAATAACGGCATTACAGGGCATCTTAATCCGGCAGACGTGAGTGGCACACGTGAAAACCGACAAACATAGATGTTTGTAAGTTTTTCTCGTTACACTCTTTATGGAAATCATACCCAAAGTAAGTAAACTTGCCTGACATGAAAGGGAAAGAAGGGAGTGTAAACAGTTTCCCAGCAAACACACACGTTTGATTTCAAATTGAGAATGATTTGAAATTAAAATATTTTTTAAACGATAAAGAAAACAGTTTAAATTAATTTCCAAATTTATAATTTATTTTTAACTTTATGTCAAACAAAGTTATCAAATGTTTTTTTTTTTTTTTTTTATGTGAGTTATAAATGTTGCTTTATAAAGGGTCTTCCAAGATGGACTTCTGAACTTTGGCAGTTGATAACCACCATCTTGTTGAAGTTACATCCGTCATGGATGGATATAATATTCAACAACACGTGCAAATAAAAAAAAGTGTTATCAAAATTTATGTTCTTTCTGTTCGGGCAACGTACCGCGCACTTCGCCATAATCGTCCTTACCATTTCTGGATGAATGGTGACGTGAACAAACAAAACTGTCGAATTGGGACGATACCAATCCACATAGGATCCAGGAGCGTCCAATATATCCCGAAAAAGTCACGGGCATTTGAACGGCAGAAATACGTCTTTCAAACGATAACAAATTTCGATGATATCTCACATATATTTAAAAAATTAAAGTTAGGAGCTCTTAATGAAAGACCCTTTATAATTTGTTAAAGTAATTTCAATTCAAAGGCCAAACGTGTTTGCTGGATCAACGGTCTTTTAATTTTAAAGTCTATTTTTTATAGATGTATGAAACTTTTAAGTTGGCAGCACTTTTTTAACTTGCGGCTATTTGTGATTTATGTTTATTGTTTAGTTTGGTTAGGCATTTCAACATGAATAGACCGACGCCTGAACAACGCTTCCAAATTGTGCAAATGGACCCAAAAACAATGTTGCCGTTGATACCGATTTTCATAAGCGAATTTTGTTTAGCGATGATGCTCACTTTTGTTTGAATGGACACGTCAATAAACAAAACTGTCGTATTTGGAGTGATGATAATCCTCAAGTGTATGTTGAGAAACTGAATGTTTGGTGTGCTTCATGGGCTGGTGGAATCTTTGGTCCGTACTCCTTTAAAAACTATGCTGGTCAGAACGTTACATTCAACGGAGGCCGTTATAGAGCCATGATTACTGACTTGTTCGTTCATCAATTGAACAACCATGATGTGCAGGAGCTGTGGTTTCAATAACTCGGCGCAACATATTACACAGCTCATGCCACAATTGATTTATTGAAGGAAACGTTTAGTAACCGCACTGTTTCACGTGTGGGACATGTGAATTGGCCTCCAAGATCGTGCGATTGAACGCCGCTAGACTATTTTCTGTGGGGATATGTGAAGTTGCTAGTCTACGATTGGCCACTTGGAGGACAATATTCGCTGCTTTATTGCCGTGCCGGCCACAAATGTGTCAACAAAGCAAGTGGATCACATAAGTATACAAAGGGCGCAACAAGGCTTATATAATAACCAGAGCTGTCGAGACTACCTGCTAAAAATTTGCCTTGTATTTTTATCAGAATGAATATTACCGATAGGTTAAGTTTAAAAATACCAAACCCAATCCCGGAAATCGCGTAAATTTTCGTATGTATTTATATTTAGGTTAGGGTGCTATTTTACAGACAAAAATAAGAAAATTACTCCTTTGTGTTGTTGATAAGGTCACGTGTATATTTCTCCATTCAGTTTAAGAGCTAAACCAACTTAACTACAGGATTAACGACTTTATCCGCCTAATGGTGAATTCCGATAAAGCCTTTGATTTTTATAGCAAAGAGAGCACACCAAAGACAGATTAGGTGCTCTACACTATCTTCCTTCTCCTCATTATGGAAACGTCTAGAGAATTAACTTAACGGTAGAAAGGATCTCCTGGCATACGTACCTATGAAACAGTGACCTCTAATAACCCCAATCGCATTTTCGTATTATTATGATCTACCACAATCATCACAAGTGTGACCTCGAAGGTCAGATCAGGATGCAATTTCTTATGCATTGTCCACGCCCATGCTGAAACACCTTTTATCTGTTGCTTAGCAACAGCACATAGAGGCTTTACATTAGTAGACCGAAGTACATTCAATCACTAGATATAATTTAATTATCAGTCCTTAAACCAAGCCTTTCCCAGCTTTTGATAGCAACCATAGCCACCACGTTTACTCCCGAAGGAGACCTCACCAATAACTGGTCACGGAGTCATGCCACCAACGAGGGTAGTACGATGGGTGCCAGTAAATCTATCCTCAAGGAGGAGTATGCCAATACCATATCCATCAACAAGAGGGCAGATATGCATCTCGCCACATACCACATCGCACTGTGAGTCTAATATAGGATCAAAACTCCCTATCCCCGGTAGATATTGTCCTGTGGTACCAGTTTATGTTACTAGTCAAGCCCCGAAAGAGAACCACTATGGATTAACTTTCTATCGACTTTGGTTTTTAGGGAGACCTTAGGTATTCCTTCACCTTCCACCAGACTAACACAGATTATCTACTTCCTTCTCTACCTTATATGTAAATCCATTGCTCTCTTGTTTCAGAGACTGGGCAGTAACATATAAGTTGTATGGGTAATTGCCGAAAGGTAAAGTCTGCAAAAGACAATTATCCTTTTTCCCAGTAGGCACAGCACCAAGGTGTGGATATCACGAAGATGACAAAACGTACCCCCTGAAGGAGTAATCTACATGTTCCCGAATAGATTATACACAATTTGAGTTTTATAGCATTTTTAAAGAGACGCCACAATCTTTTGATCCGTATCTCAAATGTGTATTTGGACTCCGAATTCGGCTAGTTTGTTCGCAATAATGTTTTGCATTCCCTGGTATCCAGAGTAGTTTCAGGTTTGAATTCGCTGTCGTATTACAGACATTCTGCCTTTATATTCCAAATTTAATGTTGTGTAGAAACATCATATGGCTGGTATTTTAGCATGTAACCCTCAACATTGATCATAAAGCTTAAACGTTTTTCCATCTGTTGAAATCGAGGAATATGCCTCCAGCTACTCCAAAGTCCCATTTGCATTTGTCCGTGTACATCACAAGAACCGCAAAAATTCTTATCGAGGGTGGTTCAGTAGTATATGGTTTCCGGCAGACTTGTTAGGATAGACAGGATTCTCGCAATGCTTCCTGGTTCCACCAGTGACAAGGATTTTCATGTTGATGATTTCCTAGGTGATATGCTTTCTGAGGAAAAGGGAAATCGGTTTTTTCTGACATTACCTTTGACGAATTACCCACAAAACTTATGTGTCACCTCCCAATCTATGAACTAACAGAACAACGGACGTGGTGCATATAAGATACTAGCTGATCCCGGTGTACTTCGCTACCCCCCTCATTATAAAATAAAATTAAAAGTATTTATATATCCTATTGTGAAAATTTAATGACCATCGGTCCAATAGTTAAGACTATATTAAGATTTTTTATTTTCCTATAAAGGGGCGTGGACCCACTCACTTTTCTCCTAGTACGTATTCCTAATTATGTCAATACTATATGTACCAAATATCATCGGCGTAGGTCAAAAAATGCCCAAAATATGGCGATTTCAATTTTTGGGTTATATGGGAGATGCCACGCCCACTTGTCCGATAACGCCCATTTTTGTCCTGATTACTCACATTAGTAACATATGAACTATTGCAATGTTTCAAAACTCTTGCTATCACAATAGTCAAGATATATGATGTTATTCAATTTATGTGGGAGGGGCTACGCCCACTTGAAATATTAAAAGCCTAAAACCATCCTCTATAAATTCCCTTTTGAATGACACCAGTTTGGGTCAAATCGGTTGGATAGTTTCCGAGTCTATAGCGAACATGGGTACAAACATTTTTTGTATTTTATATATATAAGATAGATAAAGGCAGTAGGGTAAGCTACGCTAGTCTGGTAGAAGGTAGAAAGGCAAATAAGGTATTCGCCCAAGACTTGAATTGACAGGAAATTAATCGCTAGGAGGCATCTTTCGGGTCTCGGTCCTTAACAGGTGTCCTTCCTTAGGCCACAAGGCAGGTACAATCTGTCCATTAAAGTTCTTTTGATTTATTCCAAAGTCTTCCTTACCACCCATTTGGATTCATATAAGACTTGAATGCTACGGTGCTATGACGAAGTCCCAGTTCTAGACCCAGATACTTCGCACTGTCAGACAACCTAAGTTGTTTTCCGCTTAGGTATCTGGTTTAACATTGTTAAAGGAAAAGCCACCAACTCACATATCTTCTGTTCTGCGATTGGATCACAGTCTCAACATGGTGATTTTTACGGCCCAAAACTATTTATGAGCCGCATAAGCCTTTTCCTGCTTATAAAAATTCTTGCTACTATGTTTCTATTAGTGGAAACGGTCATGCATTCACCGGTATTGACTTACTGCCAGCGAAGCAGGACTCCCTGATTACTTCCAAGAGTCTCATGACGTTTAGCAGTCCACCTACCACATGCTTTCATAATAAAGCCTGGTGTGGTAGAGAATTCTGATTGGATTATGCATAGAATGGGGGTGGATACAACGGTATTCCTCCAAGTTTGTTTTCCCCCTATGATCCCTTAATCGGAATAGATGGTAGTATCGAGCATAATGTCAAGAATTGCCCTTTTGTTAATTGTGAAAGTGGGTTCTGACCCAACATTTGCTACGCCCCGGTTATTGCAAATACGTGACGTCAGGTGCTGGCCAAAGTCGCCTTAGCTTGACTTAACGATATTTGTTCGTATTTACGCAAGGAGTCAGACTGAACTGTGCAATTGCAGAGCCAGAAAACTTGTCGATAGAGTTTGGCAAAACCCTGTTAAAGTTATCAATAAAACCGGACAAACATTTACATATCGCACTTGATCAACAAGAGGGTATTAACTCGAAATTTTTAAAATTTAATTTTTCGCAAGAAATCGATGTACAGTGGTCATATCTACCCACTGTAAAAATTTTACACCATTTTCTCTACTCTTTTACAAAAAAAAATACAGTTGTATGTCTCTTTGTGATAATACTCGTAGAGTAGTATTAAAAAGTTTTTTGCTCTACTGATCTTGTTGATCAAGTGCGATAAGTTATGTAATTATATTTTTTTTTTTTATTATTTGTAAATTATGAAAAAAACCTTTCAGATTTTAACCTCAGACCTAAATTCTAAACCCCGTTATGGCACAGAAAATAATTACTCCTTGGGCCAGATACACTTCTTTGGTGGCACCAAACAAAAACAATTGCAGATTGTTGTGTTCATAGACCCAAAAGGCTCGTTGGTGCTTATTTAATCGATTTCATAAAACTATCGTCTGAGAACCGTTTTCACCGAATTTCATGTTTTTTTAATACATATTTGCATGCAATTGGGTGCCTTATTTTTTTTTTTTTTTATTTTTTGAAAATGCTCGAAATATTGGCCCCTATTATGAGCTGCATTCGATGTTCGAAGATTATATATATAATCCTTGAAATTCCTATAAGGAACATAGGGCCTCAATAATTGATCTCCATCGATTCCTATCTTGTGCTGCACTTTTGGCTTCATTCCACGTTATAACAGCGGTTTGAAGTTCGGCTTGAACTTGGCGCCTCCATGTATTTTTAGGGCGACCCCTTCTTCTTGCTCCCTGTGGGTTATAGTCAAGGGATTTCTTATTGATGTCATCGGCTGGCTTACGCAGAGTATGACCCAACCATCTGTATTTACGTATTTTGATCTCATGATCAATGGGGGGTTGTTGCGTTTTAAACCATAGCTCTGAATTTGTTATAGTTTGGGGCCAGAATATTTTTAGTATGCGGCGAAGGCATTTATTTACGAAGACCTGAAGTTTTTGTATATCAAGGCTCGTTAAATTCCAGGTCTCCGAGCCATAGAGCAGTACGGACTTCACATTGCTATTAAACACTTTAATTTTTGTGGATACTGCGATGTTAGCTGACCTCCAGAACTTATTCAAGATTCCAAATGCTTGTTTAGCCTTAATCAGTCTGTTCTGAATATCTTCGTTGCAGCCACCGGAAGTGGCAATAATGCTACCCAGGTAACAGAAAGTTGTGACATCTTCAATTTGTTTCCCCATTAGTGAAAAACGATAATTACTAGTAACATTAAAACGCATTGATTTCGTTTTTGAAATGTTAATTATCAGGCCTGCGTTCAATGCTTTAGCTGTGATGTTATTTAACATTTGTTGCACGCCTTGATGATTGTGTGACAATAAGCAGATGTCATCAGCATAATCAAGGTCTGTCAGTCTTCCAGTCATGCCAAAAGTGATCCCATGTATGGCATTCACAGATTGGCTCATGATAACATCAAGCACGATATTGAAAAGTAAGGGGGATAAAACGCATCCTTGCCTTACACCTACTTTAACGTTTACGTTGTCGCTAACTTGACCTTCGTGTAGCACAGAGCAAGTTGCATTTGCATACAGGCATTTTACAAGCCTAATAATTTTATCTGGGATCCCCTTACATTGCATGGCTTTCCATATGGCAGAATGATGAAGCGAGTCAAATGCACTTTGAAAATCAATAAAAATTAAATACAAATTCGATTGCCACTCTGCTGTCTGCTCAGTTATTATGCATAGACTGTTGATGTGGTCAATACACGATCTATTTGGCCTGAATCTTAATTCAGGCTCTGACGCTGCAGACATTAGTGATGTTACGAATACTCGTATTCGACTATTCGCCTGTTTTAAGATATTCGTATTCGCCAAATTCAAGCGAATATTTTTCGAATAATTTTCCCATACATTTTCCAAAAAAAAATCATACAAAAGTTTAAAAAAAGTTCATAAAATGTAAAAAACTATATATTAATTTTTATTAAAAAAACCCATTGTATTTCACGCAGAGAAAGAAAAACGAAATCTGAAAGTATGTAAGTAAAATAATTAAAAAATGTTCTGTAGAGGTTTTTAAATTCGGCATCTTAATGCAATAAAAATGTTAAATCACTAAATTTTTTTTTTCATTTATAGTTACTAACGCAAAGGCAGGGATTTTTTCCAATTAAATTTGAAATATAAACCCCAAAAGAAATATTCGTATTCGTATTCGGCGAATACTGTTTTAAATATTCGTATTCGCGAATACTAAAAATTGATATTCGTAACATCACTAGCAGACATGCGATTAAATAAGATGCGGGATATAATCTTGTTGAGCATATTTAAGAGGGTAATGCCCCTCCAGTTCTTGCAATCCATCTGGTTTCCTTTTTTTGGGATATTGATGATTAACCCTTCTTTTAGGGCGCTGGGGAGAGATTCAGTCTGCCAGAAATGTTCAACTAATGGTTGAATTATACTTGCTGAAAGGGATTTATCAGCTTTGAATAATTCTGGGGGAATATTATCAGGCCCGGCAGCCTTGTGGTCTTTCAGCGATATTATTGCTTCAGTTATTTCAACGTAACTAGGTAGTTGGGTGTTTATGTCATTTCTTTGAGTGTGTTGGGTGTGCTGACAGAATTCATTTAATTCATTTTCGTTTGCGCTATCAAGTATGTTTCGGTAGTGATCTACCCATACTCGCAGTTGACCCTCCTTCGTATATTCCAATTCACCATTTACATTTCGCAGGGGCCTCATGTTGGCGTGATTACGACCAGCGAGTAACTTCGTGATTCTATACATATCTTTTGACCTGTTCGTTTCATTGGCCTTTTGCGCCTCAGCAGCCAGATTTTCTGCCCATTTTCTCTTATCGTTCCTAGCACTTCCTTTGACCTTTCGATTTGCGATGTTATACTGCTGCTGAAGGTCCAATTTGGCTTGTCGGGTTTTGGTGTTGTTGATACATAGTTTAACCTCCCGTCTATTTTCAATGAGATTCCAGGTTTGATCTGATATCCACGGTTTCACTTTTTTAACTGAATTACCGAGACAATTTTTGGCGGATTCAAGAAAAGCATTTCCAGCCTGCTTCCAGTACGTGTCAAGATTTGACATACTATTTTTCAACGGTTCAGTTTTTAATTTGAGGGTGTTTGAGAAATGGAGTAGTGTTTCTCTGTTCTTCAGCCTCTCTAGGTTAAATTTTTCTCTTCTCTTTGGTTTATTGCATTTGTTCGCGCATATCTTTAACTGCAACTCCCCCACAACAAGGTGGTGGTCGCTGCCAATATCAGCTCCTCTTCTATTTCGCACATCGAGCAGTGAGTGCCTCCACATTTTACTAATTGCGATATGGTCAATTTGGTTTTCTGTAACCTTGTCGTTTGATACCCAGGTAACTTTATGTATCTTCTTATGGGGAAATATGGTACCACCAATCACCATTTTGTAGTTGGCGCAAGTTTCGCAAAACAATTCGCCGTTCTCCGTCATGCGACCAATGCCATGTTTGCCAATGACAGCTTCTCTACCACGATTGTCGGCACCTATCTGAGCATTAAAATCACCCATCAGAATCTTTATGTCACCCTCATTGATGGCCGTCATTCCAGTTAAAGAAGATAGTGATGTGAAGGAAATTTTTGCAGTAGTTAGAGATGTGTACTCTGAATTAATTTATGGAAAAGTCAGTTTTGGACAATTTTGAGTTGTGACCCTTTTGTATTTAGGGTGCGATATGTATTTACTTATGTATTTAAGTAAGGAGTTAATTTATCTTTTTTTTTACATTCACATTAATTTCATATGTTCTTTTGAGCTAAAAGTTTGGTTTTTGCTGTTCTCGTACTTTTGAAATTTGTGTTATTAGTGAGAGTAATTCCCATTTTACTGTACCTTTACCCAAAAAATGTGGAATATTGCTCTGATTTTTCTTTGATTTTAACTTAATTTGCAAACAAATTGTATGTACTTGTAGTAAATGTACTTTTGGGAGCAATCCCATTAAGTAAAATTCACAATAGCGCTATTTTTATAGCATGTGGCATAAAACGAAATGAAAATTCGTTCGATCAGTTAACTGACAACAATCGAAAGTTGCTCATAATAGGTTCGCTATTAATTATCGCATAACTTCTCCATTTATGAACCAATTTTCAAAAATTACTTGTTTTGTTAGAAGAGGATTTTCAAAAGCGAACGAGCAGTGGCCATTTATTAGGCGATTTTGAAACCACTATTTTTTTTTTTAATCGGACGGACAAAATTTTTGAAATAAACGAAAGCCAACATGGTTTTGTAATCCGTTCGAAGGTTGTTTTTATTTGCCACAACTATTAAAAATAAAATTATGGACACGTTTTTCGTTATTTCGTTTTGATTTTATTTGTATTATTTTTTGCTTGCAAATGGACGTGCTTTATTAACAAACTGCATTTTTAATTTTAATTGGTATGTGTTTTCTTTTTCTTTCTTTTTTGTTATTTATAATAATCTAAAGCTACGTTCACATTTATCAAATATTTGCCCAAAAAAACGTAACCAATAGTTTTGCTTAGGAATAGTGTCATTTAACACGATTTTTATATTACACAATAAAATAAATTCTTCTCCAAAAGAGTATTCTTATACAGTTTTTAAAAAATTCGAACCCAAAATTAAAAAAATATTGGAATTAAAGGTAAAAAATTATTAGTTGTTTTTTTTGGTTACGTTTTTTTCGACAAATATTTGATAAATGTGAACGTAGCTTTAGAAATAAAATTAATTAAAAAATTAAATGATTTAAATGAAATACAAATTATTGTATTGTATCATAATCAATTAATTGTTAAGTCGAAATTTATTAAGCTAATGGCAAAAGTATGTAGTATTTGTAGTAAATGACTTGAGTTTTGTTAATAATCTCCTACTTAAGTAAAAAATTTTTAATCTTCGGCCATTATTATAATACAGCTAAAGCATTCAAAAAAGATAAATATATTGTTAAGTCTTTCTATTATTAAAGGGATTTTGAAAAAAACTAAGTGAATACATATATTTATTTAATTAAAATAAATTTAGATGTAATATAGAAATGAGATTCATAAATATTTAAAACTACAAAAGAAAAATGCTAAAATTTTTCAGTACAAGGCGTTGCAAAATAATATCGAAAGTTTTTTTTTTTCTTTTTTGAATTTTCATATTTGTTTTCTGTTTGTACATACATACATTAACCATTTATCGTAAATCTACCCTCATCCTTTATGAGAAACTAAATACATATTTCTATGTTTATGTATATATGAATTGAAAAAAAAATAAAGAAAAGTAATCACAAGGCCTGTTTTGCATTCGATGCAAACCTTTATTAGAACAACATTTTCATCCCGTTTGACATACAGAACAAGCCTGAAGATTAAGATTTTATATCGAAAAAGTTAACTAGCCAATAAGTATTTTGAAAAATTTATAAAATAAAACGTATGGAACAGATTAAGATTTTAAAAATCATTTTTTTTTTTTTTTTTTTTTTTTGTTTCTTCAAATACATTAATTACACTGTGATTGAATTGAATAAATCATTTTCAAGAATCTGCAATCAGTGATGCAAACGTTTTTCGAACTTGGGCTCTATTGAATTCAGCTTTACTAGCGTATTGGCCCAGTTTAGTTTAATTCGTAGTTAGCACAGTATTATTACCATCGAGTGTTTAAAGAAATTATGAATTGTTATTCTTCATATTTTATATGAAATAATTGAAATTTCTTGGTTTTTTATGCATATAAATTCAAATGTTTTAGAACAAAGTTCAAATAAAATAAATAAATATTTTGATAGAATTGCATGAGACTAAACTTACAATATAACGTAGTTAATTAAATTATATAAATAATGTTAATTCTTTAATATTATAACGAGTTGGTGTTGATTGTTGAGATTTTTATCGGTATTCGCTTTTTGTTTTTTTATTCGCTGTTTTTTTTTTTGTTAGAGTTTGTTACCATCTAAACATCTTCAACACGACCCACGGGTCGCAATACAATTCTTGGATCGGGTTCAAGCATACGATCGGATTCTTCAGCGCTGCTGAGACTGTAAAATATATAATGAAAATCTTTAGAACGTCAGAAATGCATAATTACGAATGGCATAACCTAAAACTGTTTACGAAAAAAAATCAGTTCTCTTTTCCAAACGCAATGCTGGGTTTCCGATTTGAAATTTATTGCATCGCTATTACTCTTTACTCTATATGTTTTGACCTGGTGCAAATACATAATATTCGGAATAAAGAAGCAAAACTTACCAATCTTTATTATCAGGCATTAAGTTCCTACGTTCCTCATCATCGGCACGCAACGAGGGCAGCTCCGAAACTGGAGCGTATTGTGTATGCGAAACCAGAGGATCAGTGGATGGATTCAATGCCATAATGCCTTGTCCGCAGCCACCATCTACATTTTGGCATTGTAATTGACGAGCCAAAGATTGCTTTTTATCGAAAAATGGACACGGGCATATACATACACAATTACGGCGCCAGTTAGCAACTTTCAAATATAGTCCTGCAAGAAAATAAGATACGTTTTATTTACAAGTCCATATGTACATATATAAATACATATTTAAAGCAATTTAGCTTACCCATTAAAGCAATCCCAAGAATTGTCATAAAGACACCTCCCAACAGTATGCCCAATGAAATATTTTCACAAGGAACCACAGCTTCTGTTTCAGTTTTACTTACTTCATCGTCTGTGGATTGTTCAATGGGTTGTTGTTTGACAAATTCTTGTTCAATCCAATCAGCTGCACCACTGGCTAACATAGCAATTCCAGCAGCCAATGAAATTAGTGCAAACAAAAGAAGTACTAATTGGGGTTTAGATTTTCGGAATATTCGTAGGGGAGAATCGGCTCCAATAGATGAGGCTGGCCCTAGAAACCCGAGACCACCCCCTGAACCATTGCCACCACCTGAACGGGGCTCATAAGATACTGTTGTGGGTTGATACACCGGGCCACCACACGATGGCATTGTGTGATGTTTTTATTATTATTTACACTTATTTATATCGGTATGAACCAGTATTATTCACTTTGAGAAATTCTTGCTGCAAGTGCTTGATATTTTAAGTATATAACAAACGGAAAACAAATTTTCAATATTATTAAAATAGTTATTGTGGTTGATTTTAAATAGATGAGAATTAGTTTTAAAAATAAACCACAATGTGGGTACACATGCATGTGTGTACGTACATACAACTTCGATAAAGAATGACACGTATTATTCTATATATTTTTATTACTTTACCTTTTGTCCTTCCACACACTTCCTTTTTTTATATTATGTTTGAGTTTTTAGTGCAATTTTTAACTCAATGCAATTGTTCTTAACAATTGTGAAAATTAAATTTCTAATAACCTTTTAAGCAATTTCGTTGTAAACTTTTGACAATTTAATTAAATAAATTGCACAATTTTGAAATTAAAGAATTATTCTGCTGTTGCAACTCCATATACAATAAACACTTTGATCTATTGAATTTTCCGATTTTTTACCAATTGATTCAGTCGTTTTTACATTACTCTTCTTATTCAACTAAAGTGTAGCCAGATCTTGTGATTCATCCTAAAACTAGTTTATTAAGCGAATTCAATACTAGGTGACCTTATCGCTACATAAATTTCAGCAAAAGTAACGAGCTGTAACCATGATGTAATAATATTTCATCATGGCTGTAACCATATGCGCAACACTTTGTATTAAGGCGAATTCACTTAACACTACAAAATTTGACATATCAGCCCCTTGGGGCTGTGCACATATTACGTAACGCTCCAGGGGGAGGGAGGGCTTTAAGATTTGTTACGGATTAGAAATTTTGTACTCAAAATTTAGTAAAAAGCGTTACGATTGGGTGGGGAGGGGGGGTATAAAATCTCTGAAAACAGCGTTACGTAATATGTGCACAGCCCCCTATGCTTGCATGGACAAATTAAATGTTGACTATCGACATTGATTATGCAAGAAATAAGTAGCTCAGCTGGACTTATATAAATAAGATTTGACGGCAAAATGACTTACCAGGTGGTGTTACTAAAAGGGCTATTAGACACGCATACTTGTCTACAGACATGTAGGATGGCATGCCAAAACTCACTGTCTAATAGCATGTATGTCGAGTACGTCAGACATGTATGTTGGTTTTCAAATATTTTTGATTTTCTGATGTCTGCCGCACACCAACATACAGACAAAATATATGTGTACTGAAGTATGCAGTCAGCGTTCGATAGTGTAATAAAAAAACGCAAAGTATGCCATCGTACATGTCTGCAGACAAGTTGGCGTGTCTAATAGCCCTATAAGTCAGCTGAGCTATTTTTTTCTTGTATAATCATGGCCGTTATGTCAAAATATTTACATGCAAGCATAGGAGTCGATATGTCAAATGTTGTTGTACTTGTTGTAAAAGTAACGTCACCTGGTAAGTGAACTCGCCTTGGCACACATGAAACTTAAGATCAGGGACGGGAATACGAATTTTTAACTGTAACGGTTGGTGTACACTTCCTTATGTACGGGTAATCGTTAAATTTATTTTCAAAGGCCTCGGATGGTTTTCTATAAACTAAATTATAAATTGTCTGCAATAACTCCTTAGGTCTGCCTTTGTGTATTAAACAGACAAATTGCTGTTTACTAGAAAATACAAAATTTTGTTCGCATAATCAAAACAAAAGATTTTTAGCAAAAGAAAATCTACTGGGTTAGTAATAATATCGTGTATTTGAAACTGACAACAACCCATCCCTCTTGCTGACTGTTATCACACAAGAACAGTTTGAACAAAATCTTGTGAAAACCGACCTTTTAAATCAAGTTAAAAGTTTTTGGTCACGCAACAGCAGTTTTGCCGCTCGGTTAAAATTTCCGCAAAAAGATCGAAGTGTATACCCAACTTAACCATGTTGTGTGATAATGCACTTTTCTGATAATGATTGTACCAGAGTTCAACACACATCAATAACAGGTACCCTTCCTTTTTTATTTGCTTGATTTGGTAAATAAGTTATGTGAACTGACAAAAATTATGAGGTACAACAGCACAATTCGTCATACAACCAAACACACACGCACTAACCGCACATAGAAAGTTAAATTTTATCAACTGTTCCATCCCTGGTAAATTTTACGTTCATTTATCCAGTAAAAAATCATTACAAATTTTAGTATGCTCTAATTGAAAATTTCACAAAAATTATTATTTTATTAATTTGGCGTAGTGCTGAAAAAAACTGATGCTAATGTACATGCGTTTATTAGTTCATAATATTACAATCGTTATTTCTGTACATATAAAAACTCAAATACCACTCATGGAAATAAACAATTGTTAAAGAAATTTTTTTTTTGTTAAAAATTGTTGCAAGAATTAGTATAATTCTGAGCAACGCCAGACACTTGGACGTCGATTTAATTAATACTATTATTGGATCTCCGAAAATTTACTAATTATATACATATTCATATTGCATCAGCAAGATTCTATAGATATAAAATTAATTCGCTAAAAATTTTAACGAATACATTTCAAGTGAAAGTGCACCTAAAGTAATTTTCTTATTAATTTCATATACAATTATATACAAGTCCTGTTTAATATTATGGAATCGGCGTTAGATGTTTTATCACGTGCTGCTACAATGGTGCAGGATAACGCAAATGAAACTCGTTTAACTTCTAAGGAACTACCAACAACAGCTTGGCGTCGTGAAAGGCGCATGCGAGCTGGTGAGTATCATCATTTACAGCAGCATCCATCATCAGGATCATCATCTAGAAGTATGCATACTTCGTCTCCCAGCTCTTCGCCACCACCAACTGCCCATGTCCAACATTCTAGCATTTCCTCTGGTACAGTTAGTAATACAAACACAAATATGCGCTCTACTGCTCATCACTTATCAATTATGATGGCTGCAGCTGCAAGTATGCGACCTCTAAGTGAATCAATAAACCATCCGCCAACTCCTCCCCATTCTAATATGGCAGCGCAAATTAATTTCGGACAAATACCACACTCCCAGGTTTTGCAGCAAATAAACTCAATTCAAAACGATGATGGACCCTTGGATATGTCTGTTGGTAGTTTAAAACAACGCAATTCACCACCGCCACCTTATCGGGAGCCCTTACCAGGATCACAATTCGCTTCATCCTTGGCCCGGCCAAGTGTAATAACACAAGCTCCACCAAAACGTGATGCTAGAGATCCTATATTGACAACAAACCGAGAAAATGACAATCGCAGTTGCGAGTCTATTGATGAACATTTTCGTCGGTCTTTGGGTAACGACTATTTTTCTTTATTTTCTAAAAGGTCTCCAGCCATGCAGTTGACGAAAACACCCTCCCCTCTACCACATGAACAACAGTTACCAATATCTTATATCAAAAGTTCCTCACCAACATCGCCGTTACTACCTGGAACTCCAGCATTGCCGCCACAGTCTACTTTAATGCAGTCGGAACTACTTCCTCCACCTGCTTATCCAGGAAATTTTTGTGCAGACCAACATCAGCAAAATTCTCAACAAGCGCACCAGAAACAAGCCCACGCTACACCCAACGCAAATAATTCTGTTTTATCACCAGTTACAATAGCAGCTCAAAGGAAAATATCAGCAGCGTCCAATTCTCCTCCTTTACCTTTGGTGGTAAGAGCAAATATGCAGCAAAATCATCAACATACACGTATATTGCATAGATCTTCATCATTAATGGGATCATCTCCATTAACGTCACCGCAACCTACTGCACCTACTACACCTACTACAGGTGTTAAGTTGAGCAAGTCAACGCAAAACCCAATTTTTAATACGTCTGGTTCCAGAACAGCTTCTCCATTACCAATGCAGCAGCCACCATCGGCTGCTACAGCAACTTTATCTCATTTAGCATCGCTTGAAAACTCTCCGTCGTTGTCCCCACGCCATACACCTCCTGCTCATAATGTGCCAATTCAGAACCCGTCACCCAATTTGCTACCAGCAATGATGCGCATAAAAACTGAACCTGGATTACAAAATCTTAAATCGAATAATCCAACACCACCGGCTTCTCCAACGTCGTCTAAAAATCAAAATATAAATTCAAACTCTACAAGCAATTCATCCAACATATCGTCGCCACCGTCTCCTCAAACTACCAGCTGGAAAGCTTCTACAAATCTTAGCAACACAAGTGCTGAAGTTTTAGCTTCAGTAGATGATCATTTTGCTAAGGCACTAGGAGATACTTGGAAAAAATTGCAGGAAAGCAAAGAAATGCGTAAATGAAATACAGCATCAAAAAAAAGTTATAAAAAGCAAAAGCTGTTAAATTTAATAATAAGGGTACTCACTATGGGTAGGGCTGACGATGAAAATGTAAACTAAAATTCAACGATTTTATCAACACAAAACGGAAATTATTGTTTGATGTAAATGGTCGTTTGAAGATACAAATGCAAAATATCATAGAAATCCAACGTAACAATTAAGATATGGCTGTTTTATTCTTTGAACATTTCAAAATTAAGTCGATGCTTTTTCTGACTTGAGCAGAATTTTTTTTTATAAGTTTGCACCAATTTTACATTTATTAGTCACACATTTTATTGCTTATCAGGTACATATGGGAGAGAAATAAACTTCACCAACGAAAATATTTGAACTCGAAAACACTCATGATGTACTTTTGTCATCAACAGTGCTCTTCTTGAAATTTTTACACTCCAATGTAGAAACAGCAGAATATAGAATGCAAATTATACAACTTTTTCTGATTTCGATTTTTAATTCTTACCGGTATTGAGTTAAATAGTTCTAGATCTATCTATACATAGTTTTTTTTTTTGTTTGAATTTAATTAAAAAAATGGTAATTACGTTAAATTCTGTATTCAGACCATTTGCATCGAACATTGATCTCTGCTTATACGTTATATCATGATGAAGACTCATTTCGTGTGGACCCACACAACATATATATATATATGTGCCGTTTATTTTGAAAGTGGCATAAGTCACTTTTTCAAAAAAAATCGAGTTAATGGCAACACTAAAAGATAGCGCTCAATTGCATTTAGTGTTACCATTAACTCGATTTTTTTGAAAAAGTGACATGCCACTATCAAAATAACCGGCTCATATGTATGTAAGTAATTTTTCCTAAAATAAAATAAACTAAGCACAAGGGTAGAATGGCATAAACTAAGTTTTTTTTTTAATATAAAGATTGTTTGCAATTTATTTCAGTGTTCGAGAATTCAATTAGAATTTTTTTAAATTACTTAAAAACTGTTTTTAAAAAATTCAAATTCTTTGTTAAAGATTAGCTAATCTCGTATGTATATGCAGCTTTTGGTTAATTGCTAATATATCTTTATTGTTCGCCTACTAGGTAAGACGAAAGATCGTTCCGTGCTATAATATGTAATACACTACCTTTGAAACTCTTAAGGATGACACACCTTTTGCACATTCCTCTAAACCATACTTTGCAAATTTTGCAATAAATTTTTACAAAAATTGTATTACGATAGCTGTACAAAATTATTGCCATTGCACGGAAAATAAATTGGAACCTACACTCAGTGCGTACACTTATTGGACCAATCGAATTTTAATATTTCATATTTCATCATTTACATAATATTCAGCCTGATTACGGAAAAGTTCAAGAAAAAGATTAAAGAAAAGTTCAAGATTTTTCTTTAATCTAGTACTTGGCGTAGTCGAAATACGCCACCCGAAATCAGGCTGATTATGTACTTTCACCATTGCTAACTTTGTCGATGCCCCCCACATGCAAAGTGATTGCGTTCCAACATACAAAGATACGCACACAACCATTAAATTTTTACTACACATATATGCATACATATTTATGTATTTAGTGTCTGTTAAATGAAAAAATAAAATGTTTTATACGTAATTTTTAAAATCCCCTAATATTTTTATTAACTAAACCAATTCATTCTCAATCTCTGATATTGAAAGTAACAGCGAATTGGCTTGGAAATCGTAGATGAACACTACTACTACTTATTAATTGCCCAGATATTACAAATATGGGCATTGCCAAAGCAAAGTCCACTATTTATAACATAACACCAACCAATGTTGCTAAAACTTTTTCCAGTCTTCGTTAAATGTAGAACACCAACACACAGAAAAGTAAATAATATGCGAATTACTTCCTGGCGTGTCGCGACAAAAAGTGTACTTCTCTGTGGAAATGCCCATATGTATATATTTAAATAAGATAATAATTTTTTTACACAAAAGGATAATTAAAAATTTAATAACTGAAAGAAATATTTTCTAATGCCCATTCAAAATATATACATACATTTGTATACTAACACGATTATTAATTAAAACTTATTGTACAAACTACCTAAAGGCATATTTAATAAAACTTATTATTTTTTATTTTCCTATACAACAACAACAAACACAACAAAATATTACTTATGCAACAAGCTTTGTTGATATTATCTCTTGTATTTTTTTTTTTATTTTTTTTTTTTTCATTTATTAAATTTATATTAGCATTATATGACACAATCGTCGGATCTCACGATCTGATATATTCTTATTGATATAAACTGTCATTTTTAGAGAACGATCGAAACTAATTTTTTAAGAAGGGCCAAACCGAAATTAATATTTGGTCCAAACCGAAACTTATCGAAACTTTTTTAATATTAAGTAGTACTGAGATATTAAAAATTTTTTAAAAGTACTCATATATTTTATTAAAAAAAGTATTTTACTGCATAGCATAGCTGTAACATGTGATTGAAATAAAGAAGATAAAAATACTATTATTATTTTTTAATTTGTATTTTAAATTAAAAAAAAAATTAATTTTAACTACTTTTTTTTTTAATTTCCCAACAAATTTTATTAAATATTTTCCTATTTCTTCTAATTTCTTCGATCTTTTATAAAATTTATGTTCAGTCTGATTTTTGCGAGATCCACTTTTTGTTTTTTTATAAAATTCTTTTTTATAAATTCTTTTTCATAAATTCTTTCGGTAGCTTCCGATGCTTCAACTTTCGTAGGTCCAAAATTAAGCAGTCCACGTGACGTATTTGCTTGGGTTGCAATTTTATTTAAAAAATCTCCGAAAATCGGTAACGACTGTTACTTTGGAAACACCCAATAACAAATTTATTTTTAAACCAATATTTCGCTACCAAACAATGGGTAAAATGTTTTTCATATAAATATTAACGTACTTTTTTCTTCTAATTTCTTCGATCTTTTATTAAATTTATTTTCAGTCTGATTTTTCCCGAGTTAAAGATCCACTTTTTTGTTTTTTTATAAAAAATAACAATAACAATCTTTATTTTTAAAAACCAATATTTCATATATTTTTGTTAATTCGTTCATACAAAAATTAATTTTTTGATTTGGCGCCAGAAAATGTGTTTTTGAAATAATTTTTTCAATTTCCTATCAAAAATTTGTAAACAAACAAAACATTTTTTCATATAAATATTAACGTAATATAACCCTGAAGAAGCTACCCATTGTTTGGTAGCGAAATATTGGTTTTTAAAAATAAAGATTGTTATTGTTATTTTTTATAAAAAAACAAAATCAGACTGAAAATAAATATTAACGTACTTCATTGAATATTATTATATATAACCCTGAAGAAGCTACCCATTGTTTGGTAGCGAAATATTGGTTTACAAATAAATTTTTTATAATAAAACAAAAAGGGGATTTTTAACTCGCAAAAATCAGACTGAAAATAAATTAAATATTTTTCAATTTTACTTAGCGTTTACACCCGAAAATCTTGTCTTGGCAGAAACATTTTCCAATTGTCTTTATGACTGCCTTGAATATTATGAAGAGAGGATTTAATGTTTGTCGACTATAATAATTATCCAGTAGCAAAAGGTAATAACTGGGATAAGAACTGGTAATAGCAAAAGTGAGGGCTGCAGCTCTGAACATCTCATATGAACTTTTATTAAGAAATGTCCTAGGAAATTCAGATCTGACAACATCGCTGCTCTTGTATATGGGTCATTCAGATCTTACCTATTCATATACTTTGTGAAATGTAGCTTTCAGCTCTTACCTATTCATATACTTTGCGAAATGTAGCTTTCAGCTCTTACCTATTAATATACTTAGCGAAATCGAGTTTTCAGCTCTTACCTATTTATATACTAACTCTTTTCTTCTGCCCTGTTCATAATAAATATTAACACATTTAATTTTATTTTATGATAAAAAAGGAAAAAAAAAACAATTCATATGATTAAAATAACATAAATTAAAAAAAAATTAAATGAAAAAAATTAATGAATTTAGAAAGAAAAAAAAAAACCAACCACTGTTAAATTGATTTTTTTCTTTTTAAAGAAGCCGCCTTATGCTGACGATTCTTCACCATTTTAAGTCCTTTTTTAAGGTCGACAATGAAATCGTCTCGACTGTACCCATCACGTTCTACAGCTTCTGCTTAGTAAAAAAAATATTAGAATATGGTTATTGAATGAGCTGAAGTTGTCCATTACCAAATAAGGCGTCTTTGAAAAATTCATATTTTTTGAACGACAACTTTTCCTGTACGCCATCGTAATTGAACTGGATTAGCAAATCGTCTGTGATCAGCCGCTTTAGACCCTTTTGAAGACCAATTTGATTGATTATATTTCTTATTGCATCGATCTATTTAAAAAAAAAAATTGAAATAATTTAAAATAATGATTAGTGGAGCAAGAGTTCCCGGATCTGGTCCAGACTTTGGGGTTAACATGTTGGGGGTGTGAACCCGTTCCATAGGAACGAAAATTTTGTCCTTTTTGTTCTATCTTGCTTAGTTTTCGAGATATGAGCATTTCTAAAATACCCATTTTTATAATTTTTTTTCCCGAGGGTCCAGGACCCAAACAGGGTCGACCATTGGAATGCCAAACCATGTTTTAAGACCAAGACTGGGGTTGGTCTTGGTCTTGCTTTGCTCATCACTAATAATGATAATAAAAAATAATTGATGTTTGTAAAACTTACGTGGGCTTCTTTATTTCTCCCAATTTCTTCATTAATTTTTTCGAATTGCATCAATGTTTTAATTGGAAAGTTCACATTTGTCTGCACCTTTTTCAGCACTTCATTCATCTTTAAATTGTTTTCAGCTTGGACGGATATAATAGCTGTAAAAGATTTTTTAGATAAACACGTATTGACAAATTAGTTAGTTAATTATTTAAAATATTTCTTACAATCTAATTTCTCGGAAATTTCTTTTTTCATGCACTGCATCTCTGTTCGGAGTTCTTCCAGCTGCCTCTTCAATTGGGTATTTTCATTTATCAAATGTTTATCTGCCATTAGACCAAATAAAATTAACAAATTCAATGAAAACAAAATAATGAGAGAATACATACCTTTATTTATATTTTCATTGCTGAATAATGGTTTTAAAATATTTCCCAAAGATTGCTAAGAATAAAAAAAAACATAAAAACAAAGCAAGAGTATTTTGTTTAAAATGTTCCCTTACCCCGCAGCTATTACCAGTTCATTTCTTTTTTTTCAGCAGTGAATTCGTTTGCTAGTGGATAATGACTGCCTTGAATATTATGAAGAGAGGATTTGATGTTTGTCGACTATAATTTAAAATTTTGTGCATAAAAGACGAAAAATTTAAATAGAAAATACTAATTATAACGAGATACGCTGATCTACATAGATGTTAACGATATTTTTTTATTGTTAGTATACATATTGGATCCGCTTAAAGCTCCTATTAATGAATTGTCTTAACTGTTGTCGGGACACCTGTCACGAAGACAATAATCAGTTTTTTTTACAACTATCACGTATTTTTATTCAAGACAGCATTGCCAGCTGTAAAAGTAACACCGTACAGTTACATTCTTTGGATGTACTGGTTTTTCGAGGACTGTTTATTGATTTTGTGAGCCCCATATGTACGGTGACCATAATTTTCGACAAAAAAAAAAGGACACTCAATATTAAATAAAAATTATTGGTATTAACTTAATTACATATGTAGATACATATATTTTATATCAATAAAATAAAAATATAATTCAAACAATGTAATATTAGTGACTAGTACAAGTAGTTACATATGTATGTACTTATATTAATGTTTAAAACAGAAATTAAATATGCCTAGAAGTTCACACGTCGTTAAAACAAAAAATTAATTAATTAATCAAAATTAACAAAGAAATTTAATTTAGCCAATAATACAAAAATAACAAAATGCAATAAATAAAAATAACTAAAAATAATAGTTTAAGGATTATAATTCTAATAGATAATTATCTATTATTGATATTTTTATGGAAAATGTATTTTTTTTTATTATATCAATGTTATTTGATAAAAACAATTTAAATTCTGCACACACCATTTGAAAGCCGACCAAAAATTTCACACACTAAACATACACTTTTCAGTGTTGCCAGGCAATTCCTGTTTTGGGTGGTTATAAATTTATATTGTATTGAGTTTAAAATTTCGTTATTTTGAGAAAATAAAACTTTTAATTTTGGAAACTAAAGAAGAACATTAGCCATCAAAAATAAAGGACAAAAAAGGACAATTCAATTAAAAAAAGGACAATTTATTTTGTTTAAATTTTAAAGGACGTTGTGTCAAAAAAGAGGACTGTCCTTTTAAAAAAAGGACGGATGGTCACCGTACCCATATGAGACAATTTTGTTTATAAAAGTGAAGATGATTTTTATGAAAAAGCCTCGAATTTAGCGATTAAATTACACACAGCGGTCTCAGAAAGAGTCTGATTACGAGGATAAAAGCTGCTCGAATTTTTGAAGTGTTTATGTAAAATTTTCACCATTTTGATAGTAAATTTTCAGAATTAAAATTCTGTAGCGTTCCGTGGTTAAAATTTTCCAACTTTTTACTAAATAAATATCAAAGGATGACAATAAATTCTTGATATTTCATCATTTGATTGTTAATTTCCTTCTTAACCTCTAATTTGCGCAACCTTTAGAAATATATAAAGAACACTAACCTAACTTCTCAACATACGGAAGTTTTGTCAGTTCAGGATTCCACAGCTTATGATGACGTCAACTGGTAATGAATTCGCCTCGCTCCTGTCCAAATGTTATATGTATTGAGTTTTTTTTTTTTAATTTGCTTTTTCTCACAATAATAATATGGTACAAATCAAGGCATATTCATTACCAGGTAATAGCAAGACTAAAACAATTCCACAGCAAAACAAAACAACGGCGAATTCCTATCCTACGCGATCAATGAAATCGTCTTGGTACATAATTGCCGAGCAGGCAAAATTTAAAAAATCAGCTGTGCTAATAACACTACCTTATAAGTAAATGAACCACCTTGTGGCACCGCTGTCACAGAATACAACTGAAAAATTATGGGTGCCAGAGAAAAATTTTAAACAGCAACTTAAAGCTGCCACTCGTAACATATATTTTTAGCAATTGGTAGCTCAACTAATGTCGTGTATACGTCATGACGAGCAAATTATATGTTAGAATAATGAACAAAACGTCGGCAGACATGTTACCTAAAATCTGTTAGATGTTTTTTGTGGAGAGAACGGACAATGATTTTGTTAGACTATCTCATATTATTTTAAGGTGGAGTGGCAGAGACAGCAAATACCTTTTGTTTGTAGTCTCGTTTTTTCATATTGGAAAATGACATTTGATGTCTGACATCGTTGTTCTGATAATTTTTCTAACAACATTGTTATAAGAGTAACAAAACAGTAATATCTGCGGTCCAGACGAGCAAAATTTTTCTCCTAATAAATGTTCTCAGAAATAATATGCACGACAAGACGGGTGGTCATGTTAACATATCAAATATATTTCTATCGTAATCGTCAAATTTCATAGCAGAAAGAATTATATTACGTGTGGACTTTAATATTAGTTTATGCCCTTCGCCTTCGACGACATTTTAAAAATTAATTTGCACTTGCCTGTGTAAACAATCATGCACATTGCAAGTGTTTCTATTTGTTGTTTCCATGTATTAGTTATTAATACGTGCACACAACTTGGTACAAGTTACTTGCAGTTGTAAAGGCAGTGTTAGAAATCAACATCATGATATCAACTGTCAGAAAACGTACATAAATACATATGTATGTAGATGCGAGAAAAGAGTTGGCTGTATGCTGCATAAGTATGTTGACTGCTCGACTGCCTGAAATAAAAGAAAAAACTGTGAAATGTTATGATATTTATAACAGTACATGTTTCCTAAAAGGGCTATTAGACACGCATACTTGTCTGCAGACATGTACGATGGCATACCAAAACTCACTGTCTAATAGCATGTATGTCGAGTACGTCAGACGTGTCTGTTGGTTTTCAAAAATTTTTGATTTTCTGATGTCTGTCGCACACCAACATACACACAACATATATAAGTACTGAAGTATGCCGTCCGCGTTCGATAGTGTAATAGCAAAACGCAAAGTATGCCATCGTACATGTCTGCAGACAAGTATGAGTGTCTAATAGCCCTTTAAGTAGATATGAACGATTTGTGTGGCCGCTCTGTTAATGTTTTGGGTATTACTCTTATTGATTTCTGGGATAGTGATAAATAAATATGGCAGCACTAAACAAATTATGTAATATTTCCAAAAAAAAAAAAGCAAACTCACATCACAGAAGAATATATCTTATGTCATTTAAAGCACGTGCATAGAAAAGTTAAAATTACTATAAAGTTGTTTTTAAGAAATAAAACTATTATTATATATATATAATCAATCGAAAAACACAAGTTAACATGTCATTCTTAGGGGCAACACTGGCACGATGCTGTCGTCAAATGACAGTTGGCGCGTCGCAGCCAATCGCCATATTTGCCAGAACAAATATTCAAGCTTCACGATTGACAACTGGAAATAAAACGAGTCAGTTGCAATTTGGATTTCTCAGTGTACGTAATTTGTCTAGCAAAGGAAAAATGGGCTTACCTCGTGTGTTCTTCGATATGACCGCTGATGGTCAACCTTTGGGGCGTATTGTCATGGAGGTAAGGGCATCTTTACAACGTTATATTTATTAGCATACATTTTGTAGTTTTAATTAAAGCTTTTCAACTTTATTTTATTTATATGCATTGTCATATTTCTTGATGGAAAGTGTAGGCTAGTGTGTGTGTAAATATATTTAATTCGCTACTTTTATGCATACATTATCTCGAATGATGCTACAAAGTTTTTCTAAAGCATACTAAGTGAGGTTAGGTTAGTAAATGCAAAATAGAAGAAAAAAAGTAGCCAACTTTCAATTTCCAAGTTTGTTAAAATTGTTGATGACTATTACTTTGTGAATGTGTGTTTGTGAAATGATTAACTAGTGGGCGCATGTGTTGGTGCGAATTGGCCGGGTTGGTATTGGCGTGAATGGAAAAAATTCCGATAAAAAACTATCGCTTTCCAATATCTAGTGAAAAAATTCTTTAGTGTAAAATACAGAAATCAATTCGAAATAAATTAACTGCCCATTATACAGTAGTTGCTTTAAGATTTGCTGGCAGGCCGGTATGGTTATTTATGGCTCCACATTTTCATATACATACTTGTATGTATGTTTGTAAGCATGTACATACATACATATATATTATACATATCTACTTACATACATATACTATATACAGTTTATTAAATTTAATTGTGCCATAGCGTTAATTTTATCAAATTTTATTGGTAATCACTTGTATTGTTTCGTATCTAAGTATGTACCCCTTCCCGCAATTAATATTTTCAGTTGTGCTTTACGTTTTGTGCTCTATTCTTAGCAGCGCAGTTGCAGTGCGGCAGCGATGACGGTTTTGGAATTTTCCATTTTGTTCTTTTCGTTTTTAAACACATTTTTTATCTTCATGCACGTTTTATTAATGCTTTTGTGTATATAAATACATACGTATATACATACATACATATGTACATACATACATATGTAGTATGTAATTCTTTTTGTTTAAATTTAAAAAACGTGTAGTTGATGGGAACAGTAAAAAAATATTGCACTTTTATAGTCATTTTCTAAAATCAGACATTGAATTTTTGCCCAAAAGCAAATGACCAGTTGTGACCTTGAGCATGAGCGCATGAGTTGCGAATGGAACTGTTTTACGTGTCTAAAAGGAGTAAGGTTAACCTGCCCTGGTGGTATACAGTTTTTTAAATATCTATTGATTTATTTACAAGCTGCAATTTAATTTATAACTGAATCAATAATTAAAATAACCAAGTAGTGCAGCTTGGACAGATGAACGCTGATGAGAGGTATATCGGCCTAGAAATCGGTATAATGATGCGTTCTGCTAAACTGATTGGATATACTAATGTTTTTTCAGCATAAAAAACTCTTTAGTAATTTGAATTTTCTTTAACTCAATGAAAACTGAACTTCATATGGAATTGTAGCATGCTGGTATTTACCGGTGAGATTGGCAAGATCCCCCCCATCGGCGAGCTTCAGCCGGAGCAATACGCCAGCATGTCAGCGTCATTCAAATGGCCTCCACGACTTCTTCTGCAGGAACGAATTCGATGAACCCAATTTTCGAGCACTTTTTCTACTAAATTAAGTCGTATGTCATGAATGGCACGTTCAATATTGACTTATAAAGCTTGAAGAGAGTCTGGTTTATTTCGGAAGACCAATGACTTCAAATAACCACACAAGAAATAGTCTAATGGTGCTAAATTACAACTTCTTGGAGGTCATTCAATACCACAATTTCTTAAAATAATCGAATCTCCTAACTTTTCTCGCAATAATTCAATTGCACCAACGCACATTTTGATAAATTTTTTGGGTTGGTGGTTGTTGATTCAAGGAGAAAAATTTTTAAACAGTAGTAGTTGTAAGATCGTCATGTTCGTCAACTAGTCGAAGTTGTGTTTGGTTGGATTGGCATATATTTTATTGTTTGGTATTTTTGATAGCAGCATACTCGTATTGTATGAAAAGAATATTTTGTATATGTGTGTTTTTGGATTTTTGTGTGGATGGCTAGTTTTCATTGACAAGAAATTGTTGCTGAACAATATATGTATGTATGTATGTATTACAGAGAATTTATTTTCATTTTATGTGCTAGTAAAAATTTTACTAGTTGTCAAGTTCAAAATTTTTTTTAAAAAACTGGAAATTTATTTGTTATCAGGTAAATATTTTTAGTTTCTCTACTATCAAAAATGGAAACGGATCATATTTTCTCACTGGTCGCTAGTATAATAAAAAAAAATAAGAAAACTAATTTTAAACCCTGGGCCAAAACGTCACTTCAAAATCATATCCCTATTATACATATGTATGTATTGTATTGTATAAGTTTTTTAAACTACTGTACATGTGCTTTGGTAATTCTCGTTTCTTACTTTTCATGCATGACGTTTAGGTATTTAGCAACCAAAGAAATTCAGCATATGCATATGTATGTACATATTAGCTAACCCATAACAAATAAATTCAGTTTTGAAAACATAAACATAATTAGTTTTAATTGATTATTTTTCATTTCGATCTTATATTTATTACCTATTTTAATATTTACTTCTATCGGCAGTATGTTTAATGAAAACTTGGCATTAAGTTAGCATAAGTAACAAAATTGAACTGTAGCTTAGCGAGTATTCTTTTACAATTTGACATTGAATATCACTGTAGATTGTTGTCGGGACTCATGACTATAATCGACGATGATTTCTGATTGCACAGCATGTGGAAAAACTCAATAAGATCCAGTGCAATTTCATCACTTGTGCCAAGCTTTCATTATACATATGTACATAGTCTGTTTTTTATATAAAAAATGTTTATAATAATTCCAATATTTCGTTACACTTTGTGTAACTTCTTGATGGTGCTTAAAATATATATAAGCATAATTATCCCTTTAATAGTTTGTCATAGTACAATGGGGTTTATTACGGTTCTCGATTCGACTTCGACTGCTGTAATAGATTAAAGAAATATGTTGTGTGTTTCTTTAATCTAGTACAATAGTCCAAGTCGATTCGAGAACCTTTGTAAGGCCCAATATCACAGTGAAGAAATACGATATTTTACATTTTCAAATTTAATGAATGTCTTATAATTCTATAAAAATCGACTTTAGGACACACATTTAAATAATAAAAAGAAAAAAAATTAAATCGGTACAACACAACGTCAATAGTCCAACTTATTATTAATATCACAGAACGTTGACTGGTTATATTTATGTAATCCTAATCGATTACAGCAGTTTCGTGTGAGATAAGGGGCAGGCAAAAACCATAAAAATTTTTAATTTAGTTTATTCAATAAGTTAGGTTCATATGCAAAGAATACAAATACAGAGCAGAAATAAACATTATGTAAAAATTAAAGGACACACAAATCTAGACATTAATAAATAACTGTTGTATGTGAAAATTGGACTTCATTCCTATAAATATTTCATAATATTTATTATTTTTTAAAGTATATAAATAGCGTCCTTGTTCTGTTTGAAAAGCATTTGGCTGTGGCATTAAAAAGTTGGTACGTTGAAAATTTATCATTTAACTTGAAAAATCAATTCCATATGTCTTCTTTAAAAATACTCGTACAAGAACGGAGCATTTACTAAGCCACACAATTAAACATTAATATACATACCTACTATATTTTTGCCAAATAAAATATTTGACCGCAATACAAGTTTTATGTACATATCGTCACCTAAAATTCAAAAGGGCGTAAAAGACAAAAACTAAAACACGTTTTGATAGGTAATGATGTAATTAACAAAATAACATCTTTCCTTAAAATAAATTTTATTCGTAAATATGTGTACAAAATATGTATACATAAATAGCATTAAATTTTTAAAGTACATACTTATTTTGCTTCTCCGCTAAAATAATGAAATTCGCATTACGGCTTTTGAATTTTAGGTCACATGCATACATACATACATACATATGTATGTAAGTCGCTTACTTTTAAAATATATAAAATGTCCTTAAATTAAAATTAGTATAAAAACTAATTTGGTATTGATTAAATCAACTCATTTTAAAAGTTAAACAACAAAAATTAAAAAAAAAATTAAAGTAATAATTGTTTAAATATATATGTCGTAACTAAGTGACTACATGCAGAAAATAGGGGTAATTGAGTACATACATATATGTACACACTTACTTTTTGCATTATATATTCTATTTGTTGTAGTACGCAAAATTTACTGGTCAAAGACATTGGGCCTTACTACGGTTCTCGAATCGACTTCGACTGTTGTACTAGATTAAAGAAACACACAACAGTTTTCTTTAATCTATTACAGCAGTCGAATCGAGAACCGTAATAAACCCCAATGCTTCGGTCAAATTTACAACCTTCGGCCGGTTGATCTTTTTATCTTTACTTAGTAGCGCAATAGTTTTGATAAAATAAACATATACATATGTACATACATACATGAATACATGCTGCATATTTTTATCACCATTTCTAACAACAACTAAATTCTACACATCATTTTATAGGTGTGGCCAGATACTGTCGATAATTTTCGTCTAGGAGCTAAAATTTAGGCCGAATACAACAAATGGGTTGTGTAGTAAATTCAAATAAAAATTTTACTTTCACTTGCAATATGCAGTATGGTAAATCACACTTGCATACTTATATACATATGTATGCATGTGTGCATATATGGTACATGCTAAATTACCTAGCGAACATTTATTTTGCCGAATTCAGTTCAAAAAAATCTGTGCGCAAGGAATTTCCTGCGGAAAGGTGTTTTCGAAATGACATGTCTTCAAAACATCGAACAGCTTTTGTACTTTGTGACTTCTTGTCACGTGCATTAGCATATTTTTTTTAAATAAAAAATCAATCTCTGAAATTAAAAATTTTTGTTAGCATTGGCTAAATATGTATTTAATAGTTTAGATTTAAGATTTGAACACTTAAATTTATATGTAGTTGAAGGTTCAATAAATAATAAAACTATACAAAAAAAAACATACATACTTCTGAAAGTTCCTTCCATAAGGCTTTCCTGAGAAGGCAATCGAGCATGAGTACTGGATCTAAAAGAAGCTCTAGGAGGGCCTGCAAAAGTTCGCCGATGGGATCAGACTCTAAAATTAAGTGGCTGGCTCACGACAAATTACAATGTGTTTTTGTTTTATGTATGCACGTACATATGTATGTACATATGTATGTATATGTAACTGTACGAAAGTCTGAATCCTTGCGGTATCGTGGGTCTGACAATTACAAAACATGCACTACAGTAGAATTATAAAGGAATTGAGCTTTTACTATATATTTTGACCACCTGTCATCTCTACCCTGACCTATGTCTATTGTCTGACATGTCGTCCTAAAATATTCAGTGGGTATCTACATACATACTTACATACATATGTACATTTGCAGTGCATGAAAGTACATGATTAATTTAATTGTTTAAACATACTGCATATGCATGTGTGTAAATAAAAAGTTGGTGTGACTAACTAACTCATTCTCCATAGACTCTCAATTATTCCACCTATGGGATTTATATTGCTACATACTATCTACATACATACAGAGATATATAGAATATGTACATATGTATGTATGTATATGGTATTTAATTGATTAATTGCTATTTTTTTGTAGCCTGTCTGTTATTGTCTTTCATTATTGTTGACGGCACGTGTCCTTAAATCATTAAGAATTTAACAATAAAATTAAAAATAATATTGGAATTAAATTATTTATTTACAGTCTGATGAAAAAAAAGTTATTCACATGTAATGAATTTTTCTAGTAAAATTTTATTCAAAAACGTTTATTATATAGATTATAGATTATATATATAGATTATTATAGATTATATGTTAAATTGTTTGAAATGGTTAAATATTCAACAACGGCTGGAACTAAACACGCTAATTTTTATCCACAAAATGAAAATAGGAAATGCACCGCAATATCTATGTGAACAATTGAGTTATGTTGGAGAAGTACAACCGTACAATCTTAGAAATGTGATAGATTTTAGAATTCAAACAGCAAGAACTAACGCAATACAGAGAACACTTTTTTACAAAGGCTTAAATTTATTTAACATGTTACCAACTTATATAAAAAATGAAGAAAATTTTGAATTGTTTAAAAGAGGTGTTATAGAGTTTATAAGAAACAACAATATGTAATTATTTTGAAATGTATGATAAAATATAAAGTATTTCAAATACTACTAAATAAATAATAATAAAATTTTGCTAGAGATATGTATGAAAGTTTTATGTGCGGTTTGTATTTTGGTTTAAGTAGAAAATTTGTATGAAAACCACTCAGTTTTTTTAATGATTACCATACAATTTTATACAAAAGTCATTTGTCTGTATTGTGGAAACAGCACTTTATTTTTGAAATACATACATACATACATATGTATATTTTTGTTATTATTATTATTCAATTCCCATAGTTCCATAGGTGGAACATAGGTAATTTTTCTATTAAACTTAATAAAATTATTTAAGTTTAGAATACGGACGATTGTGTCTGCTAGCTACAGGTACAAACTACATACTTTTTATAAAATAAATAGATAAAAAAGTCAAACAACAGGAGAAGAATAATAATGTATAAATTGTGTCAAATGAAAACTCTATTTTTCAATAAAGCAGTAAAGAACTTTTAAAATGTTTTAATTTAATAGTTTTCCCCATTGAAAAACAAACGAAGAAAATTAATCGAAATTTGGCATCCCAAATACTACGGACCTAACATTGCAAAACTATCTGACAACTGTATTCCTTTCTCATTTGTATTCATTTTGCATAAACAATTTTTGCGATTTCAGATTGTTGACATTAGCAGGACTTGCCTGTTGAATTGGGGCCGCCCTACATATACTCGTACATATGTACATACATACATATGATGATAACTAAGTTTTTATTGCAGAACATCAAACGAGATGGCGAAACATTCAAAATTGTTTTATAAGTATACACGATCCATATGATTGATTGGCTTAGCACACAAATTTTGTTTGTTGGACTGTTGGGGATTGATATAATGACAGTATAATTTTTCAATATTTTTCAAAGTTGGTCTCAATAATTTAATTTTGAGACCAGAACATGTAAAACTTGATGGATTGCTTGGGAAACACCTATGTATAAGTCTGCAAAATGTTTTTACAAGTTATATGAGAACCAAAGTATGCACTAAATGGTATAGAGTAAACTTCATCTATCTTTCGTATCCATTAGTTAAAAATGTATGTGTAATAATAGATACGTACATATGTATATAGTAAATATGTGTGTACATATTCAATGTTATTCAACTCTGCTTTATCAATTAATATATGTATGTATATATTATAGTTACGTCCAGATGTTGTGCCAAAGACTGTCGAGAATTTTCGGGCTCTGTGTACGGGTGAAAAAGGTTTCGGTTATAAAGGTACTTGTTTTCATCGCATTATACCAAAATTTATGTGCCAGGGTGGTGATTTTACTGCTCACAATGGCACGGGCGGTAAATCTATTTACGGCAATAAATTTGATGATGAAAACTTTATTTTAAAACATGCTGGAATTGGTACACTTTCAATGGCAAATGCGGGTCCAAATTCGAATGGATCACAGTTTTTCATTTGCACAGTTCAGACAACATGGTTGGACAATCGTCATGTTGTATTTGGCAAAGTTATAGACGGCCTGGATGTAGTGAAAAGAATGGAAGAAATGGGTAGCCAAACAGGAAAGACAAGCAAAAGTGTTATAATTGCTGATTGTGGCCAATTAAATTAGATTTTATATTAAACTAGATTATTTTGATTTGTTTTTGTTTTTTAAATAAAATAAAGCTAAAAAGTTAAGAAATTGTTTTTTAAAAGTTTACAGATTTATTGTTTTTCAAAGAAAATTTAATATAATATTGACTTTCCAAGTTTGGCGTAGACCGTAATGAGTGCTATATTTGATAAAAGATAACAAAATTTGGAACTTCATTGCCCTAGAATATTAGGTTAATTGCATGGTGACATTTCATGGCAAAAAGGAGACTATTATTATGGAATTTTATTAATTTGTATAATACCAGCCAAAAATACTATGTCTTTATGTTATGATTAAGAAGGCATGAAAATTTCGAACTCTTTAGACTACTTTGTTTATATTTTTGTAGCTTAAGTTTGTAAAGTTAGGAAACTAACTATTAAATTAAGAGACAAAAAAAAAAAATAGGATATGATTTTAGTCATTTTATTCAATATAAATTTTGTGTGTGTGTGTGTGTAACTGATATGCAAGCCTGCTGTTTTGGTGTGTTGTAAAATATTTTTAATCTGTTATTGCGATATGACAGTAAGTAATTACATGCGTGTTTCATTATAAAAATATTTAAAATATCAATAATTTTAAAAAAAAAACATGAAAAAAGGCAAAATACATAAACATTAATCATTTGTGCACATCACGTGTATATTTATTTTTCTCCAGCTCCGTAGTGATGTTGTTCCTAAGACCGCTGAGAATTTCCGCGCTCTCTGTACCGGTGAAAAAGGTTTCGGTTACAAGGGGTCTTCTTTCCATCGCGTCATTCCCAACTTTATGTGCCAAGGTGGTGATTTTACAAATCACAATGGCACTGGTGGCAAATCCATCTATGGCAACAAGTTTGCTGATGAAAACTTCACCTTGAAGCACACTGGTCCCGGTATCTTGTCCATGGCCAATGCTGGACCCAACACCAACGGTTCTCAATTTTTCATCTGTACCGTAAAGACTGCTTGGTTGGACAACAAACATGTTGTTTTCGGTCAAGTTGTTGAAGGTTTGGATTTTGTTAAGCAAATCGAAGGTTACGGCACTCAATCCGGCAAAACAAACAAGAAGATTGTTGTGGCTAACTGTGGTGAACTGTAAGCGCAACACCAATTATCTAATTCGTCAACAAAACTATTTTATTAATTGTAATTTTAAGAGTTACGCTACAGCAAACACAAAAAAAACATGAATGATTAAAAGAAAAGCATTTAAACTACAAAGAAAAAAAGAAACTGCAAAAAGCATGAAATTTAAGATATTTTAAATACGATTTGAATTTAACTATTATTCATTTGTTTTGAAATCGTAAAATATACATACCTACAGAAAGAAAGGTAGAATATTCATTCATTTTCTCCCAAAATATTCGCAGCAAATGAAACTTTTTTATTTTACAAAAGTAATAAAACGTTCTAATTTTCCTTTCCGAAAATAAATTGCATTTTTATTTATATTTTTAATGTGTACATACATACACTATTATGTATCCCAATACATAGGTATTATATTAATAGGCTCAGACCTCTTATTTAGATGTAAAAGAATTAGGTCATGCTTTTGGACGGCGTGATTAAAAATTCCTTAAACAAGAAGACAAAAATATATCATTCCGGTGCTTAATAAAATCTTATTTAATAGCTGTACAGTATTTTTTAATTTAAAATGTTTGAAGAAAAACGGGCAAGAAATAATATAAAAATATTACTATGTTTATTTTCCTCTAGATCAGCGGTGCCCACAAGTTCCTTATGGAAGAGCAAACACCAATACATTTAAAGAAAAACAAATTTTTATTCAAAATTTTTTGTTGTAAAAACAAATACATGCAAAGAAAACAAAAAAAATATATTTCATATATTTATTTCATATCATACGTTAAACAAAAACAAAATGTACATTGATGATGGCTATCGTCATTAAATTCATCACTGCGCTGCATAATATGATTATTTTGCACTGCCACTGCTAATCAATTGTTGCTTATGTTTCTTTTTGCGCATTTTAATGTTTGTATTTATGAACCAAAAAATTTAACAAAAATGGAAAAGTTAATGATAAATTTAATTTTTGAGCTGGACGATAAAACTAATGATGTAAAATTGTCTAATCTACAAGAAAGAAAAAGGTTAAGAAATAAAAAACAAATAATAAAATAAAAATTTCCGTTGCATCAGCCATTTTTATGATTAGTGTTTTGTGTTTATTTGCGCATAATATACTGCAGCGATGCATTTTTGAACGCATACCTTTTGCAGAGTTGCCACTATTTGCATATATGAACGTACTGCGCACAATATGCAGCGCAGTTTTGCATTTACGAACAGGCCCTATGTTTGCATGCATGTAAGCATGAATCAGTAAACTATTTACTTGCTTGATGTTTGAAGGTACTTGTCTTCGATGATCGTCACACAATTCGCATACCAATATCACTCATCCTTAACATATGCTATGGTATTTCGATTGCTTAATTTTTATTTTGTTAAATTAGCTTTTGAACAGTTGATCTTAATAAATATCTAATCTTTGCACCATTCTCATAAAATGAAAATCGATTCTTTGCACTAATTTTCTAAAACAAAAGGATAAAAAAATAAATAAATTTTAATTTGTATTGCTAATTTTTCGACCTTTTCTTGAAGTTATTTTTATTTTATTGATGAGCTTGAGGTCAATTTTTTATTATTTTATATTAGCTGGACACAAAACAAATTTAAAATATAGAAACTATACATCATCACAAAAGACTGCATTATCTTTACACTGTCGTGATTCAGATCACTATCCAGATTTTGAAAAAATATCCATTTTAAATACAGAAAATATATATAAACGCAGATATATGTTAGAAATGCTGCAGATAATTAATATACCACCAGAAAAAAGAATTAACTTCAAAGCAGATACTGATAGTGTAGCTCAGAGTTATAGGCATTTAGTATATAAAGCTAAAGGGCAAAATAAATTATAAAGATTAATATTTAAATAGCATTATGTTTTCAAAATTTATAAACCCTTCTAATTTATTTAAGGTTTTTTCGAAAACTTTTTCATTTCCTCATGTTTCAAACTAAAATATTTTTTTCAATTGACAACTTCGAAAAAATTATTTAATTCAAAAACCATTTGAAATATAAAAAACAATTTTTAATTTATTTCAAAAACCGGAAAAAAAAAAAAATTCTGTTATGTTTAAATTAAAACATTTATTTTTATTATTTATTTTTATTATTAACCACGCCAAAATGCCAAAATGTTATGTTTTATTTCGTAACTTCCTTTTGAAATTAAGAACACAAGAGACTATTAGGATTTTAGTTATTACTTTTATTTACTTTTATTTTTATTTTCTTAGTCTAATTTAAATATATTAAGCCTTCACAGGGACCCGCTTTTAAGGCTGGTGTTTGATCAGGTTGTTGTTTGTTTAATATGTTAAGCCTTCACAGGGACCCGCTTTTTAAGGCTGGTGTTTGATCAGGTTGTTATTATGTGTGTTATGTGTTACGAACTGACTCGACTAGAGTTGACTTGATAGACTGAGTAATAGTAATAGACCTCCATACCAAATCACCCTCCGCTTTTATACCCACTTTCGTGCTGCTCGATGAACGGTGCTGCTGACGTTCGCTGCCGCTGGCGTGGTCGTTGCTAAGTGTGCCAGTATGCAAATTCAGCATATTCTGTAGGAAAGTTACTGACATATACATGTATGCAGCGGTATTGCATCGTCAGCATATATCTGTAGGAAAATTACTGGTAATTACTTCAGTAATGCATACAGCGGTATTTTGCTGTCGTTGGTATTTTGGTTGGTTGAGGGAAAATAACTCAACGTCAGTATGTGTGTGCAGCGTATGTTCCGCTGTCGCTGGTTAGGGGAAAATGACTCATAACATCCCTCCCCCCTTACGGACAAGAAACATCCTGTCTTAGGATGTTTCGTAGCCATCCTTCTGGAGTCAAGTCAAAATAGATGTGTGTATGCATCCGACTACCTTGGCGATACAGCTTTGGCAGCTCTCGGAGTAATATGTAATTATCTCCCGAGCCTCGATTGCCTGAAGGTTCGCAGTTTACCATTAGTTGGTGACTGCTAAGTGTCTGTCGACTTGGTACGTTTGCTGCGTCACCAAGGAAAAAATATGATGTTGTTGGTGAAATGTTGAGGTTGTTACTGACGTTGGGGTGATTTCCCATTTCCTAACGGAACTGCGTTTTCCGTCCATGTATGTGTTGTGCCATCGCATATAGCTTTAACTGTTGATTATGGTTGTGTGAGGTTGAAAGGTTATGGCTGTCTGTCTGTTGATATTTGGATTGGATTCTTTATTGTTGTCGGAACTGGGTTTTTCGTCCATGTATGCGTTGTAGTATCGTATGTAGGTTTTGCGGTTGCGTGAGGTTGATAGGTATAGGTTGCTGTTGATGATTGTTGGATTCTTCATGTTAACGGGATGATGATTGTTAGTTGTTTTTTTAAAACGCTGGTTAATATTTTTAATCTTATAACTAACAATTTCTTCTTACGTATACTTATATAAAATTTTCTTTTCTTACAATTTTTCCTTATTACTAGTTGAGAAGAGTTGTGTTAAAAATATAATTCCTATAATTTTCAACTTTAAATTGTATGTACATATGCCTGAAATAAATCATATTTTGTTTAACATTTTTCAATAATTTAATATAAATTCAATTTTTCGTAATTTACTTTTACGATTTTACATAGGTATTTTATTTTCTCTATTAAAAAGAATTTTTCGGCCTTAATATCAGTCTTGACTGTTAATTTACGGGACATTTACCGGTATTTAAAAAAAAAATTATTTTTATTTGGCAGTTTTCTCTTCAAAAAGGAATTAAGTAAGATTTTTTCTTAACAATGTAATTACTACATAATAAAAAATAAGATCTTCTGCCTACAGATAGAGAAAAGAATGTTAGTGTAATTCTTTTCGATTCAAATTATTTTAAAAATTATATGAATTTTCTATAAGTGTATTGTGTATGAGTATGACCCTAATTTTTACTTAATATTAAATGGTATGTACATACATATATGTGACAAATTCTTTGGTTGATAAAATCTTTAACATTGGCTTTATATTTTGTCTTAACCTTGAAATGACTTTTACATGGAATTGAAAACTTTTTAAAAACATTTTAAAACGTTGCAAAAATGAGTAGGAAAAATTTTACAAAATTTCAACTGATTAAAGCACTTTTTTTATTAAAAAGTGAGTTCAGTTGTATTTGTTAGTATTTTGTTAGTGAAAGAAATTTAATACTTTTGTTGTTTCTGTTGATCTGAAAGAAAAATTATACATACGCGTATAATTATTTTCAAATCAACAACAAACAGAAAAAAATCGAAAAGTTTTTTTTTTTGTTACTGTTTGCATATCCATATGCACACATATACGTACATATACATATGCACATACGTACATTAAACTATGCAGTTTGATTTAGTTGTCATTGGCCGTGAAATTGTCTGGCAAAATTTTGCCGTGGAATCATGTTTCATAACCAAGTACTCATGCCAAAAAAAAAAACGTATATAACCCAGTTGGAAATTTTTGGAATTTAATTTGAGTTCAATTCTTTGTTTCAAATTTATAAATTAAACCTAAACTTAATTGATGTCGTTAACCGTTGTCATTGTTGATGCATAAATGGCCGACAATTTTTGTCACTGAACATAATTGTGAACAGTTTTGCATTTCAAGTTTTATGCAATACGTATAACAATTTTGTATTTATTGCGCCATGACTCAACCATAACTTAGTAAGAACTATTTGGTTCAATAATTTAGCGATTATCGCTATAAATGTGTATGTATATTTTTACTATACATATGTTATATCTTTTTAATTTTTTTACTCAATTGGATGTCTATGCCAATTGGGTCGCTTTTGTTCATGTATTGCAGTTCTAGTGTATTTCATACAATAATTTTGTAGAACATTAAAACTGCACTAATGCACAAATTTAAAAATTAAATTTCATCGTGCAGTCTTAAAAACGGCATGAAACGGTACGGTTGCCGTAAAAATAAAAAAAAATTTTAAACACGATAAAAAAAAATTTATTTTGCATTTAAGTACCAAATACTTTTGTTTTGGTGAAAAAAAAACTAATATAAAGAATAAATAAAGAATAAAAAATGCAAACATATGTATGTATGTATGTAATATGAAAAACTCTTAAGTGATACGACTTTTATATAAAAGTTAATAAATTTACACATTTTTCCCATAAAATCTAGTAAAGTAACACAGATGAGGAAAAATTTTTTTTTCGTTTTCGTTTAGTTGAAAATTGTTCTATATATAATGTTTAGAAAATCAAGAGTTTGTAAAACTAATTAAATATCTATTCTATCCCTAAATTTTTTATCTTTTATATATATATATATATATATATATATATATATATATATATATACTATGTATATATATGTGTGTGTGTGATTATCTATAATAATTTCAGGAAAAAATCAAATAATAAAGATATCTTTATGTACACTTATCTAAATGTGTATGTGCAAATACGCAATTATAAAAATATTTCCATGACTGAATTTCTATTAGAAAGATTTACATACGATTCCATTTATTATCTTCTTCAAGCAATTATAAGTTTCACCTTCCACTCTTTTTCTTTGAAAAGCAAAAACAAAAACAATATCCCTGTATGTTCGAGCAATCTTTGAGAATCTGTATAACAAATTCTCAATAGATCTGCTTCATTGTCTCTAGCACGCAGCTTAAGCTATGTATGTCAACACTTTTTTTTAAAAAATAATAAATATCTAGACTACAGCGTAGTTAAAGTATTCATGTACATATGTATGTATGTGTACTTCATCTTCAATTCATTAATGATTTGCTTGCAAAAACAAACAAATTTGAAAAAGTAAAATTTAAAATTTACTCTTTAGTTTCATTTTTGAAGAATATTTTTTTAAAACTTTCATTGCTCGCAAAATTTCCAGAATTTAAATATTATTAAAAAATATTTTATACGTCTCTTATTTATTCTTATTTTAATACGTTTTCGTAAATCTGTTGCAAGAGAATTATTAATTTTATTTTTTCTTTCTGTTGTTTATCCAACAATTTTGTATACTTTAGGTCACTTACTTACTTACATGTGACCTTGTTTTCTCTTTTTTTTTTAGTTTTTTGCTCTGATTGATTGATTAATCAAATTATTCTTAATTTTTATTTCTAGAGCAGTATTCGTTGGTCGATTAGAAGGTGATACCGGGTCAGTAGCGTTCCATCCTTTTTTAACCTTTTCCTTTTACTAATTATTTTGCTTCTTTCAGATCCTTGACGTCAACCTGGGTCCCCGGTTCCTCAAGTTGGAACCATCGTGACAAAAATTTTTCATTGTCCCTTTAAGGTATGTTCCATTGTTTCTTATTATAGTCCTGTATAAATATGTATTTCTTTTATATTTCAGCCATTGAAGACCCTAAATATTCATCATCAATACCGTCGATATTGCGGTGAGTTTTTCCTTCTTCTCTTTTTCCAATTCATTTCCGTCATAATGTTGGTTTTTAGACGCCTTATTGTTTCCTCCTGTTTTTCCAATGACAATGTGTGTTGTTGTGTTCCTCTATACTGCGTGTAGTGGTTGAATTTTGAAAATCTCGACTGGATCTCCTTCCTCCATGGGATATCTTTCTCGGTTGCGTTCAGTATGGGTACTGCTGTGCCTTCATTTTTAATGTTGACCACAGTATTTCCAGCATAAACTCCAGGGGAAATATCCTGTTTTTCTACAACCACAGTTTTATCTCTCGAAATGATATTAACCGGCACTTTAGTAACTGCTCCCGTATCTACAAGTAAGACCAATCTTCCCTCCCTAGCTCCTTGGCAGGTTAGCGTCATAAAAACTGTGTCCACATTGCTCGGTGATTCAGTACTATTATTTATATTTGGCATTATCTCTTTACTTTGTTTCTCTTCATATTTATGTTTTAATACTTTGTCTTTTTCTGCTTTCACTTCCAAAGTTTGCCCGTTCTCTTGATTTGCCTGTTTATGCAAAACCACGGTTTTATCTCTTGATATGATATTAACCGGCACTTTAGTAACTGCTCCCGTATCTACAAGTAAGACTAATTTTCGCTCCCTAGCTCCTTGGCAGGGTAGCGTCATAAAAACTGTGTCCACATTGCCCGGTGATTCAGTACTATCTTCTATATTTCGTACCATCTCTTCACTTTTTTCCTCCTTTTTTTTGTTTAATTTATTATCTTTCGCAGTATTTTCTTCTATAGTGTGCCCGTTCTCCTTATATACCGAGTGTACAACTGCCTCGGTTACTATCCTGGTTGGCTGCTCTGTTTCTGAGTCAGTCTCCGTATCATCTTTATTTACCCGATTCTTTGTTTCTGTTTCTTTATTATACTTGTATTTGTTCTCTTTTTTATGCCCATCTAATTTTCTGTTAATTTGCCGGACCCCAGTTATTGGCGATAACTGGGCCGAATTTCGTTTCCCTGAGCATTTGTCCGATTCGTGTTGCTATAGGCCTCTACGGCATTGTTAGCTAGGTCCCTGCCGTTGTTGCTATTTCGTGCCTGTTGGTAGATCGCTGCACCCATTGCTTCAGTCTGTCTAACATTACTTCTGCAGTCCCGTGCAAAATGTCCTTGTTGCTGACATTTAAAACAGGTTGGGCGTATACCATTGTTTCTGTTTGCCCCTCTGTTTATGTTATGTCCCGTCGCTATTTGTGGGCTTCCACGGAATTCTGTGTTTGTTATCCTCCTATTGTTTTCTGCCGTCCTTCTATCCAATTGATTTTGGTTTGGTATGTTTCTTCTTGGTTCGCAGAAAGGGGTTTCCTTGTGACCGTTTATCCTACACAATCGGCAGTATAAGGAGCCTAATTTCTTTCTGCAGTTTTCCACATTGTGCCCGCTGTTTCCACAGAATGTACAGCTCACGATATTCCTGCACAGTGGCCCCATTTCATGGCCGTATTTTCCACAGCTCATACAGTATGGTGTGTTTAGTCGCTTTTTGCAGCTATTCCATTCGTGTCCCATCTTGTTACAAAAACTACAAGGGACGTCTGAATCAATTACGTTGATACTGTGCGTTGGTTCTCCAAACAATTCTTCTGCATTTTCCACTATGTCTATCAACTTTGTGAGCTCTTCCTCCTCCTGCCCCACAAATCGAGCTTTAAGAGCATGGTCCTTCAGACCCTTGATGAAACTTCTCACTGCTATCCTCTTGAAGTCCTTCAGCATGGTTTCCCGGCCAGTTCCCACCGGCCATTCGTTCTCTATTGTTGTCTTTGCCTCATTCAATAGGCTATCCAGGCGTTCTCCAAATTTACATGCTGACTCTCTGATACTCTGCTTGCAACTCAAGATCAGCTCCCTTATCTTGTCCAGGCTTTTATTTTTTAGGTATAACTTCTTGATGGTGTTACAGTATGCGTCCACTGAACCAAAAGTCATCTGGGATATTTTTGAGTATGCACCCCCCAGCAGTCGCAATTTCAGGCACTGTATCACATCTTGTGTTAGGACGTTATTTGCACCTGTGAGTACTTCTCTTTCTACCATCTTGCATCCTTGTATGTACCTGCATACTTCTGATGGTAAGTCAGGTCCATCGGTCCCGAAGAATGATGGGACTGTGTTGTTAACTATTTTAATAATCTCGGATAGCGAAGGCATTTTGATCCTTTCAATTTCCGCTCTCTCAGTAGTATGGTTTTGCTGGGGTGACTGTGATCTTCTTTCTATGTTCCGCTGGTAATCATCTTGGTAGTGGGCTGTGTCCACGCGAGAACTTGTAGACTGTCCATTTAATAACTATACTTGTCGTTTCATTAATTTGTCTGTCTGTGTCTGTGGATTGTCCATTAAAACTGTATTCTACTTACCCATATTCCGCTGTTTATTATCCTCATAGTGGTCTGTGGTTTAGGCTTATTTTCACTTTATATTATTATTATTATTTTATTATATAAGTTTGTTCGCAACCGCGCAGAATTTTTACAATCAAGGTAATTCTCCTTTTTGCCTTGATCCGCTTTAGCGATTAGTCCTGCAATGACAATACAAGGTAGCTAGAGGTTAGACTTTTATGTATTTGCCCTGTGCAGTTCTATACCGTCGAATGTAGGATGCAACAATACAAGGTAGCTAGAGGTTAGACTTTTATGTATTGTTGGTTTTGCTACACCGGACAGTTTTTTCTTTTAGCAAGATCAACACAAGGATTATTTTATTTGATGTAATTATTATTTACGCGGCTACCGGCTGCGCCAAAATGTTATGTTTAAATTAAAACATTTATTTTTATTATTTATTTTTATTATTAACCACGCCAAAATGCCAAAATGTTATGTTTTATTTCGTAACTTCCTTTTGAAATTAAGAACACAAGAGACTATTAGGATTTTAGTTATTACTTTTATTTACTTTTATTTTTATTTTCTTAGTCTAATTTAAATATATTAAGCCTTCACAGGGACCCGCTTTTAAGGCTGGTGTTTGATCAGGTTGTTGTTTGTTTAATATGTTAAGCCTTCACAGGGACCCGCTTTTTAAGGCTGGTGTTTGATCAGGTTGTTATTATGTGTGTTATGTGTTACGAACTGACTCGACTAGAGTTGACTTGATAGACTGAGTAATAGTAATAGACCTCCATACCAAATCACCCTCCGCTTTTATACCCACTTTCGTGCTGCTCGATGAACGGTGCTGCTGACGTTCGCTGCCGCTGGCGTGGTCGTTGCTAAGTGTGCCAGTATGCAAATTCAGCATATTCTGTAGGAAAGTTACTGACATATACATGTATGCAGCGGTATTGCATCGTCAGCATATATCTGTAGGAAAATTACTGGTAATTACTTCAGTAATGCATACAGCGGTATTTTGCTGTCGTTGGTATTTTGGTTGGTTGAGGGAAAATAACTCAACGTCAGTATGTGTGTGCAGCGTATGTTCCGCTGTCGCTGGTTAGGGGAAAATGACTCATAACAATTCAATTTCAAGCGAATATTGTTTTGTTTAAAATATTGTTGTTATTTTTTTTTGTTACTTAAAAATCTAATCCTGAAGAAGCTACACAAAGGAGTAGCGAAATATCGATAAATAAAATTTTATAACGTTTTTTATAAAAAAATTGACCTCAAGCTCATCAATAAAATAAAAATAAATTTTAATACATACTCGTACATATCGCTCCTTTACTGCAACGTAGTCATATTTCAAAAAACAAAAATTTTCAGTTACTGACGAAAAAGAATCTCAATACCTTATTTATTTGTAAAAAAATTTTCATAAACATATCTCTTACATGCTCAAGCAGTCCATATAAATGCTTACGTTTTGAAAACTTGAAATGCATTTTACCACGTTTAAGATATTTTGAGATATGACTACGTTGCAATAAAGGAGCGATATGTATGTGTATTATTCAATTGGAACAATTTTGTTTAATTTATTTTCGAGATTATCTAGCTTAATTTCGAAATTAACTTAAATTTAGTTTTCAATTATTACGCAAAAGTTTAATTTTTTTTATTTATAAAAAACATATTAACCAAACACTTAAGTTAAATCAGTTTAAATTGGAAATTCAGAAACTTCTTAAACATTGTTATACATACATAAGTAGGTATGTACATATATTACATTTTTTTACAAAGATTTATTCCACATGCGGCAGCCGTGAACAATTTTTAATAGCTTTGAAATTGTGTGTGAACTTAGCTTTTCTACAGGAACATCGATAACAATACAGGGGCCAAATTATGTGCATCGATCGATCCATGGTGTAATAATATAAGGTGCGCTTATCAATACAACAATAAAAAACAACACACATTTTGTTTGTGTAAAAAAAACATGATATTGTCAAAAATAGCTGTGGTTTGTATGTATTTAGTGGTTATGCAGCAACATAAGTTTGTATTCATATTAAAGTATATTTAGGGTGGTGTTGGCTGAAGTAGTTAGCGCGTTGACTGCTAAGCAAACAATGACGTGGGGCCTCTCAATTTCTCTAATGTACATTAGTGAGACATTTTTTTAATTGTTGTCGGACTATTTAAGTGATGAAGGCATAGCACTGGCCACTAAAAAACTGTTCCGACAGCGATTGATGATGTTCTAAGCTAATGTACAAAACATCGCCCTCCTTCGTCGGTTAGCAAAAACATCGGCGAAGTAAAACAATTAATAAAATGCCTGACAACAAAGTTAATGCGTCTACCTAACACCGGAGACGCCTCAACACTGCTATAAAAATTAACATAACGCGCAAAGCAGAGTTGTAAAAGAGTTAAGCCTTCTACATTTTCAACATCTATCTTCTCTACTCTATCCCTCTCTCTGAGTTCCGGCACAATGCACTGCATACGTAGGGGTCAACCCCTGAGTGCTGGTCCTAATTAAAAAAAAAAAAGAGCATAGCGTAAACAAAAATATTCATAATGGCGGCCAAAAATGTAAACAACTTTTGACAAGACCAACTTACCATTTTTTGCAGATTATTTAACGGTCAAAACACAACCCTACAAAAAACCATATTCCTTCTTGCGCAGACCAGGCCTCAAATCGTTACATCCGTGAACGTATAACTCGTCACGTAATTTCCCATCCAATTATACAGTAATTACGTGACGAGTTGTACCTTCACGGATGTAACGATTTGGGCCCTGATTATTAGACCATGGATCGATCGAAATTTCCATTTTAATTGCATTGAAATTTCAATTGATATTGAATACCGTTATTTGCCACAAGGAGATTTAAAAGAATGATTTTTATTTGTAATTTTCAAGTGAGCCTAAGGTTTCAAATTGACAAAAAAAAAAAATTTGGAAACATTTTTTCATTTTATTAAGTTTTTTGAACAACTTTTTTCAACATCAAATGGCAAAGCTCCAAATTTTCGAAATTTAGGTCGAATTTTAAAATTTAGTTTGCAATTACAAAACGATTTTTTTTATTTAAATATTTGGATTTTTTTATATAATGTTTGAATTGATGATACAAAAAAAATTTGGAATGTGTAAACTGTATTGAAAAAGTTTCCTCTTAGTGTGCCAGCTATAATACAACGCGAAGAGCTTTAATTTATCATGTGAACTAACCTTTTCCATAGAGAAATCGATTCGGAATACACGAAACTTAATAAACTGAAAAAAAATATTGTAATTTTTGGAGAATTCCAAAAAAATTTGTTATATTTTAAATTTATTGCATAGTTAATCGATGTATACATACGTAGAAAAGCTAAGCTCACAACAAATATCAAAGCTCTTCGACTTATACTGCGTTCGACCGAGGAATACATTTTTGCAAAAAGTATTATTTTAAAAAGTGTATACAAAATTTTTAAATAAATTTAGGAATTTGTAATTAATAATTTACAAATTCAAACTAGATTTCGAAATCTATAACATAATTCCGGAAATTCAAAATAAATTTCGAAACTTGTCAGCCAGATCTAAAAAAGCCGAAGAGCTTTAGTGAAAAGTGAGCTTTCTATAGGGATAATGATTAACAATACAGGAATCTTAATAACTTTTCAAAAAAAAAAAAAATATGTATATATTGCGATTTAATGGACGGTGTGTCGGTTTAGGTTACTTAACCCCATATTGAACAAAAATCAGCTAAATTGGTACGTTGCATGTTTAATTTGTAGTTCAAAAATATTACATACATACAGAAGTACATACATTTTGCGAATGACTTGGTTTACTTTTTTCCCCCTCAGGCAGTATACATACATATTTGTATGTACATATATTCCATTACCATGCCATTTGAAATAAGTACATATGTACATATGCACATTTGCATATATTCACATACATTCATACAGTATATGAGTGCATCTGCATCATTATGACAATGGAAGTCTTTTTAGATCAAACTATCTAAGCATATACGCCTATTTTCAGTTACGCAAAGATGTGGTACCAAAAACTGCTGAAAATTTTCGTGTCTTGTGTACTGGCAAAAAAGGTTATGGTTTCAAAGGATGCACCTTTCATCGTGTCATACCGAATTTCATGTGTCAAGGTGGCGATTTTACAAAGAATGACGGCACTGGAGGCAAGTCAATCTATGGCACTACATTTAAGGATGAAAATTTTAAACTTAAACATACTGGCCCGGGAATTATCTCCATGGCAAATGCGGGACCAAATACTAATGGCTCACAATTTTTCATTTGTACCGTAAAAACACCTTGGTTAGATGGACAACATGTTGTGTTTGGCCAAATTATTCAAGGCATGGATGTGGTTAAGAAAATTGAATCTTATGGATGTCCTGAAGGGCGTCCCATGAAACAAATTGTTATTAAAGATTGCGGTGAAATGAAGTGAATTTAGTTGATAATGTAAAAAAAATCGTTATAGCAAAAATAAATTAAATATTTCTTTAGTTGTTAAATTATTATTTCAGTAAAAAATCGTTAAGACAACTCAATCGAATATATTTAAAGCTTAACAATAAAATATTTAGGAGAACCGTTAACGAATTATGCGAAAAATTTGAAAATGCAAAATTTTTAAAAATATACTAATGTTTAACAATGTATGTACATATGTATGTATGCATGTGTGTAAGATTACTGTGAAGCAATTCCCCCCAGTTTTAAAAGTAGAAATTGACTCGAAATCGTTAGGTATTTCGCTAACGAAAAATGGACTAACTACTTCAATGGCTTCAAGTAATGCAAGAGTTCGCGTTTTGATTCTCTCACTCATGTACTACATGTACACGCACTTAGTACATGCATAAATGTTAATGCCTTCAACCTCAATTTTTTTTTACGAGTTGAAAAAAACTGTGCCCTTATTCCAAGAAAATCAACAAAAAAATAAAAAAGAAGAGAGGTGTCTTAGGACACCCGGTTATAGCTTTGCTCATTTTTTTTATAAGGAACGAAGGCGAATAAGAAGAAGTAAGTATGTACATACATATGTATGTACACATAATATTTTCGGTTTTTTGTTAAAGTTGAAATCAAAATAAAAAAAAGCAATTTCGTTTCTTGCAAGGCGAATATGATGTAAATTTGCCAAATTGTGGTGGTTTTTTACTTGCATACACACATACATATGTACATATACATACATATATATACATACTTGATAAATTCTGATATATTGCAGATATTATAGTGATAAAATACAAACGATCACTGAAAACAAACTTTAATTAATTAAATAATAAAATAAATATTTCACATACATATGTACATATGTATTCATATGAGTATATTTATTGTTTTGTTTTTGTTATTGCGGTTGAATGTGAGTAACACACTATATATGTACATACATATTTTCTCGTCTTGATTTTAAAAAACAACAACAAAGTCGCTTTTAAAGGATGAGTTAATCAAAACAAAAAAAGAAAAACATAACGGGAATAGTGTCGATTATTTATCTTACGAAAAATAAAATTCAACCCCTACCGCGCCATAAATAGCAAAGCTATAAAAAAGATTTTATGAAAGTGTTATGATTTTGTGTTGGCGTAAAATTGGAAGTGTTTTTTTTTAGAAAGGTAAAATGAGCAGCAGAAGTCAACTAAAACGTTGCACAAAAAAGAAAAAGAACAATTAATTGAAAATTTCATAAATATTGAAAAAGAAATTTGTTAAATAAACAAAAATCCAAAAAATTTAAATTTCTGTAGTATTTTCATTAAGGAAATATCATTAGTGATCTAACTGGTACATTTTGACTATCGAACACGGTCTGATCGTGTCAATTGACTTCCGTCAATGTCATCCCCATGTTTAAATCGTCAGTGGAGTGCATTGCTAGTAGTTAGTCTGGTAGTTAGTGGTAACGACTGGTAGTTAGCGAAATAGCTAGTCGTTCGCAAGCTACGCCGACTGCAGGGAAATGAAATGTATGAATGTATGTATGTATATGTTTTTTTTATTTGCAGCTGCGCGTAGATGTTGTGCCAAAAACAGCGGAAAATTTTCGAGCTTTATGTACCGGCGAAAAGGGGTTTGGTTATAAAGCATCTACTTTTCATCGTGTAATACCCAATTTTATGTGTCAGGGTGGTGATTTCACCGCTCACAATGGAACTGGCGGCAAATCGATTTATGGCAATAAATTCGACGATGAGAATTTCATTTTGAAACATACCGAACCGGGCATTTTGTCTATGGCAAATTCTGGAAGCAATACAAATGGTTCGCAATTTTTTATAACGACTGTTAAAACGTCATGGTTGGACAATCGACATGTTGTTTTCGGCAAAGTAGTCGAAGGTCTGGAAATTGTTAAGAAAATTGAAGCTATGGGTAGTCAATCGGGTAAAACTAGTAAAAGTATTGTTATCAATGACTCTGGACAACTTCAGCATTAATAAACAAAATATAATAATTTGTGTTCGATCCAACATTCATGTTCGAAGTTTCGCAAAAAGCCAGGTTTTTTACGCAACACCAATTTTTTTTACATATTTTCCCATAACAAAAAATACCCAAAAATGCAACTCTGTGTAATATTTATGTAGACAAGGTGCAACTGTACCTGTGGTACAACTTTGACAAAATAAAATCTATACATGTGTGTATATGTATGTGTTGTATAATTTCTGGAAGTCGCGAATATTTATTATAAAGCGATAGAAGTAGCAGGAATATATTGGTAAGTCGAACATTTATTTTTATTTGTCTTTTTTTAAATTTTTATTTTGCAAATTGAGGGTGGTGTTGGCTGAAGTGGTTAGCGCGTTGACTACTAAGCAAGCAATGACGTGCGGCCTGGGTTCAAACCCTGGCCACAGGAAGTCAATCAACATCATTAATTTCTCTAATGTACATTAGTGAGACATTGTATTAATTGTTGTCGGACTATTTAAGTGATAAAGGCATAGCACTGGTCACTAAAAAACTGTTCCGACAGCGATTGATGATGTTCTAAGCTAATGTTACACAACATCGCCCTCCTTCGTCGGTTAGCAGAAACATCGGCGAAGTAAAAAAAATTAATAAAATGCCTGCTAATACAGTTTAACAAAGTTAATGCGTCTACCTAACACCGGAGGCGCCTCAACCCTGGTCCTAATTAAAAAAAAAAAAAATTAACTTAATATATTAATTTTATTCATTAAATAAATTTATCACAAATGTTAAATTGACATCTTTTCAATAAAACTTATTCAGTGTTAAGTTTGGTTTCGAATTGCAAAAATTACCGAAGTTCGGGATCGGTCTCAAACAATATCCGTTCGGCTTAAAACTATAAATAATTGAACAACGGATAATTCTCTTAACTCTGTTATACCTTAATTTTCGAAACATACATATATAATCAATTGTAATTTAAATATTTTCATTATTATTAATTGGCTTTTTATTATCCTGAGTTTTAGGCATTAAGAATACCAAACAGCCGGCCAATATCAATGCGATTGAAGAACTATATAAAGCTGCCGCACAATGAGTTTCAATTAGAGCACCCATTACATTGCTACCGGTAACACTTCCAATGCGTCCCAGCATTAAAGAAATGCATACAGCCATTGCTCTAAAAATTAAATAAAAATAAAAAGAAAAAGAACAGGTAAAAGTTTGATTAAATCAATTAATTTTCATTTAGTAATTTTTGTTTTTATTTCATTGCTTATATCGATCTCAGAATATACACCTCAAAATAAATAAAACGATGCAAATGCATGCATAAATCGATGAATAAGCAAATTGATCTGTTGTACTGCATTTGCATTAAATGAACGTTCATGCATGTTTGCTTTGTCGCAAACAACAGTTCTAACATAAGTATAAATTGGAATCGTAAAATCATCACACCGCTGCGTGTTGTACTCATTATGTTCATAAATGCAAACACTGGCAACTCTGCAAAATGCAACGCTGAAATATACATATTATTAATAGATAATCAGAAAACACTAATCTTGGCTGTGTAAGTATTCAATTTGTTTTATTTCTTATTATCATAAAAAATTCCATTTTAATAATATATTTTCCACAATAAACGCAAATACAGTAGAATCTCTCGAAAAATTTAAGTCTCTTATTAGAGCGAGTTTTTAGGTGGCCGATCAGTCAACTTTAATTTGGTTTATATGTTTTTAAGATGACAATTAACCACTTTTACTTGAAAGTTTAAGCGGCCAATGTTGGTGGGTTAAACTTACTGAAATATGGTAACACAACAACATGTATAAAAAACAACTGTCAAAATATTATAATAGTTTTGCCATTCTTTTTTTTTTCTTCAGCATGGCAATTTTGCACTGCTTACGGTGTAAAGTCAGTTTAACTGATTATAGTTTGCCACTACGCTTAAGCTCTTTCCTAAAAACTAACTAATACAAGTTAACCACTCAGATCTGTTGATCGTGTTTCAAAGTCCATGTGCAGCTCTAAAAATTTAACATGTTAGATTATCTTACTTTTCTATGAGTTTTTCTGAGTGTGTGATATTTTTAAACCAACATTTATTTCGGCCACTGAAATAGCTACTCGAAAAGTTTATTCGAGTAATTTTCAAGATTTTAATTTTTTAAAAATTCAATTTGTTTGTCATGGTTTATCTAATCTGCAATATGTTGGTTGTTAATACCAACTCATAATTAAGCTGTAAGAAAAATAAACAGATTTATATCGAATAAAAATTTTTTGCTTTGTTGTTTGTATGTATATGTTTTTTAAAACTATTGTGAAAATTTTACTTTTGTAATTCTCATTTAAGACGTAGAAGTTTCTGTATAAGCAAATGCGTTGATAACTTTTCAACGATCGACGATCTATTGATTAGTTGGTATTAGCAACCAACGAAAGACAGCATAACTATCACCTTAGCAAACAAATTGAAGCTTTGGAAACGTTTTTCAATACGTTTTAATTCCTAAGTTAATCATGTTTTCTATGGAAATTCATCCATGGTTCGCTATGGAATGACCCCTATTAATTGATGCAAAATAAGCCAAATTTCTCTCCTAATAATAAATGGTTTTATACAAATGCTAATTATATGTAACTTTACAATTATGTATATGTAACTTTCGTTATTAGTAGTATTTGCCTTAAATTTAAAACAAATTATGTTTAATATAATTTTTTATTTTAATAATTACTGCTATTGAATCAATCCTTCACATATGTATGTATGCACGTGAACTTTTTCGTTTTTTATAAAAAATATATACATATGTACATATGTATGTATGTATGTATACATACTTACATTTACGATAAGAAATCTAACATACAAACCTTAAATTTGTTGGATAAATATCCACAACAATTGTATTCATGATATTTGTGCTCAAACCACAACACAGTGTTATCACGAGCAAATATATCGCCACCAGTGGTATTTTAATTAACAAGCTCAATATTCCGCAAAGGCCACAGACTGTCAGAATAATAACTGCAACAATATACGAGTACATATGTATGTATGTATGGAAATAAATCATTTTTTAAATAATATTAATTATATAAAGATAATAAATACTTACATACAATTGGAGGACGTTTGAATTTTGAACTAGCAAAAATTATACATATTAATAAAAACACGTAAATAAATTCCAGTGAAATTGTATGTTTGTAGGTGGATAATTCCAGTTTTGTTGTGCATGTAATTTCATTCTATTGTTGAAGAAAAGAGAAATGTTTAAAAAATTTCCATTTGTAATGATTTTTTAGCATTACTATATGCCTGCATTTCGTTGTTGCTAATGACAATTCATTGGTCACATTTTATAACTCTCAAAGAATTCATTTCTAGGAATTCTCAAATATGTAAATTTAATAAATCTTAAAATAAAATATTGTGTCAATTATTAACTATATTTCATCTAAATATGAACTAAAAATATGTGCTTTATAAATTCTCAAACAGAATTGCAACAAAAAAAAATGCTGTAAGATAAACAAAGTCCATAATTAAATGAACGCATATCCGATTCCAATGAATTTTCATACGGCATTTAAGGAGATGCTAATGAGTTTAAGTTTATTATGTATTTAGCGGGAGCGGAGCCACAAGACAGCAAAGTGGGTCAACCCGGGCTTATCAGAAAGTTAAACATATGCTAAGAGTAGTGCTTCCTGAAGTGGTTAGTGCTTTGACTACTAAGCAAACAATGACTTGGAGCCTGGGTTCAAACCCTGGCCAGAGCAAGTCAATCAACATCATTAATTTCTCTAATGAACATTAGTGAGACATTTTTTTTAATGCTGTCGGACTATTTAATTGATGAAGGCATAGCACTGGTCACTAAAAAACTGTTCCGACAGCGATTGATTTTGTTCCAAGCTAATGCACACAACATCGCCCTCCTACGTCGGTTAGCAGAAACATCGTCGAAGTAAAACAATTAATAAAAATGCCTGCTAATACAGCTTAACAAAGTTAATGCATCTTCTTAACACCGGAGGCGCCTCAACACTGTTATAAAAATTAACATAACGCGCAAAGCAGAGTTGTAAAGGAGTTAAGCCTTCTAAATTTCAACATCTATCTTCTATGCCCTATCCCTCTCTGAGTTCCTAATAAAAAAAAAAAACTTGTTATCTGCACATGAAAATTTTTATAGTTTTATAAAAAATTGGTCTACACATTTTGAAATGATCTGATTTTTTCTGTAAAAAAATTTTTAACAAAAAAATTTTCCCTAAAAAACCATAAATATCGGGTAGGTAGTTTTGGATTTTTTTTTTTTTTTAATTCTGAAATACAATAGAATAAGAGTTATTTTTATAAATTATTGCTGAGATGACATTGAAGGTGTCTGATAAAGGGTGATTTAAACTAAAATATTTAAGCGTAAAAGCTGAGAAGATAAAATTTTTACTGATAATGGATCAATTCCCATAGATATTCCGAAAAATCCCAAAATTGTGTATATATTTTGGAATTTTCGCCGTATTTTTCATATTGTCGCCAAGTGCAGATAATATTTTAGTATATATGTACTTCGAAGAATAGTAGTGTAACTAACGGCCAACACAATCGACCATATTCTAGATGTATGTTAATGATTTCTTTGAAGTCATCATAAAAATTCTCTTTAAAAAGAGTGATTTTTAGGATAGAGTTTAAACGCAGTTTCAAACTACGTTTATGTTCATCTGAGTTTAATTGAGTTTGCTGTTTTTAAGTGATAGCTTAAACCGTGCAAAATGGTCATACTGAAGACTAAAAATTGGCAACACTAAACGTCAAATGGCACTGTTTTTTTCCCAAGCTACACTGAATTTTATGCAAAAGAAGAAGAAATTCCACCCTTTTGTTTTTTATTAAGTTTTTTTTTTTATTAAAAAACAATAAAAAATCGTTTATTCATGTTCTTATCTTATTTTGGTTTATGATATTTTAATAGATGGCTTTTTATACATGTTGTTATGTTACCATATTTCAGTAAGTTTAACCCAACAACATTGGCCGTTTAAACTTTCAAGTAAATGTTAAATGTTTCAAGTTAATTGTTAATCCTAAAAACAGTTAATCCAGATTAAAGTTGTTTAATTCTCTGATCGGCTACCTAAAAACTCACTCTAAATAATTCGAGTTTTATATTTTTCTGCATGAGTAGTACTAGTGAATGTATTAGTAGCAACTTTATTAAACGCTTATAGCTTCCAAAATACTGAACCGAAAATAAACCACAACATTTCGTTCAATTCTGTGAAAAAATATTTTTAAGTTCGCTTAATTTTTAAATTTTAAAATCGGTTGTATAAATTATGCATAGTGTCCATTCCTCCAGGAGGTGGCGTTGTAAATTATTTGTTTGCATGTTTGGAATTTAAGAATATTTACAATAAAAATAGTTCTATTTTGAAATGGTTTGGCATCTTCAATTACCAAAAAAAAAAATCTGTGATATGCTAAAGCAAATTCATGACAGCTAGACCAAGGTAAATTCATAACAGGTTGTCTCGGAAGATCAGCTCACCTCATTCTCTTTGAAAAACATATATTTCCGATGCCAAAAAATGTACCGAACAATGTATCAACAAAGCATTTAACAAAGCAACTTCGCATACCTGTTAGTTTTGTCACGGCGAATAAGATAAAATTTCTTTTCGAATCGAACTACAGATTACCCCCTGTTATGAATTTGCCATTTAATATGCCTCCATAGCACAGATGATGTTATATTTCAAATATATTTAAATATGGGTCGGGTACTTTTAAAAATGTTTCTTATAATTTCCAAGTACGGACTTTTTTCAGCAAAAAACAAGGAAAACTTCACTTTTTCAAAATCATTATTTAAGCTGTGAATAACTTTTAAATGAGTTGCATTTTTTCTGCGAAATTTTAAAATTTTAGTCAAATAGCAGTAAGTGGAAACCTATAAATGTTGTATACTCTTTTTTAGATAAAAAATATCCGAGGTGAACCACTCTGGGGTCTTGTGGTTCCGCTTTATGCAAAATATTGCATAAATTCCGATCTTTAAACTCAAAATCCGCCTTAGATGTCTACCATACCATTTCTTCCCAACTAACTAATAAATATTTTAGAAACGATAAAGGAAGTGAGAAATTTAAAAATAAATAATATAAAAGCTGCACGCTCACCTGTACATCATTTGAATTGCTGGATGGTATGGAAAAATTCGAGGATTGTGTAAATATTAATATATCACACAGACATAAGGGATCCTCAAAATGTTGTGTATACAACATTATACTATTAAGGATGTAAGGAAACCACATGTAGATGCCATGGGTAGTAAAAAATGTAATAAATTGTATTAAGGCAGCCAAGCAAGTTTTACGAATGTGTTTTCTCATAAATAGTGGAGCTGTTTGATTCCATATTAAACGCAACACTGACGAAACACTTTTCGTATCCTTGAGTACGTTTTTAATTATCGGTGTATCTGCATCCGGCAGTAGAGTTTTAATCTATAAAATGATTTCAACAAACTATATAGTATATACATATGTACATATTTTGAAGAAAAATTACTGTAAAGCAATCCGTTTTTAGATTTTTATTTCCTTGAGTATTTTTGTGATGCATATTTTGTAAAACATCCAGTGCTTCGTCTGCTCTATTAACACTCAACAGGTATTTTGGACTTTCGGGAAGATAACTTATAAATACCGAGCAGCCAAGTCCAGTAACGCCACACATAAGAGTATATAAACGCCAGGGTTTGTAAACAGCTTGCAAAAATGGTACATAAAATTCCCATTCCTGATTGATGAAAAACCATGCAATAATTGGAAAGAAGATAGCACTGAAGGCTGCCATTAAAGCTCCACACAATATGGCTTTGTTGCGATTCTTTTGACAATGAAATTCGCCCAAGTAAACGAATATAGTAGCGGAACCAGCCGATATCCTTAAATTGTATAGAATGAAACAAATTAATTAAATAAAAGGTTTTCCAATAGGGATGATATGATTTTGAAGTGAGGTTTCGGCCATTTGTAATATGGCATGATCTGCCATTTGTTTTTCATTGTATTAAGTTGTGTTACAATTTCATCATAGAGAGATATACGCAAGAACAATGTTTACAAATTATTCAGTTTTATTTTTGCCATTTCATGGTCGTAGTAATCGTCCAAGTGTGCTCGCTATTCGTCGGTAAATAAACAAAACTGTCGATTCTGGTGCGAAGAAAATCCACAAAGTATTCATGAAAAACCATTGAATTCACCTAAATTGACAGTTTGGTGTGGTTTTTGGTCTGGTGGAATCATCGGTCCGTACTACTTTCGAAATGAAGCTGGTAACACCGCTACTTTCAATGGAGAGCGATATAGATCGATGATAACCAACTTTTTATGGCCGAAATTGGAAGAATGTGATTTTGACATTTGGTTCCAACAAGACGGGGATACATGCTATACAGCAAATGCAACAATTGAATTATTGCGAGAAAAGTTTGGAGATTCGATTATTTCAAGAAATTGTGATATTGAATGACCTCCAAGAACTTGTGATTTAAAACCATTAGGCTATTTCTTGTGGGGTTATTTGAAGTCATTGGTCTTTCGAAACCAGACTCTCTTCAAGCTTTACAAGTCAATATTGAACGTGTCATTCATGACATACGACTTGATTTAGTGGAAAAAGTGCTCGAAAATTGGGTTCATCGAATTCGTTCCTGCAGAAGAAGTCGTGGAGGGCATTTGAATGACGTTTTATTTGGAACTTAATTGTATCGATTGTACTTCAAAAATTGTACTGAAAAACTTTTGAATTTCCTTAACAATAAGTGTGTTTTTTTAATGAAATCATATTAATCTTATTGGAAAACCTGATATACTCATACTGGTGAAAGTAATAATTCAAAATTTATGTAATCGTCAGTATTAAGTGATTTACTCAGCCGAGGACAGTTTGATAATTCCATTCAATTTTATATTTCCTTCCAGAGCAGAAACTTTGAATACCACATTGGTCCCGTTGATGGTTACTGTTGACAACGCAACCTCCGTTAATTTTAACATCAGTTAAATATCTTGTGTTAATTCGTGTTTCCATTTTGGTTACTCGAATATCAATATTTTTTTTTTTTGGATTATTGGCGTTTCCACACTCAATGTTCCATCGTGTGTATTAATAGATCCGATCCCGTATAGCAAGAATTACTCTCTCTAAATAAAAAATTTTCAAAAGTGCGTGAACAGCAAAAACCAAATTTTTATCCCAAAAGTTTATATGAAATTGGTTTAACAAAGAGCTGTTGTGCAAGAAGAATAATATTTTTCTCTCAAACTCTCTCTCATTTACCCAATCTTGCAGTATGGGAACAGCTTTCGTGCAAATTGGGATTACAATTACAACTGATGTTTCGATTATGGTTTCAGTTCGGTTCCCTCGTAAGTATGTATTAAAAAAACAAAACACATGCAGAAACACATGTTCCATCGTGTGTAACCGGTATAACGTCAAATAGAAAAAAGGGCTGCTCTTGTGATGATTAAGCAGAATTATTTTACGTAAAAATACCATCACCGAAAACAAAGAAAGTCTAGATAATATATACTATGTATGGGGACTCTGCACCATCAACTTCAATGGTTAAAAATTTGGTTTCATGAGGTTTATTATGGTCCCAATAGCACGAAAGACCCCAAGCGTTCAAGTCGCCTCAAAGAGATCTTTACGATCAAATTAATTAAATGATATTAGGCGATTGGAGAAAGAAAGTGCGTAAAATGGCTGAGCCTGTAGGGATCTCAAGCGACCGAGTAGATTACATTTTGCATGGATATTTGGTTGTAAAAAACCTATCGGCACAATGGCTTACATTGGACCATTAAGTGCAACCGTTTAAGTGAAAACCACTTCAAAGTATTGTTTTTGTAACCGTGGGTGAAACATGGATCCATCACAATGCAAGACATTATAGTTCCACTGGTACACCAATAAGGTTCTGGCCACAATTATTATGGGATAAATGCGGTGTCATTCACATCGATTTTCTTGAAAAGTTTAAAACGATCAATATTCAACATATTATTTAGAGCTTTTGGAAACTTTAAATATTGAATTAAGGGATAACAATTCCCATCTTGCCAAGAAGAAAATGTTGCTCCACCTGGACAATGCGTAGGTGGAGTCACTATTCCGAAAAGCCAATATTCCAAAGTTCCAGACGTATGACGCTTTTTTGCAGAAAAAAAAATTATCTTAAATGTCACGGAATTAACAAACTGTCCCCGTAGTATGGTATTTCACAACTTATTTTAGTATTAAAGCGAATTACCATTTAGGCAATTAATGCCTCTCACTAATTGCTAATAAATCACTGAACTTTTAAACACCGGTTTTAAACTGAAATTTGACTGCAGTTTAGGCGTAGTAAATCTCTAAAGTCTAAAATATATAGATTATGTAGCGATCGAACTTACGAAAGTGTTAACTGTCAAACGAATTGTCTTACTGCCGTCACAATTTGACATTGGCTGTGCAGTGAAACCTTAGAAAGCAGTTACAGTGATATTAATTTTTCGCTCAGCACCAGTTTTAATAATTCAGTTTGGGCAAATTTTTATTGTAGAACTGTTTTTCATTTTAGCTTATAAGTGTTTTTTTCATAAAATAAAAAATTAAAACTGAGAAATGGTAAAAAATAGGAAAAATAGCCCAAAAATTTATTTTGTTGTTTTCAATGCGACGAATTTACTTTTAAGTGAACTTAGTACGTTTGCATGTTAAACCTTGAAAACTTTAATTTTCAAATTGATGCCATGTATAAATTCAGTGATGCATGAATGACGAGTTTTGATAAAAAAAAATCTTGTTAAAGTATTCAAATGACTTTTTCGAAGAAGTACACTGAACCAAAAATTTAATGAAAAATGTTTATTATTTCAACGAATCGTTTCGTAATTTTAACCAAATGAACTAGTACCGTTTTCAATGAATATTTTCACTGAAACGACGTATTTTTTACAAAAACTAAATGAATTTCTAGATCAATGAATATTATCAGGCTTTGAAAATTTATGTTTTCTTTATAAATTTTAATAATTAATAATGTTTCCTTTATATGTATGTCGATATATATAGATGTATGTATGTATTTATGTATGAGTATATAAATAAAAATAATACTGTGCAAGACTTACAAAATCCCATTTAAAAAGCGCAAAATTGCCATCATTGTAAAATTTATGGAAAAACTGGATAAGAGCGTAACTAAAAACGCCGAAAATAATGTGGGCCTCATTATTTTTTTGCGTCCCTTGGTATCAGCCAAAAATCCCCACAAATGGGAGCTAACGATAATGCCCAGAAAGCAGATAGCACCCAAAACACCTTGTTCTTGATACGACAAATTCAAATCACAGGCCACTACGGGCAAAGAAAAACTAATGCCAACCGATTCCAAAATTACATTATTTAATACGAGGCCGGAAAATACTATAATTTGAATATTGAATTTTCCGAAATCTGTAAAATATGTTTTAAGAGTTTGAACGAAAGATAATCTTGAATTTTTCATTTACGTGTCCTTTCGAGAGCTTCATCAACGGTGGCAATTGTAATTATTTCTGTTTCCATTTGTTTCGCCATGTCACTATACTTTTCTATATTTGTCTTTATGGAAGGATACACGCACTAATTAAGAAAATTATTAGTATGTATAGAAAAATATAATTTGGTTCCACTACACTATTTAATTAGTCTCCATTGTCAATGACATGCAAATGAGTTTTTGTGTTCAACTTTTATACCTGAAGTGTTAGAAAAACCTTTCTGTCTGTAGTCATTTTAAACGATTGTGTTATCAACCACCTTCTTTGGCAGACCATTGCTCTTAGATGTGAAATGTTTTATCTTAATATTTATATCAAGATAATTCCTAAATACACAACATCCGTATTTTTGGTGTGTTATACATACACTCCGTTTCACTTATTTAAAGGCACTAAAAATTCCATATTCAGCCGCCTGTATCTTTTGCAATTTTTAACCAATTGCAGAATTTTAAAATTTAAATGGAAGCTAGACGTCTTGAGATATAAAAAAAATGATGACAATAGTGGTTTCTTAACTAAGGAACTTTTTTTGAGCAATTTATAAAAAAAGGTCAAAATGTGCTATTTTTTTTTTGGTTCACTTGAATAAAGGCACTTTAACTAATTTTAATGAAAAACAGTTGTTCTTGTTTTTTAATTTATTTTACTTTATTTAAGAACTATTAGTAATGGGTACAACCCGCTTTGTTTTTAATAACTTCAAATATACGGGTTTTGATTGCCAGATAAAGAGAATTTGTGTAATCCAACGAAATTTGATTCCAAGAATCCTTAATGGCCTGAATTAGTGACTGCTTGTCATCAAATTGTCTCCCTCCTTCATAGACCTTACGAGATAACCAACCCCACACATTTTCGCTTAAGTTTAGATCTGGCGAATAGGGTGGCCAGTCAAGAATATTAACATTTTGGCTTGCAATGAACTCCTTTATTACTCTGGCGTTGTGTATAGGGGCATTATCCTATTGCAATATCCAAGATATGGAACCAAATAGTTCACTGAACTTCGGAAAAGCCGTTTTAAAAAATGTTTTATAGATTGCACCAGTAATTTTTGCACTTTGAAATTCAAGATCGATGGTGCCATAGTACGTAATAGCACCCCACACCATAACGCCGCCCTCTCGGTTCTGATGTCGGTTCAACTTCGCTTTTCTTTGCGCAGATCGTGGAAATAATAGTTGTAGCCATCAGGACCATCCAAGTTAAACTTCTTCTCATTTGTAAATGCAACGGTTTTCCAGTCATTTACATGACGTCTGTGATGCACATCCCATACCATGTAGTCCCTTGCGAATTGAAGCTGCTTTTCCTTACGAGGAGCTTTTTTTACTGATGACTTGCTTGCTTACATTCCAGCTTGAGCTCTTATTTTTGACAAGGTAGAATTAGAAGCAATTCTGATGAGTTTTCTTTTCTCATACGTAGATAAAGGCAATGAAACCCTTCCTTTACAATGTTTTCCATACCAATCGGTATGGATAATTTTTTTTTAATTAGGACTAGCACTCAGGGGATGACCCCTACGTATGCAGTGCACTGTGCCGGAACTCAGGTAGAGGGATAGGGTAGAGAAGATAGATGTTAAAAATTTAGAAGACTTATCTCTTTCACAACTCTGCTTTGCGCGTTAAGTTATTTTTTTTGTACATATGGAAAGGTATATTATTCGTAATAATAATAATATAAAAAAAAAATATTTTTTTTAAGGCAGTGTTGAGGCGCCTTCGGTGTTAAGTAGACGCATTAACTTTGTTAAGTTGTATTAGCAGGCATTTTATTAATTGTTTTACTTCGCCGATGACGAAGGAGGGCGATGTTGTGTACATTAGCTTGTATAGCTTCAATCGCAGTCAAAACAGTTTTTTAGTGACCAGTGCTATGCCTTCAGGGCCGGATTTAAACTTTTGCCGCCCTTGGGCACTGAAAAAAATGCCGCCTCATTATTTTTAAAAATTCAAATATCTAATGTATTGCAAATAATTTATTATATATTATATACTTTGATATGACATAAAAAATATTTGTTTTTGTTCTTAGAGCTATAAATTTTGCACTCAGCTTGACTCATGTGTGCTGTTTTTATAAGACGTTTGGCAAACGTCTTATAAAAACAGCACAATAATTATAATATAATAATTTTATCACAGGCAAATACGCCTGACTTTTTGAGTTGCGAATTGGTCGATTAAATCCTCACAATCTAAACCTTGAAGCACTTCCGATTCGATGCATAGAATAGCTAAGCTATTGAGTCTATTTGCACTCATTGTAGAACGAAAGTAGTTTTTAACCCTTTTTAAACAAGAAAACGATCGTTCTGCACCACAGTTTGTTATAGCTAAAGTAATAAATATTCGATATGCGATTTCTACGTTCGGAAATTCAGTGTAAAGGTCGTTTGCTCGCAAAAGTTTCAGAAGATCGGAAGGTGAATTATTTTCCATCGTTTTTTCAGTGCAATAAGCATGGAAGTGCACGAATTCGTCATCCAATGAGAACTCAAGATCTGAAGAATAAATCTTTCTTAAACGTTCAGCTCGTTTACGAATCTCTCTATTATCCAAATTGCCAAATTCAATTATAACTGAGAACTTTTCCTGTATCTTTTCATACGCAACACATCTTTTTCGTAATTCGAAATCCAGATTGTCAAGAATGACATTAAACGTATTGACTCTAAAGTAGTCTCGACCTGACAGTTGCACATCTCCATCCCGTGATTCTTCAGCATGTAATTTTCTCTTCCTTTGTCTAGAAGCTGTTGTTTTATATTCTTTAATCTCTGAAATATTTAAAGCATTTTTTTCATAGATTTCGAATTCATTTCGCGTATCAGCAACAACTTTAATCAAACCATGATAATCGTCGATCACGTCAGCAATGCTGCAATCAACTTTTTGCAATCTTTGACTAACAGCATTGAATCGCGAGAGTAAAAAATGCCAAAGTATTTGCATAAATGCTGTTTCAAGTCGCTCCATTTGAATACGAATACCTTTTGCTTGTTGTCTTGTAATTGCATTTTCGTCAATATCTTCTTCAATAATAATCAATGTCTCGATTATTTCGTCGAAATATTGATTAAGTACATGAACAGCTTCATAACGAGCTGACCATCTGGTTGCAGATAAAGATTTTAACGCGATTCTTTTTCCGGTATGAGATTGTAAAATTTCCCAGCGCTGCGTCGATGCAGTAAAGAAGTTATATAAAGTTTGTACTGTATTAAAGAATGAAGCAGCTTCTGGTGCGCATTCTACTGCGTGAACTCCAACTAAATTCAAAGAATGAGCAGCACAAGGAGCATGTTCTGCTAGATCATTAATTTCATGAATTCTTGCCTGTAAACCTGAATACATTCCTGATACATTGTTAGCATTATCATATGATCATCTAGTTTGGGAGTTTTACTCAAAACCTCTTGTTCCTTTTTACTTTTGTCCAAAGCGCGCTTTCGATACTCAGATCCACTCAATTTTTTGCGTCCATCAGCCATGTTTGACAATTGATCGTATATTTATGCTCAACATTAATGCAATTTTTTGATATCGATAAATTATTTTAACACTTTACTCAATCAACACTTACTCTTTAATGATGAGCACGTTTAAAAAAGATAAAATAAAACTATGCAACACATAATCAATGATATGAAAAAGGGGAATCCCACAATTTAATATGTACAATGTACATATAGTGTTGCTGTGGCTTATTATTTTGTGTTTTTGTATTTTTCTCAAAACACAACGAAAGCTATGCAACGAACTGTCAATGAAAGAAAAAGGGGAATGACACAATTTAATTTTGTAACGCTCTTGTGGATTATTGTTGTATACCTACATAAATGGAGGTTTTTTACACAAAAATGATGTCCGCGTCAGGCCATGGGAGTGTCCGTCTAGCAGAGTGTAATTTGTTTTAAAAACACTTGCAAAACAAAGGGACCAAGAAAAATGCATGTTTAGCAGAGGTGATCGCCTGCGGGAGGGGTCCGTTAGTAGAGGTTTCACTGTATTACCATTTTAAATCGTTAAAGAAATGAATTAATTAAATAATTTCGAATATAAATTTTCACTTAAAGTGCCAAAATAATGATTTACAAAATTTCAATTTGACAAATATTATACGAGTCGCATTTCTTGAATTATCTATTAAATAATATATGATTAATTAAAATATAAAATTTCTATTGAGAAATTTTGATGACAGTAAAAAATTTTTTTCACTTTCCAAATTTTGCCGCCCTAGAAAATTTGCCGCCCTGGGCTCTAGCCCCGACTGCCCCTAATGTAAATCCACCACTGTATGCCTTCATCACTTAAATAGTCCGACAACAATTAAAAAAATGTCTCAATAATGTACATTAGAGAAATTGATGATGTTGATTGAATTGCTCTGGCCTGGGTTTGAACCCAGGCCCCAAGTCATTGTTTGCTTAGTAGTCAACGCGTTCACCACTTCAGCCAACACCACTGTCGACAACTGTTGAGCTTCGTCCAATTTGTTTTAGCTATTGCGCGGTTAGAATATACTTCAGAACAGTAAACATCGATTTTAGTTTTTTCCGATAGATTTAAAATTTTTTATTTTGCCATTTTGACTCGTAAAATGATTAAGATGTAATAAATTGTAATAAACGAACGCTCCCTACAAAAAATCATCGCTTACTTTAAAAATAATAAAAAAAATAATAAAGTGCATTTATTCAAGTGAACCAGAGCAAATAGCACATTTTTGGACTTTTTTTGATAAATTGCTAAAAAAAAGTTCTTTAGTAAAGAAACCACTATTGTCATAATTTTTTTTATAACTCAAGATGTCTAGCTTCTATTTCCATTTTAAAATTCTGCAATCGGTTAAAAATTGCAAAAGTTATTGGCTGCTGAATATGGAATTTTTAGTGCCTTTAAATAAATGAACCGGAGTGTATGTACATATATACATACATCCATACAAGTGCACATATAATAAATTTTAATAAATTTTATTTATTTTAAATACTTGTATGTATTTTTAGTCTGATTTTTAATATCTCTAGCAATTGAATTGTCGTCATTTGCTCTATTACAAAGGAATAAAGATAAACAAGTTTTTTTTTTTTTTCAAAATAGTTGTTATCTAAAAATTTTTATTTATTTGTTGTTGGCTAGCAAATCTATGCATTATTAAGCATTTCGTTGGTTGGTAAATACCAACTCAACAGTAGATCTTTACCATTTATGTTTGAAAATTTCCAAAACACATTTACTCATACATAAACTTTTCAAACACAAATGGTAAAGATCTAATGATGAGTTGGTATTTAGCAGCCAACGAAATGCATATAGATTTGCTAATCCACAACAAATAAATAAAATTAAAAAAAAAAAACATAAATTCTTGAGTATTTGCACGAATAAATGTCATATTTTGTAATAGTTGTTATTTATTGCCGTTGTATTTAGCATTGAATAACTTGAAAGATTAAAAAAAGAAAGATAACCATAATACTGAATACAAAATAAACTAGTTTTCATTTTCATTTAAGGAGTGAGTTAGACAGTTCTTACAATAAACAGGTTATTGTAGCCCAAAGTATATTTATTTATTTATTACGAATCCATTTATAATACATTAGCCTTCAGGCCACTATAGTAGGTATTATATGATACACAGCGAATATTGAAAAAAATAAAGGAATATATACAAATATACATACATATGTATAAAACTAAATAACTTATAACTAGCTAAGTCTATAGACAATAAAATATTTATTAAACATTATGGCCGAATCCCCCAAGAAAACATACTCCAAAACACACCACAAGCGAGAAACAGAAAAAAAAAATATATAAGTAATCATCTTAAATGACCCAATAACAGCTCGTGACTGTCATTAATAAATTTAGAGAGTTTACGTTTAAAAGTCATCAACGACATTGCAAAGCACCTTAAGTAATTAGGCAATACGTTCCAAAGACGCGCTGACCGAACAACAAAAGAGTGTTCATAAGTTGAATTATAAATACGCGGAATAATAATTTGAGTATTCCTGACCGATCTTGTAAAAAGGATCAACTGCACAACGTTAAGAGGTCTTTGAGCCTTAATAATTTTAAAAAGATAGATAAGTAAACGAAACTTTAAATAATTATCAAACGTCATGTTCAAAAAGTTCTCAAGCTGATTAGAAACGTGTGCCCTAAATCCAAGCTTATAAACGAACCTAACCACCTTATGAACTATCGACTTTATTTTTCGTCTGTTACCCTTATTGCAGCCGGAGACAACTTCAATACAATAATTGACCCGTGACATTAATAACGTGTAACCTATTATTTTCCTAACATGAAAAGGCAAGAATAGACTACCATGATATAATCTGCGTAGAATAAAACAGACTTTAGAATGCATGTTATTAATATGAGGTCCAAAAGACAATTCGTTGTCAACAATAACACCTAAACACTTCATTTGACTAACACATTCAATAAAGACATTCCCCATTCTAAGATCCAGATTAATTGCTACATTTTTTTTGGGCAAAAAGACTATGGCCTTCGTTTTTGCAGGATTAACTCTCAGCCAGTTACCAGCCATCCAGCTATTTACCCTAGATAACTCATTATTAATGGTGGCTTGTAAAGCGTCATAAAACTGGTATTCACCAGACCAAAACAACTGGATGTCGTCGGCAAACGCAAACGGTTTACAAAATAAAAGAGAATCAAAGAAGTCATTAATGAAAAGAGTAAACCAAATGGGTCCGAGAACTGATCCTTGAGGCACCCCAGATATAACTTTAGCAGAATCAGACGCCAGACCATTAACATATACAAATTGTCTCCGATCACATAGATATGACCAAATCAAACGACAGGCAGATTTGGAAAATCCATATTTCAAATTAAGTTTAGTAACTAACAATGAGTGCTTAACTTGATCAAAAGCTTTCGAAAGATCAATCGAAATAAGTACACCAACACGACCTCTATTAAGATCCCCTCTAATAGTATCAACCATTTCCGTTAGCAGAAGACCTGTACTGCACCCTTGACGAAATCCATATTGACATTGGCTTAATAAATTTTTGTCATCTAACATCTTGGTGATCTGATCTTTCAAAATATTTTCTAAGACCTTAGACAATGTTGGCAAAATGCTAATGGGTCTCGTGTTATTAATATCCAACTGTTCACCTGTTTTTGGAATCGGAACTATTCTTGCAATCTTCCACTCATTAGGAAAACAGGAGGTAGTTAAAATGTTGTTGAAAAAATAGAGGACATGTCTACTAATAAAAGGAAGCACAATTCTGATTAGTTTAACAGAAATACCATCTGCACCAACTGAAGTAGTTTTGATTTTCAAGAATGCCTTAAAAAGATCTGATTCAGAAATGTTAGCAAATGAGAAAGAGTTCGCGTCGTTGATAAAATGTTCCCAATCTGGTTCCACATCTGTAGAAGTAAGTTGATTATTTATAAAAGCATTATTAATACCCTCAACATCAACATCGGCAAAAGTAGGACTATTTTCAAAAATGCCTGATCTGCGTAAGTATTGCCACATTTGCCTCGTGTCACCCAGCCTAAACAACCTACAACTATGCAATCTGTTGAATTTTTGAATTTTCGATTTAGTTATATTCCGAAGCTTCTTATAAATTTCCCAATTCCTGTCACATCTGTGTCCATGATAGGTCCTTAAGGCAATAGCCGTTAGAGATCTAAAATATTTAATATAATTCGGAAAATTAGGTTTTCTTTGTGTTGAATGAGAAGGTAATCTTTTAAAAGGAACAAAACCCAACAGATCATAGAAGAGATTATTAAGGAAAGAAAGCTGCTGGTTAGAATCATTGGTAACATACATTTGCGAGAAGTCAGTACTAGATATGTAGTTCTCAATGGACAGAAGATCAGCTCTACTATAGTCTCTAATAAGTTTATTTTCCAAAGAATATATGACCTTAACCTGAAGAGTGGCACAAATTAACGAATGATTAGATACATAAGGCAACTGGAACTGTGTAGAACAAAGAACTGACACACGCTGGCTAATAAGAAAGTAATCAATAAGTGATGTGGAATGATGAAACGAGTCATAATGCGTAGGTCTGGAATTGTGTAGATATTTTAGCCCATATCTTTCACAGAGCGAGCGGATTTTATTTGCCTTATCTAGGTTGAAAAGGTCATTATTGAAGTCTCCGACTACTACAATATCTTTATAACGCACCAAGATGTCACCAAAAGAATACTCAAACAAATTTAGATCACCCCTAGGCAGATAGATGGCCCCAATGACCATTAAAGTAGAATCTATATTAATTTCTAAAAAAATTCCCTCACAAGAGAAATACTCAGGACACTTGAATATACATCTATGTTTAATCCCCTTAGCCACATACATAGCTACACCACCACCTCTAGTCCCCAAAGGTCTATCACTTCTGCAAACAGTAAATCCAGGTATATTAACTGCCTGATCAGAAACAGATGAGTCAAGCCAAGTCTCTGTAACGCATACAACATCAAACACGCCCCTTCTAGCAATAGATATTAGTTCATCCATCTTAACAAATTGATCAGGACACAAGCTACGAGCATTAATATGAGCTACTTTCAAATTATTAGGATCTTTCGGCCATAAAAAATTTTGACAGCTGTCACTAATTATTGGGCCTAGGTTATCCCTAGAATTCAAACGCTATAATTGACGGTGTGTATTGGAGATGACGGGAAGAGAGATTACGGAGCCAAAAACATAATAAAAATTCAATTGTAAGAAAAATAAGTAACATAAGTAAATATAAAAATAATAAAAAAGAAATAAATTTTCCAGAAACAAGGTAAGTAAAAGCAAGTAATACAGTAAAAATATACATAAGGACTGCTAACTAGAACCATAGATAAGGTAAATGAAATGCATCAAGAATTCAATCATTGCAAAATTATGTGTATGGATAGCAAGAAATATAAATGGGATATATGTACAATGTACATGTATAAGTATAAATAGTACAGTAATATTTACGAGTCACGCATTGTTAAGCATTCAGCAGCATTTAATATTTTGGTTGTCCCATCCTGGAGCTTGATTTTGACCATGGGTAAATCCCTGTTTATCACCCTGAACCACGATATTATATTTTCTTTGCGTAAGGATCTGCAAAAATTTTGAAGCTTAACACAAGCAGGCGTGAGGTTGTCGCTAAGATATATTCTTGAAGAAATATCTGTGTTGATGATATCCTTTAATTGCAAAGTTGGTTCTTTGAAGTAGGCTTTCATTAGTTGATCACGGATGAAGACACTATTGAATCTGACAAGCAAAGACTTTCCCCTCTGAATGTATAGGCAGTGGCCCACATCTTTAGCATCAGCTTTAATACCATAATACAAGCATATTTTCAGAACATAATCCAACAAGTCATCTATTCCAGATGGAATCCCAGACACAACAACATCTGCACGATTTAATCTGCGCTGCAACTTATTATTATCCAAATCAATCTGAGTGAACTTCTCTAAAGTATGTGACTTCAATTTCAGGAAATTACCATTGTAGTCCTCAATTTTATTATTCAAATCACTAAACGTTTTAGAAAGATCAGATCGTATACTGACAATAGAAGACTCAATTAATGTTTTGAGGTTCTGTTGCTCAGTTCGCAATTCCGCAGCAAAAGTGTTGATAGTGCAGGCAATTTTTTTATCCAACTCATCTATATACTGTCGCATTGAAGACTTATCATCCTTAGGATTGGACAGACATCTGGTACAATTGAAAGACAGGTGATCACTACTACCTAACATCCCATACAGTTCACTGGAAATGTTTACACAAGCAATGTGAAACCACGTTTTACATCCGCCACACTCAACACCCTGATCAGATTTGGTCACAGTCTTATTGCACTTGCCACATTTGGAAGCCGGAGCCATGATAAAAAGGGTATTTTATTTAATATGCAGGGAGATTGTGTGATCTTAAGCACAAAAATAGCTGATGTAATGGTGCAAGCAGTTATGCGCAAAAAATAAAAATCAGCCAGTCAAACCGCTAGCTCACAGCAATAAATTATATGAATAACAGTTCACGAACTGTACAGCAAGAAAAACAGCACTCCGTTAATCAACGAAAAAGAGTAATATAATCCAGGATTATGGGGCGACAATGTATCCAATAAATTCACATAAGTTATTTAACGCAGATTGAAAACATATAAATTAATTTATATCACACAGAAAAGGTTCCAGTATGCAGCCTGATGTAAAACACGTTTATTCACTCATAGTGTTGCCACAGTTTTTTATGCATATGAATATCAAGTACATGCATCTTGGCAACAACTTAAAAAATAAAAAAAAAACAATAGGCTGCTTGTGTAAAATAATTTTACAATTATCAAAAATAGCTCAGAAAGAATCTACGAATCCTAAATGCTTTTGAAATTTTTCTTAAAATATTCAAGAGTTTTTTAATAATGATCCTCATTCTAGTGAAAACAGTGAATTAAAAAATTTCTTTTCCTTAAATCACCAATAAATTCACTCAAAATTTACTGCCTGTTCGCCGATTTCGAAGAAGTTCTTTCTTTCGAACAATTACATTTAAAACAAAAACAAAATTTTTAATTTGTTCAAAAGAAAGAACTTCTTCGATATCGGCGAACTGGCACTTAATTCAATTAATCTTTTTAGCGATGTGAATGCATGCGAGAATTTTTAATTCATGAGGAATGCATTCGTGTTTTAATTCAATTCACATTTTGTGTAAAATTAATCAATTAAACTTTTTGTAAATCATTTTGAATTAAAAACCAAATTTCAATCATTCCCTTACAGCTTTGCTCAGCAGAACTTAAAGAAAATTGTGTAGAAAGAAAAATAAAAAAATTTTGACAATAGTCAATGCTCTTGCATGCACTTGTATAAATATATTTTGTTGAAGCCAATGAATATCGCTGCACAGTGGGGGATTTTAGAAATAAATCTGCATTTTGTAAACGAACAGTATTTTTCAAATGAAATTTAATTTGTCATTTAAAGACTATCACTACCCTACACTATCGTGCAATTTTTAAAAATTATTAAAATTTTTGATAAAATGATAGTTTTCATGCGATCAGGGGAGAATTTTAACTTTGTCCTTATTCGGAACACTTTATTCTTCTATACAACGATAAATAAATAATTGCACAAAACAAACAGATGTCAGTTTTGTATGATAGTGTGGCAACACCAACACCATTTTGAAACTATTTTTTAAAGTCTGTCAGATTTTTGTAAGATTTTCCTGTGAATGAAGCATACGATTGTGTAGGATAGTGAAGCACGACCTTAAGGAGGTGCTACTGAGTTTAATGTCGTTAAAAAAAAAATGTTCCATAAATGTTACATGTAATTTGGCAATATTTTTAAATGTTTCCCTGACTTTTAGGAAGTGTTACATATTTTACATTTACAAAAGAACACAAGTGCCCCCACCCACAAATGCCATATACTTTTTGTTACCTCTTGGATTTGAAAATCTTGGATAGCAAAATCTAAAAATATTAGGCTGGCATAAGTTTCAACTAATGATAAAACCACTGTGAGCCACTTTGGAGTCATATGGCCCCGCTTTCTACTAAAGATATGAATTCCGAATTCTAAACTTATGACGTTTTCTTTTCTCAGTAATATGCTGCATTTATTCTGCCTTCGACATATCTTTCAGTTCTTTTCCGCACAATGTGTGTTATTTTAAAAGTGTTACGCGTTCTTTTCTCATGATGTTACCATTAAAAAGGAAAAAAAATGTTAAGTGTTCAACATGAATGCAACATTATATTAACAGCTGGTTTTGTTATTGTTTTTTTTACTTCATTGTTTTATGCTAAAATTTGTTTATTTTTTTGTAAATGTAAAATATGCAACATTTCCCAAAAGTCAGGGGAGCATCAAAAAATTTTGCCAAATCACATATAACACTTGTGGAATATTTTTTTTTTTAGAAAAGAAAACGTCATAAATGTGTAATTAGATAAATATTACTAAATATATAAATAATTTGCTTATCCTGTAAAATAATATATACTGCATTGAATTTTAGGGAACGCTATACTCGTATATGTAATAAAATACGCAAGGCAAATTCATAACAGGTAGACTCGGCTCAATCCGCTTTGAAAAAACTCTACTTACCTTGTCAAAAAATGTAACGAAAAATGTGTCATCAAAGCATTTGACAAAGTAACTGGCGCCCACATAGAAGGGGCGAAACAAGGCAAAAATAATCACCTGAGCTGGCGAGGCTACCTGTCATGAATTTGTCTTGTAAAATACGTAAAATTTTATTTTAAAAATTTTTACAATTTTTCATTGTTTAAAAAACGTTAATAAAAAATAATTATTTTGTGGACAAAATTGGCGTTTTTAGTTTTGGAATGGAGATCTTTAAAATTGGTGACATGGGACAATATTTACCTGGTAACACTGAATTCAATACGAATTTCCAAGGGAAATAAATCTGCATGTGATAATTCCACATTCCTAATTCCCAAAAACACATTATAAAAATCCCAATAATTGGAGGAAACATATTTCGAAAATATTTCAGATATGCAATTCGAGAAAACAGGCCTTAAAATTTATGTTTATAATAAGTTTGGTCCATATTCAAACGGTTTGGTTCTTTGAAATACGAAAATTTTTAAGAACATTTTCTTTTGTGCTACGCGTTATAAGAACAAAGATTGTATTTTTTCATAAAGTAATACTGGGATTACATTAAAGATTTCAGAGAAAGGATATTGTATTTTCTCACATAGGTGAAGTAGAAAAGATGTACATAATTAATACGAAAAAATTAAAAACTAAATACATAATTTTTTTCCATAGAAACCCGCTACTATCAAAGAAATTTTTAAAAGTTCCACAAATGTATTTTTTTGTTTGTATTTTCGCCGTATTTTACTTAAAAGCATTGATATTTTCAATAAAAACTATGTAGGCAAAAATATTAAAAAAGTTTAAATTAAACTGCGTTTAAATTTAGTTGCGTTTTTGAAACAATTGTTGTGAAATGTTAACAATTTTGTTTTCAATCTACGTCGGCTTGAATTTGGCTTTAGACTTTTTTATTGGATTATCTCCTGAACCGTAAATGGGGGCACCCTTAAATGTTATATACGGTATTTACTACACTCCGCAACTTTGTTGCATGGAAGTCCCTCTTTTTATGTGGGAAAGACAGAGACGAAATATAAAATGTATACATTTCTATTTCAACACTCTCACAAAATGCAAATTGCATTAAACATACACTCCAGTTCAAGTGAACCAAAAAAAAAAAAAAAAAATAGCACATTTTTGGACTTTTTTTTATAAATTGCTCAAAAAAGTTCTTTAGTTAAGAAACCACTATTGTCATGATTTTTTTTATCAAGATGTCTAGCTTCCATTTCCATTTTAAAATTCTGTAATCGGTTAAAAATTGCAAAAGATACAGGCTGCTGAATATGGAATTTTTAGTGCCTTTAAATAAGTGAACCGGAGTGTAGTTGCATTGTAAATGCCGGCTTATAATTTTTTGTTAACTCTTGGGGAAGCAAATCCACTTGTAAGATTTTTAGTAAGCTCGAGCTGGCCCACTTTGGCTTCTTGTGGCTCTGATTCCGCTAAAGATGTAAGAATCAGAAAATGCAGATTTATTTCGAAAATCCAGCACTTTCCTATTTTTAAACCCTATCACAAGTACCGACATTCTTACTGTCATAAGATAAAAAAAGATTAGACAATTTAAATGTTTGTACATGAATGATGAGCAAATGAACTCTATAAAGAAAAGAAAATGAATCTACGATGATTTAAGTTAATTAAATTTGTTATATTAATAGTGCAAAATGAGTACGCAGTGGGAACGTTTGCGTCTACGTGTGGAAACAGGAGAGGTTCGTCTAGAAATAAAAATGATGTAATATGAATAATTAAATTCGAAATACTTTCTTTTTTTTGCACAGTGCTCACAACCTGAAGTAGCAAAATATAATCGGACATTATCCACCCATATTTTGGACACATCTTTGGGTAAGGCTGCAGCTGGGATTACAGTAGCTGTTTATCGTCTAACAGAGAATCAGGAATGGCAGGAGGTAAAAGAAACCACAACCGATTCGGATGGTCGCGCCAGTCAGCTGTTAAAGGCAAACAATTTCAAAAATGGCATCTATAAATTAAAGTTTGACGTTCAGAAGTATTACGAAAGCTTAGGAGGAGAATGCTTTTATCCTTTTATTGAGATTGTAGTTAAATGTGTTTCGGGTCAACATTATCATATACCGCTGTTGTTATCACCATTCGGTTATACCACATACAGAGGCACATAATAACATTATACTTAATACTAAATATTAAATAAATGTTCTTTTTTTTCTTGAGGTGCAAACTACATATCTAATCTCTTATTCGTAGTTGGAGATAAAGAAAATTCGTGTTCGATTTGTGAAAGTACGTCTGTATTTCATATCCAGTATTGTGAAAAACCGGGAATACGAATGCTGTTCGATAATTGCTTAACTTTTTATATACATATGTATATGCAGAGTAGTAATATTTGAAAGTTAGTTTCAATTTGCAAAATTCAATTCGAGTTTTCGAAATTTGTTTAAAAATTTTGTATTAAAAAAAAAATTCAAAGAATGCTTTCGTAAAAAAATTTAGCCGTCCAACGAAAGCTATAAAAAAAATTCTATTTGGTGTATAGTGAAATCGATTAACAATACAGGAGATATAAAAACAAAAAAAAAAAATGTTTTTGATATTTTTAGGAAAGAATTAATTAAATTTTAGGTCTTCATTGGAAAGCTTAGCTCATGCCAAATATCAAAGATCTTTTTCTTCCTTTAGTGTTGGCGCACAAAATAAATTAATTTCTAATTTTCGAAATTAAATTCAGAAGTTCGAAACTAATGACCAGTTTTTGAGTTGATATTTAAGTTGTAATTATTTTTAAGTTCTAATTAAATACGAAATTTTGTTTAGAGTGAATATTAAAATATAATATTATAATATTAAGTAATAATTAAATTACCCACCTTGTGTATTTAAATACTACTTAAGTGTTACGAACTTCCATAATGTCCAATAAATGAGTGGCTATTTAATTATAGTTTTAGTTAATTTTCATAAACATTTAAAATTCGTTTAAACACACTTTCATTTTTTCAGTCAAACTTAAAGTTCTTATTTAATTACGTAATATAAAAAATTTCCCACAAATTTCCCAAAAAAACAGCTGACTAGAGCAAATATAGAAAAATCTAAAAAAATATATTATTATTTTAGCTATAAATAAGAATAATTAAGAACTGCTGAAATGTTTTAAAAGAATAAGATCTGAAAGTTGAAAGAACGATTAAAAGGGCAATAGCGAAAAAAGATGACAAAATTTTATGCAACTTGTCAGCAGCCACAAATATTTTATTTGCTTTTTTTTTAACAAAAAGAACAAGCAGTCGAAAACATATGAAAAATCAAAACGTATCCACACAAAAACATAAATGTGAAAATAAGGCCAAGTTCGTATCCAAAAATTTTTCGGCCGTAAAAAGTACTGAGATCAAAATAAGGACCAAGTTCTTGATAGGTACAATTCCATCTCATTTCTAGGCAACCTGTAAGCTTGGCAAAATTTGTTTGCCTTTCTAATATGGGAAAGAATTCTTGGAAAAATATTGCCAAGCTTATAGGTTGCCTAGAAATGAGATGGAATTGTACCTATCAAGAACTTGGTCCTTATTTTGATCTCAGTACTTTTTACGGCCGAAACTTTTTGGATACGAACTTGGCCTTATTTTCACATTTATGTTTTTGTGTGGATCTCACTTCTTTTTTCTAAGTTGTTTTTGTATAAATATATATATATTGCTTATCTGGGCCTTCCTGTGTAACAAATTTCAGCTTTCTAGCTATACTGGAAATGCCCCATACAAATAAGGGAACCCTAGTCCCCCCAGGTGCAAAGTGCCCGTTTAAAAATTATTTTTGTTTATTTCTCATCAGGACCTACATGAGTACGAAATTTAAGCTTTCTAGCTCAACTAGAAGTGCGCCATACAAAAAAGGGGCATGATTGTCCCCCCAGATGAAAAGTGCCCGCTAAAAAATCATTTTCGGTAATTTCTCATCACTACCTACCTGTGTACGAATTTTCAGCTTTCTAGCTATACTGGAAGTGCCCCATATAAAGATGGGGAACCCTTGTCCCCCCGGGTGGAAAGTGCCCGTTTTCAGATTTTTCTGGTAATTTGCTCACCAAGACCTACCTGTGTACCAAGTTTCAGCTCTCTAGCTTTACTGGAAGTGCCCAATAATATTGATGAGTCAGTGAGTCACGTCAATATGTACTAAAATATGGACTTTTCACACCTAATATCTCGGGAAGCTTTTATGGTAGAACTTTCAAATTTAACCTGTGAGGTCACCTCTGTGGGGAGACCTTATGTTTCAAGTTTCATTATATTATGATCAGGGGGAGAAAAGTTATGAGGGGGGTAAAAACAGCTCGAATGGTTTCGTGTAAATATACACACTGTGTGGCCGAACTTGGCCTGGCGCACTACCGTGCGCATAGATATAAAAAATAAAAGAAAGAAATGAAGTGAAAAGAGAATCACGAAACGTTTTATCAAAAAATTTAACCGATCCAACGTACATATATAGCTTTAATTAGAATTCTTTTGAGCTGGCAATATTGTGTTAGCTTATAGCATTATTATAAACCGGGTGCATCAAATGTTTATAAATTATTTTTTAGAAACAGCATGTCACCCATGGACAATATTTTCAAGATTTGTTGAAGAACGAGTTTGTTGCCTACATTAACACGTAGCGTGAACAATGTTACTGGTAAAAGCAAGTACTTTTATATAAATGTGTTTTAAAGAACATATTTATACGATCTCTTGATGTTAAACTGTATAAATAATGAAAGGGGGGTCAACGCATTACATAAATACCATATTTTTATATATATAATGACCTTAAGGCTGTGCTTAGCACGATTTAAGAGAACTTGTGTTCAATTGACAAAGTTATTTCCATGATTAGGGATAAAAATTCGGTTTATGAGGGAAAATTACCGTTATTTCAAGAGAAGATGGGCTGACTTCCAAAACGTCAATTGCTTTGTGTTTGAACAAAGCATCACATTTCATAACGCCGCAGTACAATAATTATACAATGTATACCATTTCAAAACGCCGCCGTCAAGTATTTTTAACACAGTAAGAAAGCAAACAAGGCATCGGCTTTATAGTTGTTGCATTGTTTCGGAACTTTGCAAATGTATGTGATTTACCCCGCAATTACACATGTAAGTAATTACTTGCAAGTAGTGTATACGTATTATCAACGAAAATGTCGAGATTATAGCCGAAAGTCTTGCAAGTTGATCGAGTGTTTACACAGTCAGTTGTAAGTTCATTTTCAAAATGTTTTCGAAGCGTAAGCTTGCTATGAAGATAGATTTACTTTTAGAGTGTGAATATGTGAATCCAGTATTGCCGTGTTGTCGATATCATAAAATTACTGAAAAGAATATTTGGTTTAACAAATTTTTTTTCAAAATGAATGAAATTCATGCTTAAAAATACCATTAAGATGCGTTGTTGTATAGATATGCTCATTTTTGTTTTTATTTTTTGTAAATACACAGAAATTCAGCTATTAACAAAATTTTTATTTTACTAAATACTGGTAAATTGGTATAAAACTCATCATCGATAACACTGTTTCTTAACTTGTCATTTTACTTGCCGTAATGCTGGGAACACAATTGGGACGAACGACGAATTTCGTCTAGCACGACGAATTCGTTGGTAAAAGTTCGTTGCGTAAATTCGTCGTGTGGCGCACAACTGGGACGAATAAATAACTGCTGTCATAATAATGAAAAAAATTGTGTGTATTTTTTATTACAAATTTGTCTTTATATACATACATACAAACATAACCACGATAGTGTTACCGCATAAACAAAATAATTCTTTATAAAATTAAACATTAAAAAAAAAACTATTAAAAAAAATTTCATTATTAATAATTATGTATATTTAACTAAAAAGCTCTATATCATAAAAAGAGGCACTTGTTAAAGTAAAAATTAACATTATTTACTAATATATTTGAAAACTAAAAAAAAAATGGTAACGCTGTACTGATTTCTTCGTCGTTCGTCGGCGTATGAAATAGAAATAAATCTATCAGAGAATTCGTCACGTACGACGAATTTCGTCGAAGTCGGTGTTGTGTTCAATTTCATATGAATGCATGTGTTCTATTTTTGACGACGAATATTCGCGGCGAAAAATTCGTCGTTCGTCCCAGTTGTGTTCTTAGCATAAGTGTCAAAAATTTACTTACAAGCATATTTTCTTGTAAGTAGAGCTGCAAGTTCGAAAATTATGCTTGTGTTAGTGAAAAAGTGTGAGTGTATTGAGTTTTTCGCACTTGCACTTGCATGTGTAAACGGCAGGTTAAATACAGTAGCAATACTGTATACAAACTTCGTATACGAACGTTTTGGAAGTCAGCCATGGTGTCCCTAGGAGCGCGACTCTTCTGGAAAGCTAATAACCCACATTTTCGATCAGTAAAACGTTACTTTTGGTTAATTAAAAAGAAAAATAATTTTTGTCGCCGTGAGACAGAGAACTGCCAGACGATATGTATGTAAAAGTTTGGTTTTGTTTTTTGGATGATATCCGGTTTTTGAAGATGGCAGCGTCAATGCCAATTCTTTTTTACTGGTGTGGTAGTAGTGTTGGCAATACCTCATAATTTTGAACACCTGTTAGTTTATTAATAACTATTTATTTGTATTTGAATTTAATTTATTTTATCTATCTATATATATAAAACCGAATGTGGGTTTGTTTATTTGTTTGTTTGTTCCTTATAGGAGGCCAAACCCTTGCACCGATCTTCCTGAAATTTTCAAACTATTTAACTGGAACTCTCGGATGAATTATAGGCTATATGAAGTTTTGATTGGACAAAGGCGTGTGGCACCGCTCATATAACCCAAAAATTTAAATCGCCATATTTTGGGCATTTTTTTACCTACGTCGATGATATTTGGTACATATGGTATTGGCATAATTTGGAAAACGTACCAGGAGAAAAGTGGGTGCAACCACGCCCCTTTTTAGGAAAACCAAACCCTTGGACCGATCTAACTGAAATTGTCACAGCATGTTACTGTGACTCTGGAAGGAATAATAGGCTATATGAAGTTTTGATTGGACAAAGGCGTGTGGCACCGCCCATATAACCCAAAAATTTAAATCGCCATATTTTGGGCATTTTTTTTACCTGCGTCGATGATATTTGGTACATATGGTATTGGCATAATTTGGAATACGTACTAAGAGAAAAGTGGTTGGAACCACGCCACTTTTTAGGAAAATTAAAAATCGTAATATAGTCTTAACTACTGGACCGATCGTCATTAAATTTCCACAATAGGATATATAAATTCTTTTAATATTATTTTATAACGAGGGTGAGGAGGAGGTAGCGAAGCACACCGGGATAAGCTAGTTTATTATATATATACAGAGTTCATATTATAACGCATCTGAGAATCGAACCAGTACTCTCGTGATTATAAATCCACACGTCAGCCACTCGGCTATTCCACTGAATGATTATTATTAGAGATGTGCAAATGTCGTGAAACTCACGCGTGAATCACGTGATTACAAATTGAAAAAATCACGCGTGCGTGCGTGATCGTGATTCAAAAATATAACACCGTGCGTGATTTTTTATATTATGTTTATCCTTTGTATTGTAATTTTTCGAACTTTTCTTCAATTTTTTTTTAATTGATGATCTTGATAAAGAAATTAATTACAAAATAAAATATTTTATCATATGCTAAATCTTTTATTGCAAAATTTGTATTTCACCGTGAGCGCGCATGCAAAATTATTCCCGTCGTGCGTGAAAGTACTTGATTAAACATATTGCGTTCGTGAGTGTGCGTGATCGAGAAAGTTTTAAATCATGCCGTGCGTGAGCGTGCGTGAAAAATATTTATGTTTCGTGATCTTGAGCGTAATTTTACTCACGCGCACATCTCTAATTATTATACTGGCAGGCAGTAAGCTAATTGTACCATATACGCATACTAATTACAGTACATTAACATTACAACAGAAAAAGCCTGAAAGTATGCTTTGGAATTTACTGCAAACAACATTACACGTAATTGTTTGGTTGATTTATTAAAATTTTCTGTTTCAAGTCATTGCTGGGATTTAAACCAAGCACCTTCGACTTCGTAATCAGAATCTCTTACCTATCAGCTAATGTCTACAATTTCTGATTGAGCTTTGTTACACCGGTCGTAATGAGAAAAAACTAACATTTATCTATATATGTACATATGTATATAAAAATAAGTTGTCCTGGGGCCAAATCACCGCATACGATATCGAATTAACTATCGTATCGAAAAACATTACGACACGTGTCGAATAAGCAAATTATGGCATACGATGCGTCAAATTACGATACAATTCATTCGATATCGTATGCGATAATCCCAAAATGAAAAATTACGATAAATTCTGTTCGATATCGTATGCGGTGATTTGGCCCCTGTTCGTGAATTTTTAACTCGAGAACCACTCAACTGATTTTCAAACGAGTACATGCGTTGGAAAGGTTTACTTTCACTGATGGTTTATAAAAAAAAAACATCGAAAAATTTCTACGAATATGCGTTATATGCACAATTTTATAATGGTGTGTTTTCCCCATATAAAAAGTATTTTTTTTCTTATGATAATTACATTTTGTCGGTATAAGGCTCTGCTTGCTCGCGTCATTTGACTTATTTAATTTCTGTGTGTTTATTGATAGTCATTTAAGTTTACAGTGTGAGCATTGACATTTTTAAATTATTGATTTGTAATGTTTCAGTTAAAATTAAAATCTTTTGCATAAAAAAAATTTATTCAACAATGCCGCGACGAAGTCGTTCACAAATTGGCCGACGAACACGCCACAACAGTCAAATACCTTTAAATAGATCAGGATGAACAAGAGCGATTAGAAAGTAATGAATTCGCAAGGCAACGAATGGCACGATCAAGATCAAATCAAAATCAAGAACAAAGAAAATTTAATTTTTAATACAAAGACGTAAACGTATGTTATTGTATTGTCCAGCAACGCGGGCAGGGTTACTCTAGTAAAGTATAAATTATTGTTTTTTTTTTTTTAATTTTATTATTTTATATTATTTAAATAAATAAAAAAACACTGAACTAAATTGCAGAATAATTAAAAAATCGCCTATAAAGAACATACAAATATTTTAACAAACAAACATACAAACCACTCAGATTCATTTATAGATTTGAAGTTTTTACCCATCAGGAGTGTGCACCAGGTAGACCAAAGGTTGCTCAATCTGTTGCCGGTATAATACGTGTTACAACTTCATTCAAAACAAATAATTTATGGGAATTTTTGTGTACATCAGTTTTTAGAAACCGATCCATAACTCCGCAGACTCTCAACCTAGGCCAATGCAATTTTACATATTTATAGAATACAATCTTGTGATTACAATTTTATAGATCTAATAGTTTGGGAGTTAAATTTATTTAAGTTTTAAAGCAGATATTGCGCAGTTGCCTAGTTCGCCATCTTATTTTTTGTTTGTTTTTTAATAAAATAACTTTTAGCATTTGCTTATAATAGTTTTTTTTGCAGAATTTTTAAAAGTTCTTTATTTTATTTTTCTAAGATATATTTTTCATTTCATCATTTCAAGCAACAAGATTTATTTAGAGTTTTTCTTTTGTATTCATTTAGAAACTAAATTATTGTTAAATACTAACAGAGAGTTAGAGATTAAAAGAAAGAAACCAAGATTAGAAACAAATTAATAAAATAATTTATAATTAATACAAAAATTAAAGAAGTTTACAAAACTATCACAAAGATCATTGCAATGATTTATTCAGAAATGTATGACTTTTCTTTTTTAAATTCAAAATAATTTTGGCTTAAATAATAATAATTAAGAAAAAACAACAGTTTTGTGATGGACTATGCACAGTGATGTCTTTTGAAGAATATATAATAAACTATGGATTTGTCATAGTATCGTCTCAAGCAAGTAAGAAAGTTTTGTTTCTATTTAGCTTTAGCAAATACATACATACTATTTGATTTTAAGAATTTGTATATTTTGTCAGTTTTTAAAGGAAAAATGCACAGTACAGTAACTACAATATCTTTTACGTTTTAATGTTGTAAAACATTCACGATGTTCAACACAATTTTTCATTTCTCTACTTTAAGGAGTTTGCATTCACGCCGTGCAAAAACGTGATCTACTTTTGCGACGTCAGGAATAAACCTCTTCCTCTAAATATTTACAGGAAAGCAGATTACAAGAACTGCAACATTTTTAAAGATTTCCTTTTTAACTTTCTCCACACGTCTTTTGCAACAGTACGCTGTGTATGGCTTGATGTTGTTCCTTTTCATTATTTTATTGAAGCTTAAACAGTTATATATTATCACACATAAATTTATAGCAATTTTTTTTTATTAACCTTCAATTATTTTATAAATAAATGTAAAAACAAAACAGCTGATCCTTCATTTTAGAATATGAGTATATTTTCTTGCAAAAAATTATTTGCCAGCACACGCATTTCTATGGGAATGTTAAGAATTGAGGTGCAAATAACGGGGATACATGAAATAACTTATTTTATGTACAGAAGTAAAATTTTCAAATAAGTCACCATAGAAAAAGCAATTACAAGTTAAAAAAGTATTCCACAGGGCCGTAATTTATTTTCCCGAGTATCAATCACTCATTCCATATTTCACAGCATGGATGTAGGCCAATTACAAACATGCAAATGGAATTTTATTTTTATTAGGTTTGCAGCGTGATTCATAAATGACCAAAATATAATTCTATGAAAGGCCCTATAAAAAGATCGGATAACAAAAGTATAAATTATAAATTCTGTTTCGATGTGAAAAATTTTCACAAAATTTCAGAAGCAGGGCACAAGAAGGAATTTACTGCCGGACCCACGATGTCGAAAGAATTTCATTTAATCGAGTGTGGTGTTGGCTGAAACAATGACTTACGACCTGGGTTCGATCACTGATCAGGGCATGTCATCAAAATCATAATTTTTCTCTAATATACATACATATATTAGTGTTCCGACAGCGTTTAATAATCTTCATAAGCTAATGTAAGCTTAAAAATTAACAAAACGCGCAATAGCAGAGTTTTAAAAGAATTAATCCTTTTTTTACATTTTTAACATCTATCTTCTCTACCCCAATATCTTCTGGTACAATTCATTGCATAAGTATCTTACTGATCTTACAAAAAAAAATTTTTGTTCTAAAAAGATATGTAAATAATTGAATACAATTATGAATAATTTCGATATTGTGAGCCTGCCTGTTACATAATTGGAATTTAGTAGTAATACAAGTGGAGAAACATCGAAGTATATAAATTAGAATTGGCAGTAATTTACATTGAATCAAAAAGAATAGCTACAAAAGTATTTATCAAGGCGAATTCACTTTACAGGTGGCTGTAATTATACAACAAGTTCAACATTACAACTCAGGTCGCCCCTTCTATTTGTGACCAACTTCTCTTGTCAAATGCCTTATTGACACATTGTGCGCTACATTATTTTGACATCAGATGTAGATGTTTTTCAAAGCGAATTGAGGCGAGTCTTCCTGTTACAAAATCGCTTTCGTATACATACAATACAAATTTTTAAAATTTCTATCTCCATTTATTGGTGTCTATTCCAGAAAACGCGTCGAAGAAGTGAAAATTTACATGGAAAACAAAAACAAAATTGAATACATTTAAAAAATTTGTTTTTGTTTATCAAAAAATTTTTACCGCTTTTCATAGAGCGAGAAACGCGTTAAACTTCTCACGTATATTTAATTTTAGAAATGTATGAAAATCAAAAACAACTCTTGAAATTTTGTTTTCATGTAAATTTTCACTTCTTCGACGCGTTCTCTGGAATAGCCATCATTTTCTGCGTTATAATTTCAATACCACAGTTTATTTTTGCCTTGTCAAATGCTTTGTTGACACATTCGGTAGATGTTTTTCAAAGCGAATTGCGGCCAGTCGACCTGTTATGAATTTGCATTGCCATTTTACAAGAAAAAAGTATCACTTGTTAGGCGAATTCGCCTTGGTATTTAAGCTCGTATGTATGCATATAAGTATGTATATCTAAGGGCACTGCTACACGTACAATATATATTGTGATACTTGGATCGTGATCCATATCCAGATTACGCTAAAATATGAAATCTGAATTACGGATCGCAGATCACAGTTTTTTTTTTGGTTTTCTCCCATATCTAAATATTTTAACAGTGCCCACACAGCAAAAAATATGTAAATACTGAAGATTTCAATCCATTGAAATGCACTACGATCCAAGTATCATAATATATATTGTACGTGTAGCATTGCCTTAATAATATGCTTGTAATATAGCCTGACAATAAAAAATATATATTTTCAATACATATTTAACAAACAATTAGATACATTTTTGATATTATTTTAATTACAATGATCCAAAAAAAAAAAAAAATTAATTAATTAAATTAATATGTAGTACATAGTTGTAAAGAAATTATAGTAATTATGTATTGTTAAATTTATAATTAATTATGTTTATGTCCTCGTAAATGTACTGTAAATGTGTTTATTTAAGTAAAGTAATAAATTATACAATTTAAAATTGTAAATCATTTCAAAAACAAGATTTGTAGCCAGGGGCATCGACAGCCGAGGTGATTTTACTTTTTGCAGAAAAAAAAACATATTTCTGTTTATATAAATATGCCTTGATTTACTTACAGCATTATGAACTTAATTTCGAAATGATTTAATTATAACGTTTATTTAATTATAATTTTTTTTTTTGTTTTTGGTTCAATAATTTTTTTCCTCAAAGTGCAGCTCTGATAATTTAATGTGTTGGTGATTGTGGGGTTGTTAGAGCTTTTCTTTTCTTGCTTTTTTTTTTTTTTTTTTTTTGATTCAAGTCTATAATTTACTAAAAATAATCTTATCAAAAACATTGCGGTTTGAAACCACATTTAACGAAAGCAGCCATTGAATAATTTTTAACGTTGAATTTTTCGATACTTATTTTACAATTTTAAATGGACCAAAATTCAACATCTCCATCAAACGAAAATTAAAAAAAAAATTAATAAATAAAAAACTTCAATCGCAAATCATCACAATTTCAAAATGGATTAATTAATTCTTCGTGTGGAATTATCAGTCATTGATAGAAACGTAATTTCAACTGTCCAGTTTGATTTGAAATTATTACATGTGTTTTTGGATTTTTGAGAGAAAATCTAAAGCCCTACAAAAAGCTTCACATTAATGTAAGTTTAAAAAAATGTCAACATGAAATTAAAAGTTATTTTTCGTGTGATGTCCTGTGGAGTTCCATAGGACGCCTTAGTTGACCAAAATATTGTCAATCCCCAAATGTCAGGTATTCGATATTCCTTTTTTAAGTACATAAAAAATTAATTTTCGTATTTTATTTGTTTAAAGCGAATTATGTTAAAACAATTTAGCGATTTTGTTGTCTAATGAACATTAACTAGTGTAGAAAAGTTAAATTGTAATAAAACTAACTAATTTTTCAGTTAAGAAATAAAATTATTTCTAATCAGAACGTAGCAAAAGAAATCCAAAAAAATTTAATTCAAAAATTTGCTTTTAATTAAAGATTTTCTAAAAGTAAGTTTTTGAATTAAAATTATAGTTCAGTAATTCCTAAAAAAAAATTCACGGAAAAGATTTTAAAGCAAAATTTATAAAGTGAATTAGATTTGCCGAGAAGTGAGTGATAAGCTTTTATTTTTCAAAAAGGTCTGTCTTTTAAATCACGTATGTGATGTATACTTCGCTTATTTGTTAACTTTTTCGTTTGTTGATGTTGAATTAACATTGTTTCGTAATAGTATTTTTCTTTTTCTTTTTGGTTGCATTAAATGTAAGTATTTTAATTATTAAAAATTAATTAACATATTTTCAATACATACGAGTTAATAATTTTCATAAATTCCAAACAAATAAATGTCATTGAATTTATGTGTTGTGGCGTATAATTATGTAGTTGATAGTTGTTGTTGTTGTATTTGCAGTTCTTTTTTTTTTTGTCTTAACAACAATAATGATGATGTAGAGATGCTCTTTTTGCTGCTGCTGCTACTGCTGTATTTGAATGCGTTCTGCATCTGCTGCTACTAAAACTGTCGTTAAATTGGGATTTCAGGCTTTTGATGTTGCTGCTGGTTTTGTTGCACTTTGTTGCAAGTGCATTAATGTACTGTTTTGCAACTTATTATTTACTTGCTGCATACGTGTCGTCACCGAATGATAACATGGTCCACATAACCTCGCTGGACTAAATAGTTTTATATCTGGCAACGGTGCCCAGAATTCGGAACAATCAGCACAAAATATTTGACCACATGAGCTACACGGAAGAGAAGTCATCATTATATATACATACATACTTATATACAAACACAGAAATATTAGGCCTAATCTCGGGTGTCGTAGTCGAACTTTAACGACTCCAATGTAAAACATATAGCGAACGTTGCCACATTTTACAGATTTCTTCTCGACAATGACACTCGTTACAAGGCCGATTATTTTGTTATAAAAAGATTTTTATAATGGTGCGAAATGCAAAAATAAAAGATTCAAATCAAAATTAATTTAAAACATACAATAAAATGTTATTGCAAACATACACAGCGGTACGGCTTAATATGGAACATGCTAATTTCAAATTTCCAATATAATAAGGTCGAAAAAAAAACAGAATAACAACTAAAGCTCTTATGAAAGATTAAAGGCTCAACAAGCATGAGGAAAAACAAAATTTTAAAAAATAAAAAATCTCCAAAATGGCAAAAAGTAGCTAAAACAAGGAAAATTCACTACAATAGAGAAATCAGTTTCCAAGGGGAAAAAAGTCGCTAAGAATCACCGAAACGAAAAAAAAAAAAACACAATCGGTAAAAAATCAATAAAGCGAAAAAAATTTTCATATTTTATAAAACCGATATAACGGAAACAAGTTACCAGACCCGTACAAATCGTCACAACCGAAAAAAATCGCTAAAATGAGAATAAATCGAAAACAAAATATATAATCAAAACAAATCGCAAAAACAAAACTTGCTTAAACTAAATAAATGTATAAAACGGAAAAAAATCTTTAAAACCAAAAATAGAAAAAGACGCTAAAAGAGAAAAACAAATTATATGTAGAGCTAATTTTTATTCAAACGTTTTAAAAATTTTGCTACATTGTGCCTTGGAATTCCCCCAGCTAAAGCTGAGAAAAAACTTTCAACCTAACCAACAAAAAAAAAAAAAAAACAAGTAAAAAATTCTGGCAAATTATTAAATTATTTCCTAAAAAGAATTTGGCACCTTCCAAAATAACAATTTAATTGGATAAAAATGTGTTTAATTTTGGGAATTTTATGTTTTCTGACTTGTTCTACTTGTGTATCTATCAGGTGTTTTTGACAATAGAAATATATTTTCACGTCTACCTGGGCATGGTTCTGCCCACTGTTCTACACATAAATTTGCACCGGAGCTTAACTTATTTTTAATAAAATACCGTTAACTACAAATATTTAAAGTTAAGATATATCAAATTTAAATAGAAGTGGCACTGTTTCTGTTTCTACTCATGTAATTGTGATATCATAGAAAAAATATGTTTCCACAGAGTTTTGTAAGAATCTATAAAATGTTTCGTTCTTAATTAATTTTGGTCAGAAAAAAAGTTAGGTTATGGAGGCTACCGTGAATCACACTTCCACTGGGAGACCCAATGGTAGCCATTGTAAGTCCCTTCTATGAGTTATCCATGACTTATTAGCTCACTTTTTGCCCAGAAAACTCTATTACTTGTTACTGAGCTTAAAGTGGCTCAGCACTTCGCGATATCACTAATGCTCTCATGGAAATGTCTGCTAAGTGCTTATGGCATTTTTTGGTAATGTCAGATATGCTCAATAATTTCTGGCTCATCATCGTCGCGCATTATACAGAAATCGGTAGTCCCAGTTTTAGAAATGCTGGTCCTTGCTCTGATCAGTTAAGAACTTCGGATCGTCGCGAAAGATCGGCCCTATACATCAGTGAACTACCTGTAGTGGTGATCAATCGAGTAATTTAACCGATCTTCCCTCAAGATTGCGGTTCATCTGTTAAGTCATTCAAAAGTTACGACGAAAGCTACTCATACACCGCCATACGTTGAGATCTGATTAAAAATCAATTTTCGAAATCAATCCAATTTTTCTATTGCTAAAATACTTTTAAAAGGAGTTAAATTTTTCCCCGTATTTGTACAATTGTTATAGAGAATTTTTCCAAGAAATATTAAAACAAAAACTCTCCTTCAAAGAGACCAAATCTAAAAACTCGACATGACTACCAGAAATAAGATAAAACGTAAAAGATGTTTAAGTGTCGAATTTATTTTACAAGACAATCCAATGAGACTTATAAGAGGACAAGGTTGCCAAATAAGGCCAACAAATATGACAATACGATTTTGCACCGATTTAGGAAACAAACATTTTGGATACACACTAGTTCAAACAAAAAAAAAAAACTAATTACAGAAATGGGTCTATAAATAAAGTACCTGTTCAAAAAAACAATAATTTAGGGAAACAAATTTACGGCCAATTTATTTATTGTGTGGTTGCCAGATCTTAATAAAATAAACAATCCCTGAAGAAGTTGAAAGATCCCAACGAAATATTAAATACGATAAGAAACTAAATAGTAATCTTTAATCTGATACCTAATAAGAAATAAATGACCTTTAAAGCCCGATTATTGTAAATAATGAAAAAAAAAACAAAAACTAATTTTATTAATATAAAAACCTCGAAACATTAAGCAGTTTACATGACACATAATTAATTCAATTGAATGTTAACGAAAATGACAAATAATTAATTGGTCAATGGATAATTAGTACATGTAAGCTATTTAAATTTCTTTTATTTTCGCCAAAATATTTGCTAAAACTATTAATAAAAAATATATACATATACATAAAATACTGAATTTTGTCTAATAAAGTGCATTCGTGTCCAAAAAAAAAAAACAGAACAGATTTGAGTGTTAGTTAAAAATTACAAATTACTACTTGGTAGTAGATGAACATATACATACATACATACGATTACATTAATAATTATACAAAAGGTGTACAATTTTTAAAAACTAGCAACAAAATAAATGGAAAATTTTGCGTATGTGAGAAGTATGATTAATTTCAAGAAGAAAAAAATGTTAGTTATAGATTAAAGATCGTATTTATAATAATTTATCGAAAGGTTTAAAAATCTTTCATAAGTATGTATGTATTATGAATAGAAAAGTAGATTAAAACATAAACAATAACTTAACAATCAACAAAAATAAAATGTGAGAAATAATGTTAAGAACTAAAAGAAAAGGATTATTTAAAAAAAGCGCACCGGCAATGATGTTTTCTTCGGCCGAGCCAAAATTCAGTTTGACAGCTGGTGCAACGTGAAACGGCATGATCGGGCACCCATAAAACACTTGTTGCATTCGGTTGTATTGAGGAACTAGTTGTAGTGCAGGACGAAGGACCGCTAGTACTGCGATCTTCTACAGCTTCCCATGAACAAATTGAAGCATTTTCAATATTATCCAATGCAGAACACTATATATGTATGTGTATATTGTTTTTTTTATTTACAACAAAAAGCAAATTTGAGAAAAAGTAAAAAATAAATGATTTAATATAAATTGCTTTAAATTGATTAATTAAAGTTATAAAGAAAACAAAGAAAGTAAATTTAATTTTTTATTGCATAAAAAATAGACAATTTCATGCTGTTATTGACAATTGAAAAGTTTTCGAAAAAAAGTCTGAAAAATAAAGCCACATTATATTATTTGCTTCAATTACAGCAAGACATATTTATATCAGGTATACTCGCTCCACTTCGCCTTCCTAGGATGTCAAAATATATGTAGTGAAAAATGTCTTTTGACACCGGAGGGAGATCTAAAATACAAACAGCGAAAGTAGGCAAATGTAATCACCTGGGCTGTTGCGTTGAACTCGCCTTCAATAATAGTTAAAAAAAAAATACAAGCATCATATATCGAAAGCTAGCTTTCTTTAGTGTAAAAGAAAATTATGTATTAAAAATCATTGGTGTACATGAAAATAATCAAATTCAATTCGTCAATGATAAATCAACTCCAAAACAGTGAGGCAGACAGACAGATAAAAGTTAGTATTGACATTGCAAATTGATCACGAATACAAGATGCGAAACAAGGCGAAAATAATCACATGAGCTGCCGTGACTGACTAACTGTTCTGAATTTGCCTTGTTTGTGTTCATCCAAAAGTGTGCTTAGAAATATAAGCCCACAGTTTCCCCGGAAAAAAATTCAACTGTCAATTTAAAGTTTCTATTCTATGGAAAAAAAAAAATACATATTTCAAATCAATTAAGAGTTTTTGTTGCCATTCGTATCACAGAATAACATTTCTTCAAAAACTATTAAATCACTTTTGGTCCTTAATTGGAACCAAAGAGTAAAATATTATTCATATTTTTTAGAGACGAATGATTTGTTCGATTGTCCACACGCTATAAACAAATCACAATATTAATAAAATAAATATTAACAAAAAATCACAATAACCTTAAACGTCAAAGAGAAAACATGAAGTGTAAAGGTATAAACTACACAAAGGCAGACTACACGAACACAAGAACTCAAATGCTGCTAGCTACCGTTGTAGCCGTTTAGTCTATGTTCACACACGACGATTTTAGTTGGGCAATTCTCGAGTTTATAGATGTTTTTTTCAGTTTGCGGTGAGGGGAATAAAAAGGGGAAAATAATCGCCGGTACCCGGCTATTTCAAGCAATTCTCTCATTGGTTTTTTTTATTTGAATATTTGACATTCCTGTTCATTCGGTGTTTCGCTTCTTTGTGTGTACATCATGTATAATTTCAATTAAACGCAAAAATTACACGTTTTAAATATGTAAAAATAAAATAATTATTATAGAGTAAAAATTTTTAGTAAAAGCTTACTACATTTTGTATATTTTATTGAAATTGTTTATTTTATGAAAGCACAAATGTCAAATTGTAAGAAAATAAAAACTAAACAAAACAGAAGAATTGCCCAACTATAATCGTCGTGTGTGAACATAAAAGCAAGTTCAAAAGAGAATTCTGAAAAAGTTGGGCAATTAAGATCGTCGTGTGTGACCCTAGACTTAGCAGCTACTTAATTATTTTGGATACAACAGATACACGGTAACAGCTTATCCTGAATTGTTGCAACCATTTATTTATGTATATTACAGTTTTGCATATTTAGCGCTTTTACTTTTTTAAAGTTCGCTGGGGCGAATTGAATACGGCGAATTGAATTCGCCACTCACATCACTTTGTATGGATTCGCTTTGACATAAACAGAAAAAATTCATCTCATGGATCTCTTTTGGTTCCGGAGTTACGGGTTCAAAACTTATTTTTTATTGGCCATAACTCCTAGAATATGGAACGGATATAAGCGATTGTAAAGGTTTATAAATGTTTTCTATAGCCCCTTTTTTATTTTAAAACAGCTGAGGGGGTCCCAGCTAAAACTTAGGCGTTCAAAAGAACTGCCAAAAGAATGGAGATTAAAACAAAAGGCAAACAAGTGCCGAATTCAGTTGCTTGTAATAATCTTATTTTATTTACAATTTGTTCTAGCTTATATACTAAAATTTCTTAGGTCATTGAGTGATTTCTGAATCACTCAATATTTTACAAATTCATAAATAAAAGAAAATAGAAAGTAAAGTTACAATTATCAAATATTATATTACATCTTAAATTTACATGTGCCAACAATAATGCAAGCAAACAATATTCTTTTGACCCACTTCAACATGTGTAACATTATCGCTTGTTGCGCTACACACTTAAAGTTGGTATTTATACATTGTGCATTTTGTATGGCGACATGGGTACACTACACCCTCACCCTTAAGAGAAAAATTAGGGAGGAATTTTTCTAATCAACTTCATAGTACTGTTACAATAATTCTTATGATTTACTTATATACATAATTAGTTTGAATATTTACATATGTGTATATCTTATTTTTACGTATATATGTTAGTATTTTATTCTATAATGTCTTAAATGGTTTTAAATTGTTGTTGTGGTATGTTTGTTAGTGTAAGTGGTTCTTTTATGTGTCTTGTTTGTTTATTTTTGTTACAACTGTCACAATATGATACAAATTGTTTTACCATCTTGTTCATGTTTTTCCAAATATATCGCTGTTTTAGTTTAATTATTGTTTTTCTTACTCCTAAATGACCTGCGTGGGTGGTATTGTGGAATTGGTCAATTAGTTTGTATTTTAAAATGTCATCTGTTATTCTTTTTGGGGCATTATATATTAATATTTTAAGTTGAGGACTTTTATTATTTATTCTTAATTTTGCATATGCTTCTTTTAATTCTTCTTTGTTATATATATTAAATATTTTATCTTCATTTGATAGCGCTAATTCATTTATATTCTTTTTACTCATTTTAGATATCAGTTTCCTCAGTATCGAATCTAGTTTCGCTGATTTATCGCTGAATCTTGCATGCATATTATTTTCATTTTGTATATTTTTGGCATGTAACTTCTTCATAATCGAATCTTGTTTCGATGAATTATCGTTACATTCTATATTCATATCATTCTTATTTTGAGTACGTGATTTCTTCATGGTCGAAACTGGTTTCGATGAATTATCATCACGTCCTATGTGCACAATATTATTTTCAATAATTATATCTTTATGTTCTATATTTTCAAATTTATTAAATTGCAATTTTTTCATATTTTTGACGTCATTAATGGATATACATTCCCATATTTGAAGTTGATCAGACTTCTGAGAATTGCATTTTTCCATACTCTTTTCTTCTACACGTGTTTCATTAAAATTGTTATTTGCCTCATTATGTTGTTTATTATTTGCCTCATTATATTCTTTATTTGTCTCTTTATTTTCTTTATATGTATGTCATTATATTTTAATTTCAAGTCATCCAAAAATTTGTTGAACCGTTCGTTGTCGTTTATATTGTTGAAATTTAATATGTCATAGTTTTTTAGTGGATCAGTATGCAGTTTAATGCCCTGTAAAATTTGTGTATCATTTGTTGTGTTTAAAATTTTAATGTGTGTCATTCCGTTTTTTGGTGCTATTGAATTACTTAATTCATTTTAATTCATTATTAAGTATTACGCAATCTTCTGTAAGGTTTAATTTCAATGGTTGTATGATTTCTGTTCGTGGTGGTATAGTTATTTTTAATGTGTCGAATGCTTTTGATTGCATTGGCAGAATTATGGTTTCATTATTGGTAAACAAAGAAATTGTGAATGTCTCGTAATCTATTTTGCATAAGTATTCTCTTAAAAGTCTCTCCCTATTATTCCGTCTGTCTCTATTTATATTTAATTTTAAGGCTTGTATGATTTCAATTAATAATATTTTGCAATATCTTAACTTGATTTATTTAATAAGAAGACTTGGTTTGTTGATGGTTAAGTAAAGAGTATGTGTACATGAATGTTGGAAGTTGTGTGTATTCGTGTGTAAGTTAAAAAATGTTAAGAAATAAATAAAAATGTATATATGTATGTATAATTATTTTATATTTTAAACTACATATATATAATAATATTCAAGAGGATTTCATTTAACTATTCATTCTTTCATTAAATTCCCATTTGTTTTTATATATTCAATTAATTAATTTGTAAGTAAAATTAACGTATGTATGTATTTATAATTCTATTTCTTTGTAGTCTTTTTTCCAATTCATTCATATTGTTTGTTGTGCTTGCTTTTTTTTTGTTGATTTTTATATTATTTTAATGCTGTTTTAAGTTAAGTTTGTATGTATGTATAATTGTAAATTATTTAAGCAAAACTTAAAATATTGAAACTAGAGAACATCTTACATTTGTGATTTTTATAAACCAAACCCAAACGTGTTTACGTCGTTTTAGATTGTCAGTGCTTTGTTCATCTAAATTTTTGGTGTCCTTTTGACAGGCTAAGTCACGTTGATTTCCACGAGTCATGATTGGTACTTTCTATTACTAGCAAATTTCAGGTTTTGTAGGCAGGATCAGTTTTCAGGATCAGTTTTCAGATTTTGTAGGCAGGATCAGTTTTCAGATTTTGTAGGCAGGATCAGTTTTCAGATTTTGTAGGCAGGATCAGTTTTCAGGATCAGTTTTCAGATTTTGTAGGCAGGATCGGTCGGCAGGATCAGTTTTCAGATTTTGTAGGCAGGATCGGTCGGCAGGATCGGTTTTCAGATTTTGTAGGCAGGATCGGTCGGCAGGATCGCCATGTAAAGGTTTATAAATGTTTTCTATAGCCCCTTTTTTATTTTAAAACAGCTGAGGGGGTCCCAGCTAAAACTTAGGCGTTCAAAAGAACTGCCAAAAGAATGGAGATTAAAACAAAAGGCAAACAAGTGCCGAATTCAGTTGCTTGTAATAATCTTATTTTATTTACAATTTGTTCTAGCTTATATACTAAAATTTCTTAGGTCATTGAGTGATTTCTGAATCACTCAATATTTTACAAATTCATAAATAAAAGAAAATAGAAAGTAAAGTTACAATTATCAAATATTATATTACATCTTAAATTTACATGTGCCAACAATAATGCAAGCAAACAATATTCTTTTGACCCACTTCAACATGTGTAACATTATCGCTTGTTGCGCTACACACTTAAAGTTGGTATTTATACATTGTGCATTTTGTATGGCGACATGGGTACACTACACGATGTGGATATCAATCTAAACTTATCCAAAATACCTTTATACGGGTAGACAAATTTTTTAAAACAATTTACCCATTGCGAGTGAAATTCAATTTTAAAATTTTTTTATCTGATTTTTCACTTTTACAGAGCACTTTTCATGCTTTTATTTGGTGTATATTTGAAAGCTTTCACCGATGAAATACGTAAGTTATGCTACTTTAATGATGATTTTAAGAATTATATCAGTTATTGAGAGCATTTTGAAATGATACCTATGACGTTTATATTCGTTCTATATTGTAGGACTTATGATCAATAATATATTAAAGTTTTGAAACCCGTAACTGCGGAATCAAGAGAGAGCGCCGAAAAAATTATACAAACATTTTTAGGTAAAAAAGGGCTATTACCCTGTGGGTTTTTTTAATCTTTAACAATGTTAGTATTTTTGACTCAAGTCAATATTCTATATAACAATAAAGCTAATAAAAATTTAAATTTTGTAATTTTTTTTTTATCTTACAATAAAAAATATTTCTAATCACTAATTTGTTTTACAAATTTTGTATATTGTCAACACTGTTTTGGTTTTGTGGCCATCAGAAATAGAAATTAGTTTAATTCGACTACACGACAAAAGTAGCATGGACAAAAACCTGTTGCCGTGTTGCCTTGCTGTCTTCAATATAATCATTCTCATATGCACACATGTATTCTAATTTTGACAGGTGGTAGTCGGTAGTCTGCTGTAGCGAATGTGTTTAATGCTTTTTCTCTTTTGGTTATAGGTACATATGTATATGTATGTATGCACATATATGTACATTTTTGTGTACGAAAAAAAAAATTCATTAAAAATAGAACGAAGATTCTAATGATTGCGTTTTAAGAAGAAATAGGCGTTCGCATGTAAAATAATATAAAAAATATTTCGATGAAAAGTTTTTTGTTTTTCATTTCTTCTTTCATAATTCTTTTAAATTCCAATAAATTTAATTAAAAAATTGCTTCCTAGCGATTTCCGCGACACAATCACTTTAGCCCCAAACAATACTTTTCGTGGTAAATAAAAACTGAAGAAAATGCTAAAAAGTTTTTGCTTATTACTTATCTTCACAATACAAACATACTTACTCTTTGACGTTTAGTTATAAACTGAAATTAAAATATGTAAAATATTCGCGCACAAGCCCAATAACACATCCAACAAATCAGAAGAAATGGAAATTATTCAAATTTCTTGTGATTTGTGCACGTACAACCCCATTAACTAGTAAAAAGACGTCAAGCACGAACAAATCACTCGTATGTCAGAACATTAATAAAAATTCAAATGGCAGCGTTGAGCTTAAAAATAAGTTTTTTAGGCGCCTTCATTTTCGAGTTCCAAACGAAATGACTACAATCAAGGCGAATTGAAGTGATCTCATCGCTACAGATAAAAACAGCCCAATAGAGAAAAATGTCTTTAATTCATTGTACACCGCAGATTCCAAAGAAAGCATACGCGCATCTCAAAATAAACAAATTTAAAGCAACAAAAAAAAAAAAAAAGAATACAAAAAGATAAGTTTTAACGTGACAACTAACCGCAGATACTGAACTATTATCATCACTATCAACATCAGCATAGTCACCATCATCGTTATTATTAAGGTTGTCATCGGTGTCATTATTTAATTCATGATCATATGATCGTTGACTGCAATAACGTAGACGTCGTTTTCTATGATATTGACAACAATTACGATACATATGATTTGAATGATGAAATCTTTGTTTACTATATTGATGGTAACATATTGTTGAACAGTCACGCTGATTTTTCTGTTGTTTGTTGATTGTTATGTTTATTATTTTTAATTAATACAAAAATATACATAACTAAAAGAAAATTGCTAAAACTTAAGCGTTCCATATTCTGGGCAATATAATTATGCAATAATATCAACTCATGGCCAATTTTTGCGGATAGTGTTCAAAAATATAATTTTTTAATATTCTTATTTATATTTAATAAAAAAAAATGTTTCTTTTTTAGTCATGTTAAATTTATGTATGTTAATTGTGTTGAAAATATGGTAGCACATCAAAATTAAAATAAAATGTCCATAAATTTCCCAAGAGAACAGCTGATTGGAACAAATAAAGAAAAATTCCGAACTATGTATATATGTATGAATATACATACTATACTATACTATACTATACTATACTATACTATACTATACTATACTATACTATACTATACTATACTATACTATAGGTATTTAACATTATTATGACATTGCAATGCCGAATTTGAAGACCACTACTGAACATTTTTAAATTATTTTACTTACATACTTTCAAATTTCGTTGTTTTTACTCCAAACAAATATTTTTTAATGTTTCGGTAATTTTCCAGTGTTTCGAATTTCCACATCTGTTGTTTTATGATTAATAATTATTATAATATTATAATAATAACAACACTTTTTATAAATCGCTCAACTCGTGGAGAAATTTTGAGTGAACGTTCAGTTTTTATCTTGCTTGCCATGGATTGAGACTCAGAAAAATTTTTTATTACAGTCTGCACTGCAGACTTGGCACGTCCAACAATTGAACTCAAGGAATTCAGATCTTTCCATAATTTTAAAATATGTTCACGCATTTCGATATAAATGTCTTTTCTAACCCAGTTTAACAAAATAAGTAAAAATTTTCCTAAAAATCTTTAAGATTTTGCTTAGAAATTAAGCTTTTAACACTTTTCCGTATAATATTTTTTCTTTAAATCTACTTAATTTTAAAAAGTACCGTTTTCCATTTGGCATCGTATATATAATCATCTGTGCTGCCTGAATAAGTTTCCAGTGTATTAGTACAATAAGCGGAAAGCTAACCGGAATTTTTTATAGTTTGTTTTTTACAGTGTGTCGATGCCTTGCAAATGCAAGCAAAAATATTGAACAGAAATTTAGTGTTATTCTTAAACTCCAATTTTAGAGGGAATACATACTATTATCTATGTGCATGTAAGTATTCACAAATTTTTGTCTTGCAACAACAAAAGCTCTGTCCGTAACAAGGCGTATTTAAAAAAAATTTTCAAAAGTAGGTTTTCTTTCATGTAGTAGGTTAGGTTAGGTTAGGTTAGGTTTCGAGGGCCGTCACGTCCAAGACGAGACGCACTTGGGTCCGTTAATTCGGTCCCTTTGTGATACCCTGCAGCGGACAGGGCACAGTCGATTGATTATTCAATTTCCTGTGATTGTCCTGTCGCCGAATCAAACCATCCTGATTGTTGTAAAAAGGAGGATAGGCTGATTAGCCTCATGTTCGCCAGACTGTCAAGGTCTGGCAGAGTGTTGAAGCCCAAAGTACTCGCCCTAACGCTATTAAGGGCGGGGCATTGACATAGAAGATGAAGAACTGTTTCTTCCTCCTCCTCATCGTTACAACTTCTGCAGTAGTCATTGTAACTTAGGCCCATCCTTCTGGCATGAGTTCCTTTCATGTAGTAGCTTTAGTGAAACCAAATATGGCTTTTAAGCTCGGTTTCGTAAATAAGAATGAATAAATTAAATTAAAAATAAATGAGCGTAATTTAAAACCAAAATCTTTTTGACCGATTGATAAATTTTTTGTTTTATTTTTCCTCGTGCTGCCACCTTCTTTCCTCCCGCTGCCGCGTTGTTGAATGCACTATGATCCGTAGATTGTAAAGGGCACTATATATTCGTCAAAATCACATCAAGTATTATGGGGGTATAAGTGAAAATTTGTTTGTATGAGTGACACCGACGATGCTTGATGAAAAATCAAAAAAAAATTTGATTTTTGGCATGCTTGACGAGTGATTTTGATGAATATATTGGTTTTACTCTTCAAGCACGTGCACATTTTTAAATTAAAACGAAATTTCAAAGAGAACAAACACTAAATATGTCGGATGAAAAACATTCACTTTAAAAAGTCTTATTATTATATGACTTTTTTGCTTGAAGCACATCAACAATTTTTTTTTAAACTATTGTAAAATAATAAGACATTATGACAATATGACTGATATGAATACAGTGTGAACACCCCAAATAATTGAAAGAGCTGCTTCTTACAGCATTGTAAGATCTGCCAATCGTCTGTACATAGATTAACGAAGAATTGCTTTGAATGAATAGAACCAGCTTTTTAAATGATGAAATTGTCAATTCCGTCAAAATAAGCTAAAACTTTATTCCAACTGGAGTTGAAAAGCTGCCACAAATTTTTTATCGGCTTTGTTTTAAACCCTAATGGTAATTTGTAAAACTTAAATCGATTTTAAATTCACAAAATTACTACTTAATTTTAATTTTCATTTTAATTTAAATGTTTAGTGAAAAACAGAAGTTTTTATTTGAATGACATTTAAAATTATAATGGAAAATTTGCCATAAGTGTATATTATAGCATAATATAAAGCCGAAATAAGATTTCGATTTTTATTACACAATCTAAAAATGCATAATTTACTGCGTAATGTGTTGTCAACATTGTTCAACATCGTTTTTGTTTTACTTACATATATATGTTACTTATAGGTTATGTTGAATGTATTTTTTTTTGTGTGCGAAAAGTCGCAATAGAATATTTTATTTGAAATTTACTGACACGTATTGCATGGTATAGGGAAAGATTGCAATAAGTATATACAATATTATTGTGTAATGTATGGGCGACTTAACTGATTCCAAACCGTTTAAAAAATTTAAGTAATATATTTATATATTTACTAGACCAAACTTTTTTTTGTTATATTATTCCATTCCAATTATAATTTTCTAAAGTATCGGTAGACTGACTACTTTTGTTTATGAAGTTTTAACTCTGCTGGATGAAAGCCAAAGAAAAGATTTTTAATTTTTCTTTTTTGTCTCTCCATGATAAATCAAAGCTTTATATTTATAATGTGTGTGGTTTACGTGGCTGCCTGCTACGCGCAAGCATTCAAGTAGAATCAATGAGATTCCGTTTTGACAAATGTCAAATGTGTGTGAGTCAGATAATAAATTTCAAGCTATTTTTTTAGTAAAGGTATTCACGTCAAAAGTTGCACTCTTGCGAAAAAGCAAAATTGCAAAAACATAACAACAACAACATAGACAATAATTTCGCACAAACGATGCAAAATTGTCAGGGTCTAAGTAAGTGCAAGATTATCAGAGTAAAATTTTAAAAGTAGTGCAACTTTTTATGGCATTGCCAAATTGAACAAAATGGTTAAAAGGTACTCATAAAATCAACTCTACACCAAACCACCAAGGTATTCCTGCACCTTTTTAACGTAAATTTTTTCTTTGAATTGAAAAAGATTATAAATAGTGTTTGAATATGAACTCTGTGAAAAATAAAACAATTAAAAACGAAAAAGCGTCCAAAAAATGGAAAATAGAAATTTTGAGTTAAGTTATAAATTCGACTTATAAGTTAATAAATTTAATAATTTTGTAAAATGGAAGGTGCGTTATTTAAAAAATTGTTTCGTAAAAGCTGAAAATTGGAGGTGGAATACAGGTGCCGGTATTCTTGCTGAAGATGCGGAAAATTTTTTTAATGGCAAATATTTATATATAAACACACCACTTTCTTCATAAATGTTATCAATTTCTAACAAACTTAAGACAATTACAGAATTAATTAGCGAAGTTTAAACACTTTCTTTCGGCATCTTAAAAAACTTTTAACAATAAAGCCCATTGTTAACATACATTGTTTGATTTTGGCGCCAAATAAACAAAATAGGCTGCTCACGTCAAAAAAATGCAACTATGCTATTTTGCACTGTTGCAAGAGTAAAAAAATTTGACGTGAATACCTTTAGTATTTCCGTATATGATATGACCCTTTTTACACACGCAAAGTTTTCGTTTCCACATTTTAGTTCAGCTGGCAAAAAAAAATTGTTCAATCGTCTTCTGCAAACGGACAGTTAAAATTAAATGTAAGATTCTTTTCTCTGATTTTTTTAATCTGAATTAGAATTTGAAAAAGAAATTCCATTTTAAATTGGCAGTACTGACTTTTATACAGCGAATTGTTTATTATATATATATATATATATGCATAAATGCATAAATATAACTATAAGATTTCCCCAATCCATATGGCATTCGAAAAATATATGTACATAACACTTTTGACATTTGCTTACGCACTACATTGTTGCATTTTCGAAAGCGTTTATTGCCAATTTGATAATTAACTTTGTATTCGAAATTTTCAAAATTAATTGCTTGTTGTTGAATCTGCAAAAAAAAGGTGCCAAGCCAAAATAATATGGAAAAGAAGTAAAAACGAGAGTAAAACGCAAAATAAATAAATCGCCTAGCCAAAAAAAATTCCAAACCCGAAAAAATAGCCTAACTAAAAAGAAGAAATTACTGAAGGAGGCGAACACACACACACAGTTCAAATACATATGTATATATACTTTCAAAAGGCATTCGAATTGTTTAGCTATTTTCAGGAAATTCGGACGAAGTACCCAATGCATGTATAGAAGAATTCTTAAAAGGCGTAAATGTGGACAACTGTGACAGCTTAACGGAATTCTTAAGGGAAGTGCAGGTGAAACTGTAACACAGTGGCCCGTGGGAATAGATGGTGGTGAAATTGTTCTATGAGCTGGCCAAATAATTCTCCTAGTGTAATACAAAATAAGTAACAGAATAAACGAAACAAAAAGATATACCAAGAATTTGAATTTTCAAGGACATTTAATTTTTTTTTTAACAACATTTGTTGCGAAATGTCCGAAATCTTTTGAATGACATTGATTAAATCAAAAATATAACATATTGATTTTTCAAAATTCTACTAACATGCATGTATGTATTTCATTTTTAAATTATGTAGTTAATAAATAAAAAAAAAATAGCTTGGAATTTTTTTATTCCTTTTTTATATTGGTAATGTTTTCTTTTGCAAATTTGAACTCAACCGGGAGACAGAAAAGGGGAATTACTCATTGCTCATTGGTCTTTCTCTTATCTCAATTAAAATTTATGTAAAACCAGTATTTTTTTTTAATAATTTTATACAAATTTCTGAACGTTAAGAATAATAATTTAAGCTTTGGAATCAGTTGTTACTTTAACACTGAGACTTTAATTCAACATAACCTATATTAAAACAATAATTGATATTAATAATAATTTTAGCAACTCAAAATTAAAAAAAAAATATATTAAATAATTTTTAAAAATCTACAAATCGTCTTTTATAATTGAAATTATAATTTAAATAATAAATAATACTTAAGTGATTGCAATATACATAATTTTTTTTTTTTATGCATTTACCTAAATATTTTATTGGATATTTCTAATAATGAATTTGCTTATGTGCTAGATTTTTATATTCACCTGTTCATCATTGTTGGCGTTTGCAGTGGCATTGTTACAATTGGGACAGATTTTCTTTAAGAGAGCCATTCTCATGTCATGAATTTCACGCAATAATACATCTTCGCGCAACTAAAGTAAATAGGAAAAATTGCATTTAATATAAATTTTTTATAAAGCCAGGATTATTTTATATTCAACTAGATGACCGGACAAACGTTGTTTTGCCATAATATAAATTTCCTGCGAACCCGTTGCGGTAGTTCTTAAGTTATTGCGGTCGAACAATAAAAAAAATTGCGCCATCTATCGGTCAGTCTCCACTCCTCACGAACAGTAGATACATATAAATTTTAGTCGAAATCGGTGATGTAGGTATTAAGTTATCGCGCACAAACACAAAAAAAGGAAATTTTGCGCCATCTGTTGGACGAACACTAAACTACACAGAAACACTCCTCACGCCCCATAGAGCATGCATATAAAATTTGGTCAAAGTCGGTCCAGTAGTTTTTGAGTTTATCGATCACAAACATACACGTAATTTTTATATATATTGAGATAAGGTTTATACATACATATATTGATTTTGAGAATTTTCTAGAATAAAATTTTTAAAAACAAATTAAATCGAAAAATTTCTCTATTAATTCATAATTCCGAAAGCGCTTCTTGTTTTAATTTTCAAAATTGGCCACACTGTAATGTTTAATATATGGTGAAAAATAAAAAAGTCACCAGCTAACATCAATTTAGTAGTTAGAAGTCTCGTATTCTACTTGCATTCGTAATGCGTAGCGCTCGTATTTTTTTGGACCAAAAACAGCAAATTTCACTGAAATTTTTTAAAAAAGCAGTAAATCGATTTGGAAAAACAGTACTTTTCGCAGTATACATATATTTTATTCAATAAATAAAAACTAATTAACAATCATTTCCATGATCTGAATCATTTCTATCAAAATCAGCTTTTGTTGCTGTTTTGTATTTGTCGTTTGAAGTAATTTCAATAAGCAATGCCGGCTTCGTTTTGAGGTAATTGTAGAAATCAGGCATTTGTACTTCAAATTACATTTTACGGTCAGAATCGCCTTCAATGTTTGCACATCTAATCGGGTTTTGTCTGACGTCCAAGTTTTGTTCACTGCAGAGAAGATTCGTTCCACTGATGCTGAAGTTCCTGGCAAACTTAAAATATATTCAACGATCGTGGCCATTTCTTTGAATTCGCAATCGGCGTTATTGAGATGAATAAATATCTCCACCCACCGATCCACAATCGAAACATTCTTGAGGAGAATGCTTATTTTTGAAGTAAACAATATTCTTGCATGAATTCGCTGTTCGCCGTTTTTATTTCTATTATGTATCGAAAAACAGTATTTTGAGGGAGAAAAGCAGTACGCAGTTTTTGATGTCGAAAAACAGTATAATACTGCGAAAAACAGTACAGATATGAGCCTTAGTAATGCGCATAAATTGGGATATGAAATCACGTTCAACAGGGCTATCTAACAAGTAGTGAAAAGCATTTACACATGAATACTGACGAGGTTTAGCGGCTTCTACCTAAAACAACGTTTGTTCTATTCAACCGTATAGTTTAAATCAAAAGTGATGTTTAGATATTAACTTTTTCCTTTGTTGCTTGAAATATGTTAGGAATGTCTAATATTTCTCTGACTAGATATTAAAATTTATTGTAAAACTTATTGTGAAATGGATTTTCAAGATTTGGCTGCTGGCTTTAACTTTAATTTCTTAAACTTACCTTATGTTCATGAACAATTTGTTGAAGTCTTATATTTTCTTCGCTCAAAGCATGAGCGAGACCATCGGGGCAGGAAATAGTAACTTGTGGTCTTTCAGTCAGACCTGGCGGTGTCATGGGTAACGAGCGTACACCACCGCCACCACCAGGCAATGAAAAACGGGACAGATAACTGAAAGGGAATCAATCTGTCAATGATTTCATCATACATTTAATTAACCGATAGTGAGTAGACAAACCTGCTGTTTATTTGTTTTGCGCCAATACCAAAAACATCACGTTTTGAGTTAGACGACGATGTACGCCTCCGTCTTTGGCCAGACATGGATGTTGTAGCAGCTGTTCCGATTGTGGTAGCTCCAGTTACATAAGGCAAAACGTTTACTGACGATGTTGTTGTTGTTGTTGGCATATCCAATGTACCTGATGCTACTGCTGTTGTTGTTGAATATAATGATTGATGGAAACCTGACGAGGCAGTTGCATTTGCAGTTATCATTTCGCACTCACCACTAAAAGAAATTTCTAATTTTTGATGTTCAGGTAATATGAGTATACTTTCTTCCATGTCACTATTGGAGGCGGTGACATTTGTTGAAATACCTTCGCCGCTAAATAATGAAGCTGATGATGATACTTTATTGTCATTATTGCTGTTTGTTAGATTATTTTGAGTTTTACTATCGTTATTATTGCTTGATCCAGTGAATGTTGTAGACATTGTGAAGGATGAAGAATTAGTTGTTTGATTATGAGCAGTCAGATTGCTACTATTGGTGGACAACTGATTTGGTCTAGTTGCATTTGTACAACCGCTATAATTGTTACCGGGCGATGATGCATGTACTTTTGGCAAAATATTATAGTTTGTGCTAGCACTGGCGACTTTACATTTATCTGTGTTAAAAAGCTCATTTTGCTGTGTTTCGGAATTTACCGAAGAGGCAGCTGTGGTATCGACTTTCTTATGTAAAAATTCACCACCATCTGTGGCATCACTACTATTTGACGAATCATTTGTGGGTAATGGCGTTATTGAGGCACTACCATTGTGTGATTTTGTTTCGGATATTGGAACCAGAGTATCAGTGCTGGTATTAATCGAACCATGCCACATACTTTGTATACTATCCAATTTATCAGCTGCTGGCACTGAACCATTGCAAGAAGTTTCCACAGTATCAGACGAATGATCTGCAAAAAAATGTAATTAAATTATTTAGAATATAAGGAAATTTTTAAATTGATTCCCACCCTCTATTTCTACGCTTTGCATTAAATTCAAACCTAATGATGAATGATTTTCAATAGTTATTCCTTTACTATTGTGCTCAACACCATTATGACCATTTTCATGTGGAACTTCTTTTTGCCGTAACGGCAGTGTAACTGTAGGAGGTGTCAGTGATAATAATCGTTGCAGTTTTACTGCGTAATCACAGTCTGATGGATCATTGCAACTTGTAGATGACCCACCATTCACTTTCTGTTTGCAATTAGAGTTTTCAAATTCCATTGTTGAGTTGCTGCTGTCTGTCATATCTGCGCCAATCATTTCATGGTGCTTTGATGTTAATTTAAAATCATCACTGTCATGATTGTTTAATTCGTTTGTAAGATTTTCTAATTTTCTTGTTGTATCATTTATGAAATTCGCTAATAAATCAGGTGATTCCTCACGTTCGTCAGATTGCAAATCGGCTACAGAATTATTTTCAGAATTAGAGCCGATTGTTAGGCTGAAAGTTAATAATAATTGATTAATTTATTATTTAAGATATTTTCTCGATCTTATTTAAAAACACACTTTTAATTTTTTGTAGACTTGAACATTTTGCTTGCAATATTTATTTTAGTTACTTACTTTGGATCTACAGTCATATTAGGATCACTTGAACGTCTTGAAATACTATTTTGTATAAATCCTGCCGTAATTAAATCTCCATAAGATCTTGTCTTTGACATGGTACCTTAAGAGAAATAGAAAAAAATCATTAAAATGTATTTATATACATAAAGGGCGGGTAAATAATGAGTTGTATGTATCGGAGAATTCAGGACAAATTTACAATGATTTTAACTGTCAATCAACCACAACACTTTACAAAATTATTGCATCTCTATCGTGAATACTATTTAAACTCGAAGTGATATTTCTTTTACTACTATTGCAATCGTTAGTAAAAAAATTTAGGTTCTTCTAATAAATGAATATTTTCCGAAGGAATAGAAAACAGCTTTAATAATACATAAATTTCATATTTACTTTAAAACTTAAATTTCTTTAATTTTTAATTCTTTTTGAAACTTTACAATTGCAGTTTAGTACTCTGTATAACGAATTGAATTTCTTCCAAATTTCAATGTAAATAACATACAAGTATGAACAGCTTTTATTTCGAGTCGCAATACAGTTTTATCTCAATTATCCGGCTCGCGCGGCACCAGGAGGCTTAGCAAGTATAATCGAAAACCATGGTTAATGGAAGTCATGTAAAAAAACAATAGTGCCTCTTTTTTTTATTAAAACATGAATTTTTTAAACATAAGTATCGTATGTACATGTATACGTATATACCAAATTATTATATATAATACGTAAAATAGGAATCACCAAATTTGAATCCTGTGTCCAAATAACTATCTATAAAAATGTCATGTGAAATGAAAATTTTAAAAAAACCATAAATTTTATATTTTATTCACAAAACGGGGAGATGGGCGTTTGACAGTAGGGGACATGTAAAATTCACTTGAAATCGCCCATCGATACGGATTTGTAATCGTCGTTGGAAAAATATATAGATAATGTTTGGCGCAAAATAAATGTCATAATACAAATTTGCCTCGTTTTTTTTTTTGTAATATCTTCAAATGTCATTGTTTTGTGACGGCTATTTTGCAGACATCAATTTTCAATACATACCGCGAACCAATTTCCACTTACGTAAGTGTTTAATTTAATCAAGAGGCAAATGGAATCTACATAAAAAGCAAAGATGAATTTCAGCGTCCCCCCAGCATTGATTTGGTGTGGCTTTTGCCGAAAAAAAAAAATAGTGTCAATTAATTTTTTATGGGCACTGCTATCGCCGATTTTTTTTTTTTGTTCACAAATTCCACAACAAACAACAAATTTTTTAATTTTGGAAGCAAAAGGTCCAGAAGAAATCGCCGTTTTAAAGCCAAATTTTTTGCGATTCGTACGTTGCCTGACCAATATAAGTTTTTCATAATCGTGTTATCTGTTTTACAAACTTCAAATAATATTTTCGTTTAAATAAAGCTCATACTGTAATTTCTGGTGAAATTGCATTATGACATAATTTTTGCGTCAGATTGCATGCAGGTGGTGTTGGCTGAAGTGGTTAGCGCGTTGACTACTAAGCAAACAATGACGTTGGGGCCTGGGTTCAAACCCTGGCCAGAGCAAGTCAATCAACATCATTAATTTCTTTAATGTACATTAGTGAGACATTGTATTAATTGTTGTCGGACTATTTAAGTGATGAAGGCATATCACTGGTCACTAAAGAACTGTTCCGACAGCGATTGATGATGTTCCAAGCTAATGTACACAACATCGCCCTCCTTCGTCAGTTAGCAGAAACATCGGCGAAGTAAAACAATTAATAAAATGCCTGCTAATATAGATTAACAAAGTTAATGCGTCTACCTAACACCGGAGGCGCCTCAACCCTGCTATAAAAACTAACATAACGCGCAAAGCAGAGTTGTAAAAGAGTTAAGCCTTCTACATTTTCAACATCTATCTTCTCTATTCTATCCCTCTCTCTGAGTTCCGGCACAATGCACTGCATACGTAGGGGTCATCCCCTGAGTGCTGGTCCTAATTAAAAAAAAATAAAAATTGCATTTATACGTACTTATGGAACTTATTAAACTCTCATTTATATAAGCCGGAAAATCAATGCAGTTTTGTTGATTACCACCCAAACTGCCCAAATACACTTCGGTCCACAATGATAAATCACGAACATTATGTGCCGGCCATAAAACTTGATCCTTATTCGGTTTATATAATGGATTACGATACATGGGGCCCGACAAGAACGACCATACCGAAAAAGTTCTTTCAAATATTGAATTTTCTAAACGTTCTCTAAGAGTATTACATAGGAAATTTCCAAATAAACCAGAATGTGAATGTTGTGCTAATTTGATCTGTGGAATAATATTAGATATAAATTTAATTAAAATTACAAGAATGTGGAAAAATTAAAGATTTACGCCATTTACCAAATAGCCCATACTGAATTCAAAACTACAACGAAATTGTTTATGGATTTGATGGACTAAATCCAACCATTGTAAAAATACCGGACAACGTTCATTAAGTTCATCGGAACCCGGTCCATGACCGCAACGATCAGCAAACTTGTGGCCATAGCTAAGCCATTCACGTTCGACCAACACACGAAATCCCTATAGACGAAAGTTAATTTTTTTTAAATATTTTTTTTTTATATGAAACTAAATTTAATTTTTATTTTACCTCTACAGTGCGATAGTAGGGATCCAAACATAATTGTGCTGTGGCCACAATTTGCGGTGTACGATCCCAACCATCCGAGCAGTGGACTAATACAGGTCTGCCCTTTTTCTCAATGGCATGGCACACTGTCATCGAAGCAGCCAACAGACCCGAAAGATGCTGTAGCCACATTGTCTTCTCTAATAAACCCAACCAGCTGTGATAATAATTTTATAATTGCATTGCGTTAAAATTTATTATAAAACCCAACCGGCAGCTAAAATCTTTTGCTAAACTTACTTTGGTACATCAGGTGGTGAGGCACACAACTGCCGTAACGCATGAAAACTTTTTCGTATAACGTGAATATTGCCCAAATTCATAAATTCAATTTCGGCACAAGGATAGTACTCAATACATTCGCATCCGCCGCCACGGGCACGATTTGTAACGGCAGATGTGTAGCTGCGAGCATCGACTATCAAAACTTTCTAGAAAATATTAAAAACAAGATAAATTATTTTGTTTTCAAATAAAAAGATCTACAAAATTTTACATTTATTTGAGCATGTACTCAAGTATTTATGTTTTAAATTTTATTTAATTTTAAATTTAGATATTGCTAACCCGCAACAAATAAATAAAATTTAAAAAGATCTACTTTAAAACGAGTTCTAGATATCGTCAACTTACTCTCACTTCGTCGAGAGCAACTTCTTCGTGACTGCTATCTGGACTGGATGGTGAACTATCGGCGGATACCATTTGAACACTTTGTGCAGATGGTGAGATGTTTGATAACTGACGCATTTGTTCGCCACGATCGAAAGCACAGGCGTCAGCTAATGCTTTTAGCAATTGCTCATCTTTGGTATTACGCCAACCCAACCAACCAACTTCGGGTTGACTGCATCTCGCTATAACGGCGCCAGACTTACGATGACGCCAAACAACGGCTGGCAAACGACGAGAACCTCGAAAGTTTGCTACATTCTGTAAAGTCTCATCAGAAATGCAACAGGGTACTAAAAGCTTCGGTGGATAGGAGGGACACAATTTGAAATCTTCATTGACTTGCGAGATACGCCACGAGCCATTGAGATCAAAAGCTAATCGGTCCACTTCACGCATGAAATCATCTTCGTATCGTGAAGACATTTTTTGCAATCTCTCACCATAATCGTTAGCCGAGTATAGAACAGTATTTTGTCCATTTTCTATACTTGTTCCAACGCCATTTGTCTGTCCTATTTGACTCTGGCCATTGCTTAGATTATCACATGCCCATGAGCAGAAAGGAAAGGCAAAAATCGATTCTAATGTCTCTGGTACGCCGACTGACAATTGTATGCGTCTTTGCCATTCTGTACACTGTTCGGCTGTTTCAAATGAGCACTTGACCGTGCTGGCATCTTTACAGCATATTACTAAATGAAACAAGTCACGACATTGTGCTGATTCGATGAGACCCAGTGGTATGGACGTTTCAACATTTGTAGAAGATTTTTGTAAAAATATACGATAGTTCGATAGGGCCAATACACCATCATCGGTACGCCCCAAATATTTGACAGACTCCCCAGAAACTGAAAATATTTTATTGTGTAAAATTAGTTTAGGTTTTCTGTTCTAAATATTTAAATTATTATTTTTTTTTAAAGAAAACTTACGTTCCTGAAATGGTACTTTTAGTTGAAGGTCTTCTTTTTCCATTTGTGATTTAGGAAATAATTCAGCGGCTCGTATCATACACAATGATGGTGGGGGCGATCCATCAGATAGTTCCATTTAGCTGTAAATACAAAATAATATTTAAATTTTATTTCTATAATAACACCTAATTTTATTTACAATACAATACAACAAGAACATGTCTTATATAACAGTATTGGGTAGAGATTTGGAATACAAATTTGGCATAAATAACATAACAAAACATATTATATACATACATATGTATGTATAAATAATAAAAGTAATATTAAAATAAAAATCAAATACAATTATATATTAAAATAAATGAGAATTTGGTACATACATTTATTAAAAATATTAAAAATAATAGAAAATGTCATGAAAACTGATTATTATAAAACACAGAAATTGCGGATTTGAATTGGCTTGCATTGCTTATTACTTGCATTTGAGGGGGTAGTTGGCCCCAAAGACGTACATATGTATATGTAGCTTTTATAAAGAAATGTTGCTGAGAAATGGCCTTATTACGTTTTATGATATTTATTCTTTTCCCTCTGCTTGATCTTGAGAAAGAGAGTCTTTGGTAAAGGTAATCAGGCTGTTTGTTATATATAATTTTATGCAGCAAAAAAATAACTCGACATTTTAGTAAAATATCAAACGTCATAGTGTTGTATATCTTGAAATGCTGCAGTTTCTTTTAATCCCAAAGATGTATCTGGCAATATTGTTGTATGCAACGTTAAGCCTTCGTTTACTCACACTATCGCAACTGGAAAAAAGTTCGCAGCCATACATAAGACTTGGCAGTAAGTGAGTTTTTGCTAGTAACATTTGAATATGAGGTGGAGTATAGCATTGCGATATCCATAGGTTTCTTAACATCGCAAATGTGTTACCGCAATTTGTTTTAATATGGTCTGACCAATCCAATTGTTTGTTAAATATTACGCCTAGGATTTTTGCTGTATCAATAAAATTCATTACATCAATATTTATTTTTAACTAGCTTATCCCGGTGTGCTCCGCTACCCGCCTCGTTATAAAATAAAATGAAAAGTATTTATATATCCTATTGTGAAAATTTAATGACGATCGGTCCAGTAGTTAAGACTATATTACGATTTTTAATTTTCCTAAAAAGGGGGCGTGGTCCCACCCACTTTTCTCCCGGTACGTATTCCAAATTATGCCAATACCATATGAACCAAATATCATCGACGTAGGTCAAAAAATGCCCAAAATATGGCTAATTAAATTTTTGGGTTATATTGGCGGTGCCACGCCTCTTTGTCCAATCAAAACTTCATATAGCCTATTAATCCTTCCAGAGTCACAGTAACATGTTGTGAAAATTTCAGGAAGATCGGTCCAAGGGTTTGGTTTTCCTAAAAAGTGGCGTAGTTCCACCCACTTTTCTCCTGGTACGTATTCCAAATTATGCCAATACCATATGTACCAAATATCATCGACGTAGGTCAAAAAATGTCTAAAATATGGCGAAAATATAAAGTTATAACTTATAACCTTTGTCCAGAAGCGATTTAAGTATTTTGTTGTGAGTATTTTTTTTTAAGCTATTGCATAGGTTTTACCGCGGGCTTTGAGCACGGCGACCTAATCAAGAAATTCCGTAACGAAAAACCGTAACACTAAGTTTGTTTCTTAAGTCTTTTGTTTTTTATTAAGTATTTAAATCGCCCAATGTATGTTAACCCCTAAAGTATGCTATTGATTTCATTAACATACAGTATTGCCAGAATAACAACCGAGTTATTAAACAAAACGTAATAATATAATTGCATAAGTTGATAAAAAATGCTATGCAATAGCTTTACCGCGGCAGTCCCCGAGTGCCACATGTCTTTTTTGTTGTTGTTGTTTATGTTTATTTCTTAGTTCTTTTAATTGATATTGTTTTGATTTATTTTATTTTGAGAATGTACATATCGCTCCTTTATTGCAACATAGTCATATCTCAAAAAACAAAATTTTTCAGTTACTGACGAAAAAGAGTTTTTCAATACCTTTTTTATTTGTAAAAAAAATTTGCATAAACATATCTCTATCTAAACCCAAGTTATAACCGCTTACATGCTCAAGCCGTCCATATAAATGCTTACGCTTTGAAAACTTTAAATGCATTTTGCCACGTTTGATTTTTTTTGAGATATGACTACGTTGCAATAAAGGAGCGATATGTATGTATGTATGTATGTATATGCTATGCAGTTTTATTATTAGTTGTTTTCCAAGAACAGGTTCTTTTAAGATTTTTTTATTTAATTATGTATGTATGTATTTATTGCGTATGTATTTTGATAATAATTGAAAGTGATTTTTAATATAAATAAATTGAGAACAATTAGATAAATTATTGATCAGTTGATAATTTTATTATTTTTCAAGTTTATGTATTTAGGTAGAAGATAAATTATTTTATTGCGAAAACCTGCAGAGCTCTGAAAAAACACGTCCGATCACCCTAAATACCATTACATAATTACGCTCGTAAACTCAGAACTCTCGGGAATTCGAATCCTTCGGAAATTATAAAGTTTTTAATCACTGTTGTCAACTTTTTTCCAAAAAATATCGCTAAATTAGGATTGAAAATAGCTAAATTTTAAAAATACGTAAAAATTTTACTATAAATAGCTAAATTTCTATTTATTATAAATTGTTGCATAAATTTTAAGAAAAATAGTTAAATTTCCCCAACATCTGTTGATTCATCCATTAATATGCTGTACTTAGATTATGAAATATCCTTCCTAAGCTCAATTACGAAATGAGGGCTAAAACGTTTTTATTATTGCAGTACATTTTGTTCTATGAATACGAATTTTGTCAGTTCCATCAAAATTCTTTTTTCACAAGTCACTGAGGTGGTCAATTGAATTATTCGACGTATGTTGACATATAAATAAAGCTAATGCGGCTTCTTGCACTTTACAATTATCAACAATGGTTTAATTTTGCTCAAAATTCAATTTTCTCCTCATGACGCTCTGATCGAAGCGGCCGATTTGTCTTTTTTAGTCTCAGCGTGACATAGAAGTTCATATAATTTTGCTGAAAGTGAGCATCTGTAATATTTGCAAAATCCTTATGTTTCGTCCCTTTCATCCTGCACCAGCCAAGACTTTAATTGACCATGGTTTAGCCATTACCGACGAAATTTTTGGTTGTATTTAGGGGGCATAGCATTAAAATTTTTTACATATATCTTTTTCTTAAGTACATCTTTTTCTTAAGTACACCCATTTCTACAACAATAAAAAACTTGTAGTAGACAATACTCTGTAGCTATTAAAAAAACATTGAAATAGTGTAAAATACCGTAAAGAAGGGAATATTTATAAAGAGTTTGATAGTTAATGGTAATTTCACCAATCGATTAAGTATGTGCTGTCAGCTGCTCTAGTGCGTTAACTTTCCAGATGCATACATCTTGCTTTGTAGCAACTCTTTGACACATCCCTATTTTCGAACATTTTCTTCAACGATTGGTTTGTCAAACAAAACAGCATCAAAAAACTTCACTTTCTTCCGAAATTTCAATAATTATGGATTGATCTACTCAGTTGCGCCTACAACGTTTTACCAGGTATAAATAAATTTTTTATATACAACAACAAAGCCCTACTTTTCGATGGACATAATCAATTAATTCGTCTTTGTTATATTTATTTACAATACTCGTACATACTTAAATGAAGACATATGTATGTACATACATAGTTTTCCATTTTTCGTTTCAAACTACAAAAGTGACACAATATGATCTTAAACATTCGTTTTCTTATTCAACTGAATAAATTTTAGAAACATTTTCATCATTACACGTCAAATTCGATCAATAATAAGACCCGATTTCAGTTTCCATTTTTCACTTCATTCCACTTCATTCATAATAATTATCATTTGTTTTTCGCTCTTCGTCTGTCAGTCTTCCAAAATAATAACAAGAGAAGCTCCGTATGTGTATGTGTGTGTATGGGTGAATTGGTAGGTGGTTTTGTAAAGTATGTATTAAATCTTTCATATTTTTCGTGGTAACAGGACTACAGACAGCATTTTTGTCCTACAGATTAAAAAAAGACTGCAATAATCGCGTGATTCCGTGTCAAATCGAATATAAATTACTGCTTTAAATCACTTCTAACTTCATGGAACCTAATTAGATGAAGCTTTAACGGATAGAGCATCACTCTTGTAAAATCTTATCCGCGGGCAATCCTTGTTGATCGCAAAATGGTCTTAAATTTTGACCATACAACTGCTTCTTCCATCATTTCATAATACGTCTTTTCTTTTCTTGTCTTGTCCTGTCTTTTCTAAGCTTGACATAAGTTTATATCATAACGTGGTTTCTGTTCGAAATAAAATTTTCAGTGTCAGTATTGGTATTGCCAAATTTTTAATTAAAGTAAATATTTTAAAGTTAAATTCATGCTAATTTTTCTGTCATATGAAAACATACGTTTTTTAAAAACGTATTGTGTTCGTGGGATCATCAGCTGGCGAATCTTGCAACATAAACAGAGTACGTTGCTGTTAACTGAAAAGGCATCGCTGACTTTGTACCACAGAAAATAAATTTTTGCGTAACAAATGTCAACATACGATACGATGATAATTCAAAAGTCTTAAGTTGGACGATACGTTTATGCTAAATCAGCCTTTAGCATATATTACTCATACGCAAACGTAGCGGAGAAGTCTAAAAGCTTTATCACCACAAAAATATATTGAAAATTATAAAATTCGCAAGAGCTTGCCTGCCCTATGATTTCGACCGATATCATTCGCTGGATTTTTAGACATAACTTACGTTTTTCTAGCAACCGATTTTATTTAAGTTATTTTTTGCTTACTGGCACAAAAGCTAAACAAATAAAATTAATGGTTAGAAGACCATAAATCAGTTGTTTTTCGTTTACAATTTAAGTATTATCGATCGGTCGACATCGTGAGGCGGGCCGTGAAACAAATTTCAGAAAGCCGAAAACTGTAAAAAAAAATATTACGCCTGTCGCGAAAATATTGAAAACTTGCTAAAATTGCCAAATTTTTAACAATTTATAATTTTTTTTATTAAAACATCGGAAAAAGTACAAAATCGAAACTAATGGCGGAATAATAAATTGGATCAACTAAGTGATGTTAAGCTAAAATGACGCTGCTTAATAGTGTAGGCAATATTTCAAATATTATCATATCATGTTTGGGAAATTATTACATAAACTACGTTTATGTTAATCTGAATATAAATTTAATTGCTGTTTTTAAGTGATAGCTTAAACCGTGCAGAATGGCCATACTGAAGACTAAAAATTGGCAACACTATACATCAAATGGCAACTTTTTTCCAAGCAACACTGAATTTTATGCATAAGAAGAAATTCCACCCTTTTTTATTAAAAAAACAATAATAATATTAAAAATATATTATTTATGTTCTTATATTTTTTTTGTTTATAATATTTTGATTGTTGGCTTTTTTTCATGTTATTGTGTTACCATTTTCAGTAAGTTTAACCCACAAATATTGGCCGCTTAAACTTTCAAGTAAATGTACCTAATTGTCATCCTAACAGTAAATCCAGATTAAAGTTGTGTAAATCTCTGATCGGCCACTTAAAAATACACTCTAAGTTACATATGTATGTAATTATACAAATTTATTTTGCTTTAAAATCTTTGAAAGGAACACTATTTTTTTTTCAAATGATTAATAATCACCCCTATCATGAATAAGAAGTGCAATTTTTGTTCACGTGAAATTTTCATTCCACTCGAAGGGAAAAATGGTATCGTGAATCTCCCGTGAAAAATTATTCCCGCTATCAGTTCTTAGTGAATGTAAAAAAGGGAAGAAGATTAAAAAAATAAAAAATCATAGAACTTTTTGTTCAAAAATATACACGAACATATTTATTTTAAAGAAAACTTAAAAAATCAAAGTTAAATATTCAGCGTTGGAGCTTTAGTTTGGTTGCTCCGTTTGTTTATTGCTTTCTAACTTTTATGTGGAAAAATAATTCGGCTACTTGTTGGAAAGCCAACAAAACGAAAAAATGCCAACAAATTAAAGCTTCACAAATCTGCAGGCAATCGGCCTGTTTTTTGCATTTTGTTGAGGAATAAATCAGTTTGTGCCTTACTATCAGATCTTTTCATTAAAATAAACTTTTTAAGCTTTAATATTCGAATTATAAGAAGAAATACATATAATTTCTGTTCTATTCCCCACCAAAAATAAAGTGAAAATATCAATGTGAGAAGTGAAAAATTCCGAGGGAAATATTTATTCACGATACGGGGAATTTTTTTCAGTGAACATTTTTCACGTTGTTATTCTGGACTGAATAAAATTTTTTCATGCGAGTTGTTCACGATTGCAAATACGTGAAAAGTGAAAAAATTTCATGTGGAAAATTATTCACGATAGGGGTGAATGATTGAGAATTTTTTTATTTTAGCAAAATACTGAGAAAGTATGTATATTTTGAATCACTCTGTTTGCTGTAGTATAGTTGTAGTGTGTGCAGTTGTAACTTTTTGGCTCCCGAAGTTCTCTGCTATTTACTTTCAAACTCTGTAACATAACTTTAAAATCGGCAACGATAAAACACGACGCGACAGAATATGAAATGACAGGGTGTTTACTTTGTCATTTGATTTGAGATCAAAACTCTACAGAGTAGCCTCCCACCAGTTAGAATGCGGCCCCTGAATAAGTGAGTAAGTTGAACCCCGATTAATACAAACATTCATTTACCCGGCAAAATGTCATTCTATTTCTATTTCTGTAAGGAGTAGAAAATTTCATGCTTTGGAGATGCGCAGTTTTAAAGAGCTTCAGAGGATGCACAAAAAGAAGGCAGAAATATGTCCCAATTATTCTTAAGTTTAAGTTGATCGGCTATTTATGTACATTAACATATATGAAAGTTTAAATTAACAACGAATTGAAGAATAAAATTTTCTCTCAATCTCTCTTTCTCATTTCTTCGGATTTAAGTATTTGCCTACAGATGAATTATATAAAAGACGCAGTAAAACGAAGGCAACATTCAGTTGGTAAATATATTTTTTAAATGTTTCTTAATTAAAAAATAAATTTTCCTGCTTGTTCTACTATTTGAAAAAGCCATCTAATACTCGTTCTAAGAAAAACCTTTTGTTTATTTTGAATTTTTTTAAGAAAATTCTTATAAGAAAATAAAACTCATTTAATTCAACTGCTTTTTTTCTAATGACTTCCCAAGTTTTAGATATACATTTTCGTGATTCGAAATGTATTTAATTTAAAAGAAAGTGTAAAATCTTCCTGCGGCTACCTTAGTCCCAAATCCCCACAAAAACGGTGTATTAAGATGACTCATACTAAAATAAGATTCGTACATCCAGACCTCACAGTATGCAGTTTTCATATGCAAATTTAAACCGATTTGTATGAATAAATCTATATTTAGCAAATATTTGAACCGATTTTTTATTTTCGTTGGTTTTTAATACCAACCGTCTTAAGACAAATCTTAGTACATCGGTTAAATACCGACGTCTCGGACTCTTTCGGGGCTTCGAAAAATCGATTTCAAGTACAGATAGGCGAACAAGGTTTTTTCAACTTCGATGCCTAAAAGAAATGGAATATATATATACTTCATGGTGTCACATATGAATATTGTGGAAATTATAAATGGAATGACAAACTTATTTATACTATTAATATTTTGGGTTAAAGGTATAACTATTTTTATTACACGGATGATAGAGACAAAGCGTTGATAGATTGATAGCGTTCTAGATAGCCGAGGTTCAACTGATAATAAAAACTCTCATAATTTTGGTGCACGTTTTGAAATACTACCAGCGTTATTTTCACAATTTTATAATGATCGATTTGAAAAATGGTATATTTGCAAAATTTTAATATGTTACAAATGTATGCATGATGTACACAAATAATACATATGTATATATCTTCATACATTCATACATACATATGTACGTATTCTTTATATGTAAGTTAATTTTCACATTTAAGAAAGCATTGATGCAGGTTTATTAAAAAATCTCTGGGCATTTTAATTACAAACAGTGGCAGGCACTTTAATTAAAAGCAATTTATACACTTAATTTAATTGCCCAGATTTTAGTTACATATTTTAATTATAATTTACTAATTAAGTTTTTATTACATACCGCAATTTTTTTTTTTTTTTTAATTATTATATTCTATACTTATTTTTAATTTATTAAGTAGACCATCATACATACATTTACAGCAATTAACTGTGATAAAATTCACTATTTTTTAATTAAAGAAATATGCACTTCTGTATGTATCAAACAATTAAAAAAGACTTTTCTTTAGTAATATTTTTTCATTTGAAACATGTGCTTGTTACTAGAGAACTATAAAAGGAGAATAAGGATACACGTTGGATAGCCATTGTCGGAACAAAGATGCACTGCGCAATTCACAAATTCGAACGTAAAAACCGTAGTAGTAAAATTAAAAAAACAAATCACATGGAAAGTATATTTTATGGAAGAAAAATGTGAAATGTCATTTAAAAGAAATTATGATAAATAAAATATTGTGTATACGTTTATTAATGGAATACATAGTTGTACATTAAAAATAAGTGTATAAAAATTGTTAGATAGCCTACATAAAACCATACATAAGTGTGTATGTATATGTGTACGTTTGTATAAATAAAAATCAGTTTTCAAAAATTTCTTGTTAACATCTATGCAGTTTATCATGATCCGAGTACCGATGCTTTAAAATTTCTTTTCAATCTACTAAAAAGGGAAATTGACATTTATAGAGATATATATGTACATACATATTTACATATTTATTTATAAAAGAAAGCAATTTGCTAATAACATAAGATAATTGTATCTGTTAGTTAAAGTCAATCTTAGTTAAAATCAGAAGAATTACCCTTGATTTGTTTCAAGAAATTCTACGAAAACTTGGCAAATCCATATTATCCAATTATGTGGCAAGGCCATATTAATCAATCATGTGGCAAGGACATATTAAAGACCAATTCAGGAATGGAAATCTTGGTGCAATAGTATTTTGTTTTTCTTGTTAAATTTTTTGCCTTGTTGCAAGAAGGTTCAACAAATCAAACATTTTTATTATATAAAAGCGCTTTCACTGTAAAATTTCAAAAATATGTGGCTGCGATTTACATCAAATTCATATTATGAATATTAATGCCTTGATAATGCTAATAAATAATTATAAAAAATTAAACAATAAATTTTTAACTTAAAAAAAATTACATTTTCAAGAAACACAATTTTTCTTAAACGCTTCAAAAAGTACATTTTCTAAAAAATAACTTTTAAAAGTTCAAAGGCCAAAAACCATCCCATTATTTCTGACCTATTTGTTGACATTGTGTTACGTGTAATATCACTGTCTGATAATGTTGCTAAATCTTGCAGCAGCATGTTCGCCAGTGAAACTAACCAATTCTCAGAGAAAATGGTACGAAGACACAGGAGGAACTGTAGATTCTCTTCCTGCCCATTAATGCTACAACTTCTACAGAAGTCAACGAGACTTCCCCATCAGGCTTGCATATTTACTAAATACAATCCTATTGGGATGACACTTTGTCCATAAAGTATTTTTTATAAATTGTAGTACCTTTTCAAAAAACTAACTAGGTGTTCGAAAAAGTTAATTTTAATAAAATTTATTTTTCCTTAGTTCCTTATCAAAAAATTGGTTATTCCTAAAAAGTGTCCTTTTCAAAAATTAGCTTTTCCAAAGAGTATAAATTTTTTAAAAAGTGTAATTTTTAAAAAAGTACATTGTTTTAAAATACTTCATCAAAAAAGTTAATTTGTAAATAAACACGTTTTCAAACAAAGTTTTCTCTTTAAATAAACGGTCTTTTTTCCAAAATGTAGCCTTTTCGAAATGTGGTTTTAAAAAAAATGGACAAACGAAAGCTGATGAGAGGTGTAGCGGCCTTGAAATTTGTATACTGATACGTTCTGCTAATCTGAGAGGATATTCTAATGTTTTTCAACATAAAAAACTTTAGTAATTTGAATTTTCATTATTGCAATAAACCTGAACTTGAGCCTGATAATATTAATTTTCATATGTACAAAAAATTCATTTTAAAAATACATATCACCTTTTTTTATTTAAAAAAAAAATTCTTCGTGATATAGCTCACTTTATAAAAAAAAATATACCTTTTCTTAAAAAGTACTACATATCGCTGCTTTATTGCAACGTTTTTGAGCTGTCTAATCTCATGCTTCCGCAGAAGATTCTGTTGCTTAGCAAAACCAGATAGAGGCTTCTTTCTCATTGGTTGGTGGAAGTCAACCAAGCCACTAGCACTGGTCGAGCAACAGCCATTTAACCAATACCTCTTCCAGCGATTTTGGTATCAACTGCAGCCACCCCGTGTACTTTCGAAGAATACCTAACCAATAATCCGTCACGGAGCCATGCCACCCACCATCGAGGGTAGTACGAGAGCCGCCAGAATATTCATTCCCAAAGAATATGGAGTATGCCCAAAAGCACCTAAATTTCACCCATATCCATTGAGCGATTTTCGCGTTGTGTTGAAACAAACAACCAAACATACAAACTTTCACATTTAAAGGGTCTTCCAACGGGGACTTCCACACTTCGCTGGTGTATGCGAATAAGCCACAAACCACAGCGATCTTGAAAGCCAACATAACCCATGCCATCGGTCAAATTCAGCGTGATTTATGCGTTAAGTCATGGAAAATTGGATATTTCAGAGAAGCCGTGGGGGACATTTGAACTTTGTACATGCAAGTGTAGGGCCCGATATGTCAAATTTTGTTGCTTTTGTTGTTAAATCAACACCACCTGGTAAGTGAATTCCGTTTTTCCAGGGGAATTTTTATTTATAATAAGAGAAAAATTTTTATTTTTTAAATACATACATACAAGCATTCCCAAAACATAGTTGAGGGTTTCTTAATTATTCTAAAAGATAAATATATTGCCAAAATAGTGACAAAAATTCTGTATATGCCGTTTTTACTTAAATTTACTAATGGTGTTATCTTTTCTATAAAAAATGTTCCATAAGTGTTACATTTGATTTGGCAACATTTTTAATGTTCCCCTGACTTTTAGGAAGTGTTGCATATTTTACGTTTACAAAAAAAACGCAAATTATGGCATAAAACAATAAAGAAAATAAACAATAAGAAAAGCTGCTGTTAATATAAGGCTGCCTGCAATCATGACCCTCTAATTAAAATAAGTGTTGTACATGTAAGATTTTTGTTTTCTTCATGAGAAAAGAACGCGTTAAACTTTTAAAATAACACATAATTTACAGAAAATAACAGAAAGAAAGGCAGAATAAATGCAGCATAATACTCAGAAACCAGGACCAGCACTCAGGGCAATGCAATGCACAGTGTTAGAACTTGCGAAAAAAGGAGAGGGTAAAGGAGATAGATGGTGAATATTTAGAAGAAGGCATAATTTTTACAACATTACATATTCCGAAAAAATATTATTGCCTTTTCTGAAATTTATTCAAATACTTTTATGTAAACTAATACATACATCTATGTATATGTGTGCTTTAATTGCAAACAATAGTAAATTAAAGTTATTTCTTCTTTTTCTTTAGGAAAAATCAAATAGTGTGATAACACAAAGCAAAATTGTTGCCGTATCTTAAGGCCACTACATTCGTCAAAATCACATCAGACCCTGATGATCAGGCATTTATGATTATATGGGTGAAATTTTTTTTTTATGTGTGGCACCGACGACGCTTGATGGAAAATCAAATAATTTTGATATTTGGTATGCTTGATGTCAAACACACGTACACGCACTTGATATCAATCAATTTGACAGTGTATGTGCTCTTTACAGCCTTGTCTACAATATAAACAACACGATATACTAATGCTTTTTTTATTTCTTTTTATCTTCGTTTTCATTTTAAGATGTAAAAATATGTTAAAACAGTGATAATAATATGGTTTTACACAATCATTCTATAGCAAATCGGGTTTCAACAACCTTTTAATTAATAATTGCTGCATGAATGATACAAAAAGTCAAAAGTCACATACACATATAAACTAGATAAGAGTCTAATTAAAATGTTAATCAAACTTGTGTCAACTCATTAAATATCAATTAATTAAATTTTTGAATTTCAACGAATTTAAATTTGTTTAAAAATTTATAAATGACTATTAAATTGCCAAGAGAAATGCGAGTAAGATAGAACTTAATAAGTAATATTCTTATAGTAGGGCAATTAAAAACATACATATATACATACATAGTACATATTTATATATGTACGTAAGTATGTAGTACATATGTACATAAATAAGTAATTATTTATTTAGTCGTTAATAAAAAAAATAAGAATGTTTTTGAACCCGCTAAGAGCTCGAGCCAATCACCCTTAGCGCACATATGATAAACAAACATTAAAACAGATATGTACATATTTGAATTTTGTTTAATAAAATTAAAAGAAAACAATTTTAATTTAGGCAATCTTTCCAAGTTGAAAAATTAGTACTACCTATTGCAGTCTATTAAAAAAATGGGCATGTCATTAACACTACGGTTGTGTTGAATTATTTTAACAGATTGTTTCAATGCATTAAACATTTTTTTTACCGGCATGCGTTATCGCAGAAACAACTAAATGATTAGCATTCGAGTATTTTTTTTATCTAACCTTGAAATTTTGTTATTGCTTGTTAAATTTTTATGCCTAGAACATCGAAAAATATAATTAAAAAATGTACATATATAAGAGCACATGCTATAGCAAGAGACAAGTGAAAAATGTACACGTCAAAGTCTCTCCTTGCGATACCCTACTGATAGCATTTCAATTATAATCAAGAAAATTCATCATGAAATTTTACATTTCATATCACAGTATTATGCTATAAACACATTCGCCACAGCAGACTACACGAACACAAGACTACAAATGCTGCTAGCTATCGTTGTAGCCTTTTAGACAACTACTTAATTATTTTGGAAAGGACAGATACTCAGTGAACAGCTGATACTGAATTGTTGCAACGATTCATTTATGTATATTACAGTGGTGCAAATTTAGCGCTTTTACTTTTTTAAAGTTCGCTCGGGCGAATTGAATTCGCCACTCACATCACTTTGTATGGATTCGCTTTGACATAAACCGTAAAAATTCATCTCATGGATCTCTTTTGTATCCGGAGTTACGGGGTTCAAAACATATTTTTTATTGGCCATAACTCCTAGAATATGGAACGGATATAAGGGATGTGGATATCACTCTAAACTTCTCTAAAATACCTTTATACTGGTATACAAATTTTTTAAAACAATTTACCCATTGCGAGTGAAATTCAATTTTAAAATTTTTTTATCTGATTTTTCACTTTTACAGAGAAATTACCATGATTTTATTTGGGGTATACTTGAGAGCTGTGACTGATGAAATAAAAAAAGTTATGCTACTTTAGTGATGATTTTAAGAATTGAATGAGTTATTTAGAGCATTTTGAAATGATACCTATGTCGTTTATATTCGTTCTACAGTCAAGACTTACTGCCTGGTCCACGATGTCGACCGCTATCGCTCGCTTGCTTTTGTGACGACAAACAGCTGATTTGCGCCCCACTAAGAGTTTTCAGCACGACAAGTCGATCGACAATCAAAGCGAGCGATAACGTTAGCATTCTTGTACAAATTTGCGCCCCACTAAGAAATATTGTACGACAACAACTGTCAAAACCAGTCACTTGCTTTTTGGTTGTCGAATGAGAAATTAATTTGACAAAATATATAAAAAATTGGTTATTTTATAAATAATTTTAGAAATTTCATGATGGAAAATTGATATGTACTCGTAGGTATTCATGTATGTATATAAATATGTATTTTGATAAAAATATTCTTGTACAGCTAATAATTATTTATTACCAACAACATTTTTCAGCCTTAAAAAGGCAAATCTGAAGCAGATGCAGGTTCTAGTTGAATTTGTAAAATATACACAATATCAAAAAATTATTTTGCTATAAGTTATTTTTCACAAAATTGATTTATTGAAAACATACATATGTTTTGTGTTTACATTTGAAGCAAGGCATATTCAAGAGGTGAGCTGACTAGCACAGCTGACTCAGATAGCTTTAGATCAAATTTGCATACTAACTGATACAGTTTTACAGCATACACAAATAATTGTTACAGTTTGTAAAGCATTTTTAAGAAATTGTTCAATTTATTTGATTGTTTCAATAAAAAAGCGAGTATTTTATACCAACAATATACTAGTTGTTTTTTGTTTGTTGTACTTGTTATCGAAGTGTGCATACCTGGTAGTTGTGCCACGTTCAAATGCCCATATTTATGGCTCAACTAACATGGAATATTTGATGTGGCAATATGGTCATTTGACAATGATTACGTTAAACACGTAAAGCCAGACTACCGACAAGTCGATATTTAGTGAGGCGCTTAAGCGATCGATAGTGAGTGACTTGCTGTCGCTCGCTCGAGTTTTTTTAATCTTTAACAATGTTGGAATTTTTGACTCAAGTCAATACTATATAGAACAATAAACCTAATAAAAATTCTTTACGCATATATATTATAACATTTAAATTTTGTAATTTTCTTTTTTATTTTACAATAAAAATATTTCTAATCACTAATTTGCTTTACATATTTTGTTATATTGTCAACACTGTTTTAGTTTTGTGGCCATCAGAAATAGGAATTAGTTTAATTCGACTACACGACAAAAGTAGTATGGACAAAAACCTGTTGCCGTGTTGCCCCGCTGTCATCAATATAATCATTCTCATATGCACACATGTATTCTAATTTTGACAGCTGGTAGCCGCTAGCCTGCTGTGGCGAATGCGTTTATACCTTTAAATGTAAAATTTCGTTGCTTATTTCTTGCCTTGTAGACGAAAAGGAAAAGACGTGTTAAAGGGAGTACACATATGCATGCAAGACCACGTAACTAGCAAAAAATTTCAATCCACATTTTTAGTTAATTCTAATTAATTCGAAACGCTAGTCAATATAATTATTCAAACCTACTCAAACCTCAAATTAAAAATGAAATCAAAGACTTTCGATTTTTTTTTTTGGTTTCTCTCTATCCAATAAAATTTCAAAAAGTGTAGTTAAGTGAGTTTGCATTCTAGCTAACGATATACACTCATGTATCAAAATTCCAGCGACAAAAATTGCACTATGTAAACACGCGATTTGTAGTTACGCTGCCATAATTCACATCCAGATTTACTAATCGATGTGTCAAATACGATCTGGTTCATACACAGATTTATTAAGACGCTAGTAGGTATCCACCCTAAAGTAAAGAACGCGTCCTTTATCGCATTTCATATACATATGTATGCATTTTGATCTCTTAATAATTTCTAAAAAAAACGACATATTAAGTTTTCTGACACTGGCACCAATGCGACCCTAGTGGTCTTTGCCTTTTTTTTCGTTTCTTCACGCACGTCTTTCTGGCAACACAAGAAAAATATGTCTGTTAACATGTGGTATGACAATTTGGAAAGACGCCCCAAGTGATCCGATGTTAATTCCATTACGTCCCTAGTGGTCCCAGCCTATAAAAGTATTTTTTCGAATTTTCACGTCTCTCTGGCAACAAAAGACAAGTCTGGCAGAACTAGGAAAAGCGTTGTCATGTGGTTTAGCAACCCTGCATCTAGCCCCATGTGGTCCTTAAGTTTGGGTTTTTAATAAAAACTAATAAGAAAAGAAATATTTTATAAATGTTTAACGCTCATGTAAAACTGATAACTTCACGCACATAAAGTTCGTTGTTTATTTCACTGGCAAAAATTTTGAAATGGAAAAACAACGGTCCTCAAAGCATTAAAATTTATTGCTTTGTGCAAAGAATTAACAAAGTTACGGTTACAATTTTCATATTGTACCGTTCCAAAAGAAGAAATTTACCAAAATGTGAAGAATGGTATCAAAATTTTGTCCAATTTCGATTTATGTACTACAAAAATTAGATTTAAAATTAAATTGACGTCAGCTATAATGGTGGATGTGTAGATGTGTTGTTGTCCAAATAATCGCTCTCATATAAGAATGTGTGCATATTTTAATTGTGACACATCGCAGTTCGTAACCTGCTGTCTTCAATATATTTGATGGTTAACTATGCTGTAGGGTGCAATAAGAAAAAAAATCCAAGAAAAATGGTTTATAAATGTCATACAAGGTTATTAAATAAATAATAGACAAAATATTTTTAAATTTTTTAAAAAAAAAAAATTTGCAAATGTATAAATTATGGGAAAAAAGCATGAACAAAGAAAAAATACATCTGTATGCATAAATAAAAAAAAAACAAACACTTTTAGTTAACAAATATTTAAATTTTATAATTTTTAACGAAGTGAAATAATGAACAATATCAATGTGGTGACATTGTAAATTTGTATGTACTTCATTGGTTGTACGATTATATCTAAAGAAAGTGAAATTATCCTCATACGTACGTATGTACATGTGTTTATGTAATTGTGCTGATTAAATATTTAAATGCCAAGGAATTATACTTTTATAGTTTTTTTTCTCCCACTCAAAACAGTGTCTATGCGACCATTCAGAGTTGCCAGAACACATCTTGTTCAACTAACATGTTCAACAATCAAATGTTTATTTGATATTTAATTACAGTAAATCCCCGTATTACCATGCATATATGTGTAATTTTTCGACCTTTATTTTAAAGTATAAAACTGGTTTTGTACAGAATTACTTCTATTCAGGCTTCTAAGGTCATTCAATTTAATTTAAATGCAAATAAAAGGCAAATTTTATTTCATTTATTTGTATCCGACGTTTCGTTGGGATTTTCCAACATCTTCAGGGATAGTAGTTTTATTGAAATCTGGTAACATTAATAAATAAATAAATAAAGGAACAATTTTAATGTACTGACAAAAGTGATAATAAAACGATTAATATTTTATTTTAAACTTACACATTTACTCTTCTAATAAACCTTGCACTTAAATTCAACTAATGTGATTTTATGCGACATGACTACATTCGACATAAAACACATAATTCAAAATAATTGCAAAATAATCAAAAGTTTGGTAAAAAATACATATATCACAGTAAAAATTATTTTCCTTAACGTTCTAATATTACAGTTGGTGTTACACTAGAGTTTAAACTAATATAATGTTATAAGCGGCATTGGTGTTGTCTTTGTCAGTTTTGCTGTTCATTGCTATATCAATTTTTTGTTGAATACTCAAGCTTTCTAAAGTGTATCTTTTGTTGTATTTTTTTTTCCTTATGTAATATTTTTACATTTTCCAGATCAGCTGTATGAGAATGATCTGAACAATGTTGTGATAATGCAGTTGCTTGTCGTCCTTTTTTAATGTCATTCTCATGCTCAGCAACTCTTACTCTCAAATTTCTTTTTGTTGTCCCGATATAAACTTTTTTACAGCTTTCGTTTGAGTTTCCATTGCATTTTATTTCATATACAACATATATGAAATAAAATGCAATGGAAACTACATTCTGGCACAATGTATTGCATAAAAAAACCGAAAACAGTGTTGTACTGGGGCGAAATCACCGCATATGATATCGAACAAAATTTATCGAAATTTTTCATTTTGGTATTATCGCATACGATATCGAATGAATTGTATCGTAACTTGACGCATCGTTTTCCATAATTTGCTTATTCGACACGTATCGTAATGTTATTCGATACGATAGTTAATTCGATATCGTATGCGGTGATTTGGCCCCTGATCTTTTTGCTTTTATAAATTTTGGGTAATTAAAATTTCATGTTTTAATAATTGAATATAACGTCTTTGTCATATGTTGAACTCTGACAACAAAAGTAGTTCAAGTTCCTCACATTTCTACCCGGAATTATCTAAGAAAAAAGTAACTCTGCTGTTTTATTAACAGCACCAGTTAGGGGGTTAAAGATTTGTTACGGATTAGAAATTTTGCACTGAAAAATTAGTAAAAAGCGTTAAAAAGGGGGTGGGGTTCTAAAATCTCTGAAAACAGCGTTACGTAATATGTGCACAGCCCCTTAAGTAAAGTCGCCTTGCAAATGTCGCATCATTGTTTTTTTTTTGTATATCTTTTAATCGCCTGTACAAATTTTATTCAAAATCCCATTCTTGTATCGCAATATAATTTGGAATTTTAAACAATAAATCGTAATTCAAAAAATCGTATGCGAAATTCTCGGAATTACAATTTTTTTAGATCGAGTTGTCGAGTTGTTTCTATTTCCACATTACTCACGGACGATTTTAGAAGAAAATTTATATGAAAAGTTCTCAGTGCTTTGATTGTTTTTCATAGTAGTTTTTTACTTAAATATGTTGCCCTCAAGTTCAAGATCTTTTTAATTTTGATATTTTACGAATTCTTTTCCAAGCTGGCACCACTAGCTTTATGAACATTTGTACCAGTGATGTTAACTGTACGGTAATTACCGTATTGTACGGTAATTTAGACCTCCAAAAGGTAAGCAGGTAATTTCAATATTTCTCCGGTAATTTTATAAAGCTTTAATTTTTAATGAAATCATAAAACCCATGGTTTTCCTAAAACATTTTAACAATGCCAATTGTGGCTAAATGCTAAAAATTTCTCCTATGGAATATTTATACAGGTACTCGCATTAGCTAAAATGTTGTTTTTTGCTTGGGTGACAAACTAGAAACAAATGGGCTGGCCTGCGATGTCGAACGATATCGATCGGTGGTTTTCTAGATGTAAAAGAAATAAACTTGCATTTCTCTAATAACCGATTTTATTTAACTTATTACATATTTATTTACTGCCACAAAAGCTAAATATGTAAATAATAATAAATTGATGATTAGAAGGTCGCAAACCGGTTGCATTTCGTTTACAATTTCAGCGTTAGCGATCGATCGACATCGCGGTGTGAGCCGAAAGTATATAAAATCTTTGATTAATCCATGAATAACACTTTTAATCTCAGTTTTAAATATAAAATAATTTATATACTTATGTATGTATACACAGCTATATACACATACATATGTGTGTATATAGCCTTTAAGAGAACGGTGATTGAATGTATTAGTTTTACTTCTAATATTTTATTAATACTAATTTATTAATACTAATTGTTTTTTAAGTTTTAGTTGTCTTTCAAATATGTATGTACTTATATTGATTAAAAAATATATCCTATTTTAATAGTAATTTTTTTAATGTTGTACGGAAATTGGGAAAAATTAGTTAACATCACTGGTTTGTACACACATATAAACAGTTGAACGCTTAGCTTTCCTTTTAACACTTTACGAACACTCTGACATTAATAAATTTTAAATAACTTTAAAATATCCTGCCAATATTTGTTTTATCTACGTTTTTTCTTTAATTCTTTAACAATTATTCAAACAACGTTAACTTTTTAACAATTATTCTCATATTTTGTGTGTGTATCGTGTGCATACATTACATTACATACAAATGAATGTATGAACACGTTTTTCCAAAGTAAAATAAGGAAATGTTATAAATAGTTATTTCTCAATTTAAGAACACTTTATTTTTAATTGTTGCTCCTTTCAAACTACCGACGCAATATGATGGGGTCATTATGCATCACCGTTATCGATAAAAAAAAAATAAAAAATAAAAAAACATTCGACGCAGACTATGATGACGGCGACACCAGACAACCAACCGTTTATTTATGTAGCACAAATGACACTGACTGAGTCTATTGTGTTCATATTTATTGTTACAACATTTTGTGGCATGAAAACGTACAATATAAAACACACTCTAGTGGCTGACTGGTTTATTTACGCTTCAATACGTTATGACTGGGGTACGAGTATTAAAACAGCTGACTGACTTAAGCCGCATAGCGTTAACAACAAATAGATTACAAAAAACTGCTCATGTTAAGATTAATATCTCTTATTAGTGCAGGGATGGAAAAGTAGAAGTCATTTCACTTTTTTTTATCTTAAACTTGAAACGAAGTTCCTTTGCACTTCACAGGTGCGAAAAAAATAAAAACAGGAAACTAAATGTGAAACGGAAACATCAAATGAAGTACGAACGGAAACGGAAGATGCACTGCACATCAAAAGGGATCAATAATAAAAACAGGAAACGAAATATGAAACGGAACTACTAACCGGTAATATGAATGCAATACTAGTGAAGTTACGAATATCAATTCTTAGTATTCGCGAATACGAATATTTGAAACAATATTCGCCGAATACGAATACGAATATTATTTTTAATGTTTAGAGCACATAATAATTCTAACTTAATTGAAAAAAAAACCTCCCTTTGCATCAGTAAACAATGAATTGAAAAAACTTTCACTCTACTTTAGATATTTAACATTATTATGACATTGAGATGGCAAATTTACCCCCCTAGAGACCTCTACTGAACATTTTTAAATTGTTTTACTTACATATTTTCGAGCGGCTAGAAGAGCTGTTGTATCAAAAATAAGGCACGATAAATCAACATACTATGGTACAAAATTCCGCACTGCAGTAAATACTAAACAAACGTGGAAACAAATTCGTGATATAGGCATAATTGGTGCCCGTGCAAATACAACAACAAATGTTATAGATGTTCATAAACTAAATTCCTCTTTTGCAAACATTCTCAAACCATCGTTTCAACTCGATTTTTATGATCAAAGCTCTTTTCGTCTTTCTGCAAACAAATTTGGTTTCCAATGTTTCACTATTCTCGATGCTGTTGAAGGCTTTCGAGCGGTTAAATCCAATGCAGTTGTTCTAGACGTTATACACCCGCGCTTTATAAAACTAATACTACCATGGATAATACATTATGTTAATCATATATTCAACTCTGTTGTTACTACCTGCATTTACCCAACCGGTTGGAAACTTGCTAAAGTTATTCCAGTGCCAAAAAATGATAAGGAGTACCGCCCAATATCCATCCTGCCGTACCTGTCTAAAAGTGTTTGAACGTCTAGTACATAACCAGATTTATTGACTACAATCTTCTTACTGATCGCCAGTCTGGTTTCAGGCGTGGACAGAGCTGCACCACTGCCTTATCTGAAGTAATAGAAAATATTCGAAGTAACATGGATGAAAGTGAAATTACTTTTCTGGTATTACTTGACCACTCAAAAGCCTTCGATACTGCAGATCACCAAATGCTGATCATAAAACTCCTGAAAATGTTCAATTTCTCAAGACGTCATCGAAGTTAGTCGAGTCATATCTCTCTGAAAGATGGCAAGTGGTTGACAGTAACGGAACTATATCCAGCCAGATCGATACTTGGTCCATTTCTATACTCGATGTACGCCAATGATCTCCCCCTTCAGGTAAAACATGCCAAAATGCATATGTATGCTGATGATGTCCAGCTGTACGTTGACTGCTCCAGAACATCAATGAGTCATAAAGTTACAAATCTAAACCAGGATCTTAACAAAATTTATAACTGAGCAACGGCAAATGGCGTGTGCCTTAATCCTAAAAAATCGAAATACCTTATAATCTGTAAGAAGAACATACAAATCGTTTATGACGTAGGTATATATCTTGGCGGCCAGAAAATTAAACTGGTCAACACAACTAGAAATCTGGGTATTGTTTTTAATTCCACATTAACCAAACTTGCTGTAGAACATATGGAATGTCAGCATTTTACACCGCCGAAAATAAGAATGATGATAGCTAGGTCATACCTCATACCAAACCTTCTTTATTCATCCGAAGTCTTCGCTGGCTGTAAATCTAATGACAAACGAAAGCTGAACACAACATTCAATAACATCGCACGTTACATTTTTGGTATACCTAGGTTTGCAAGTATATCAACATACTCCAGACGAATCTTTGGAATGTCTGTTGATAACTATCTGATGTTTAAGAATCTACTTTTACTGCACAAAATAATTACAACAAAGGAGCCCAACTACCTATACCAAAAATTAACATTTACCGCATCTGCAAGAAACAATAGTATTCGCACCTTTATTTATAGAAACAGTGCATCTTTTAACCAGTTTTTCGTCTACACAATACGAGTATATCTCTGGAACCATCTTCCCACAAATATTCAAATCAGCAGCAACGCAACAAAATTCAAAAAGTTATTAATGACGCATTATTCTTAGATATTCTTTATCTGTCTACTAAATATGTATACCTGTAATTTTTCTACTATGTTGTTCAATCATACCTACATACATACATGTAAGTGTAAACTAGAATTTTTTATATTCCATTATTTTTTTTTCTAGTTTAACATATTTATTAATGTATTAAACTTTAGTTAATTATTTAAGTTTCAACAAATGTAATTTGTCATAACTATCTGATAACTTACCTGATTCTATTGCTGTTATTATAAGATATTATATCTTGTTGCTTTAGAAAGGCAAATAATAAATACAAATACAAACACATGTTTTGAGATTTCGTTTTCCTAAAGCTACGTTCACATTTATCAAATATTTGTCGAAAAAAACGTAACCAAGAAAAAAACTAATAATTTATTTCCTTTAATTCCAATATTTTTTTTAATTTTGGGTTCGAATTTTTTAAAAACTGCATAAAAATACTCTTTTGGAGAATAATTAATTTTATTTTGTAATATAAAAATCGTGTTAAATGCTATCTACTATCCCTAAGCAAAACTATTGGTTACGTTTTTTTGGGCAAATGTTTGACAGATGTGACCGTACCTTTACTCTGCCCAGCTAGCATTTGGAAGATTATTTGACGTGCGCGATCATTTCGCGACACTATTTTTAATCGTCCAGACGATTGTTGGAGTAAAATTATATTTTACTCTTCCAAATGATGCATTTGCGAGTCATTTTCACGATTGTTGGACGAATTAATAGTCGTTTACGCATTTTGGCGGGTATTGGAGGGCTGTTAATAGTTAACAATCGTGTTTCACTCTTCGAAGAGATACTCTTGCAAGTTACTTAAACGACTGTTGGACGGGCGTTTTGTTAAAGGGTCTTAAACGATCCGTAGGCGTCTAATTATGGTGCATCGTAGACGATTCGTATGGAAGAGTCGCCATCAGGACACAGTTTTCCCGTTGTCTTTAACTTCTGCAATCGGAATGCGTCATCATGGACGATCGGATAATCGTCTTCTCGGATCGCGGAAGAGTGTTTAACGACTAAAAATGTTAGCTGGGTGCGCTTTTAATTAGTAATTCAGTGCTGTTTGGGCATATGGCACAGCCACCTGTCGGTAGACTTTCACATATTAAATTTTAGTTCTTCCATTTTTTAAGTCCAACAATCAATCCTCTACTGAGAATGATATGAATATACATATAAGACTTTAACTTTTAAATGCTAGTTGCAAAATATATATGTATTTATTTGTGTCTGTTTTTAAAGATAAAGGGTTTTCATATAATATAGTTTTGTTCAGCCTTTAGTAACTTATGTTAAATAAAAAGTAGACGAATTTTCGAGCTTGAGTGGCCTCAAGCTCGAAAATTCGTCTACTTTTTATTTAACATAAAGGGTTTTCTTTAAATAAAAATTATTAAAAATTAACTGCCTGTTAGCCGATATCGAAGAAGTTCTTTCTTTCGAACAATCTTCTATATATATAAAACCGAATGTGTGTTTATTTGTTTGTTTGTTTGTTTGTTCCTTATAGGAGGCTAAACCTCTGAACCGATTTTCCTGAAATTTTCACAGTATTTAACTGGAACTCTCGGATGAATTTTAGGCTATATGAAGTTTTGATTAGACAAAGGGGTGTGGCACCGCCCATATAACCCAAAAATTTAAATCGCCATATTTTGGGCACTTTTTTACCTACGTCGATGATATTTGGATCATATGGTATTGGCATAATTTGGAATACGTACCAGGAGAAAAGTGGGTGGGACTACGCCCCTGTTTAGGAAACCCAAACCCTTGGATCGATCTTCCTGAAATTTTCACAGCATGTTACTGTGACTCTGGAAGGAATAATAGGCTATATCAAGTTTTGATTGGACAAAGAGGCGTGGCACCGCCCATATAACCCAAAAATTTAAATCGCCATATTTTGGGCATTTTTTGACATACGTCGATGATATTTGGTACATATGGTATTGGCATAATTTGGAATACGTACCAGGAGAAAAGTGGGTGGGACCACGCCCCTTTTTAGGAAAATTAAAAATCGTAATATTAAGACTTAACCACTGGACCGATTGTCATTAAATTTTCACAATAGGATAAACGAGGCGGGTAACGAAGCACACCGGGATAAGCTAGTTATATATAAAACAACAACAAAATTTTTGAATTTGTTTTTGTCTAAAATGTAATTGTTCGAAAGAAAGAAGTTCTTCATTATTGGCGAAGCGGCACTAATATATTCTTGTACATTTTATGTACTTTTTTAATCTTTATATATATTTTTTCTTTGGAAAGTATGTGCAAATTATTCGAGAAATATTCGCTTGAATTTGACGAATACGAATTTCTGAAAATAGGCGAATAATCGAATACGAATATTCGTAACATCACTATGAAGTACACATGAAACAAAAAAGCGTTAATAAATAAAATATAACCTCCGGAACAGCAACAACGGGGAAAAAATAACCAAAAGAAGACAAGATTGACATTCGAAAAATAATAAGAAAGTCCCAAAGAAGTAAAAAAATCGCCAGAAACGAAAATTTTTTACATCTTGTTGAAATGACATCTATGAATATATTATACACCATTTACATATTGTTTACATAACTATCAGGTGTGTTCTGTATTCCACGCGGAATTAAAATATGTGTAAACAAATATTTATAGCAGCAATGCTATGACAATTCTGCACATTCGGGTGAAATACGGAATATCACTGCATGTTTCATATTTTCGATTCATCTTTCAGTTGCATGTATGTACATATCTTTCAACCTCCTTCAAAAATTTTTATTCTAAAAATGTTTAAGTCTCATCAAATATATACAAATTAATATTTGATTAGATCATTGTCTATACGCTGCCAAAAACTGTAGATTATATACTTCAATATTCTCCGTAGTAGCAAAGTATTAGTAATGGGTACGAGCATCAATGATTTATTTATGCTTTTTTGTTGATACATTATTTACATGCGGCTGCAATGAGGAGGAAAGTTAGCAGTTCATAATAAAAATTATTGCTAAAGAAATTCGTAGTTATAAAACTATGTTAAATATTTTGCCCGTTTGCCGATTTCTATCGATTTTGTTCATTTACGAGTATGGATTTGTTTTCACGATTTGTCCCACGTTCTAGAGAAGCTTTTTCTTTCGGCACTTCTTTTGTTTTAGCAATTTCTTTGAAGTTTTAATTATTTTTCCGTACTAGTGTTTAAACGATATATTTTACGTTAGTAAAAATTTTCGTGTTTTGGAGAGTTTTTTTCGTTTCATAGATTTTTCTGATTAGGCGATTTTTCGCCGATTACCTGTTTCAACGTTTTTTTTTTTTTTTTTTTTTTTTTTTTGTGAAACCAATTTTTTTTTTTTTTAATTTCTTTTTCTGTTGAGCGTTTTGTCAATATTTTTTCGGTCTTTTCCGGTTTATGAGGCTTTTATAATTTTTATGAATGTTCTTTATTTTCCCATTTTTCACCCCATGTTTTTATTTCCGTTTTGAAGATATTTTGTTTATTAATTAAGTTCTGAATTTTTTTTTTTTTTTTTTTTATTCGAACTGAGTGATATTTTGTTCATTAAACTAAAATTCGTTTCAAGTTTTCTTTTTTCGGCAATATATCAATGAGGATGGAACAATTTTGCTACTCGAAGTTATTAACGCAGGATGGAGGCAGGTAATAACTACCAGCGGGTGGCAAGTAACAATTATCAACCCAATATTTAAAAAAGGAGATAACCAGTTATGCCAGAATCACTGAGGCATATTCCTACTAACAGTTGCGAGTAAAATATACTCAAGAATACGTACCGAAAGACTAAAGAGTGGTGTAGAACACCAACTTTATGAGGAACAGCGTGGTTTTAGATCAAACCGTGGAATAAAATTTATTTTGAGACAAATAGCAGGAAAAATCATCAAGTTTAATAGGAAGACCCACTATTTTGGACCAAACTAATCGGTACAAGAATCAGAGGAAGAAAGAAAATAATAAAATGGCAAGATACAATCAATAAGAAGGACAATCACGGCACAAGATACGAGTGAAATGGAAAAGTCTATACTAAAACCGTTAAGCTGCAAGGTATAAAGATGTCCGTTTCGGAACAACTAAGTAAGTATTCCACCAGGTAATGTAATTTTGGCGAACTGAAATTTTTTTTAACTAGTTCTGCTACAAGAAAAAATAGTCTAATTGGAAATGACGCCAATGCGAATAATTATTATTACTTTCTGTACGAAAGGCCACCTAGTCTGCGAGTCAATGTCACTCTTTATAGAATTTATTTCATTTAATAATTTTTTAGAGGAAATTTATAAATTCAAATTTTATATTTTCTGTTTACTGGAACAAAGAAAAAACAAGAATAATAATTCTATAGAGCACCACTTTTTTCAATTCTTACAACAAATACAATGTGGTGTAGGTGCTGCAAACTATATAAATATACTGCTTAGAGATGATATCTTTGCCTCTGCATTGTCCAATTATACATTTTCCTAATTTTAATATAAATATTTATTAGGGTATCTCGAAAAGAGTTGAAAAAGTCATCGCCATGAGAGAAAAATGTTATGAATGAGTTTGTCTAACCATTAATAAATTAAGAAAGAAAATATTGACGTTCATGTTTTCTTAATTATGCCTGTAAGAGTATTTTAAAATTTTTCTGCAAATAAGAAGACAATTATGTAAAAATTTCAAAGAGTTTATAAAATTATACAACTGACTTTAAAATTGTCAATTGAAGTGGTTTTCTTTATCTACTATTAAACAAATTGCAATTTCTTTGTGAACCAATCGCATTTAACTTAAGGACACACGTAAATTTATCATCATTACTGACCTTATTGGTTTTCAAAGAGAAATATGAAAGGTCCATTAGGTCTTGTTTTTTTTTTTTTTTTTTTTTATTTTCTAATAACAACTACAACAATTATAGAGCGAGATATACACAGATGGAGACATTTGTCTCGTTTTTTTTGTCGCAACATTTAAACGGATGCAGCAAATGCATCTATGCAAGAACTGAAGAAATTGGGGTCAAACTATTATCAAAAAACGACATCATCATTATTATTGTCATCAGCAACAATAAAGCCAGTAAGTGGAAATGAAATCATAGGAATTTTCAAATACCAATATTTTGCCAAATGGCGAAAGAAGACGAAAAAAAAACACTAAATGAACATGACTAGTTGTGGTCACAGCTGACAATTATCAATTTTATGTTTTCCCTAAAAATTAAAAAAAAAAACAATTAATTTAAAGTTTGTAGCAAATGTAAGCAATTAATTTCAATAAGGTTCCATATTTACTAAATGATGTATAAAGAATTATTCATTTAAAATTGTAACAATAAAAATTGTAAAAATATTTTTTTTTTGTTTTTTACACGGCATCTTTTAAATGATTAAAATTATATAAATCGTCGGCAATCAATATGCCATTCAAATAATTTCAAATTAGATTTTTTCTTAATTTATTAAATATGTATATTTAAACGAAGACAGTTCAAATGCATGAATTTCAAATTATCCAGAGTCCACTGTATAACTAAGAGTTGGACAATAAAGTTTCATTTGCGGAATCGTTGCGAACGTACCGAAAGAGTAAAAGAAGTTTGATCAGTGACCGATCGAGGTACCACAGAACAAAACAACTCTGTCGCTCCTAAAACAGTCAACAAACATTTTTATTGTTTTTTTTTTTCTGACGGACTTTAAATACGATATTTAACAAAAATAACTTTTTCAAAAGAAATTATAAAATGAAACTGCATGCTGGTGATGATAAAAAAAGGTGTACATGGCTTGTAAACTCTTTTGGACAATTTTGTTTGCCAAATTTTAGCAAAGAAGAAAAGAATAGTTCTAAGTGTTTAAAATAAGAAAACAAATTGGTATAACGATTTTGACGTTTATTAAAATAAATTAATGATCCCTGTACCCATGTTCTGCAACTTTAGTGACGAAAAGTCTTTTAACAAATAATTCCATCGTTTATCGAAAATAAAGAAAAATTAGTGCCGCTAACGCATGGAAAACTACCCAGAAATTTTACGTCGTTACTTTAGAAATGTCAGAACATATAACTCGATGTCGATCTGTAATTACAGCCAATGAGAACGCTAGCCAATAGTCTTTTCAACGGCAACCAAAATATACTAAAGTTGAAGAAATTCAGCGGCGGTATTAAATATAAAACCGTCGCCTATAAAAAATAATATAGCTGATTACGGGTGGCGTATTTCGACTACGCCAAGTACTAGATTAAAGAAAAGTTCAAGATTTTTCTTTAATCTAGTACTCGGCGTAGTCGAAATACGCCACCCGTAATCAGGCTGAATGTATAGTGCGACCTTAATGTTTGTTATACACATAATAATTTTGGAAACATTTTCTATTAAAAACATTTTTGATAGTTAACCGCGAAATAATTATTTTTTCATTAATGTTATTTTGAATAACGTTGTTAAGATGTTATCTAACCGCATTTTTATTTGTGAGTTTATTTGACAGTTCAAAGCGGGAACTTTTTTCGCCAAAGTAAAACGCAGATTTCTTCGTCAATTTTCTTGCGTGACACTTTTTATTCACTGAGAACATTAGTAGGTTCAGACTAGTGCGAAAATAAGCTGCTTGTTTCAACTTACGGCTTTTTTGTATCGTTTCACACGTTTCAATCGAAAAGTTTCTTGTGGTGGGAGTTACAGAATAAGGGCACTGAAGACGATTTGCAATTGCCGAACGAGAAACGATAAAAAAGGAACTTCGCACCTTAACAATTAGGAAATCATTCCAAAGAACTATGTTGTTCTGGAACGACACAACTCTACTTCGACTACATCTACCATATTAACAAAGTCTTCAATATTTTTTAATAATTGCTCGATTATGGATAGCAATCGAACTTCAGTTGAGTTAACAGTCAGCAACGAAAAGTGGCCAACCAACTCAGGATCGGTTGACATCCATATGCGACACATATATAATAAACTATGATATCTCGTCCACCGACTAACTCTAGAGAAAATTTTTCGGTTAGCGGCGATCCTGATAACGGGAGCGCTTATACTGAACTGGCTTCCGGTGGACGCTCTGGCCAAACAGCTACCTTTGTTCACGGCGATCAGACTGAACGCTACATGTTTATGGACGAGAAAGATCTTGGTCATTCCAGGATTCTCAGGCAGCATGACTTTACCGACTACTGCCCACCGGAACTTTATTTAGGCGGGCTATTTCAATCTATTGTTCCCAACAGGGAATATCGCTCCTTAGCCCCTGCCACTGAAGGAGTCGACAGTGTGTTCACTGATGGCTCAAAAAAGGCGTAAACACTGGAGGAGGTTTCTATGTGAAAAACTTTGATGTTAAGGTTCCATTTAGGCTTTGGGATAGCTGTAGCGTCCTGCAAGCTGAAGTCTCGGCCATTACAATGGCGGCAAGATGGCTTAGGTATTATAGGATATCGAAAGAAGATCCTTATTTTTACCGACAGCAAAGCGGCCATTGCTGCTATCAATGGTGTATACACCGGTGGTAAACGAATGCCGGAAATCTTTAAACGAGATAGCGAGACATTCAAGAGTTACACTAGTCTAGATTCCATGGCACTCAGAGTACACTGGAAACGATATTGCGGACGAAATTGCCAAAATTGGCGCATCATTGAGCAACTCGATAATATGTCACTTCGTTGGCATTCCTCTATCTTACTGCAAGCGATGGATCCAGCAGGAATCATATAACCATAGAACTCGCGATCTGCTTAGGCTTGGTAAGTGTCGTATAAGACAATCGGTAACAGTGCTTCTGGACTCATGCTAGAAGGATGGACCTAAGTTACAATGACTACTGCAGAAGTTGTAACGATGAGGAGAAAGAGGAAACAGTTCTTCATCTTCTATGTCCATGTCCCGCGCTTAAGAGCATAAGGGCTAGTACTATGGGCTTCAACACTCTGCCAGACCTTGACAGTCTGGCGAACATGGGGCTAATCAACCTATCCTCGTTCCTGCAACAATCTGGATGGTTTGATTCGGCGACAGGGCAATTACAGGAAATTGAATAACCAATTGACTGTGCCCTATCTTCTGTAGGGTATCACAAAGGACCCGAATCAGCGGACCCAAGTGCGTCATGTCTCATATGTGGCGGCCCTCGAAACCTAACCTAACCTATGATATCTTGAAGAATAACAATTAAATTTAATATTTCTGTATTGACATTTTATTATATACGACACATGTAGTGAAGTTCATTAGAAAATATTTTGCAGTACCATTAACTAAAGTCCATATTCATATAAGTAATCTGATAAAAAAAACGATTACACCTAGATAAATTTCCAACATTTTTAATTCAAAAAAAATAGAAACAAGTTTTAATTATTACACTTAATCATAATTTAAAACTAATTTCCATTTACTTCGCAATTGAATTAATTAATTATGTGATCGAAACCGTAACCTTCTAAATTTTTTTTTAAATTTCTACTACATACGAGTACGTATTCAATTTTCATTTGTGGGAGTAATATATCAACTAAACATGGACTATATCGTTTTTAAGCGTGGATTTGCTTATTTATTAAAGTCGGGATTTCATGGCCCGAATTATTGTGTTACCAATTAGCTGACAACCAAGGGTGTCATTTTGGTCTGATCAGAGCAAAATTGTATTTATTTTGTGAAATTTTAACTAAAAATTTGATTAAAAAAAATAATCAGATAAAGGCATGTTTTAAAAAATTTTGAGAGAATTTTATAAGAGATTTGGTAGAATTTTTATTTTTCTAGTGGTAGCACTGCTGACAACATAACCAACTAATAATTAGGTAAAACATGGATGTTAGATTGATACTTCCTTTCGTTGAAATTTAATTTCCGTCCGCAACTATGTTTCGTACAAGTCATATTTTTTAGTTTGTTTAGTTAATTTATGAGCATAAAAATATTATTTTTTATTACAATTAGTAAAAAAATTATAATTAAAATAAAAGCATAAAGCAATTATAAAAAAAAATTCCCAAAATGCCCTAAATATATAACGCCTTATTCATGATAATTATCAAAAAATGTGTAAGAATAATATTGAATGGAAATTTATGCATAAAATTGTTCCCTACTTTTTATCCCAAATGTTCAACATAGTGTCAGCTGGGTATACATACTCAAAATATTAATACTTTTCAAATCACATATTTATGGTAAAAAGCAACGTTATATTTTTAGCAAAAAAAAAAAGAAGTAGTTAGGTACACTTTTTATGTCTTAATATAAAGATGTGTTTACTGCACTATGTACATATGTATGTGTGGATGTATGTAATGCATTTATCTACGTAAGCAGGTATCTTCTATGAAAGCTGTGACTGGCAGCTACTTTTATGAAGGTATGTATGTATGCACCTCTATACGAGTTTTTATTCACTACCACAACCACAGACATTCCAAAATTGTCGATATCTCCTTCATTAATGAATGTGCGTATTGATATGACTTTTTTTTTTATTTAAAACATTACTGTTGTTGCTGTTAAACCTTATTTTAGTTATTGAGTGTGAAAATTGAAACCATATCGAAAGCTATTTTTATATCTACGGTCTTCAAGTGCCATCAGCATTCCATTGCAAAAATACGCGTACAACTAAATTGAATACGCACGTACATACACACATATATATTTACATATGTATGTATGTATGTACTTACATACATATGGATGTGCGAGTATGTATCATTTTATGTACGAATGAGTAAAAACAATGCCATAAGATATTTAATATAGTGTCTGTCTATCTGGTTAACCATTAAAGTAGTTCAACCAAATATTTGATATCAATATGTTTATAAACAGTTTTCGAAATATGTACACACGTATGTATGTACACAATTGTTACATACAAAAACTATTTATTTTCTTTAAAACCATTAATTAAATCAATATTGGCAACATCTTAAGGCACAGTGTTGTCATTGCGTTGCTTTTAGTGGTGGGAAAAATCACTAAGCCCGGCCGAAAGCCGTCTATGCCGAAAAACTATTCTATACAGCCGTGTCGGGACATACCACGGTGGAGAAAATCATTAAGCTATGCAGAAAATCTAAAAAACTGCTTTGACACCTAAAGATTTCAAAATTTAAATAGAAAATTTGCAAATTCATATAGATCTAGTCAAAAGCTTTCAAAAATACCAACATTGTCCTTATACGTTGAGAAATGCAAAGGGAAATCGCACATAAGTACATACATATATGTATATAAAAACTTCAGAGGCCAATAACTCGAAAACTATGCGTTTCCGAGAAAGTTACCACATATAATTTTGTCTTATTTTTCGATTTGCTGTGTCAATAAACTATATTTGTTCCGGTACTGGCTCTCTGTAATATGTATAAAAAAAAGTGTAAACAAGGTTTAGGGGCTGTGCACATATTACGTAACGCTGCTTTCAGAGATTTTATACCCCCACCCCACCTTAACGCTTTTTAATAATTTTTTAGTGCAAAATTTCCAATCCGTAACAAATCTTTAACCACCCCCCTTGGAGCGTTACGTAATATGCGTACAGCCCCTTACATACCAGTATGTATCAATATGTGCAGGGTTGTGTTTATCCCCCCAAGACAATACCAGTAATTTAAAATTTTACTCTTTTGCTGCGTTTTAATTAATTTAATATAATCATAATTTGTACTATTATAAACTCAATTAATTTTTGGTTTAAAAAAATTTGCGAATCCAGTCATTCGAAAAATAAAAAATAAATTTGCAAGTCAAACCGTTAAAAAAAAAAACAATGAAAAGGAGGGCCATAGATATATCTCTGAGATTATAGTTGTATTATACATATGTATGTATGTATATAAAATTTCTTCGCAAAAAAAAAAGGAAACAAATCAATCAGCTGTTGTAGAAGAATTTAAAATATATCGTATTCGCCAGCGGTCGAAAAATCGACCAAGCACCTCTTGGCCAAACCCAAATATAAAAAAAAAATTGTGATATATGTACATATAGACATTTTTTCACATTTATATCCTTTTTACAAAATCGCATTGATATTTACGCAACGGATTAGGTCCGGTCTTTAATGGGTTAAGACATCCCACAATAATCCAAAAGATTTTGGGCTGATAAATCTGACATATTTTCGTATCAAAATATTAGAAAGAACGTTCTAAATACATCTGATAATGTTCATACCTACGGAACTTGTCTCTGTCTCTCACTGCCCAACTGCACAAAAGGAAAGTCAGCCTAGACCGACTCCGTTATTGTAAAAATTATCGACTTGTTACTTTGTAAAGAACCTGCTAACCATCAGGGCGATTTGTATTCTCGGTTAAAGTAAAATGCTTACGTGTAATCCTAGATAGGAATGTACCTCTTAATTACTTCCGGTGGGTGTACTTGCTGCACGGGTTGTTTTGGTCATGGTCATGGACGAGAACCGTGTTCAGATTTTCAGGCATTTAAAGTTATTGTGGCGTTAATATACGAATTTTATATGGAAAACCCGTATATAATGTGCTCATTAACTTTATGAATTATGCGGTTAATACATAGAATTACATGCATCGGTCACTAGTCTATAAAGGACTCATATTATATAACATCAATGTAAATCAATTAAAAAAAAAGCAATTTACATATGTGATGTTAAATTTTGAAACAACAAACTCTAGACACCAACCAAAGTAAATAATATTAAATCAACCTCAATTGGAAATGAATATGGAGTTCCTCAAGGATCTGTCTTAGGAGCACTGTTATTTATTATATATATTAACGAACTACCGAATATTTTAAACAAATGTGAAATTGTTCTATATGCAGACGACACGTTAATTTTTACAGAAGGCGAAACGGAACAAATATGTCAACAAAATCTAACACAGGATATGATAAAAGTAGAAAAATGGTTAAAAATGAATAAACTTAAATTAAATGAAAGCAAAACTAAAATAATGGAAATAAATATGAATAGTAATATTACAATAACAATCAATAATAAAGAAATAGAAAAAGTGAAACAGATTAAATACCTCGGTTTTATTATAGACAACAAATTAAAATTTAAAGAACACATAGAATATATATGTAAAAAGACTGGCAAAAAAATTGGTTTTTTTAAAAGGATAAGAAATAAAGTAAATATAATAACTGCAATAAACATTTATAATATAATGATTAAACCACATTTTGAATTTGGTTCAACAATAATTTATACATGCTGTACAACTCAACAAATAACAAGACTACAAAAACTTCAAAATAAATCAATGCGCTCAATTTTGAAATGTAACCGTTATACACCTATAGATTATATGTTAAATTGTTTGAAATGGTTAAATATTCAACAACGGCTGGAACTAAACACGCTAATTTTTATCCACAAAATGAAAATAGGAAATGCACCGCAATATCTATGTGAACAATTGAGTTATGTTGGAGAAGTACAACCGTACAATCTTAGAAATGTGATAGATTTTAGAATTCAAACAGCAAGAACTAACGCAATACAGAGAACACTTTTTTACAAAGGCTTAAATTTATTTAACATGTTACCAACTTATATAAAAAATGAAGAAAATTTTGAATTGTTTAAAAGAGGTGTTATAGAGTTTATAAGAAACAACAATATGTAATTATTTTGAAATGTATGATAAAATATAAAGTATTTCAAATACTACTAAATAAATAATAATAATAATAATAATAATAATAATAAAAAAGAATTAAACAGAGCTCTGTTAACAGTTTAACATTGGTCTGTTCATATTGATTGTATGTAAAATAAATAGTGAATGCAGTAACGTTATTTTTTTGGAGCCATGGAAAGGAAAAGTCATGGAGATTTGTGGACGAGGCAGTCATCTAGAAAAGTCTACTTGGTTTTAGTGAGAACTTGAGTTGGAACGAGTTTTTAGAGGTAGGATTTAATGTGGGCACAGTTTTTTAGATGCATGCGGTGTTATTCATATCGATTGTTAAGAGCTTTTAGGCAGACACAATATGACTTAGAGTACACTAGTGAAAACACAATGGCAAAGTAAATGAATTGGTTACAAACTGTTACCTCGACCAGCATACTCTGTCGTTTGAGCTCCTTACGAGTATTTCATCTTTCCAAATTTTATAAAATATCTGAGGGCAGACTGATATTAATAAAACGGAGAAGTTATCCTTCTAAGAAACATATATTAAAGGGTTTCATAAATCTTATTATTAAACTAAATGTAAGCAGACTGACTATGAAAACCCTTTCTTTGTACCTGTTCATACGAGCCAACCCATTGTGCGAAACTTTGGGATTTGTAGTTGATAGATCAGGCACAATATTTCATGTTAATTTTTTGCGTTTTCACAAGCGGTGCTTGATGAGAAGTAAATTAAGAAGCCATGTTAAGTGTGTTAGATAAGTTATTAGCTATCAGTACATTTGTTGACATGATCAATGCTGCCTAAACTCTATAGGGATCTGGAAAGCTATCAAATTCAAAGCCATCGTGGTGGTATGTACATACATACATATGTCATTCACCATAAGCATGTTGTTGCTATGGAAAACCGAGGAGAAATTCGACGTAGGTGTCGGTTGCTGAGTGCAGTTGCTCTGGGAAAATCATTAAACAATGCGATTAAGATAAATCGGTACAGATTTATATGTGGGTAAATCTCTATACTATGTGTATACATACATATGTATGTATGTATGTATGTACATGTGCATATCTGTATGTAACTGCATGAGTCGTCTTGTCCATTCGTCTCTTACTTTCTCTTTACTAAGAAAATAGTGTTTCAACATAATGCTTAACAAATAATCATTAAATGCCAAGCCTATATACAGTTTAAACCGGCAAAACAAGTACAAAGTCCAATGCAACACAACTACTTACATTCATACATATGCATGTAAGTATGTACATAAGCAATGCATTTCAATGCAACGAACTGAAGTGGCAAGTGGAAGGACACTATACAAGATATACAAACAAATTTGATAATAGTTTATGCATATTTTTTAACATCATCAAGCATTGCTACGCAGTTGAAATAAAAATATTCTATGTATAAGAATATAAAGGTAAACGGATTTAAGGATGAATATGTACATACATATGTATGTATAGGGAAATAACTCATATTAAATAAGTATGTACATATGTATCTATACAAATGTAGACCATACGTATGCTTACAAATAATGAATATAACCACTTACCCAATAATTAATAGTTGATGTATTTTTCTTAAAACACTACTGACAGACAATTCAATCTGCAAATAATAATTAAAAAAAAATATTTAATTTAGTGGAAAATAGAAAAATATCAATGCTGTTTTTTAGCACTGGCGTCAGATAACACATACTCATACATACACACATATGTATGTAAAATTGTAAATATGTACAGGCAAAGTATTCAAACCATTTGCAATAAATCCGCTATAAAACTTTTACATACATACATATAAGTACATATAAACAAATGGCCAATCGCAAACAAAGATTCCCGAAATATTTTTTGCACAAGTTATAAAACAAAAGAATGAAATTGCAAAAATATTTATTATAACTGGATTTTTTCTTATTACTTTTTTCGCTTAAGCTCGTTTATTCGAATGTGTACATTTTTACTTTTATCTTTGTTGTCTGCTCTTTCTTTTACCCACGGTATACCGTATATATACGACCTTAACGCGTTCGTTTTCTTTATTTACTACCTATTTTTTTTAATTATTCTTTGGGGTTTTTTATTATCAGGGTGACCGCATATGTATATGTATTCTTTAATAACATATTTTATCGTTTATTTCTATTTGTTTAAACACTTACATTTTATTATTAAATTTCCGTCTTTTTTTTTTGCTTTTAACTTTGTTTTGTTCTTTATCTTCTTTGTTTTAAAAGACTTTTTGTTTTTCACTTAGTTTTTTTTATTCTTTGTTAACCGTCAGCTCAATTTTTATAATAAATTGTTAGCTCTTGAAACTTAAAAACAATCAATCTACGTTGAAGTTTATTAAATATCTTATATTGATTTGTTTTATTGCAATAATTCGATTTTTATTGTTTTATTTCACGCACGAACTAAATAAATTTAACAGCGTCAAACTGGACATCTGAAAATTTCTTACAAAATCACTCGAATGAAGGCAAATAGACGTGAATGTGAGATAAAGACTACGTAAATTAAACTGAAGGGTGTTTCAAATGAATAAAAAGCTGTTTATATTCCAGAGTGCGAAAAACACAAAAATAATGATGCATCTGTAAAGGCTGATGCACAAAGAATTCGTCAAGCGTTTTACGTCGCTTTTTTACAACTGACAGCTAAGTTGAAATAGAAGTTTTCACATGAATGATGACAAATTGTTTTGTGTGGCAGCGAATATCAAACAAAATAAATTTATTCAAGTAAAATTTAGAATGTGGAATCAACTTTTGTGAAAAAAAATTGAGTTCGGTAGACAAAAACTCTTAATGTAATATGCGTAAACAAAGCACTTTGTTGTAATCTCCACAGTCTCTTATCAAGGCAAATTCATTACCAGGTGGCCTTATTAGCCGACGTCGTCATTTGCTGTGCTATCATAAACTATAAAAAAATTGATTGTTGCTTTCTGTATAAAGGGAACATTGTTGCGTTTGCTTTGACAGATGGAGATACACTTAGCGGCGAATGATGTTGTTGTAGGGATAAGATTACCTGTTATTAATTCGCCTCGCTACAATAGTACTCTGAAGGCAAATACATGAATTCGCCTTGAGTACGCTTTGGGAAATGTTCCTCGCCCAGCATTGAGCATTTCTCTGATACAACACTGTTTTATTGACCACAAAGAAGAAAATATTAAAAACAAAGTGAAAAGAGAAATAGAAAAATGATAAAAATCGAGTCAACTGAATAAACGTCTGTGAGAAAAAGTTACAAGTGTGGCAAAGAGTGGATCGTGTACATAAAATTTCCTATAATATTCTAGAAATTAAGTTAATTTATTAAAAAGACAAATTAGTAAAATGCAACTGTCGAATCTTAGCAAATGTTATTTTGGAATATTTATGGTAAGTTAATAAATACATATGAAACAAAAAAATTGTATGGTGTAGACATAAGTACATTAACTACAATAAATAGAAAATTAAAAGGAACACGTATGCTAGACAGGCACAGGTAGCAATTATCCATAATATTTTAACAAAAAAACTTCATCAAATACTTATTTATATATTAACTAAATTTTTGTTATATATTTCATAGGTATTTTATGTCTTTTACCATCCCACAGATAGTGGGGCGGTAGCAATCAACCAGGAAAATATTGATATGATTTTAGGTAAGTTGATTCTTATGTGAACTTAAACTCTTTAGAATATCCTTATTGTATATATAAGCATATGCAAATGTATCGCATGGATTTATATAAATATGTATTAACATATATATGTAGGTACACAAGTGTATAAGGGAGGCTTGCCGGTTATTAATTGATTAATATACATATTTTGTTGGAGCATTTTTACCTATTTGTTGTATTGTTAACAATACAACATTTTTAAACTTTTTATTTGTGTGTTTGAATAGTTTAACAAGTATGTATTGGTATTGTCTGATGATGATGATCCATCTTTGACGTGTCACTTCATATTGTCGCGTGGAAACATTAAAAACATTGTTAGAGAATCCAAATGCGCTTATATTCATACATACATATGTACATACATACATACCTACATATATTGTCTATATGTACTTATATCATGCTGTTACTGGTTTTCTTAAGATAAATTTTATTTTTTATCTGATGAAACGGACAAACAAAATAAATAACAAAAAGTGTAACATATAAATAACCTATGTAGGTATATATCGTCAGTAAAATACAAAAAGCAGTAACTGACAAAAAAAAAAACTAAAAATTTATAAATTGATAGGTAATAATGTATCAACATTAATATGTTCCTCCTTAAAATTTTTACTGGTATACATATTTTTAAAAATAAAGAATTTGAATTCGTAATTACATATAAATAGCACCTATGTACTGTAAAATAATAAAAAGTGCATTTACGGACTTTTAGATTTTAGGTGACTTTATGTTTTTACATATCTATTTCATTTTAGAAACCTATTCATTACTTACATGTATGTATCTATGTATAAATATATACTTATATAAAGATATGATGCCTAGATAAGATCAGAAGACAAACTTATCTAAGATTTCTTAAATAGAAGTAGTTTGTTAGTGCTTAGAAAAATTGTTTGTGGCAATTTAAACATTTTGAGACCATATACACTCTGAAGCTGAACTTTAAATAGGTACAATTAGTCGAATTTTTAACATCACTTATGAGCATTCTTTTATTGTCACGATCTCACGTATGGAATGTTCTTCTTAATAACCAAAATTATATGTTTTTACTTCATTGCCCAAAACTAATTCAGTTTATACCGAATTCCTATGATCTCAATAATAAACTCATCAATTGGCTATCAAGAAGAAGAAAAATTATATATAATAAATGATGTTGTTCTTTTTTTAACATTTTTATTGCTAAAATACACAACCCAATTATGAATTATTGTTCCTGGGATATTTTTTCCGCTTTACATTTCTCCTATTATTAATTGCGATTTCTATCAGGAAAAAATTAAATGATCGTTGTGCCAAAATACTAATAAGCTGATGATATTCGGGTACACTTTTCATCGTTCTGGCAAAATTAACAAAAAACCTTTGTAAAGTTTATTCCACTTGGATCGTTTTTTTATTTTATTTCCTTATATCGAAATAACAGATGTTAAGTTCATATGTTGCAATATGTGTCAAACACCCTTCCAGTCAAGTAAAAATAGTTTTGTTTGATCAGCTTGAAAATGTTTTTGTTGTGTCAAAAGCAAACAATTGTAATAATAATAATTAAACGTAGGTACCTACAATTAAAAAAAAACAAAGAATTTGTCCATGTTTATAAAATTATTGGTAAATTTCTGAATTATAAAAATCTGTTGGATTCTTGTTTGTTTGCTAAAGTTTTACTTCCTGCTTACAATATTTCTATTTGTCTTTTTACCTTTGATTATAGCTTTTTAACATATTACAATACATAGTTATTTAATAAGAAAGTAATTTTTACAAACACACACAAACATTTGTACATACATACATACACATAGGCATTTCCACAGAAAAGTCTACTTTTTGTCCCGTTCGCCACCCCGCAATAAAGCTTGTTTCTACAAAACAAAATTTTTTTTTTTTTATATTCTGTTTTCTATATTGGAGTAGCTTGTAGCGAACAAGACACAAAAGTAGACTTTTCTGTGGAAGCTACCATATACCAACTTAATAACACTTCAAAAGTGATGCTAACTTTTGTCGCATTTTTAAACATACTGAGCAAAAATATTTTTATTAAAAATTTGGCAAAATATATGTAGTATATGAACAATCCTTTTTTATTTCTAACTATAAAAATTACTAAAACGAAGAAAGAAAATGAGCCATAATGACAATAGCCGAAACTCAGCCCCTAATATGAAAAAGAAAACTAAAAAAAATCCCCTTTTAGAAAAAACCAAATATGTGACCTTCTCCGAGAAAAGGGACCTAGTGTGTCAAAAAACGGGTTTGGACTTAAGAGTGGATTAAGAGTGATAATGTGTTCTTTGAAACTTTTTAAATGCTTTTGTCTCAAAACTTAATTTTCACAACTACATAGGTCCTTTTTCTCGGTCATACCTATATATATATATATTTTTTTTTTGCTTTAATATGCAATGAGGTGTATGTAATTATAAAGCATATGTATGTATGTATGTGCAATAAAACCAAATTTCTTTCTTTTTTTTTCATTTCAGCCTCCAATGAGCTAGTATTTTTAAATTTCTATGCAGACTGGTGTCGCTTCAGTAACTTATTAGCGCCAATTTTTAACGATGGTGCTGACAAGGTAAAGTTATGGGAGATATAAAAATCTAATTGTAAAATGTAACAATTTAGAACGTAAGAAAGCTGATGATAAACTCCTTTTTTCTATTTTGTGATTTAAAATTTTAAGTTTTCTCTTTTAATCTCTTATGTGTATTTTTTTTTTCTTCCGCCAATGTGACCATTGTGCTGTTAATTTTTCTCCAGCTGGCCTTTGTTTAAATTAAATATTTAATCTTGCAAAGTAATTAATTCTTTTTCTTTAAAAATATGTTTCTGAGTCTTATAAAAATTATTTTTATTTTTTTTTCAAATACATGTTAACAAGGCAATTAAATTGTCAAGGCAATGAATTCGTCAGTATTATTTATAGCGGCTTTTACCGTTTGAGTTGTAAATTCCTGTAAGGTATTCTGCCTTTTTAAATCTGTTGGCCCGTGCTGTTATTTTTTCCCCCAACCCACCACCAAAATTGTTTTTTACTTTTTTGAGCTTTGGCTGCCTGGAGCCAAAAAATGCCCGTCAGTGATTTTAACCTTATAAAAATCGAAAGAATCTCTTAAATCATTTTTTACTATTTTCTTTTTGCAGGTTAAAGAACATTTTCCAGAACAAGGCAAAGTTGTTTTCGGTAAAGTAGATTGTGATAAAGAAAAATCTCTTGCAACTCGTTTCCAGATTAGCAAATATCCTACACTTAAAGTTGTGCTCAATGGTGCGCTAGCTAAGCGCGAATTTCGCGGAAAGCGTTCTGCGGATGCTTTCTTAGAATATGTTAAGAGGCAATTAGAAGATCCTTGTAAAGAGTTTACAGATGTCAGACATTTAATGGATCTTGATAAAGATAAGCGCATTATTATTGGCTATTTTGATCGTCGTGATCAGCCTGAATATCATATATTCCGCAAAGTGGCTACAAATCTTAAGGATGATTGTCAGTTTCATGTTGGTTTTGGAGATGTTTCGAAAGCTATGCATCCGCCAGGTATATTGCGCTCTTTTTATTTTAAATCTACTCTGAATTTTATTAACAAAATTAACAATTTGCATGATTTTTTATATGTACTTTATTTATTAATTTTGTATTCGAGTTTTTACAATTTCCAACTAGTATGTATGTATGCACATATGTATTTCTATTAACCCTGTAACCCCTTTTTAATATTCTTCATCAATATGTAACCGCAAAGCTGTTGAAGATGAACAACTAGGTAATATTATACAGAAAATTTCTTTAGGTAATTATTATTATATAATTTTCTTTTCTTTTATTTTTTTTTTGTTTGTTTAATTCATTCAACGCAATATTTTTAATTATCGCAATTGTCACATTTTTGTCATTAATTCAGTAATAAAACTAAAAAAAAAGAATTCAGTGGTCAGAGGTTGAAGGAAGCAGCAAACATAATTAACAAAATTTGATTATACAAAATGCAAAAGCTTTACAAAAATTTTGATTATAAAAATTATTTTTTCACTATAATAACAATAATTCATATATTAATATTCATATATTAATTAATAAATGTATGTATATTAATTTGCTGTTTATTATCTGACCAAAATTCGTGATGCTATTCGATTTTTTTTTTTTATTAAAAAAAAAATTGATGTTATTAGTAAAACAACAACAATAATAACACCAAATTTTTGTAGGTTTCTTTTCGTTTGAACTTTGACAGATGATTTCATATGCAATTTGACAAATTGGAAAAGTCAGCTGACAATTAGCTGCTCTAATAGGGGTACTTGATTCAATCGGACTTGGTCTATCTTAAGGCCCAACTATAATATGCATAAGCTAGCTTAAGTCAGCTTAAGCAACTGTGCAAATACATGTAAAGGCCCAACTATAATATGCATAAGCTAGCTTAAGCAACTGTGCGAATACATGTAAATCGTATGTGGCAACTATAATGAACTTAAGGCAAAATTTTCGTTAAGTTTTATGAAACGTCATTTGCTTAAGCAAAGTGCGAAACTGAACGCACATTCCGTACGGAATCAGCTTTTCTACTAATACATACATACATATGTATATTTGTACGTAAAAATAAATTAATAATTTTGAAAATGGAAAAAGAAGACGAAATAGTTTACATATAAAATTTAATAGAAAATATGGAAGAAAATAAGTGTATATACACGAAAGTGACATTTCATATATTTTATTTAACATATTTTATTTCCACTAATGTATATTTTAGTACTTTTGCCCTTAAATAAAATAAATACTACAAAGTACATAATTTCGGTTGTATCTTTTCTTATTATTAGTAAAAATAGTAATATACATACATATGTACGTATATTTTAGCATATTTTTTTTAATTACAATCGTTTTATATACATTTGAGTACAAGACTCAATTTGTTTAAGATAAATAAGAAGATACAAATTTTTCGAAAAATTATTTATGCTACATATGTGTGCAACTATGACTACTTAAATTTTAAGTCGCATAAGTACATTATAGCCACCTAAAAGTCTCTGCAAATTTGCTTAAGCATTTGACAGACTTTTCGTTCAATTTTGACATTAGCTTAAGCCAGCTTATGTATATTATGGTTCGGCCTTAAATCGTATGTGGCAACTATAAAGGCCCAACCATAATATGCATAAGCTGGCTTAAGCTAATATCAAAATTGAACGAAAAGTCTGTCAAATGCTTAAGCAAATTTGCAGAGACTTTTAGGTGGCTATAATGTACTTATACGACTTAAAATTTAAGTAGTCATAGTTGCATACATACATATGTAGCATAATTAAATTTTCGAAAAATTTGTATCTTCTTATTTATCCTAAACAAATTGAGTCTTGTACTCAAATGTATATAAAACGATTGTAATTAAAAAAAAATATGCTAAAATATACGTATGTACATATATTATTATTTTTACTAATAATAAGAAAAGATACAACCGAAATTATGTACTTTATAGTATTTATTTTATTTAAGGGCAAAAGTACTAAAATATACATTAGTGGAAATAAAATATGTTAAATAAAATATATGAAATGTCACTTTCGTGTACAGACACTTCTTTTCTTCCACATTTTCTATTAAATTTTATATGTAAACTATTTCGTCTTCTTTTTCCATTTTCAAAATTAATTTATTTTTACGTACAAACATACATATGTATGTATGTATTAGTAGAAAAGCTGATTCCGTACGGAATGTGCGTTCAGTTTCGCACTTTGCTTAAGCAAATGACGTTTCATAAAACTTAACGAAAATTTTGCTTAAGTTCATTATAGTTGCCACATACGATTTACATGTATTCGCACAGTTGCTTAAGCTGACTTAAGCTAGCTTATGCATATTATAGTTGGGCCTTTAAGCTAGCATATGCATATTATAGTTGGGCCTTAATGAACTAAAGCAAACTTTTCGTTAAGTTTTATGAAACGTCATTTGCTGAAGCAAAGTGCGAAACTGAATGCACATTCCGTACGGAATCAGCTTTTCTACAAATACATACATATGTACATATGTATGTATGATTGTACGTAAAATAAATTAATTATGAAAATTGAAAAAGAAGACAAAATAGTTAACATATTAAATTTAATAGAAAATGTGGAAAAAAAGAAATGTCTGCGCATGAAACTGATATTTTTTTTTTCATTCATTTTTTTTTATTTTATTTAACATATTAAAGTATAACCACAAAACAACTCTTTGACATTTGCCGTTAAAAAAGAGGTGGGGCAAAAAATAGTCAGATGTAGTAGCGCTGCCACCTGGTTTAACACGCCTTTATACTGAATTCTGGGATAATAAGAAATGTTTTGAATGTGGAGTTTACTGTATAATTAAACGTGGTCTATTGATCTGTAATTATCAAATGTTTTTTTTATGTATTCAAAACCATCATATTGATTCATTGCATTTTTTGATTAATATGCGTAATTTGCAAAAGCAAGCAATGATAGACATTTAGTAAACAGCCACATTGATGTGAATCATGCATTGTCATCTTTAATAATTTTAACTTTAAGTGATATCTAAGTATTCATTAAAGAAAAGACAAAAATATATCATTTGAATTGCTAACTAGCAGACCTCTGATGCATTGCACACATTCAAAATCTTAACTTTCCGTTAGGACTGAGTGTTCATACACAAATAAATTTAATATTTTATATAGAAAATGTTTAAAATCTTCTTATATATAATTTAATACAGCTCTTCCATTACAATTGTATTAAACACACATCCATTTTTGATCACAAATTATTAAAATGCAAATAAATTAAGAAAATTTTAATTGTCTTTATATTTATTTCAGGTACACCAATTATTGTCTTTAGACCCGATGTCGCAAAAAGTCATGAAAATGATGAAACTTATACTGGCAGTATGAAGAATCTCGATGAATTGCTTACATGGATGCAAGGAAAATGTATACCTTTGGTACGAGAAATAACATTTGAAAATGCGGAAGAATTAACCGAAGAAGGCCTGCCATTCTTGATATTGTTCCATCATCCAAATGATACCGAGTCTATCAAAGATTACAAGGCGATTATTGAACAGCAATTGCTAGATGAAAAACGTTAGTTTCAATCCATGTTAAAATTAATTCCAAAAACTTATGTAATTTTTTTTTTCCCATTTTCATATTTTGTAGAAAACTTGAATTTTCTTACTGCTAATGGTAAACTATTCGAGCATCCATTGCATCATTTGGATAAATCGGAAAAGGATTTGCCGCTTATTGCCATTGATTCATTCAGACATATGTACTTATTTCCTAACTTTAAAGATATGTACATTCCGGGAAAACTAAAAGAATTTCTACAAGATTTATATAACGGAAAACTGCATCGGTTAGTATTAAATTTATTAAGAAGGTTTAATTAAATATAACAACGTTTATTTATGTTTCTAGTGAATTTCATTATGGTCCCGATTTGTCTGGCAATGATGTACAAACTGATGCAGTGATTACCTCGCCGAAAGAGTCGTCATTTAAGAATTTAAGTCCTTCTAAAAATCGTTACACTCTGCTGGGCAAAGATGAATTATAAAATGTAAATAAATATGTATTAAATTTTCACCAAATCATGCACATGAATATTTCTCATTAATAATTTTTTTCTTTTATTGAAGAAGAAAAAACAAAATTAAGTATTTTGATGTGCTTGTTTGTGCTGTAACTCCAATTTCTTTCCTTCTTTATTTTTATTTTAATTTTTTATGATAAAAATAAAACTTTTTTTTACACTAAAAAAAAAATAAAGAAAATAATTATGTATTAAATTGATTAGTAAAATAACACTGCAATTTTGTGAATAATTCGCAAGGCAATTGAAAGCCATCAATTCGGTGGAGAATTGTTCATGTTGCATAGTGCATTCATCTAGTATGTACGATATATTGTAGCAACATTTTATGTTTTTTTTTTTCTGTCGCATACTTTTGAATTTTGTTTAATTTAATAATAAATACATATAAAAATTAATAATAATGAAAAAGAAATATTAAAGCTTCTTCTATCTTTATCTACCATTTTGGAATATGCCTTAAAATGGATTCCTAAATTATTTTCTTACATCAAACTTTATGCATTTCTCTTTTAACCAATTAAAAATATGTTCCATTTGACTTATGTTCTACTTTAAACAAAAAAACCGGTACTAAAGACTTCCTTAATATTAAATTGCTTTTCTGCCTTTTATTTTAGTTATGAAAACGTATGTTTATCTATTAAGAAGAGTTTTGTAACAAAGTTAATATTTTAAAAGTAATAAATTATAAAAAAAAAACTCTAAAAAACAGTAGTTTGTACAATGTATAATAAATTATGTAAAATAAAGTTTAGATTTAATAAAGAAAAATAAAATAAAGAAAACGGAGTACATAGTTATTTTTCAAATTCATAAATCTGTAAATCGATGGCCGCCAGCTTAACTAAAACTACGTTTAAATGTTCAATGATTTATTAATTTTATGTAAAATAAAAATAAAAATATTTTTATATAAAGCCACAGTTGATTAGCAAAACTAGTCCTTATAATAACAGACGTGTATTTAACATACTATGAAGTAAAATAACAATACAGGAAGCTGTGGCATTCAAACAATTCCGGCGATTGGTTTCACTTTTCGCACCATTATCGAATTGCTGTCGTTCATGCCCTGGATGACTTTAAATAGTAAAAAAATTTAGAGCTGGTATAAAAAATAATTTAAGAATATTTTGTAATTTGTGTGTTTACTCATCGGTGTTATTAACACTTTGCGTAGAAATTTTATTGTGAGATCGAGTGTCTAGTTCCATTGCTTTGTTTGTTAGCACTAATTTGAATGCAGCGAAAATCAAAGTGATTTAAATAAAAAAATATACATATACACATACTTGTATACGTGTAAATTTTAGCAACTTGTTTAGAAATTTCGCACGCTACTGTGACAACTACATAAAAGGTATAGCATATAGAACTTGTTACCTTTTTTTATATTCATTAGGCATACGAGTTGTATCAATTAAAAGATTTTTATCTTAAACAAAACACAATTATTTTGTTTAAATTTTATGTATAAATTTATTTTAATACGTATCAAAATACACTATTTTGCTATAGTTAAAGTCATGGACGGAATGTAATTACAGTTTGAGATAAATAACAATATTCGAGACTTATACTACATGCAAAAAATACATTATAGGTTTTTTATAAATCACTTAATTTAAAGTGTTTAACTTTTGTGAAGTGTGTAAAAGTTAAGCAAAAAAGAATGTATGTAGGTATATTAAAATTTTTCGAAAAATTAAATTTTTTTCTTGAAAAGAAAACGTCTTAATTTTACTTTTTTTAGCTTAAGAGCACTTGCTGATAAAATTGAAAGTTTGATATGCATGAATTTGTTGAAATAAACTAGAATCGTACTATTTCAAATATTGTCGTCTGTTCGCGATAAATAACGATATTGCTATCACAGCAACAGTAGTAGGCAGCAAATGAGTTTGTAGTTTCGTAGAACCGCTCTATAAAATAAATAAAATAATTAAGTATTTCAGCAGGAGAATAGCCTAAAAGGTTTTAAAACAATTGACTTGAAGTCACTGATACATGTTTGGCAATATTTCAATGGCAACGCCAACCCATTTTGGGACAAAATGTACAGAGAAGAGAACGCATATTTAACCTAATCACCCAATTCTGCTTAATGTAATACTTACAATTACATAATAGTTACATCTATCACCCCGGCAGCATTCGTGACAAGACCAATCTTCATACCAAATGTGTGTGCAATAGGGCATATGCCGTTTACGTTTTGCTTGACACATCGATTTAGTCATGCATCGCTTTGAAACGTAATACTGTTTAAGGGCTCCCTGAGAGAAATATGGCTGACTGCCCCAGCGTATTTCAGTACCGCAAACATCTTCACCAGGTTCACAAGTTTTTATTGTATTTAAACATTTTTCAACATTGCCTGTTTGATTTGAACAAACATAACATTCCAAGCCAGCAACAAAATTAACTGCAAATGTCAATAATGAGTTTATTGGTTCAGTCATTGCTGTGGGCATACTTTTTAGTATTTCTCTACAAACCTTGTGCACAATAATAAATTGTTATTATTGATATAATGGCTATTTTCCATATTTCCATAGTATATCAGAAAATTAACAAAAGTTTAATAAAAATATATAATATCAGAGCGAACAAGTGTTTACTAAATTTGACAATTATTAATTAACCACTCCCCATAACACATGGTTGCTTAACCATTAACATGGTTGCTATCGACGTAGTTTAGTTATTCGGCTTGATTATTTAGCGTAACGTAACGTACTAATTTACCCCTAGGCTTATCCCTACAACAATGCAGCAATAAAGAAACAAAACGTAGTTCGCTACTACAAAATTACTAATCTATCCAGAAATGCAACACTATTTGTATAAAAAAAATAATTTTGTTTACAATTTTTGACAGTCTGATAGACGAACTTGTTCTGTTTTTGTAGAACTAACACTCCGGGGATGACTCTTAAGCTGAATCTGAAAGCTTGTAGAAATTCATTATGTTGATGACTTGTCTTGACCAGGGATTGAACCTAGGCCATAGCTTGTTTACTAGTCCACATGCTTACCACCCTGTCCTTACGTTGATCCCATCTTGGCACCGACAAAGAAACAGAAAGATGACAAAGGAAAGACGGAATATAAAAAGTTAAACGAATTAAATATATTAGTATGGATTCAAGGTTCACAAAGTGATTTATTTCAGATATGTGAAGAATAAAATTATCACATGGATTAGCGCTAACCCCTTAATAACAATTTCTTTATGTTTTTGTTAGATATTATGTTAAATTGTTTGGCGATGTAATTTTTAAAACCTGGCCGATTTTAAATAAGATTTAGAGGATTTTCAAAAAGAGTCTCTGTGGCATCTCCAGCAGAATAACTTTTTTTTGCTTCAATGATGGCCATATATATTTCTGCTGGCAGTACTGTCTGACAACATTAAACAAGAAAGGAGAAAACGTCATTCTTGTGTTATTGTGTATAGAAAAAGTGAAAATTGATTTTTTCTTTGTGAGAAATTCGAGAAAACTATTAAATAACTTCTAGAGAAGCAATAAAATGGGTGCAGCCTTCTTTCCGATTTTATTCTTTACTGCAATATGGGGAAGCGTTGGAATTGGTTTGCCATTGATGACACCAAAGGGTCCACATCAAAATCTTATACGTTGTACATTAATGTTAACAGGAGCGACATGCTGGCTCTTTTGGCTGTGCTGCTATATGGCACAAATGAATCCATTAATTGGTCCAAAATTAAGTCAACATGCGATTTATATGATTGCCAAAGAATGGGGTGATGGAATTAAAGAGGGCTAAGTTCGTTAACAACCCGATTCCTGAGAACCTGCAGAAATTAACTGTACAGAGAAGTGCTATAAATATTAAAAATAGCATACTTATTATGTACGGTAGTTTGTTATTTTAAATGTTCTTATGTACAGCAGTATCCTCTACATTCCTCTTTAGAATAAATTGTATTTATTGCATAATTTTCGTTTAGTTCAAATTTATAATGAAAATCTCTAATGTATGTATTAATGTTAGTTTATTTTTCTTTAAAACCTCCTACATTTGCATACCTACATACATATATAAAATACTTTATAGTGAAATAAATCGATATTTATCTGTAAATAATATTCAAGAATTTATATGTGTCAGTTTCAGTTAAAAGGACTTTATGGGCAAAAAATTAGTTTTGGAGAAAAACGATTTTGAAGTTAACAAGTTAATTTTGAAACGCCTGAACGCTTTTATAGCTCGAAACACGTTATAAGGGGTTTTTGGGTCTCGCTGATTACGAATCTGGTATTGGATTTTGAAAATTCAAAATGGCGGACAATTTTTTTGTAATATTATTGAATTTGTTCAATCTGATCAATTACAAAAACTTTATCCACCATTTAGGATTTTTAAAATTTAATACCAGATTCGTAATCGGCGGTACCGAAAACCTCCGAAAAGTGAGTTTCAAGTAAATTAGATCAATTTTGTTACATCGGGTTCTTTTCTTATCAAAGGTGTATTTTAAAGCTTACTTATGACAAAAGTAATGCAGTTAGAAAACTGCGGTTTGCTGCATTAGAAAGAGCGTATTGTCTATTTTGAGAATCTCCAAAAAAGTCAAAATCGATTTTTTTCATCCATAGGTTCATTTTAAATAAACTGACACATATATTAATGAAGATTAAAATTGCTTAAAACGTTCTAAATTCTTAAATTTAAATCATTTCATTTACTATATATGTAGATGCATCTCTAACTTGTTTACAGGAATACAGTTTCCAGTTTTACAGTTAGTTTACAGTTTCTCTTTTACTAGATCTGTCAGAAATCCCCAGATTTGCATTCCGCGTATTTACTCTTACACCTACGAACAGTGAAAAAAAAAATTGTGTGGTGTGGGATCGACTTAGGATGAGGTATCTGAACTTATTCATGATTTTGGAATTTTATTTTTTACTCCTTTTTTGTTTTATATAGTAACCTAATGTATATATGTATGTACATATTTCGCTTTTTATAACTATAATACATATTATTAATGGCCAAGAGGCTAATGTATTATAAATTAATTAAATAAATAAATAAAAAAATAAATAAAAAAAACGTATATTTGAAGCCATTTATGTATATCTAATTTGAGTACACTCACAGGAATCTATCAGTACTTATATTAAAACCAGTTCAAAAGTACGATAAGTGCGATTTTAATTTACGAAATCAAGTGTCAAAGAGATTAAATCAAGTATGGGTTCTTCAAGTGCTAAATATTTAATTTTAAGCGAAAAATCTTATTGGTTTAAGAAACGAATTGGCCACAATGTTCAACGAAGGGAAATTGAAATAAAAAACTCAGTTGCGTCGCACCAACAGACAATTATATTTATTTAATTACCAAATAATTAAATAAATAAGATAAGTTATTAGTAGAATGAAAATAGAAGTCGTTTTTAGTAGATTTTAATATTTTCCATTGTTAAACAGATCATAAATGGTAATTTAAAAAAATTCAATGTGATTTTTGCGTGTATATTTAAATAATGTAAAAAATTTCTAAATTTTAAAAATTGATCTACATGAATATTTTAATAAATAGTTCCCGAAACTCCAGGACCATATTGATAGCCGGCAGCAGCGGCAACGGGTGGTACAAAACCGGGTGTACCCAAAGCTCCGAAGCCACCTCCAATAATGCTGTTACCATAACCGCCGGAATAGTAGCTGGATGGATAGCTGTTGTAACCGCTATAGCCAGTGCGACCGTAAGGATAAGAACCACTTAAACGATTATAGTACGAGCTGTAGGGATATGAGTTGTAGCCACCAGAGTAAGCGCCATAGCCACCAGTACCAGCATATCCACCAGTACCAGCATATCCACCAGTACCAGCATAACCCCCTGTTCCAGCATAGCCACCGTAACCGCCATAGCCACCAGAATAACCATTATAGCCAGGATAACCTGCATAACCATCTTTAAAAATGAATAGTTAAATAATTTAAGTAGATAATCGGTGTGTTTGTATTATTGTCCCCACTAGACTTCTTGAGGCAAATACATTAATTTTTTAACTTACAATACGTTAAAAATTACTAAGAAGGAACTTGAAAACATAAAGACAAATTTTTAACATACCAGTCAAGGCGAATTCAATACCTACTATTGAATTTGCCTTGTCAATTAAAAAAATCATTGCCATACAAAATGAGAGATTTTTTTTTTATTGCATGAGTATGGCAATACAAGGAAACGTTACATAATTACATCAAGGAAACGTTACATAATTACATCATGATGTACTCATTGAATAAGAAGAAGAAGTACCGCAATTTTCAAGACGCGTGTGTAAAAATATAAAAAATATGTGATAAAAATTTTAAAATAAATAAAATGCAGAGAGAAACAAAATAGTGCATCTAAATAGATCAAATATCGAATAATGATAAAAATAAAAAAACAATTGAGTGTAAAACCACAGGGCGAACAATCGTTATGGAAAACAAATTGTAGAAATTTGTATATGCATATGTATGTATGTATTTATACATATGAATATACCGCGCACTATATCAACTCAACATTTTTCAAAATGTATTTTAATTCAAAAAACTATTCACAGATTAAACATGTTAAGACTTTAAAAGTTAATTTTCTATTCCCGCCTTAATTAACTGCAAAAATATCTCCGTTCATGTATTTTGTCTCTACTGAACATTTCTGATTTTTGAGTTGTGCCTATTTTACTGCAGTTTTTTAAAAATTTAAAATTTACTTACCCAAACCCAACTTTGATTGGTAGGGATTATAGTAACCAGCACCATAGGCACCTCCAAGAGTATCTACACCTGTGCCATATGCACCAATACCGCTGTATCCACCAACATAACGTTTTTCTTGATGCTTTTCTTGCCACGGACTTAAACTGCTTGATGAAGTCGATAACTCCTGGGCATTTGCGGAATTTTCTGATGCCAATGCTACTAAGTCCTTCTCAGCTTGCACAACTGCGACGAAAGTTACGAAAAGTACGCATATGGTCTAGAATGATTTAATTTTATGCACTTATCAATATAATTTCACAAATATCGGGTTTTTTGTTTTATCATCGCATTTCGATTTTATATTTTTCAAAGTATTCCTTTCAGGATACTTACAAAAGACTTCATATTGCTAAAAATTTGTTTTAAACAGAAACAGCGAACAATTAACGCTAAAACTACACAACCACTACTAATGATCATTTCATGGGAGTTTTAAGCTTTTATAGCGATTTTTAAAAAGTGACTAAGCACGCATTAAGAAGCAGATACGTACTTAATAAAAAGCATTGTTTTTTAATATTTAAAGTTTCTTTTTTGCTATTTTATTATCTATCACTTAGCGTATGTGTAAAACACAATGGCCATTTAAAAGTACAGAATCTACGATTGCTATTATATTTGTAATAAATATTTATATTTATTTTGCTAAAAAAAAAGAGATCAATAACATCCGTGTGATTTGTGAAAATGTTCCTAGTTTTTACATGCACATTTTTTCGAGTGCCATAAGAATGTTTTTGGAATGGAAAATGTCATCAAAAGTTATTTTTTGTGTACATATGCGACATTTAAGGATGTGCTATTGAGGTTAAGTTTTAAAATTTACATAATGGGAAAGTCTATCTTTGTCCGACTAAGTTACAGAATAATTTTGTTTTGTTTAAAACCCGTCACTTGTTTAAATGTTATAAGCATTTTAATTTAAAGTATTTTAAAAAGAAGATTTTTCTTCGCAAATTAAAAAAAAAATAATGTGGAAACATATTTATCCGATATTTGCCACTAGGTCTAAAAGTTTTGTGCCGAAAATTTGAGCCAAATCGGACAATATTTTCTAAACGCGCATCGAGGTCAAAGGTAAGGTATTTTTATATTTAATATATACGAGGGTGGTGTTGGCTGAAGTGGTTAGCGTGTTGACTACTAAGCAAACAATGATTTGGGGCCTAGGTTCAAACCCTGGCCAGAGCAAGTCAATAAACATGATTTATTTCTGTAATGTACAATTGAGACAATGTATTAATTGTTGTCGGACTATTTAAGTGATGAAGGCATAACACTGGTCACTAAAAAAATGTTCCAACAGCGATTGATGTTGTTTCAAGCTAATGAACACAACATCGCCCTCCTTCGTCGGTTAGCAGAAACATCGGCGAAGTAAAACAATTAATAAAAATGCCTGCTAATACAGTTTAACAAAGTTAATGCGTCTACTTAACACCGGAGGCGTCTCAAACTGTTATAAAAATTAACATAACGCGAAAAACAGAGTTGTAAAAGAGTTAAGCCTTCTAAATTTTCAACATCTATGTTCTCTATCCCTCTACCTGAGTTCCGCCACAGTGCACTGCGTACGTAGGGGTCATCCCCGGAGTGCTGGTTCTAATTAAAAAAAAAAGATTTGGTAAACTCGTTTATCTAACGAAAATATGTAGATTTATTTATTTTTTTTGGTAATTAACCCTCAAATTTGCTTTAGGTCAAAGCGGCCCACAAACTAATTTATCGCAAAAATTTTCAATAAATGTATGTATGTGGCCGGAAATTGATAGATGATAGCTTTTATTCAAAAAATGTTAATTATATAAACAAATTTTTATATACAACAACCGTTAATTTTAACGGATTTTAATAATAAATTCCAAGGCGTACTAGATTTTTAAAATAGGTTTGATTTGTGTTTTGCCTCAAAAATTACATAAATTTCATTTAGTTTTGTGAACTACCGGTTTAAAGTCCTTTCCGTGAGACATTTTTTGTGAATTGTATAATAAAATATATAATAATGCCCTCTTTAAGAGAAGACATATTTTTAATAGGCTTTTCAAAACATCAAATAGTAAGGTTCCCTCGAATGGGATGTGCCTTGAAAATTTTTTTTCATAGTATGATGACAACGAAGCTAACAGCGCAAAATAGTGCTGATCTTGTGAGAGAGTGTTCTATTTTTTGGGAAAGGGCCCGTATTTATGTTAACGATTTGCATTTGTGTGCAAGAAAAATGGTGCGGCTGTATGAGGAATGGAAAGATTTAAAAAATATATATCTAGAGCATTGGTGCCCAGGCCCTATGCTCTTCATGCTCATTTGTATTTGTAATACTCTTAGCTATAGGCTGTGTGTTTTAATATACTCATACATCTTTCAGCAACCTCAATGAGAAATACACAAACAACTTTGTCTTATTAGTTTTTTTGTCGTTCTTCACTGTATACTCGCAAGAGCAAAGCAACAACACTTTCGTATGCTTTGCTGGTAAACATTGACGACAGCGATCATCAATGTACATTTTGTTTTTGTTTAACGTATGATATGAAATAAATATATGAAATATATTTTTTGTGTTTTCTTTGCATGCATTTGTTTTTACAACAAAAAATTTTGAATAAAAATTTGTTTTTCTTTAAATGTATTGGTGTTTGCTCTTCCATAAGGAACTTGCGGGCACCGCGGATCTAGAGTGTCCGACATTCGTTAATATAGAAGCCAACTGTGGAGGCATAATTTAGACGATAATTTCGATATTGCTCGTAGTGATGCACTGGAAGTAATAGATATTGAAAAAGACAAAGAATTTTTAGTTAAACAAAGAGTGAAAATACGCGAAGGGTGTATATTGGGAGTGGACGGTAATCTAAAGGTACGGTCACATCTGGCACACATTTGCCCAAAAAAGCGTAACCACTATATACGAATGAAAACACTTTTGATTTAAATACCTGTTTATTACATTACACAGTTTTCTACATAATTTATAGAAAATGTAATAGAATCTTATCTTATTAGATGCTGTTTAACTTAATAAATAAATGCATAAATCTAAAAGTTTTTCATTCTTATTTAGTGGTTACGCTTTTTCGGGCAAATGTTTGCCAGATGTGACCGTACCTTAAGGAAAAATAAATCGTAGAAAACTCTAACGTAAAAAATTAAGGGACGAATTACCATCAACTTTATGAGGTAAAAATTTAATTAAATATTATCGTATATAACGTTGTTTTAAATTTAAAAAAGGGTAAAAGGGCGTTTCAAAACAGTAATATTTTTTATTGAATGTATTAAATATATGGCATATTTTCTTAAATTCCAAAACTAATAACGGAAAACTTATGATGGAAGCTAGAAGACTAGTGTGCTTCAAAGTATCTTCTAAAATATTTCCAAAATGCGCAATTTTTTTGGGAATTGCGGACAAAATTAATGTGTTATTTTTTATGCTTTACCTCAAATAATTTCCCATTGTTCAGCCACTTAATTCCATGATAAAGCCCTTGATATCCTCAAGTTTACACTTCGGGATATCACTAATGCCCTCATGGAAACGCGTGCTCAGCCATCTTTGCCTTGGGAGTGCCATTTTCCCACATGGTGGTCCTCGCTCTAACCGAGCAATGGCCAGTCAACGCGCCTACTAAGACTCTCAAAACCTTTCTATTCATTCCCAGAAGCAGATCAGATTTACCTGAGTCTAGTTCAGTCCATATGGACCTCTAGACTCTACAATCTTCTCTATTCTTCCAGGTTCTGCTAATCACCCAATTACTGCATTCCCTTTAGTAGTATCAGATTGGAGTTTTAACCGATCTGTCATCATCTAATTCTGACCCCATTCTTGCAAGCTTATCAGCGATTTCGTTTCCCCCAATATTGCAATGTCCTGGTACCATACATGGGACGTTTTCATTGGCATTGAATTTTCATTGGCATTATTTTAAACATTTACAATGAAAAAAAAATCAGTACCAATAAATGCCATTGCTTTTTTTTTTTAATATAATTTTTTCTACTATTTATAATGAAAAAACAATGAAAGCTTTGAAATACTAATTACAATTGATAAAAAAATAATTAATACTATCTGTATAAAAAAAAATATAGTCACATAAGCTTTTGAAAAATTAAAATTATAAATTAAAATACAAACCAAGCTATGTACATATATTTAATACATACGCCTACACACATATATATGTAAATAAATATGTGAAATAATATTGACGTTTAATACTGATAATGCTTTTGAAAAACTTTAGCATTGATTATTTGTAATGCTTTTACTTTTTAAATAACTAATAATGAAATTATTTCATTGAAAAGCATTAGCATTGTTCAAAAAATTTATTATGCTAAAAATTTAATTGGCATTGTTTATAAGTCAATACCAATGAAATCGACAATTAATTAGTCAATTTATTTAATTACTCCCATGTATGCCTGGTACCAAAATTTGTCCATAAGCAAGTTGAGAGATCGCCTACACTTGCTGACCAGCTTCGATTTGACACTATGTCTTTTCAAAGCTTTCAGCGCCGCCTGACTGTCATCGTGGAATGTTACCTCCACGCCTTCAGTTACGTGTTCTGTCACTAGTTCCGTGGCCCTGAGGATCGCTAGTATCTCAGCCTGAAATACACTACATTCATTCGAATGTCTCTTCCTAAAAAATAAACGTCAGCGGTCTTTACAGATGGATCGAAAATGGAAATTTTTAACCATAAATATTTGACAAATAAAAATTATGCAGCAATTCGTTTTTCTGAAACCTCTAAAGTCATTTCAGTATTAATATATGAAAAAATGTAAGAAAAACATGCAAATTTTTCTAACCGATATTGATATTTTTTTAAAGATAAAAAAATATCACATGCGAGTATTAAGCTACGTTCACATTTATCAAATATTTGCCCAAAAAAACGTAACCAATAGTTTTGCTAAGGGATAGTGTCATTTAACACGATTTTTATATTACAAAATAAAATTAATTCTTCTCCAAAAGAGTATTTTTATACAGTTTTTAAAAAATTCGAACCCAAAATTAAAAAAATATTGGAATTAAAGGAAATAAATTATTAGTTTTTTTCTTGGTTACGTTTTTTTCGACAAATATTTGATAAATGTGAACGTAGCTTTACAGCCATAAATATTAAAAAAAATGGATATTGAAGGAACCACATTGATTCAAAATAGGCCAACTCATTTTATAATTACATATGTATAAATTTTAGGGCTTGTTTTTTTCTCTTTAAAAATCTATTAAATATATTTTATAGATAAAATCAATGCTAACCTAAAGTCGGATTGTATTTTAATTAATAATTACGTATACGTCATGTACTTACTATGTTCTGAAATTAATTTGTTTTTGTCTTAAAGATGATTTTAGATATTAAATATTGAGTTTGTACTAAATATAATAAATACACTGTGTATTGTGATTTTTGACATGAACTTTATTTTTTTATTTTTTATTATAAACTTGATTGTTCAAAAATAGTTTTGGTGGTCAATAGTTTGTTTTTAACATTATCGGCCTGGCCTGTGTGGAATAGAAACAAAACATTAAAAAACGTAACAGCAACAAACAACAAATAACAATGGCGGTCTTTTTATGTCGAAACAAAAGTACAACAATATTAAATTACTAAATTTAAAGGCACACACACACAAACACACACATGCATTTGTAATAATTTATTTAATAATAAATGTTTGTTCAAGTCAAAAAAGAAATACTATGTATTTGCAAATATTGACAATTATGTTTGAATGATAAGTTTATTAGAAAAATGTCAGGCAATATCTAAACATGTTGCATAAGTATATTTGTATGCACTTATGTGTACGACTATATGAGTGAGTGCATACATACAACTTAAAGTATGAGACTCATCAAGATGTTAAGTTCCAAAAGTATTTGTCGTAAAATCAGCACAATGGCCACATTTTCTTCACACAACCTACATACATATGTATATATATTGGGGAAGGCTTACTAAAATACGTTAAGCATAAATTATGAGTTATTTAAAAATTTTTTTGTTAAATTTACATGTAAACTCATCGTCTTATACTTTCCCGGCTTTTAAAAATAAAAATGTTCTTTGTTCCCGTGGACTAGCGCAAAATTCAAGAAAAATTGAATTTGACTAAAACATCTCTGGATAAAATTATATATTGTTAAAATGTTGAAAAGCATTGTAATCGGTGCATAATTGATTGAACTAAAAACAAAAAATCTCTAATACGGCGAAATGCTTCTTAATTTTCAATTCACATTAATTTTTAACAAACGCACAAAGCGAGTAACTTGCGTACGGGAAACCCTCTGGGTCTTTGGCAGTATTCGCACCGCTACCCTCTGTACCAGTAGTGCTGCACACACAAAACGTAGAATAAAATCGAAAAAGAGCTCGAAAGAACTGCTAAACAGAGAAATATTCTTTTAAATAGTGTAAAAATACCAAATATTTAGATAAATAGACAAAACGACAAAAAAAGATCACTAAAAGCGAAGACAAATCTCTAAAACCGAAGAAACCCTTAAACTGGAACAGCTGAACCGATTACGCAAAAAAAAAACCGCTGAAACGATGATAAATCGCTAAACTGACAAAAAATCGGCAAAATGGAAAAAATAACTGCTGCTTACGAGCATAGTGTAATCGTCCCCTGATTACTGTTCAGAGGACTGATACATGTACCGTTAAGTTGTTGTAATTTTTCCGTCTGAGTTATTAAATAACTATGTATTTGTAAACCCGATTTAGAAAACCCCTCGAAAATAATTTTTAATAAAACCATAATGTAATATTATCAGGCTGAAGTTCAGTTTTATTGAATTAATGAAAATTCAAAATTACTAAGAGTTTTTTTATGTTGAAAAATATTATTATCTATATCCAATCAGTTTTTAGCAGAACGTATCAGTACTGATTTCAAGGCCGCTCTACATCTCTCATCAGCGTTTATTTTTGAATTTCCCTAATATAGAGTAAAAACAACAAAAACGTTAAATTACAAAGTAGAATACTTTGATGATAACGGACTATGAGTTTGTGTTGATTACACTGTGATAGTCGAAAAAATGAACTTCGATGAATCCTTTTCGAACTATTAGGGGGGAGTCCTCTGAGTACGAAAGTACATTTGGAAGTGTCAGATTGGCTCCAGTTTTTGAGAAATCGTTATATATCCATTTTTCATGCAATCAAAAAAAATTGCTAAAATTGAATAAAACTGTAAAAATTAAATAAGTCGCCAAGAGTGACAAAATCGGGTAGGTTGCAAAAATCTAAAAAAATAATTAGAAAATAACTGAAAAATTTTTCAACTGAAAAAAATGCATAAAAACACGAAAAATCCGCAAACGAGGAAAAGCTAGTAAAATTAAATATGGCCAATACTTAAAAAAAGCGTTAAAACAAAAAAGTAGTTCGTAATGTGAAGTAATCGTCCAATATTCTTATTTAAGTGATGCGCAGTGTCCAGGTCGATTAAAGAGAACGAGTGGTTAGCGTAATATATATGTATAATATATTTGTATGTGTATGCACTATGTGCACAATCCTGAACATAATAATTCTTTAACTATTGTTGCGGGAAACATATTATTTATTAATTTTTTAGTCATATTACAAAAGTAATAATGGAATGGATAGATTTTTAGCAAACATATTATTTGTACTTACAGTATCCACAATCATATAAATGTATATACGAGTACATATTACACTTAGATGACCTTCATCGAGTGATTCATACATTTCTGCGAACAAATCAATTTACACACAAATATAAATATTGTCTAAAAAATACTTATTTTCACATCAACTGTTAACAAAGACCAAATTGTTAGAAAAATTCCAATTTTAAAACGCCCTTAACGTTACTTGTGAGGTTGATTAAACTAAAAAAAAAAAAACGAAAAAAAATAAGAAAAAACAAAACTACATGTTTTTGGCGTTGCTTCAACAAAAATGCTGTCAAGTAATTTGTTTTATACAATAAAAACGTTTGTACCAAAAATAAATAATAAAGAAAAATAAAAGCAGACGTTTTATTAGTTTTTTATTTTTTTTTTTTTTGACAACAACTAAAAAGGTGTTAATTTGGTGCAGCCATACTACAGATATTTGCTCGTACATAATTTTCAAATTAAATAAAAGAATATATAACAGATATGTACGAGTATGTAGTTGTCAAATTAAATCAAATCTAAGCTTTAATGAAACAATTTCACGTTAAGTTTCTAGTAGGATTTTAATGAACTACAAAGTTTCTTTGATGTCATTATTTTTTTGTTTTTATTGCAAATTTAACTGACAGCAATTTAAAAAATTAAATATTTACATGTAAATTTGTTAAGAGTTAATCTTCTGATAGTTGATCTCCTTAATTTGAAATATACGTGATCGGCATTTTTCAAGTTGTTTCTTTATCTTTAAAACCAAATGAAAATACACACTTCCGCCCGACAAATTTTTATACTAATTCATGAAAAACTCCAATTCCAAAAAAGAGAGAGAGAGAGAGATGCACAGACAGCAGGCTAAAAATATATGAGTTTGTGATGAAAACTACTTTTCACTCATAAAATTAAATATATATATTTTCAAGTCGTTATATACCGATTTATATTTCTATTTTTGTTGCGGATCGAAAAAAGGAGGTAGAATATTTCCAAAACAGTAACATTAAACACGGTAAACGTCAAGTGTTATATTATGCCAGACTTCTGTCGAGAAACCTGGGTCTACAAGTTGAAAAAAATACAAGCAAATAATTTCATGATCTAATTAAACAATCACGATCACCACCATCAACTTCAATGCTTAAAAATTTCTTAAGCTGAGTTTCGTTGTGGTCGTAACAGTCAAATGGGGATCAAATGTTCAAATCCCTTAAAAGAGATCATCGGCATGGCAGATAGTGTCGATAAAATCCTTACAATGATATTAAACGATCGGAAAATAACAGTAAGCGAGATATGACTGAGGCTGTAGACAGCTCAACCGAGCGAGTACATCATATTTACGCGCGACAAGTGGCGCAATTGCTTATATTGAACAACTTTCCTTGCCATTGTATACATATACGAAACAATCGAAATATTTACGACCACCAAAGTAGGCTAAAGTAGATCCGATGGCCAACAAGTTTATGGGAAGTGTTACTTGGAATGCCATACACATCAATGACCTTAAAAAGGTTAAAACAACGACCAGCAGAGCTTTTAGACAGATGCAATGTTGATTTAATGTAGTGAGGAGAAGTGTTCTTCCATCTGGACAATTCACGGTTCACTATGGCGAAAAATCAATAATTTGAGCTCCAAACTGACACACACATCCAGGGTGTGAACATTACATTCATTTCCGATTTCCACATTTTTAATAAGTGTTTAAATCGTTAGCGGTTTGAATCAAACGAAGAGGTTATCCTTGAAACAAACGCCAATTGAAAGGAATAACAAAGATAGAAAGACGCTTGGCTAACTAAATGCATCTCTATTTTATTACATATGGGCGTGACTATGCAAACAGGGTTGTACTTTTTAGTATTCTGGAAACTTATTTTTTTATTAATCATGAGCAACGTTGTAAAGAAGGATTGATGCCACAGGGCGAACTGAAAAGCAGAACTCTCCTCCCGATCTTTAAGTATCACGGACTGGCTCAACTGCGGCTCTTTCCTCACTTCCGGATCATTTTGATTTGAAGCATTTGTTGCCAACCGAATTGTAGTGGTTGCACCAACTATCAATTCGGGTGACCTAATCAATTTAAGAATTGTTACAACCGTATGTTGGTTACAACTGATTATGATAATGGAATCTTTGTTGAATTCATACAATATTGGTAGCGTTAACCGATATTCTATTGACACAACCGATTTCCAACCAATCTTTTTTCTGGGTGAAGGATTTTTTTTTGGGCTTTAAACTGCAACAATGCTTATTGCTTTTTTCGTGTGGATAGTAGGGGCTCAGTAGAAATCGGCGTACCGAAGCAAATGCACTTAGATTTTTCCAAATTGGCACAATGAAAAGCTTACTGTCAGACTGAATAGATGCAGCGTATTTCATGTTGAGATCCTGACGATCCACAGATCGTTTTAATTACCCACTGGTCAGTCACTATTGTAGGAATCGTTCCTGGCGGAGTAGGTGAGATTATAGAGTTTCGGGGGATATGTGGCCAAAACTTGACCTAGGAATATCCCAACTGAGTATAAAAAGAAGTGTTGTAAGAATCTTGATAGGAGCGTTAACTGATCAGATCAAGAACCAGCAACATCTAAGAAACTGGTGTTCTCTGTAGGATGTTAGAGGATGAAGGGAACCCTGATACCATTCGTCATATTATCAGTCATTACCCACCACCACTTGCTTAGCGTATTTAATATCAATTTAAGCTAAGGCTGTTTGTATATAGATGTATCTATACCCACTTGACCACAGAATCTAAATAAACGAAGTCTCGTTAAACTAAAGGATTTTTCGAAACAAAATTTTTCTTAATGACCTTTTATGTCAAACTTGTAACCCTGTCTACTCTTTTGCACATGACCGCATCATCGTACATTCATATTCATTCATTAATAGGCCAAATATTTTGGAGATCCGGGCAATGCGGCAAATAATGAATGATGCACTGAATCGCAATCTTCTGACAATTTCAAATTGGGGTCATGCTAATAGAGGCGATCTTAATGCATGTAAGACCCAATGTGCTGTCCTTATACACAGACGTATGACCGGACATGCTGCTCAATCTGTAATGGAGGGTATATATATTGAGGAACCAGAAGCTCTTGATGTTCATTGTGGTGTTCTATGAAATGATCACATTTTTCATGTCTCAAAGGAAGCATTTCAGTATTTCGGTTTTTAAGTCGGTGTAGGACATACTTCACTTCAATAATATTTAATATTTATACCACCTTATAAATATCGATGACAGTAAGAGGGTAGCAAACTCTATTGACTCACTGGAGCATCAATGCAATGTAGGGTGTATTTCACTGTTCTATCGCTACTACAACGGAATGTGTTCTATCGAAATCAAGGAACTTGTTCCCGAATCTCGCTCTTCATTAAGAGTAAATCCCTTTGTGGTCGATATGCCAGTGAACCGCACTACATATTACATGGAAAATGCGTACTTTAGCCAAACTGTTCATTTGAGGAATTAACTTCCCTTTTCAATCAAATGTCCACAAACATCACTCCCTTTATCCTCCTTCCCGTAACCAATTTTCCTAGTTCCGGCACAATGCACTGCATACGAAGGGGTCATCCCCTGAGTGCTGGTCCTAATAAAAAAAAAATCAAATGCGAACTACTCCTCATAATGTCGGAATAACAAGAATTCGCGAATAGAATATAAAAATGTTCGCTATTTTTTGTGATTAAAAAAAGAAACTGTTCGATATCACATCAGTTTTGAAATTGCTAAATATTGGCAATATGTTACGTTTTTAATTGTAGATTGGTCAAGTGGGTTTTTGGTTTTTGTTTATGCATGCATGCATGTACAGCGTACATACATACGTGCATACATATAGGCTGTTTGATGCTTTCAATTGATACTTAATTATGTTGTAAACATAAATATTGTGTCAGAACAATGGAAACATTTCGATTGGACATTTAGTGTCAATTAATTTAACATATTTTTGTTTGTTTCAAATCATGTTTATTATTGAAACAAAATGTATATACAGTATATGTTTTTTATTAGCTAACAAAGTCAGTAGATTAAATGTTGATTTTGTTTAGTCTGTTTTTTTCTTTCAAGTTAAAGATCCACTTTTTTTGTATAACGACCAGCTGTGCCCGCCCGGCATTAATTTTTGACTGACCACTTACAAGAGAAAAGTAAAATTATATGTATGTATATGTATGCATGTTTTTTTAACGAGTGGTGTTTAATGTGTTTTATTCATTAATAAGAAAATTATTCCACCATTAACGTTGATTGTTTTTTTTTTTTTTTTTGGTAATGAAATATATTGTTTGCTGGGATAAAAAGATTATGAGACACACATGGGTTTCTTAAGTCAATCCCCATTAAAATTCCTGATCCCAGCACTCTACAAAATATTCTTCTGTTCTTTTAGACGCATATCCATATAAGCTTTAATTTTCATCACACTTATGGCCAGTTTTTGACTTCATATTTAAGTACGTAATTAGTTAATTTTTATTTAAATTTATGTTGTATTTAAATAAGATTCAATTTTTTTAGTGAGTAATTAAAGTTCTTATTTAATTACGATGAAAATATGGTAGCACTACGTAAAATAAAAAATTTCCCACAAATTTCCCTAAAGAACACCTGAACAAATAAAGAAAAATCCAAAAAAATATATTTTGATTTTAGCTATAAATAAGAATAACTAAGAAGTGTTGAAATGTTTTAAAAGAATAAAAACCACTTTCAAAATGATTAAAAGGTTAATAGCGACACAACAAGACAAAATTTTATGCAATTTACCAGCAGCCACAAATATTTTTTATTGGATTTATTTTATAAAAGAAGAACAAGCAGTCAAAATACACAAGGTTGTTCATTTAATTATCCATTAAGTACTTTTCTTAAATATGAAGTCAAAAACACAATTTGGTATTTAATTACAACTTAAAAATAATTATAATTTAAATAACAATTCAAAAATTGGCCCTTAGTTTCGGTGAGGTGAAAAATTTCCCCCCTTGCTTATGAATCCGTTTTCGATCTGGCCACCCTTCCGTTCACAGTTTTCAACGAAACAAATATGTATACATATATATATATACATATGTACCCAGCAAAACCAGAATTTTAACGTATTACTTTAACATGGCGATGTCATTGGTGGCAAGTAGGTGCCATATTTTTTAAAAGAAAATAAACCGACATAAGTGTTTTTTATTTAGTGATGCTAACAATTCAGAGGCCATCCGTCTAGTCAAAAACAGCTAAAAAGTGCTAAATTTAAAAATTAAAGATTTTTCAGTTTTTAATCTGTGAATGAATTTTATATTCAATTTGAACTTCAAGCTTTTCTTTACATTAATAAAAATAATAGAAAAAACAAATAAAAAATATCAATTTGAAATAAAAGTAAAGGGTGTTTTCTATAGAGTGACACAAGTTTAAATCATAATAAAACAAAGGAATATATTTTTAATATCAATGAAACGGGCTTTATTGAAAAGAAAATTTTATGAAATTATTGTTTAAATATGATTTCTGCCATGTGGCCGCCAGGGCTGGCGCATAGAAGGCGCAATCTGGAACACCAATTTTGAACAACTTTTCGCAGCATATGCGGTCGTATTTCGCTGATAACTCTTCGAATGTTGATTGCCAGGTTTTCAATTGTTTGTGGTTTATCGACGTAGACAAGTGACTTAACATAACTCCAAAGAAAATAATCTAATGGGGTTAAATCACACGATATTGGTGGCCAATTAATTGCGCCTTTATGTGAAATTATTTTTTCATCAAAAGTTTTTTTTTAATAAATCAATTGTAGCGCCCGCTGCGCGATGAGTTTGACGAATAGAACAATTAATTTGATTAACAATTTCAACAATTTGCACGCGTTGCTTTGGTGTAAGTCACTTCATAATGAAATTTCAAAGCAAACTAAACAAAAAGCAACTATCAGCTGGTGCTCAAATAAATCGGTGATGCCAACTCAAAGTTGTGACACACTATAAGAAAAACACCCATTGTTTCATAGCAATTGATACAAATAATTATCAACATTAACAATAGACAAATTTACATATAAATACATTAAGTTAAAAATAAGTGCAATCATTTTCAAAAAGAGTAATATTTTCTCCTTCTGGCCATATAAAATTTTGATTTTTGATATGTTTCGATTGAATTCATTTTTACAAATACGCTTGCTGGTAACTCGTAGTTTAAACAGCATGTGCTACACCTTTGTCAACTATATTTGATATCAATTACAAAGCAACATAGTTGCCAAAAATGTGTAATAGGGTGAAAACGGAAAAATTTCTATAAGATTGGAAAAGTGCCAAACGCGCCGTTTCCACTTTTGAAAGCTCTTTGTTTTAAAGAGGCAAAAGGAAAAAAATTCGTGTTAGAAGCAATCAAAACGAGCTAAATTTAGCTCCAAAACAGCTAAGTTGGCATCGCTGACCGCTGGTATTCTACGAAACTCTTTTAGCATCCTTCGTTATTCAGTTCCAGCTGTCTAGTTGCCATTTGATAATTAAATCATTTGCTAACACTTGCAATTCCTTTAGATTTAAATGAAGTTTGACTGTCGTTGGATTATTTCGAGCTAACCACAGTGTATCGCTAGTCAAAGAAGGCTTTTGGAGCAGCTAAAAAGATCCAACTGTTTTGTCTCTATGGATTTACAAAAAAAGTTGACCTCCTACGCTTTGAATTTAACCATTATTCGTTTCTCTATATATTTTTTAATTGTTCGATTTGCGTTACTACCCGATTTTCGAAATATTTCCGATAATTTTAATAGATTTGGTCTAACTCTATTTCATTCACCGGAAAACGTTAATTACAAAAACTATTCAAATAATCTCCAAATGTCCACAGAAATTTGATCAGCAACTATTTATTGTATGTTGGGGTGTGGGCATGTATGTATTAGTGATGTTACGAATATCAATTTTTAGTATTCGCGAATACGAATACGAATATTTAAAACAGTATTCGCCGAATACGAATACGAATATTTCTTTTAAGGTTTATATTTCAAATTTAATTGGAAAAAATCCCTGCCTTGCGTTAGTAACTATAAAAAAAAAAATTTAGTGATTTAACATTATTATTGCATTAAGATGCCGAATTTGAAAACCTCTACAGAACATTTTTTAATTATTTTACTTACATACTTTCAGATTTCGTTTTTCTTACTCTGCGTGAAATACAATGGGTATTTTTTAATAAAAATTAATATATTTTTTTACATTTTATGTACTTTTTATAAACTTTTGTATGATTTTTTTTTGGAAAATGTATGGGAAAATTATTCGAAAAATATTCGCTTGAATTTGGCGAATACGAATACGAATATCTTAAAACAGGCGAATAGTCGAATACGAATACGAGTATTCGTAACATCACTAGTATGTATATGAAATTGTGTACACAACAAGCCATGAGTAGAAAAGAATTATGATAAATTTCAGAATTATGTATGTGAAGTTTTTAATGATCAATGTCATTGTTATAACTTATAAGTACGTGTACTGTATTATTAAGATGTCTGGTTCGCACTCACAGTAAGTAGATGGAAAAATAACATTTTTTCTCATGCTAACTTTTAGACTTTTCATGGATTTTCTTTTTCTTCAATGGCATTGAAACACAACATTTAGAAACAAAAAAAAAAAAAATATGAAACCTAAAGCAAAATGAATAACAAACAGTCTCTTGAACTCAGTTGTCTGAAGCATATTGAGATATTTTTATTTATTGAAAAATAAAAGTTAAAAACTGTCAGCCTCAAATTTAAATGGAATTTTCTATTTCTACTTACACGGAGTTTGCTCAGCTACATAATTAATTTTTTAATTAATTTTTAATTAATTCAAAATAAAAAAAACAAACGAATAGAGCAATAAATAGCGCTATTTTTCTGCTCCGCCCTTTTGTGAAATGCGCATGTAAGAAATGTGCAATGAGCAAAAAGAGCAGCGCTGTTCAAAACTCAAAATATGAATGTATTAGTATTATTGAATTGAAAGAGTTACACAGGAAATATTTTTTGACGGTCTTTTGTTCATTTATTATATTCAGAGTACGAAAAAACGCAGCGCAGCGGCGCTCTTTTTGCTCTTTTTCGCTCTTTACGCAAAGAGCGGAGCCAATTTATTATTGCGCTTGCTCCGCGCATTTATTTTTGCGCTGCGCATAAAAAGAGCAAGCGCAAAAAAGAGCAATTTTATTTGCGTTTTTTTGCGCTGCGCATTTTTTTGCGCAATGCGCAAAAAGAGCCAAAAGAGCAAGAAATGCGCATAGCGCGTTTACAGTGGTAAAAAATGTTAGTAAAGGAAATAACAGATTTTTACATCAAGAATAATCATCTTTAAAAAATACAACACTACATTATCAAGGACAATATATACATACATATCTATACATGTTTATAAATACCTTGATAATTGGTTTTTTACTTATAGGCAGATTTTGTAAAAAAAATCGTTTCTAAACGTTTTAAATTTGTATGAAAAATAACAAAAATTCATTTCAATACAAAATTTTTCCATACAATTTCAAAACGAAAAAAACGTTTTAGGTTAAAAAATCTGCCCCTTATACAATTATACATACTCACATTGTATGTCTCTCAAAGTTATTTAAAAAAATCTTTTCTTGGATTTCAAAAAATCTTGTTAATTATGGGTTTTATACACATTTCGTTACTTGTAAGAAACATACACATAAAATGTTGGAAAAACCCAAACTGCTCAAAAATTGAAAAAAAGTCATAAAAATATTTGCTTGCGAAACCACAGAAAGGGTAAGCAGGCCAAATATTTTTTGTGAATGTACATTCATTCATACCTACAGATGATGTAAATGGGCTTGTCTTCTAGGAACATACATACATATGTACATACAACAAAATATTAAAAAAATTACTCAGGAAAATATTCAAGTGCGTCTATTTTTAGAATTTTCGACGCCTTCTTGTTATAAACGTACATGAGAAGAGTTACATACAAAACATACCTAAATGTATTTGTTGTGGATATTTCTTATTTAAACTGAAATTTCTAAAAAAAAATTTGCATATGTGACAGCGCATAGAGAAAGGGACCTAAGGGTAAAAAATCAAATTTCACTTTTTTTTTTATGTGGACAACATCTGAGCATCGAATGAGACCGATCCCATGCCCCAAAAGTGTTCCCTCCCAGAGATATGCGCGTTTTATGAAAGTGAACTCACGTATTAAATACACGTATTTAAATCTTTAAAATGGCTCTTCTGAACTAAACCGGTTTTTACCCTTAGGTCCCTTTCTATTTTGCGCTTCACATGTGAAATTTTTTGTGAAGACTTCTTTCCGCGATTTTAGTTTGATTTGATTTTTGGGAGCTTTAAAAAAGGTTCATTTCCAATAGCTCTAATCATTTGTACATATCACATTTTATTTTGCTCAAATACAAACTCATATTTATTTCGTATTCATTTTAAGAAATTTTACAATTTTCTTTTTAAATAAAAATTTTTTAATTTAAATTTAATAAATAAATACAAATAGAAATTCGACACCTGAAATTAAAAACAAGTGGTTTGCAAGAATTGTCAGCTGGGCTTCTAAGACTACCTTATAGTCATTGAATCATGCAATCAGATCATTTTTATACATATAATATACGGATTAAGAATAAATCCTTAAAGGCCAAATATGATTGATATTTTACTCAAAAATAAAACACACCATTTTAATAAACATTAAAAAAGTATTCTGGTTACTTTTATTCTTATTTAGTTACATTTTTTAAAGATTTTTGCTGCAAAGACTTTTTTTCGTGGCAGCAATGAATAAACTCAAACGAACCACTGTTATCATAAAAAAGAGCATGCGCAATGCGCCGCTCAATATGCGCAATGCGCAGCGCAAAGCGCTAGACAAAAAATTTAGATGCGCATTGCGCAAAGAGCGGCGCTAATAAATCGAATGCGCTTGCGCTGCGCATACCAATTGCTCCTTTTTTTTCGCTCCGCTCTTTGCGCTTGTGCGCATTTTTAATACGCTTTTAAGAAATGCGCAAAGCGTAAAGAGCAAAAGGAGTGCGCAAATCCGAACTCTTTAGGTATCATAATCGTTTTTTTTTTCTGTAAATGTGCTATGAAACTCGTTTGTTTGCTGTATAATAATTGTTCACAAAAAAGATATAAGCATCTGCTGATGTGTATTCGTCGCTAGATTATTGACGACTAAATAAATGAAAGAGCATAAGAATTTGTGTGAAAAATACGTATGCTTTGAGTTTTCTTAATATAGATGTGGGCTGAACAACATTGAAATCCAGGCCCAATTATTAGGTTTATGTATAAAATTTTATTTTATATGAAGTTTAACAGTCAAAACACAACGTTGTTGTTTTTTTAATTAAAATTTTAAATAGTCAAAACACAACCTTACAAAAAACATCTTTCGATTTGCACTCGCTTAATAATTGGACGATGACTAAAGTACAGTAAGCAAATACGAACTCTGTATGGATAACAAGTGATTAACACACCACTTTGCTGATTGCTTAGCACAGACAACCTGCTTATGCAAAATTATGTATTCACCATTATTGTATTTTGTATGGGAAAAGTGTCTTTGCTATTGCTTAGCAAAGCCAAAATTATTTATTCGCCATTGTTGTATTTTGTATGGGAAAAGTGTCTTTGCTATTGCTTAGCAAAGCCAAATTATTATTGTTGTCACGAATAATTGTATATCCACCATCGCAGTATTTTATATGGGTGAAGTCAAGGCAAATTCAGTACCTGAATTCGCTCAAGGTGAAGTGTAATACTTAGCAGTCGGCACCGATACACTGGTATATATGTATTACTTTTTCCCTTCTCTGTTGTTGAAGCACAGACAATAGACCAAAGCCGAGATTAATCGATAAAATTTAGGGCCAAAATCGTTACATTCGTGAACGTCGGACTCGTCACGTAATAACTGTATGATTGGATGAGAAATTACGTGAGTTGTACGTTCACGGATGTAACGATTTAAGGCGGTGTGTACAAGAGTGACCTAACCGGCATTAATGTTGCATTTCTTTCAAGAGCCATTCCTCAGTCTCTGCCAATTCTAAGGAGCGGGCCGGGCCGTTCACATGATCGTAAATGAATTTTTGTGCAGCTTGGGAACATCCACTTCTTGCATAACGCATTTTCATCCAACAAGTTTTCAACAACCAACCAACGTTAGTGAATATCTTCTAGTCCTTTAAAACATTTAGGGATATAGAAATTGTTTGAGCTTTTATTTTCACTTTATTTTCGTTTGCATTATACTTGTATATTAAAATTACCATAAATGCATTAAACGTTATTAAAGAAATGTTTAATTTGTTGATATAAATAAATAAGTTTTGAAAATAAAATGCATTTAATAATTGTTATTTACTGCCTTATCCATTAAAGATGTTATCTTAGACGAAATAAGCAGCTAATTTTGCCATTTTGTCTTTGGGTGGACGTGAACCACCACGGCCAGCACCCCTGCCACCACCACGACCACTTTTGCTTCCTCCCCTGCCACCACCTCGACCACCACGTCCTCCTCTAATATTGACTGGTCGCGATGCAACTGCCCGATGTTTTTCTACTAAATGCGTAAAGTCCGATGAACAAAATATGCAACCGGATTTTTCCTCGGAACCATCTTTGAATTTAGTTTTGTCTGATTTGTACAAAACTTTAACATTTTGAGCGCCGCACTCATCGCATTTATCCTCTGTAAAATACAATATTTATGCAGCAAAATAAAAACGTTTTTATTGATATTACAATTTACCTTCTACAATTATTTTAGTAGCTCCCTTAAAACAATTAATGATAACATCACATCGATTGCAGCCAATTTTCCAGCTTGGTGCCAGTGTACAGTCCAATACAAGTACACCATGTTCACATTCCACACATCCCGATATACCCCAAGTGTTTAGAGAATGGGGACAGGTCGGATGAGTGCAGGAATTACAACCGGAATTTTTTGGCATATCCCTGAATGGCGGATGATTGTAACAATAAGGGCAGAATGGATATGATCTGCCTTTGGCGCCGGTAGTAAAGGCCAACAACTCGAAATCATCCAACGGACATTTAAAATTGCGATAAACTTTTACGTTCCCACCATTAGGCAACGAGTAGGTTTCATCGCAATGCGAACAATGTAAACGTGCGGGTTTCGATTGTATATATTTCATATACCGTCGACATTTGCCACAACGCGAATGAGACTTACCAGACTCGGCCAAAGGAGAGAATGATACCTCAAACAAACTATCCATATTCGATATATTACTAACAAAGTATAAGAATTTTAAACGGAATATATCGATAGCATGTTTAAGTACTGCATTAAAATTAGCAGATCCTTTAGCTATAAGATTAAGCATGCCTTCAACTTCGGAACGCATAGTTGGCAATACTAGCTCGGGATCAATCTAAAAATAATAATAAATATATATGTATATATTTTATTGTGATGTAGTATTACAAAACAAACCTTTTGATAGCCATGTACTAAGACTATACCCAATGTTGTGGGTATAAGTTTACGGCCCGTCTCAATTGTTACATAATTACGTTGGCATATATTATTGATATGCACGGGTATAGAAGCATCTGTACCAATACCATGCTTTTCCATCAGCGTTATTAATTCGGATTCGGTCAAGTAGTCGGGAGGACTGGTTAGACCTTCTTTCATACGTACATCATTAAATTGAACCCGTTCGCCTTCGGTGAATGGCGGTATGGCTTCGTCACGACCAAATGCAAGCCATGTCATAACTTTAGTGAAACCAGGATCAATTAAAACATTTGCCGTGCATGAGAATGATTCCATGCCAATGCGCAATTTTACAGTCGTGTTACGGTATTTTAAATCTCTTGATAACGTTCCTAAAAAGTGTCGACAAATAAAATCGTACACTCGCCATGTATCTCTATCAAAATCACTACGCGAAGCCAACTTCATGGGGGTAATGGGAGGATGGTCTCCAGCATCTTTACCTTTACGAGGCGGATTAAAATCGCTGAGTATAGCCTGGGCTTCAGTACCAAATTCTGAAGATGGCTTTAAAATATGTAGAACAGCACTTTAAGACGTTGTAAGAAAAATACAAAAAAAAAAAAAAATATTTAAGCATTTTCCATTTTGCACTCGGCTAGAAGCGTACTTACTTTAAATCAAAATTTGTGGGATATTGGTTTGTTTCTGTACGCGGATAACTTATATAGCCCTGAGTATATAGACGTTCAGCCATATTCATTGCTTGCATGGGACCAATACCTAATCCAGAACTACAAATACGCATCAATTCTACAGTATTTAGAGCTTGTGGTCTTCCATTGAATTGCTCTTTAGAAACAACGCTTTCAATACTAAACAGATTGAGAAATAATAACAATATGGAGGAACTTTTAAGAAAAGATGTACATTTTCGAAAGGAAACGTTTTTAAAGGGAAAACTTTTTGCGAGTCTATTCTCTCTTCGATAAGATATTATTTTGTAAAAACAAATTTCATATGTAGAAATTTCAGTGTAGAAGCATACTTACATTCCCTCCTTTTGATTTTTAACCATATTTAAGAGCATTATAGCAATATCTTTTTTGAATACTCGACCACGGGCCCATTCGAAATTAAATTCTGGCTGACCAGCAGTCAGTTGTAAATACCAAAAAGATTCCGGTTTAAATGTTTGAATGTCATCATGACGTTTGACACAAAAGCCTAAAGTTGGAGTTTGGCATGGCCCGTACGATATTAATGATGCATCTAAGTCTCCGTACCGGCCCTGAAAGAATTTTGTCTGGAAGCGTGTAAAAGCGCAACCAATGCGTAGATCTAGTTCCTGCCTAGCATCCACGGATTTTGCTTCATTTTCATTAGGATAGCCTAATGACTCCATTGCGCCTTTAATATCCTTCTCTGTAATAGCTGAAAAGTGCGCCCGATATGTTACACTCTGATGGTATACATTGTTGATCACTTTGGATACTGCATCCATAACCTCGTAGCAAATATTTTCTCCTTCTTTATCGCAATCTAGCCATAAAACCAGATAATCGCATCCTTTTGCTTCTTGGGCAAGAAAACTACGCATATGCTGTTTCGCATTTGCCTCTTTCTTTTCGGTAGGACACCCAAACAATTCAACTGGATCTACTTTATCCCAACAATTGTATTTCCCTACAAAATCCAGGGACATAACATGACCACAAACCGAAGTCATGCGAAAGAGGACATTCGATCCCTTGAAGAGGCCCGTCCATTCGTGTGTAGAACATGAATTGCTAGTTCCTAACATAAACGTAATTGATTGTTATTAAAATTTTTTGATGACATCAGTGTTGAATTATACCCTTTCTAGATGAGCTTCTTCCATTTGATAAAATTTGTGCCAATGATGCCGCCAAAGATGGCTTTTCTGCCACCATCAACACTTTCTTCATACTGAATCAAATACAATAACACAATTTCTAACTTGTCTATACGTTTCGGCCAATACTCTTAATTCTTTCAATTAAATTAGTATAAAAAAAATCAATTTATTACAAATTGTTATACCAGATATAAAAACACCACCAGTACAACTATTCAGATGAAAATAATAGCTTGTGACAAACAGTGCTGACAAGCTTTTTATTGTAAATATTGCCACATCTCAGCAATCATATAGAAATCGCCGAATTTGTACAATGGGCTCGAGTAACCAAATAACTAAAACTATAAAAACCTAAAACTTAGTACACACTTCCTTTAACTGTAAAAACAAATAAATACATACACACATAAGCCAAGGGAAAATTATTACCAGGTAGTCGCAAGAATTAAGAGAATTCGTTCTAAAAATAAACTTAAAAATAACAAGCGAATTCACAATTGCCAATCTTTTAGCAAAAACTTTACCTAATAATGGGCCGCGTGAATAAAAAGGTAGTTTATACTACATAGTACTAAGTACTAGCACTAGCTTTAACTTTTCAGTACTAGCTATGTTGAAAAGTATAAACTACAAAAAGTGTTAATAAATCTTTACTAGTACTACGTAGCTAGTACTGAAAAGTGATAGCTAGTACTGGAAAAATGAACATATGCGACTAATGTCAAGAACAACAAAAAACGCGGCAAAAAATTCAAAGTTAAATTATAATTTAACGTTTTAAATATGTGTGTATGTCTGTAAGATTTATTTTAGACTAGCTTTTTCCCGCGGCTTCGCTCGCCTTGAAGCCATCATACTAATATTATAAATGTGAATGTAAGTTTGTTTGTAGCGCTTTCACGCAAAAAGCAGCATAAAACTAATACATACACACTTACGAATACACAGGTTCTGTGTTTTCTTTTTTACAGACCTTATCACAAAATACCTGTGGACAGTATTTAGTCGTTGGCATGGTGGGATTAATAAGGTGCGCGCAAGAAGGAATATGGTTTTTTGTAGGGTTGTGTTTTGACCATTAAATAATCTGCAAAAATATGGTAAGTTACTTCGGTCTTGTCAAAAGTTGTTTACATTTTTGGCCGCCATCATGAATATTTTTGTTTACGTTATGCTTTTTGTTTTTTCATAACCACTATGTATGTATGTTATGTATACAGCTTTTTTTGACAACGTTGGCTAATTTTTACACAAACAAAATCCACGTCGTTTTTTGTTGTTGCGTTGATAAGCGCACCTTATTAATTCCACCATGAGTCTCGTTGGTTAGCTATCGTCGAGTAAACATTAATTTCAAATTTAAATATGAAACATTCTAAATTCATTTTTAATTTTTTTGTATAGGTATTTTATTTATAAGCAGAAAATATTTTTTGTAAATAAGGCGGTTTATGTTTATTAATTGATTAAATTTCTCAATGTCTTTTAAAAAACTTTGAAAATGTTGGCTAGAAATTGTGAAGCAATTTAAAAATTTTTTATATTGATGTTTAAAATCTTCCATCTTTGCAAAAATATTCAGTAAATTCGCTTCTTAAAGGGCTATTAGACACGCATACTTATCTGCATCTGTACAATGGCAAACCAAAACTCACTGTCTAATAGCATATATATCGAGTACGTCAGACATGTATGTTGGTTTTAAAAAATTTTTGATTTTCTGCTCTCTGTAGCACACTAAAATACACACAACATATATGTGTACTGAAGATTGTTCTAGTGTAAATATGCTCATTGAAAAACAATTTTTTATCTTTCGTAAGCAATAATTTTTTTTTAAATAAAAAGTATCCTATGTTACTTCTAATAGCTCCAAGAATATGTGTACAAAGTTTCATGATATAATATTATTAGTAAGTATGACAACTTCCAATAAGAGCATTAACTAAAAATCCATAACAGATAGTCTTGACAGTTCAGGTGATTTTCAGCGCTTGGACTTTCGATCTAGCTCAGATGTCGGTAAAATGTTTGGCATTCTTATTATGTGAGTCTGCATGAAATAAATATGCGTTGCTAACAAAAACTTCAAAAATAACTAAGGCATGTCTAAACCATTAACTTTTTTACCTAGTTCTTCTTCCAAACATTGTAAAAAGAACACCGTTACTTTTTTACGTACAGCTGTTGCTGTTTCTTTGTTTAGAATTCTCAGCTCACTTAATAAATAGTTTGCAAATGTAGCATTCGGATCCAAACTGATTTTGTTGCATTCTTTTAGTGCTGTAACGACTTCACGCATAGTTTCGGCAATCTGTGGTATAGTTAAATCGTTACTATTTCCGCCTTGTTGCTGACGCACTGTTATTGGATCTTCCCATTCCGTTAACATTGGTGTAGTTGATTGTTTAACATGATCAACCGCTACCAAAAAACATCTACTTATTAATATTTCATTTAAATTAATATCATTTACATACAATTACTATTCGAGTCATCATCTTCACAAACATCAGAAGCTTTAGTTGGAAAGCTAGTTGATTTACTAAAGTTATTTTGAGCCTGGTGTTGGTCAGATGGCGCTACGAAGCTCATCGCATTGTAAAACCTCCATTTTGGAGCATTTGCTAAGCCCTGACTGGACAATCTTTTGTATCTGCCTACGTAGCTCCGAAATTGTATCCGTAGATTTGTCCATTTGGCGTTTAAGTCAGTTTCGGAATATTTCAAGTCGAAATTTTCAGCAATATCTCGCCAGGCGCCCCTGCGTATGACTTTGTTATGATAATCGGTGTCGCCAGTGTCCCACAAGCATTTTTCATTTTCTACCATAGAAATTAATTTGAAAATGTCGTCTGCTTCCCACTCTTTTACAACTTTGGGTTTAGTACGACGTTTTCCATCCATTAAAGCTTCTCTGCGATTTCCTATTTTCTACAAAATAAACATAAGTACATATACATAATTATATATGTATGTAACTTTGTTCATTAATTTATTATAGTTACCATTCTGCGTGTGTATGTAATAACTGCAATATAATGTATTCTTTAACGCTAGATCCTGTACAAAAGTATGTAAGTGCCAATGAATATTTAATCCGGTGCTCAGTCCTATAGTCAGCGAATCTTTGATACCACATACCAAAAAGAAACAAAGTTCTTACAACTAACAAATTCCAAAGAAACGGATTCCCACAAACAACGTCTGTATGTATGCATTTATGTGCTTGCTTGTTTACATTGTGGCCAATTTAGCGGTTTTCGCACTGGATAAACACCTTCTATTACCTAGGTCTTTGCCGCCGCCGGCAAAAAATTTTGTTATACTTGTCTACTTTTTATACTGCCAGACTGGTGATGCTGCTCTTAATTTAATAAAACAGTTAATTTTCTGTGACATGTCTTGCAGCACTGTTTTACTGTTGCGCCATGTTTAATTAAAAAGTACTGGTAAATTCTCATGGTCTCAAAGAAATTGTTTAGTCATTTACCGGTAAAATAAAAAATAACGTGTATTAATAATTTAAAGTTAAATAATATTGTTGATTATGTTAGAAAATACGAGTGTATTCGGTGAATTAAGTGTTAATTGAAGATAAAAAGAAAAAAATTAAAATCTTTGATAAATAAAGCTTAAAAAAACTAAAAGTTAATCAAATTTAGTTTAATAACGATCATAGTCAGTGATTAAGTGAAAATTTGTAAAAAAAAATATGTACCTAAAGTTTTCTGAATGGCCGCTAATGTCCACAAAGTGAGTATTTTTTTATAAAACTTATGTGCACATGCATACATACATACATATGTACATACATATGTATATAAATATATATGTCTATATTATGGCGCCCAAATTTATATAGCTTATAGCGTAAATTATTTTTTAAATACATATGTACATACATATGTATATATCACATTTTTTGGAAAATGTTTTATTGTCGCACAAGTCGAAGTTTTGCCAAAATTCAGGTTTCGCCGGCCGGTTTGTGGGTTTGCTTTATAAATTTACGCGCTTACAGCTCGTATCACACTAAATTGACTTTGTTTTGCTGTGTCAATAGTAAATACAGCTGATTGATAGAACCGCAGTTATTTGAAAGTGTTCCTTCACATTTATAGAACTTTCGGTTTCCAAGTCCTGCTTTTAAAGTTTGCAGCCCAACCATTATATTCGTTGAATCCAATTGGCTTTGTTCTGGATCACGTTACCCATTATTAGAAAGTTCTTTGCTCTTTAATTTCCAATCAATTTGAAGAAGTATTCAGCCATGTCACAGATCTATTGCGTTCGGAAACGGAATTTAATCCGTATTTTTTTTTTTCTTAAAAAAATTTAAAAAAGAAATGATTTTTCCAAATGAACCATTTTTAAATTTACAAAACAGAAAAATTTTACTTACATATCTAAGTGGTTTTATTTCCAAAGTTATTTTCGTTATTCGCCTTTTGAAGAACTAAAATCCGTTTCCGAACGGAATACATTTATCTCTGTGGCTTGGCTGATTATGTTATTTTCGTAAACTCACTCGGTTTGCTTTTACTTGGGACAGATTCAGACTGTGTAAAATTCTCCTTTGCCAATTAGCAACCCAATCATGCCCTATTCGTCATTTGTTTAATACCAAAAGTAATTGCTGGGAAAAGTTATTGTATCGCAAGATTCGATAATCTACTGTATAAATATGGGCCTAAAAACATAAATTAATGGCTCGATTATGGATAGCAATCGAACTTCAGTTGCGTTGCCAGCTGGCAACTGAAAATTTGTGGTTGCCAGAAAAGCACTAAATAGCAACTGAAACTGGCAGCTCCCAGTTGCCATCCCTAATACAATTCTCAGCAACTGGCAACGCAACTGTGGTTCGGTTGCCATCCATAATCGACCCATAAATATAACTTTTTACGAAGCGTAATCCATTGAAATTACCTGAAACTCGAACCTGTTATTTTACCAATATTAACAACTCTTTTCAAGCTCGTATTTGTAATGTACGTAGTATTTATTTTATTCATTTTTATTGCCATTATGCTTATGTTCACATGTATATAAAATAAAAACTTAAATATTGAATTGTTCTTTCTCCACTTATCCAAAAAGTTTTCGAAGAGAAACGCTCATCTATTAATTGTTATATAAGTTCATTTTACGAATATGTGTTTAACTTTCAAAAGTTCTTTTTTGAATGTTAATTTTTTTATTTAAAATACCAACATGTTTATAAAATATAAAAATATTTTTGCATACTATACGTATTAATTGTTTTTATCTAAAAAAAAAAAAAAAAAAAAATAGTCCAAGTACATATGTATGATCTATGTACATAATTTACAATACATATGTATGTATATGTAAGCATAATTAATAAGTTAAGATGGATTTTAGTCACTATCGCCACCATCGTATACAGAATTCGCTTTGTTACTATTTCTTTGCGTAAAGCCTATACCGCCATTTAGGCCTCGTGATGCTTCCTCTAAACGCTGCAGTTTCTTTTGTTTTTTAATTTTTCGCATATCTTTTGCCAACAATTTTCGCTTTTGATCGGCTAGTAAATCTGATTTATTTTCTTGTTCACTATCATCTGCAACTTTATTGTCTAAACTTTCATGATCTGAGTCGGTTTTCTGTACCTTTGATTTATTTTGAGCATCTGAATTACGTATTACTGGTAGCTTAAAGGTATTGCAAAAACGTTGGTAGATTTGCGTTGATTCCAAACGTATGTGATTCCTAAGGGTTTGCAAGGAGTTTAATGTATTTTCGGACGTCAAAACACTTTGAAACTGCAGACGTTTATGTACTTTTTCAGCAGTAAGTAATAAATCTAACAAAGTTTGAAATTCTTTTGAAGAATGTTGAGTTGATCCGTTTTCATTTAGCGCCTGAATATGGAAGCTTAAAGATTTTTCAATTTTCTTTAAATATTTTTTAGACAATTCTTCATCTTGCTTCTGCAGTTCATTGTTTTTGTATATTGCAGATAAAACTTCATAGATTTGTATACGTCTGAAGGTGCGCGTCTCTAAAGTTAGGCCTTGTTTCGCCAGATCTTCGGCGATAATCCAAACTTTGTGCCAATTTAACTTGAATATATCTGTAAGCAACGTTATATTTACAACAGGATTACGAGATTTAATAAATTCATGTGTATATTCCTGACAGAGTTTTAATATTTTGTCGGAATTTTCGTTTGAATTTATTTTATGCGCATTTGATATTAGAAAACATGTGCATTTATTGCGCATTTTGTTGACTATGTCGTATATAACAGAGGGAGTTTTCTTTTCAATAACAAGACGTATAAAATCGACAAAATTATCCTCTTTTAAGTCGTTATCGGTGGTGTAATTTTTGTGGGCTGTTAATTTTGTCAAAACTTTTTCAACTTTAGTTTGTAGCAGCTTTAATTCATCGCCTACGCAATATTCCAGCATATTGTAAAGAGCCAGCATAATTTCAATGGCAATAAGCATGGAAGGCTTTTGTTGCAAATATATTTCTATCAAGTCTAAAACTCTTATGCGAAAATGCATAACAGTTGTGGTTTGAACACGATAGCTTTTTGACTTTTTAGTCTGAGAGCTGCCACCACCGGATTTTTTCAAGACTTTGAACGCATCGGCCAAAGCTTTATCAAGTTTGCGTCCTTCTTCTTCAGACATTTCATTAAGATCCACTGATTCCATGTCATCATCTACTCCGGCAGTGGAACCATTAGCGATTAATGCCTTAGAAATGGCATTACGTAGTTTGTCGCTGGCAGTGACGCCATCTTCACCATCATCGTCGTCATCTTCTTCTGCATCGTCATCATCTTCATCATCTGACTCGTCGTCCTCATCATCATTCTCATCTTCTTGATCACTTTCTGCATTTACACCATTCACTTTAGGTTTCTGTTCTTCATCGTCATCGTCATCCTCCTCTTGCTCTTCTTCACCGTCGTCCTCATCTTCATCTTCATTTTTACTACTTAAAGGATTGCTTCCATCTTTCATATCCAACATAGCCAAAATTTGATGTACAGCCGACAAATTTAAGTTGCCACACAGATGAGGCATCAACGCATTTACAATATTGCGCAGGGCATTATTATTTTGCGAAAGCAAATGTAAAAACAAATCCACCACAACTTCTATCCATTCAGGTTCTTCCTCTTGTTGAGCCGCAATTTCAATATTTTTTTTTAATTTTTTCTTATTCTTTGTTCGCTGGCTCGTTTTATCCAGGCACTTTATTAGATCATCAATAGCAGGCGCCGCCATTTCTGCTTCACGGAACAACTGTAGACCCATATTTAACAATAATATATTGAAAACGGTCTGTAACTTATTGTCAGCATTATTGGCTGCCTCAGCTGATTTCTTCTTTTTGTTCACATTATTCTGATGCGATTGTGAGACTTTGTCAAACATTATTTTCCAAGACTTTTGTAGAGAATCATCGAATTTCTGTATTCGAAAATACTTTGCTGCATGTTTTTCAAAGATTTTTTCTTGACAATATTCAGCTAAATTAAATAATAGCTGTTGTTCTTGCTGAATATCGCTTAGTTTACTTTGTAGGCATGTGTAAAACATGTTTTTACATTGTTCAGCAAAATCTTTACTAAAGTCACCTGCCGATTTTTTCTTACAAATTTCCGCAGAGTCAGTAACATAAAAAATGCCGCAGGTCAAAAGGAATTTTAGTTGTTCTTCACGCCATTTGTAGGATCCTTGAACCGATTTGTGTTGTAATAAATGTTGCAACATATAACCGGCTTTTAATCGCTCAAAGTTCAGCCAATTTTCAGTCGAATTATCAGGATTTTTAGCAATTGTTGCTAAAAATATCTTCTTATATAATTGGAACACATCTATCACTCCATCTTCGCCTAATGTATTAATTAATTGATGTACAATGCGATAGCCCGTAAATTTTTCAATATTAAAAACACCTGGTGGTAATATTATGCGTTTAATAACAGCAACTTTTGCAGCGTCTTTCGTAAGTTTTCCACAACATTTAACCAAAGATTCTAAGAAATCAGCATAGAAAGCTTTCAGTGTATCATCTTTCTTTTGTTTCAGGCTTTTTAAGCCCTCGATAAACATACGCATAAAATTATTGGTTAATAATTCATGAATTTGCGTTCGCTCTACATTTAAATTGTCCAATATATCGGTCAATATCTTTAAAGTTTCAACTTCCAACAGTTTTGTAGGTTTTTCAAGACCAGGTTCGACAGTTTCACACCAAAACTGTGCTAGATATTTGCTTGAGGCAATGTACGAACCGAAGCATTCAAATGCTGGGTGGGTTAGAATATCAGTATTGCTGTGCTCCCAAAAGATTTTATGAAGATATTGAAAGCTTTCTGGATTTAATAGTTCCTTACCACCAAAATTAGTTTTCAGGAACTTGGCATTAACAATATTGGGGAACTTCTTCTGCACCGATATCAAACTGTACACAGTTTGCAATGATTGCTTAGACCAGGGTTTGATCAATTCCTTTTGAAGCAGAGGCCACACGCAGGATTCAAACTGGCTATCTGATAGCTGATAAAATAAAAGTGTTTTTGAATTAATGAAATGCCTACTAACAATTTGGTGTCTAAAGAAACCCGACAAAAGTATGTACTTACGTTTTCAATCATTTCACATACAAAAGAAAATCCCAAAGAAGTGTGGTATGTTCGATGGCGTGCAGATTGTAGCAAGATATTGGTTACTTGCTCCATATGCTCACTATTAGCTTCAGTTAAGCGACCAGAGTGTAGAAGAGCACCACAAACTAAAATTTTGCCTACAACAGCATCCGCGTCTTCTTTGTTTGCTATTGCAGCGCCCACATGTAGTTCTTTGTTGAGGGTTTTAAAAACTTGTTCTATGGTTATTTCTTCATTATCGAAAAACTTCAAGAAGCTAACTAGACCAGTAAAGAAGCCAGCTCGAGAAACATTTGTTGAAGCACCACATCCACGTATCAAACGTTTTAAGGTATAAGCTAACTCCTTCTGTCTCTGCAATATAAATAAACATGTATGCACGTATGAATATACATACATATGTACATGTCAATAGTTTTCTATGAAAATTTGTTTTATTCTTACCTTCTCTGGCTCTTTAGTGCGGTGGATTTGTTGCAACAAGTGCAAAGCTGCTTCCATACGTAATCTTTCTTCATCACTTGTAAGTTCTTTGAAGTACTTGAAAATATTAATATCTACCGTTTTCAAAGCTGTATCGCCTGCGGGAGTAGATTGTAAAACTGCCTCAGCATTTTCAGCTACTACCTCGTTTATTTTGGGCTCTTTCTTCGGCCTTTTCACTTTTTTCGGTTCTTCTAATGGTTCTTCATCGTGGGGACGTTTTTCGTGCTTTTTGTCATTCTTAATTTTCATTTTATTTAAAGATTTTCGTAATTTTCTTCAGCGCACGTGTTCTTTCCCTTTCAACAAAATCCAAAACATTCAATGATTGCTATTGTGATTTCGAATATTTTTTTGAAAGCGGGCTGCCAGACGTTTGAATAAATATCAGGTATTGAATGATGCATGGTTGAATCCATGGTGGAATAATAAGGTGCGCGTATCAACGCAACAACAAAATCGACATGCATTTTGTTTGTGTTAAATTAATTCAACATTGTCAAAACAAAGCTGTATACAAAACAAAACAAAAGTTGTTTTGTATGTATTTATTGGTTATGCAAAAACAAAAAGCATAACGTAAACAATAATATTCATGATGGCGGCCAAAAATGTAAACAACTTTTGACAAGACCGAATTAACTTATCATATTTTTGCAGATTATTTAACGGTCAAAACACAACCCTACAAAAAACCATATTCCTTCTTGCGCAGACCTGATTATTAGACCATGGTTGAATCCAAGGCAAATTCATAACTGGTAGTTTCAACAACAAAGGTGATTATTTTCGCTTTGTTTCGTGCCTTGTATTTGTGCGTTAGTTACTTTGTCAAATGCTTTGTTGAGACATTTTGAGCATGGTCCAATTGCAAGGGTGTGTACTAGTGCAACAATAAAATTCAACATGGATATTGCTTGAGTAAAAACATGCTGGTGATGTCGAAAACAGCTGTCGGAACAAATGCACTTTAGTGAAGTTGGCCCAAACAAAATAAAAATTGCCTATGTGATAGAAAATTGAAAAATAAGAAGAAAATTAAAAAAAAAAGTTGTCGGCAACCCATATTTTCCGAGTTATGGGCCTTTGAAGTTTTCATATAAAAAGCAATAATCAATATATGTCTTAATGAATTCGGCCAAAAACAAAAAGAAAAACAATATTGTAAAAAATTAAATTAAGAAGAAAATATTAAATAAAAAAAATGGTGGCGATCCTTATTTAAAGAGTTATATGCATTTGAAGATTTTATATAAAACAGTGGGTATACGCTATATTTCTCTGCATAGCCGACCTTTGGCCGGGCTTAATAATTTTCTCCACCATGGTATTTCCTGACGCGTCGGTATATAGAATAGATTTTCTGCATAGCCGGCCTTCGGCCGGACTTAATGATTTTCTGCACCATAGTATTTCCCGACATGGCGGTGTATAGAATAGATTTTCTGCATAGCCGACCTTCGGCCGGGCTTAATGATTTTCTCCACCATGGTACTGCCCGACACGGCGGTATATAGAACAGTTTTTGTGCATAGCCGGCCTCCGGCCGGGCTTAATAATTTACACCCAAACAATCATATAGAAAAAATAAAATTTATGGCAGCAGATTGTTCGCTGGAAAAAGTCTGACAGTAATTCTTACTAATTTATTATATTTTAATATAACTACAATAAAAACAATATTTTTTTTTAAATATCACTTTGGTATATCTTTTGTATTTTATCAAATCCATTAAAATCTAGTCAAAAGCTTTCAAACGAAACCAAAATTGGCCTTATACGTTGAAAAATGCAAAGGGAAATCGCACATATATATGAAAACTTCAAAGGCCCATAACTCGGAAAAGATGGGTTGCCGCCAACATTTTTATTTAATATTTTCTTCTTATTTTTCAATTTTCTATCACATAGGCTAATTTTTATTTTGTTTGGGACAACTTCACTAAAGTGCATTTAAGCCCAGCTGTCTACAAAACAATGAAAAATTCACTCCATATTTCTCTCTCAACTGGGGTGGAAAATCTAATATTTTGTTTTTTCAATTAAATCACTTGTTGAACACGAAAACAACACTTTATACTACTCAACACCTTATACTGTTCAAATGTTTTAACACGGCTCGGGCCCCTGGTTATGAATTTGCTTCGGCTGGCAGCCTTATTTAAGGAGTTATTGTGAATGCCTATAAATGTTTTTGTTGGTAGAAGAATAAATAACTGCATTGTACGCGGTTCACATCATTTTTTTATAAAAATTTATAAAATTTTCAAAGCGAAACAATATGGCGGTTTGGAGCAGTGTACGGAGATTTGGCGTTTTAGCAGTTGGTACTGGAGCAGGATTGGGTGCTTATTTGTATCAGCGTGCTAAAGAGCAGCAAAATGTTGTACATGCATCATGGACAAATAGTGATAAACCGATTAATCCTTATGCACTGTGGGACAGCAACTGGGACTGCCGTAGTCCCAAAAGTCTTGTTAAGCCAATGAAAAATGATACACCGCAAGAACAAAATCGATACAACAGTGAATTAGAGAAATCGTGCCCCAAAGCAGCACGGCACATTATACTCGTACGGCATGGTGAATATCTTGATGTTGGTGATAGCGATGACACTCACCGTCTTACGGAAAGAGGTCGTTTGCAAGCCAAGTACACTGGTAAACGCCTAAATGAACTGGGCATTAATTGGAATAAAGTCATTGCATCGACAATGACAAGAGCTCAAGAAACTGCCGGAATTATTTTAAAAGAGATTGATTTTAATCCCAATGAATTAAAAAATTGCCCATATTTAAGGGAGGGTGCTCCTATACCACCACAACCTCCAGTAGGTCACTGGAGACCAGAAGAATCTGTGAGTTAAATTTAAAATTATTAGTCTGTGATTTGTTTTGCTAAGCCCTTTCCATTTTGGTTTTTCAACTAATTCTGCAGCAGTTTTTTCAAGATGGTGCTCGCATTGAGGCCGCATTTAGACGTTATTTCCATCGTGCAGATGTCAGCGAAAAGAACGATACATATACTCTAATTGTGGGTCATGGAAATGTTATACGTTATTTTGTGTGCCGTGCATTACAATTTCCACCAGAAGCCTGGTTGAGAATTAGTATTAATCATGCTTCCATTACATGGCTGACTATACAACCATCTGGAAATGTTTCCATTAAATATTTAGGCGATACTGGATTTATTCCTGCAGAGTATTTAACACACCGTATACCACGTGATGCTAAAAATGTTGTATAACATGTTCTTTATATATGCTTACAACATTTTAAAACTTAAAGTTTCAGTATATTCCAAAATAGTTCTTCAAATCTAACACGTTGTTTCCTAAATAGTATATAAAATACATACCTACATAATTGTTCATTTAAACTAGGTTGAAATTAATGCAAGTACTTAAAAAGTTTAAATTTAATAAAAAAAACATGAAATTTTGATATAAAACTACATATGTACATACTTTTTATCAAAATAAACTGCATGTATACTACATACATACATACATATGTATGTATAGTTTTATATTATTAATCGCCAGAACGAAAATTGGGGGTTTATTTCTGGAGATGACGGAAGTACCCACCAAATGTAAAGGCAAACATTTGAAATATGATGCTGCATTGTATGCAGGGTTACCGTTAGGAATTTTTGAAAAGTCGCACAAAAGGGCGTTTTATAAAAGTAAAGTCGCACATCTTTTTTTACCGTTTTTTATTAATAAAAAGCATAACAAAAAAAAAAAAAAAAAACAATTGAAACAAAACAAAAAGCTTATTGCAGAATCCATTTTTATCATATTTTTTAACATATGCAGATGCATTATATATGCTTCTATACATATTTTCACGTATACTGATCAAATTTACTTAAGTTTTAATAAATTTGGCTGTCGTATGCTGCCAAAGTCAAATGAATGGGATTTCTGCTAAAAAAAATCAAGTTAGGTTAAGATATTTTTTACAAAATTTAAAAATCTCCAAGTAAAGCGCAGTGAGCTTTTTACTTTAATTGAATTCGTTTGATCTTAGTGCATTATTTCTTATTTTTTTAGGTTTAATATATTTGTACTTCAAAAATTTTTATTCTATAATATAACTAAGGAATACTAATGTACATAATAACTATTTTTTTGAAATTTCATTTCTATATTTAAAAATAAGTTCATTACAGGGAATACAGTATTCCATATCTTTATCTATTAAATTTAAGGCTGACAGCATAGTGTTGCATGTTTTTACTTTTAATTTATTAGTTAATTTATTTTTAAGTAAAGCTAATTTCGAAAAATTCTTTCTGCACAAGCACTGCTGTGAGGTAGAGTTAATACATGTACGGCCAGTTTGTACAAATTAGGAAACATTGGTTCGTCTAACGAATTCTTTAAATTACAAATTTTATGCCAAAATTGTATACATGACAAGCGTGGTGAAATAAATTTACCAGGTGGTCTCGTAACGACAGCTCATTATTTTTTGCTAAGATAATTTTGTGGATATCACACGTCAAAATGGTGTAATTTTTTGACAAGCATTATCCATTTTTTTGTTAGGGACTGTGCACATATTACGTAACGCTATTTTCAGAGATTTTATACACCCCCCCCCCCCCTCGTAACGCTTTATAATAAATTTTTAGTGCAAAATTTCCAATCCGTAACATATGTTTAACCCCCGCACCCCCTTGGAGCGTTACGTAATATGTGCACAGCCCCTTATACATATTTATTTCACCATGATGATAATAAAAGTGCTGCCAAATGAACAATAATCTGGGAATTGCTTTTAAATTTTGACGATTTTTTTTATAAAAATATTAAAAACATTTTTTAATTTACTGCAAATTAAATGCTTTTTGTGAGAAACAAAAAAGAGTAAAAAGTTGCAACAAAATTAAAAAAGTCGCAAAAGTCGGTGATAAAAAAAGTCTCACAAAAAGTCACAGACCGCTGAAAAAGGGTCAAATTGCGATTTTAGTCTGGTGAACGCTAACGCTGATTGTATGTATGGATATCCTTAGGTAAACTTAAGCAAGTACTACGGTTCACGAATCAACTTAGAGTATTGTACTAGATTAAGGATAAATGTTGTGTGTTGCCTTAATCTATTACAACAGTTGATTCTAGAACCGCAACACGGACCATTGTCTAGAGTGGTCTCTGGAGTTGATTTCATATGCTATTCTTTCCAATTTATGCATGTAGCCTTTTGTACTACTCAAACAAAATGAATTTTCATCATATTAACTCATAGGTCAACTACACAAACACCCTACACAAAAAGAAATTAAAATCTGAAAAAAATCTGCAGTTTCTAAACGGGCAGTACGATTGTAATAAAATTTCATAGAGCATTTAAGCTGTTTTTGAGTTTAAGTTTGAAGTCTTAAAATGTGCGTGAAGTTAAATTTTATTATGTATTTGAAACCCTAGACCTGAACCATAAATCTCAACAAGGTTCTGTTAACAGTTTAAAGTGACTGTTAGATATTTAAAAATTGGTATTTAAAAAATATTTAATATAATGTGCGTGAAGTTAAATTTTAAAATTTAAAACCCTAGACATGCACCATGAACTCAACAAGGTTCTGTTAACAGTTTAAAATGACTCTGTTAGACATTTAAAAAACTGATTTTTTAATAACAATTGAATTCTCACATTTTACACTAAAAAAATATATAAGTTAGTTATTTGCGACTTAATTTTTCAAAAAACTTTGTTTTGAAAAAAAAATATTATTTAGTATTAAGCGGTTTTCAGTGCCTTTTAAAAATCAATAATGGAAACAGGACATTGGACCTTTTTTTCGAAAATGGCAGGAGATGGGATGAAAATTGTTTACGGTGAGGAGGGTGTCTAGTAGCGTCTATGATTTTTTTAGAAATCGAAGAGCGATTCTGAAAAAAAATATTTTAAATATGTATGTATGTATGTATGTAAGTCCTTAAGTTATTACAAACTTGGGAATACATATTTGTTCAATATGTTGTCGGTTTCCAAATATTTCTTTGCTTTCCATATGTGTCACTGCTTTTCTAAGGGATTTAGTAAATTCTACAAACATTTCAATAGATTACAATAGATAGGGGTCACCATTTCAATAGATAGGGGTCATCAACTGGCGGACCGCGGTCCGGATCCGGACAGTATACCTATTTTGTGCGGACCTTGTGTTAACAATACAAAATATTTTACATTATGTAACAACAAATTCATGAGAAATATTTTCTTCTCGACATCAGCCTTTGGTGATGATCCGTTAACTAACAAGTAATAGGGAAACCTATGCAAAAAAAAAAGAAAATTTGGGAGCGATAACACAAACAATTTCATCAGCTAGGTGCAACAAAATCTCACACATACACTCGTCGGACAGGCTCATCAAATCATTAAAAACTATCAACACAGCCTGTTCGAAAAAGCCCGTTTTAAAACACCAAAAACAGGAAGTTTCTTGTCAAGAGTTTTGGATGAAATTTGTTTGTGCTAATAAATACCCAAAATTAAAAAAATTAGCCTTGAAACTGCTCACTTTGTTTGGGTCAACATATGTTTGTGAATCAGCATTTTCTAAGATGAACTTCATTAAAAATAAATTCCGGAACAGACTTGCCGATGAACATCTCCAAGATTCAATGAGAATAGCCTGCACAAGCTTTACTTCTAACTTCAGACCGATAGTCCAAGACAACAAATGTAATTTTTCTCATTAATATTGTAAAAAGCCTTAGTACTTACTAGAGTTGTCAACCGATTAAGAATAATTCGATTAATCGATCAAACAAAACGAAACTCTTGTTCGAATAATTTTAAAATGCCGATTTTCGAATAACGAATAAATCGAATAATTAATGTCAATTAATCGAACAACTTTTTTTAGTTTAAAATGCATACGTCAAAAATGTTTAAATTTGTTTGTATGATATGAAACAAAGCGAGTACTTTATATCAACCAAATACATACTGCCTGGTCCACGATGTCGATCGACAACTTAAGCGAGCGACAGCAAGTCACTCACTATCGATCGCTTAAGCGCCCCACTAAATATCGACTTGTCGGTCGTCTGGCTTTACGTGTTTAACGTAATCATTGTCAAATGACTATATTGCCACATCAAATATTCCATGTTAGTTGAGCCATAAATATGGCCATTTGAACGTGGCACAACTACCAGGTATGCACACTTCGATAACAAGTACAACAAACAAAAAAAACTAGTATGTTGTTGGTATAAAATACTCGCTTTTTTATTGAAACAATCAAATATATTTAACAATTTCATAAAAATGCTTTACAAACTGTAACAATTATTTGTGTATGCTGTAAAACTGTATCAGTTAGTATGCAAATTTGATCTAAAGCTATCTGAGTCAGCTCTGCTAGTCAGCTCACCTCTTGAATATGCCTTGCATCAAATGTAAACACAAAACATATGTTTTCAATAAATCAATTTTGTGAAAAAAAAAACATAGCAAAATAATTTTTTGATATTGTGTATATTTTACAAATTCAACTAGAACCTGCATCTGCTTCAGATTTGCCTTTTTAAGGCTGAAAAATGTTGTTGGTAATAAATAATTATTAGCTGTACAAGAACATTTTTATCAAAATACATATTTATATACATAGAACATACATGAATACCTGCATATCAATTTTCCATCATGAAATTTCTAAAATTATTTATAAAATAACCAATTTTTTATATATTTTGTCAAATTAATTTCTCAGTCGACAACCAAAAAGCAAGTGACTGATTTTGACAGTTGTTGTCGTACAATATTTCTTAGTGGGGCGCAAATTTGTTTGTACAAGAATGCTTACGTTATCGCTCGCTTTGATTGTCGATCGACTTGTCGTGCTGAAAACTCTTAGTGGGGCGCAAATCAGCTGTTTGTCGTCACAAAAGCAAGCGAGCGATAGCGGTCGACATCGTGGACCAGGCAGATATTATTTTGGATGTTGGCAGTTGTTGTCGAACTGCGCATACCTACATAGTAGTCGGGCTATGTTTTGAATGAAACGTAAAAAAATTTTCAAGAATGGGGTTTTTTCACTCTCAGGTGAATAAATTAGAAATACACTAAAGCCAAAAAATTGAGCTCGTTTTGGAATTATTTTACCAAGCACAAAAATGAAAAAAAAAAAAACAAAGTCACATGTAACAAGTGTCCTAAAGTATACAAAATTGTTGGATCAACAACAAAAAAATTAATAATTCTTTTGCAACAGATTTACGAAAACGTATTAAAATAAGAATAAGTGAGGGACGTATAAAATTTTTAAATACGTTAATAATATTTTTTAAATTCTGGAAATTTTCCGAGCAATGAAAGTATTGTAAAATATTCTTAAAAAAAGTGAAACTAAAGAATAAATTATACTCCCGATTATTTTATGTTGAAAGTAACCACAATAATTCAGATGAAAGTAATGATAAATAATATGTTACTAGTAATGAAATTAACAATCTTTTATACGAATTAAATAATTATATTAAAAGTATTAAAAATTCAAAATATAAAAAGACTTCAGCGATATATTAGACGATATGGTATATTTAAAAAAATGTAACAAAGAACAGAAAAATTAGATAAACTATTTTATGCTCTTCTCACAATATCACCTACCTCGACAATTAGCGAAAGGTTTATTTCAAAAACCAAAACCAAAAATCGTTTGAAAGCTAAAAAATTTAGTCAACTTTTATTTGTAAAAGATTATTTCTTAAGAACAACCCAAATTGTCTGATTTCACAAAAAAAAAAAAAATTTGATATTTTTTGACTGAATGAAGCATGTTTATTTGAATTAATAGTTTTATGTATTTTTTTTGTTATGAAAAATATTAACTATTTTATTTTTAAGTTTTTTGTATGAAATGTTTATATTTTGTCAATAAATTTTTTAAATCATTTTTTATTCGTTGTTCTCATTAATTAATCGAAAAATTTTTCAGCTTTAATCGTTTGATCGAACGAACAAAATCAATTATTTGAATTATTCGAACAAAGTTGAAAGGCGAATAAATGACAACTCTAGTACTTACGTCTTTTTATTTAAAGCATTTGTTTATTATTTAATAAAATAATGCACCGAAACCCCTTCATTTTATTTGTCCATTGATACAGTATATTAACATATTATTTAAATAGTTCAGTTTATTACCTTCCGCACCGCGACGGTCGTGATGTTGTAAAAAAACCGACCCCAAATGAAAGTAGTTGGTAACCGCTGGATTAGGGGATGGGCCATAACACATTTTAATTATATTTAATTTTATATTTGTAATCTGTAAAGAAACTCCAAGGAAAATAACCCAATCTATTCTGAAAAAAATTCAATATTCTATATTATTGAGGGAGTAGTGCACTAATTTTTAGTGATAATGCAAAATTGTTGCAATCATAATTTTGTTGATTTTTAGTGGTGAATTTAAATTTAGCTTTCTCCCTAAACGTAGTAGTGGTTTGCACTCAATTTACATTATTTGTTTAAAAGTAAGCACTCTTTAGTTTATTCCTAATTTTTTTTCTTCACTAACTTGAGTGCGACGTACAAATTTTGAAATCAATTTTAAATTGAGATTTATTTAAGTTTAGTGCAAGTAAAGAAAATAGCAATCAGCAGTAAGCAGGTGAAGTTTTTTTTGCGTTGTGCCAGAACTTGTGGAGAGAGGAGTAAAATATTTTTTTTTATATATTTATACTAGACTAGCCTATCCCGGTGTGCTTCGCTACTCCCCCCCGCGCTATAAAATAAAATTAACTATTGTGAAAATTAATTATTGTGAAAATTTAATGACGATCGATCCAGTAGTTAAGACTATATTACGATTTTTAATTTTCCTAAAAAGGGGCGTGGTCCCACCCACTTTTCTCCTGGTACGTATTCCAAATTATGCCAATACCATATGTACCAAATATCATAGACGTAGGTAAAAAAAATGCCCAAAATATGGCGATTTAAATTTTTGGGTTATATGGGCGGTGCCACGCCTCTTTGTCCAATCAAAACTTCAACAGCCTATTATTCCTTCCAGAGTCACAGTTTGGTTTTCCTAAAAAAGGGGTGTGGTCCCACCCACTTTTCTACTGGACGTATTCCAAATTATGCCAATACCATATGTACCAAATATCATCGACGTAAGTCAAAAATGCCCTAAATATGGCGAAGTTATTTGATAATCAATTATTGTGGCGGGACATTTGCAACGCCCTAACGCCCCCCCCCCCCGGTCGACCCAACAAACAATTTCTAAAAACAAAAAAATATTCTGGACCTTTTCCATATGCAAAAAGAATTTTGAAAATTGGCTAAAAAATGGCGAAGTTATTTGATAAACAATTATTGTGGCGGGCCATTTGCGACACCCTGCCCCTACGCACAATTTTCAAAAACAAAAAAATTTAATGCACCTTTTCCATATGCTGAAAGAATTTTGAAAATTTATCCACAAATGGCGAAGTTGTGCTCACTTTATATATATATTTCTTCCTTTTACTCCTACAAGGAGCATAGGGCTGCTCACTTTACATTATAAAATCTGTTAAAAACTACGTGGTAGGAGTAACATAATTTAAAAAAGTGGGCGTAAAAGTGGGTGTGGGTGAAAAAAAAGTAGCCTATAATTCATCCGAGAGTTCCAATTAAATACTGTGAAAATTTCAGGAACATCGGTCCAAGGGTTTGGCCTCCTATAAGGAACAAACAAATACACAAACAAACAAATAAACAAACACACATTCTGTTTTATATACATACATATTAAGATGAGCCGGCAAACGTTGTTTTGCCATACAAAATATTTTTAGTACATATTTTGGGTGTTATATAAAAAAGCGAATGTATATGGTAAGTGTGTGACGATGACCCCCCATGAAAAAAATACCACACAATAATTTTGTTTGAAATTCGAACGACGACGATTCTCCTGCATGAGGCGGACATAGCGCCATCTGCCATTCAACAACAAAACTAATTATAAGGCGGACATCGCCATCTGTTGGGAAATAGTGTAGTATATACAGAAATTGCCCCCTCGCTCCCCTCCTCAAGCCCCTAGCGATTTAAAATATGTATACTTTAGAACCTCTTCTCATACCTACCAAATATGCATAAAAAATTTCATTAAAATCGGTCAAGAAGTTTCGGAGGAGTTCGATAACTAACATCGTGACACGAGAATTTTATATATTAGATTAATTGTAATTTTGTAATTACTTTGAACTTGCGTATTATATCAATATTTGAAAAAAATTCGACATTGTAAACATATTTCAAGCAACAAAGAAACAATTTAATATCTTAACATCCCTTTAGATATCAATTACACGGCTGAAAAAAACAAACGTTGTTTTCCGTAGAAACTACTAAACTACGTCAGTATTCATCTGTAAATGCTTTTCACTACTTGTTATACGCATTTCGTATGAAAATGGAATACGAGACTTCTCACCACTAAATTGATGTTAGCTGGTGACTTTTTATTTTTCTCCATATAGTAAACATTACACTGTTGCCAATGAATAATATTTTGTTTTTTTTATCAAGCGTATTTGTACGAATAAAAGAAATTCCAAGGAAAATAACGTGAACGATATACAAAAAAATTTATTTTTCAAAATTTTAGTAATTGACGGTATCGGATTGTTTTATTTAAAATGTTAATTTTAACGCCTCCAAAGCTGTAATAAAAAATGTGTATGGTTCCTTCCTGGAGGCATAGTATGCTTTTCTAAAAATATTATCTGTACCTCACAACAAAAAAAAAATACAAATTTTTGGGGGGAGATTTGTTACGGATTGAAAATTTTGTACTGAAAAATTAGTAAAAAGCGTTACGGGGGGGAGGGAAAGTCTGAAAATAGCGTTACGTAATATGTGCACAGCCCCTTGGGTAAAGTTCAGAGCTGCCACTTTGGCCTGATAAGTTCAAAATTGGTACACTTTTTTTAGTATATGAAGCATTTGCAAATGGTTCAATTTTTATGTATTTTGTAAACTTTTAAATAAAAAAAAAATAAGAAAAGATAAGTTTTGGCAAAATTGTGGTAGAATTTGATGAGAGTTTTGGTGGAGTTTTTATTTTTCGAGAGGCAGCCCTGGTAAAGTTTAAGAAAATGAGAAAATATACATTTTTCTTCTAAAGAAACAAAATTACCCAAAAATACGGGAAGACAAAAAATACAATTTTGAGCACAAAATATAAAGTCAGTGTCTTGAAAGTCTTAACAAACAAAGCGATAACAATTTGCTACGCTTTAGGAAAATCCAAAAAAATAATAAGAGACATAAAATTTCCAAAATTGAACCTGCAGTGGCCATTCTCCAGGAACGTATAAATTAAAAAAATATACTGCTTTATCCTTTTTAAAAATTTTGTTAATAAAATTTACTTTTTTCTTGTCATATTTTGATTTGTTTATGTTTTACAGCTGTTTGGCAACTAACACAATTGGCACGAATAAAAAATTTGGGCTGCTTCGTGCAAGAAAAAGAAGAATTTTATTCCCGCAAAACCGCTCTCATTTACACGTACTTTACGCGGGAACGCTTTTCGTGCAAATTGGTAACCCTCGAGCGCCTACATTTAGCGCCCTAGAGTACACGAACAGACCTTATATATGATGTACAAATTTGTGAAACAGGGAAACTCTCGTTTTTCTTCTTTTAAGGATAGAATATACTCTAACGAATAGTGCAGGAAAAATCCTGTCTTTAAAATTTTCGTAGTTGAAGGAATCGTTTCAAAACCAATTCCTTCATAATATTAAATTGTGAGACTTGTTTTCTCGAATCACAAAAGCTCTTATGCACTTTTTAACAAAATTGTGAAGAATTTAGAGAAAATTAAATATTTAGAAACATTAGCCCTATTCACAATCTTGTGCAAATGGTCTTGCATCATTGCATTTGCAAAATGGTGTAGTATATTTTTACTCTACACAAACAAAATACAGAGAAATGCAATGCTACATCTTTGCAAATAAGCAACACTAAAAACCAATAGCTTATATTTACTCTTCTTATGCAACACGTAATTGCAAAACGACAGCTGATACGCAGTGAACTAAGCCGATTTTGCTTATTAAAATTTTAATAATTTTATTCAAAATTAAAAAACAAAAATATTTCAAGCAAAAGGAAATTAACCAGACAAACAAAAATTAATGAAAAAGTAAAAATTAACAAAACGCAAAACATATATATACATACCTATGTATTATTTAAAATCCTGACTAACTAACAAATTAATCCTTATTTTTATAATAAAAATTAGAATTATTTGATTAAGCAAATGTTTTATACTTGAGTAGTTTCTTAGACATATGTACATATGTATGTATGTATTTTTTAGGCCAAAACTTCAGTGGAAAATAAATTTTTTATTTATCAATCAGCTTTTGTTTTGCAACAAGCATTGCAACTTAACCCAAATATATCATTCACAATTGATAGAATAATTTTGCAATTGCATAAATTTGCAATCTCAAATGCACAAGATTGTGAATACGGCTATTACCTTATCATTCATTCTGTTTTAAGGTCTGTTTTTTCCAATAGTTATGTTTGCTACTTTATTGCGATTCAAGTTACAAAATAATCGTACTGGCTTGATATTCGAATATTAGTTTGGCAATTTGTCTAATTGAATGTCTGGGTTTTTTGCAAGAATTGTGTATGGGTCAATTGTGGATGACAACCGAATCTCCTTAGTTGTGCTAAACTATATTAAGGATGGCAATTCTGGCAATAGGCAACGAATTTTCAGTTGCCTGCTGGAAAACGCAACTGAAGCTCGGTGGCAGCTTATAATCGACCCATTAAATTTATTGTTGTACACACACACACACACTCACTACAAGTAATTCAAATTAAAAAATATTTTCATGAAAGTAGTTATTTTTCTAAATTAGTAATTATTAGAAAACCTTGAATGAAATACAAATTTGAAAGTATGAAATATTAATTAATAATATTAATTATAAATAAATAGAATAATATAATTTTTCCAACTATTTAACTATGGGGTCGTAAATATGTATCGTATATAAAATATTTATTAAATGCTGATAATTTAAAAGTTGAAATATAATAATGCTGTTATGTATTATTGAATGCCCGTATTATGATTCACAATTAATTTAATATATCAAATTGTAGCTGTAAAATTCTTATTGTGGATTACAACTCAATTCAACACAATTTTTAATCAGCTGTTATTACCCGTAGTGTGATTTACAATCAAATTGATTGCGAATCATAATAAAAAAGAAATTATTTAGTTAATTGGGTTGTGAATCATAATAGAGGAATAATTGATTGTATTTATTGCACAGAAAATAATTTAAAAAAATTAAAAATGGGCCACTTAAAAGGAGCAACAAATTCGTTGTTTATGATGGATACTTAAAATATAGACAAACAAATCAGCAATGAGCACAAATAATTAAAATTATTAAGAATAATAAATACGTTTAATTAATTCACAATTTTTGTTAATATTAAGGCACTATAGTTAGAAATTTTTTAATAGAAAAGAATAGAAGAAAAATCATCATAAAGTTTCTTTAGTATTGATACCATGGTTGACGGCGCACCCATTGTAAGCGATTGGTATGGTCTGAACGGATCTTGATGCTAGCACCTTCGGCAGCACGCACAGTTTCTTTAACCTAAAATTATTTAAGAATATATTTATAATTATTTATTTACAATTTATAATAATTAATAAAGTACTTACACTTTGCATTAGATTTTGGGCATTTCCTACTAACATTTCGGTAGCTTCACGATCTTCATCGGAACCCTGAGCACCCAACATGGTCGCTTTGACGGTAGACAAAATTTTCAATTGTGTACCAATAGTTGGTATACGTTCACAAACTTGCAGCAAATTGGTACGAATTCTACGATCGGTACATTGGCGAGCCAATTCTTTAGCTAAACGGGTAACATCCTCTGAGGCTTCGGCAATTTTTTTCGCTGTAGCAATCAATTCACGTTTGCTGCCGCGAGAATCAGATTGAACCAGGTCGGATAGGCGGGCCATTAATATGGCCATACGTTTTGCGGCAGCAATAATTTCGTTATCCTTTGACGACCATTGACGTACTTCTTGATGAAGGCCACGTGCAGCAATCTTAGAAAGTACAAAAACAGTTATTGAATAGAAAATACAGAAAAATTTAAGAGTAAAATCAAATTCATTCTTGGTCTCAGCAACCAAGATTTAGTCGAAAATAGTTAAAAAAAATAAATTTTAGATTCCAAAATTGAGATACAAACTATTAAAAGATAAAGAGTGGGAAAGTCATCTAAGTATAAACGAAAAGTAAGGGTTAATTAATTGTATAACTACGGTGACCATATTTTTCGACAAAAAAAAGGACACTCAAAATTAAATAAAAATTATTGCTATTAACTTAATTACATACATATATTTTATATCAATAAAAGAAAAATATAATTCAAACAATGTAATATTAGTGACTAGTGCAAGTAGTTACATACCTACATATGTATGTACTTATTTTAATGTTTCAAACAGAAATTAAATATGCCTAGAAGTTCATACGTCGTTAAAACAAAAAATTAGTCAATTAATTAAAATTAACAAAGAAATTTAATTTAGCCAATAATATAAAAATAACAAAATTCAATAAATAAAAATAACTAAAAACAATAGTTTAAGAATTATATATTATTGATATTTTTCTGAAGAATGTATTTTTTTTATTATATCAATGTTATTTGATAAAAACAATTTAAACTCTGCGCAGTCCATTTGAAAGCCGACAGAAAATTTGACACATTGAACATACACTTTTCAGTGTTGCCAGGCAATTCCTGTCTTGGGTGGTTATAAATTTATATTGTATTGAGTTTAAAATTTCGGTATTTTGAGAAAATAAAACTTTTAGTTTTGGAAACTAAAGAAGAACATTAGCCATCAAAAAGAAAGGACAAAAAAGCACAATTCAATTAAAAAAGGACAATTTATTTTGTTTAAATTTAAAAGGACGTTGTGTCAAAAAAGAGGACTGTCCTTATTAAAAAAGGACGGATGGTCACCGTATATATAACAAACACGACAGAATATAACAATGTTCAGTTTCAATGTGTTCAGAAAGCTATAGGGAGCTGCTTGCTGTTTCGCTGGGTATTATTGGGGCCCAGAGGAGCACTCCGCAGGCTGCCTTGGACGTCATCCTTCAACTTCTTCCCATTGAAGGATTGTTTTGAGAGCTGCGGCAAGGAGTTTGCTCAGGCTTACGGAAGCGGTTTTTCTAAGGTCAGGATTTACAGGTCATACATCACTCTTGAAAAAGATTAGTTTTAGCAGACGGGAGACGATATCCCCTGGGTTTACGACTCCAACGTTGTTGAGACTAATTTTATTAGAACGCTTTCACTAGCCATTCCGGATAGGGATCTTTGGGTTAAATCTGATAGACTGTACGAAAATGGAAATAAGCACGGGTGATGGCGTATATTTTTTAGGAACAGATATTTGTAGGTCTTTTAGGATACCGAATGAGTAGTATATTTCAGGCTGAGATCCTAGCGATCCTCAGGGCCACGGAACTAGTGACAGACCACGTAACTGAACGCCTTGGCGTAACATTCTACGTTGGCAGTCAGGCGGCGCAGAAAGCTTCGAAGGGGCATAGCGTCAAATCGAAGCTGGTCAGCAAGTGCAGGCGATCTCTCAACTTGCTTATGGACAAATTTAGCGTTAGGCTATGTTTGGTACCAAGACATTGCAATATTGAGGGAAACGAAATCACTGATGAGCTGGCAAGAATAGGGTCAGCATTAGATGTGTCAGTTAGGGACAGGTCGGTTAAACCTCCAAACGGTTACTACTACAGGGAACTCAGTACTTGGGTGATTAGCAGAGCCAATCATTACTGGGGGAATAGAGAAGATTGTAGTCTCGAGGTCCATATGGACATAATTAGACGCAGGGAAATAGGAGCGTTGACTGGCCGTTGCTCGGTTAGAGCGAAGACCAGCTATATGGGAAAATTGCACTCCGAATTTCTGTGGAATGTGTGGGGATGAAGAGGAGCCAGAAACTATAGAGCATATCATCTGTCATTGCACAAGGCCGCAAGGCCATAGGCAAAGATTGTTGAGCAGACGTTTCCATAAGGGCATTAGTGATATCGCGGAGTGTAAACTTGAGGATATCAGGGGCTCTTCGTTTCTCCTTGGCAGACCAATAGCCGGAAAAGAGAATTTTTTTACTTTTTTAACAACTCACCAAAATAGGTTGATTAGCATGAGGCATAGTACGGAAGACTCCCTCATCTTCATCATCAGTTTCTGGAGGTGGTGGTCTTTGTGGAGCCAAACCTTCACGGGGCAGTGGTGGCCTTGGCGGAGCACGCTCAGCTAAAAGTAATAAAAGTTAAAAATTTAATTTCTTCCCTGCCAAGATTTTATCAAAATTTACTTACCATGTTGATTGGATAAATGCATGGCGCTAAACTCTGGAATTGGTGGTGGTGGCACATCGGGTAATGGTGGTGCTTCAGGTGCAATTGCATTTCTCACGTCTCTTACATCTCCCAAAAGCTTGAATTTTAAATAGAATAATAAAATTGATAGAAAACAAAATCTCTTCATTAATTTACTTACCCTTTGGAATGAGTTTTTCCAGGCTTGCGCTGCTGCTGGATCATTGATGTTGGTAGCTACACGTTTGGCATCTCCCACCATGGCTGGTAAAGAACTTTCCAAACGATTTGCGGCAGCATTTAGTTTGGCCGTGAAAACGGGGTCTTCCGAATTGTCAGCTTCCTGTTTGGCCACCAACAAAACACGATTAATTAAACGGGCAATATTCGAGGTGTTATCGACCATTTTCTGAGGCTGTTTGGCATGAATGGCATCTTCACAGAGTTTGGCATACATTTGCATATGCTCCTCGGAAGTTTTAATAAAATCAGCTGGATCGGTGGCTTGATCACACAGGGTACGCATGCGCAAAACAGTGTCGGCATATTGTTGTTTTAAATTTTGCAAATGCTCATCAGCGGCTTTACTCGCCGGATAGTTCATGCGAATTCGTCCAGCGTTGATGAGTTGTGGTGTCATCGAGTCCACCTGAGCTGCTGAAGAGAGTAAAATTTCGGCAATTTTCTTATTGCCACAAGCACCACCAGCAGCCACCATTCGAGAAGTTTTCGAAGCACGATCACTAAAAGCTTGCAAATTGTTGGATTTCTGATTAAAATTCTGTTCTCGTCCGGGAGTTCCCTCGGGCAACATTACGGCATCAGTAAATTGTTTCAAAGGTGTACTAACATCCATAAAGTCTTGAACGATGCGATTGACCAAAGCATTTTGAACCGCCGCTTTAAGTTCGTGTAGTTTTAATGTCAACTTTTTGGCAGCTTCTTTCGCTGCTGGTGTATTGCCAGCTGCTTGACGTTTCAAACGCTCAACTTCGTCACACAGTTGCATGATTTCGGCTTTTTGGTGACCGGGACAACCCTCAGCCACCTTACGGCCTTCTTCTATAATTAAATTTATAGCACGTTCCCCTAAACCGCCATCGTTGATTTCTGGATTCTGCAGCCATTTAACAGCCTGTTCTAAGCGACCTTTAATGGTGTGAGCCGTTTGTTGTAGTCCCGCTTTGTTTACACCCACAACAGAATGGTGTATTTGAGATTGCAAATCACCCAATTTTTCGCGTATACTACGGGCCAAGGATTCGGCTTGAGGAGAAGTGCCCTTACCATCCTGACGCAGTTCACACAAACCATTGGTCATGGCTGTAATTTCATCAGCCAAACGTCGAATGGGATATGAATCTTGAGGCAAACAACGTTCTGAAATTTCGTTGGCATTTTCAATAATTTGACGTAAGGCCTTTTCGCCCACGCCACCACGTAAGGCATACGGATTTTTAAGCCAGTCATTGGCCAGCTCAGCTTTGGTATTGATGGCATTGCTTAATTTTTTCAATACAGTCAAATTGTCCAGTTCACTGGTGTCTTCGTCGTAAGTGGTCAATTGTAGAACTCGTATTATTTCTTGAATTTCATCACTCATACGCGAGGCCAAATAGTTACGATTCTCAGCTGCTTCTTCTACACCCTTACCCTGTTGCTCCACAATATGTATATAGACTTTCATGCTGCAGATGAGAATGGGTGCCAAAATCTTAACCTGTTCCAAACAGCGCACCAATATTTCGCTATGCACCTGATGGGTTAATTCCTTTTCACGCGCTCCTACCTCACGCGAAACTTTGCTTAGGCATGGTGATAAGTCTTTTAGGAATTGAACTAAATCTTCCATGGTATTGATTACTTCAGCCACCGCCAAATAATCCAGAACTCTCTTACATTCTTGTATAATCTTTCTCACTTCAGACTCATCGAAGCAGAGCAATAGCGATGAGGTGCCTTGCAGTATACCGCGGCTTCCTTCAATTAGTTTTTTGCGAGCAGGTCCTGAATATGGATCGGCACGCAACATATCTGAAGCTTCTTCAAGCAACTGCGAGGCTGTCTCAACGCGTTGCAAAGCTGATGGCATATCCTGGCGTAGAATTTTATCGTCCGAACTGTTGATGGTTTCACGACCCACCTTCACCAGATTGGCAACAGCTGCGGATACAACTTGTACCGGACGGCTAAGATCTGGCATGGCGTTGCCATCTTCGGCTTCTTCATGAAGAATGACTAAGCGAGAAACCTGAAATGGAGTTTAAGAAATTAAATTATGTAGTTTATTATTAAATGAAAATTTATTAATTGGGAATAAATTGAAATGAATGAAGGACTTTATATTGGAAACTCGGAAGTTTTAAAAGTGATCAGAAAAGAAGATTTCTGGAGAAACAAAAACTTCGACAATACAACTAATTATATTCCATCTGCTTAACTTCAAATAAGAGAGAATTCAACTCCACATATATATAAAATGAGAGTCCTTTTTATATATATTTTTTTCTGTTTTCGTTTTTTATTTATTGAATCTTCAATTCAACTATCAATAAGTATTGAAAACTTAAATCTTAAAGTGTTAATAAATTGTTCGTTTCAGCGATTTATTTTTAGTTGTCTTACATCTCTCGTGATCGTATGAGAGAAAGAGTATCCCTCCTTCTCAGCTGAGTGTAGCCTCTATAATTTAAAATATGGGGCGCAAGGATTTGGGTGCAACTCAAGTTATTTTTTTTAATAAATCTTGTCACGTGTTTTCAAAACACAGTTTTCACCAACGGAACATCTAGATATTTCTGAATTCACTGATTAATGACATACCAGGGAGCTGCTGTGCTTTTACACAGAATTTTATTTTGTCGCCTTTGCATTGTTTCCACATTTGATGGAGGGGGTAGTACTCCATAACTGGATACCAGAGGATCACATTGGTTTTAGAATCGTGTGGTATAATAAAAGTTTGAAATCTAGGCTTACACTCATACCTAAATCAGAGCGTTGAGCATCGCGTAAGTAACAGGATACATCGTTTTTGTACATTTTAAGGTAAAACAATTATTTTAAATCAATGGAAAGTCCGTACCCTGTTGCTTACGCGACGCTCAACGCTCTGATTTAGGTATGGCTGTTAGTGTAAAGTTCCGTCCAATAAGCCAATTCATTTGAGCTACTTTTAATTTCATTTGAGAGATTTTCATGTTAAAGGACGATCAAGATGAACGCCCAGATATTTGATTTTAGTGTGCTGCAGTATAGTCTCGCAATGTAAAAGTGACCTGTACTCATTTTTACTCGTTAACTTTTATACGCCATTGTTTTAGACATTTTTCCTGTGAGTTGCGGAAAGGTTCTTGTGGATGTTCACGAACGCTGAGAAAAGCTGTATCACCAGTGTGGCTGACTTCCAAAACGTTCGTATACAATGTTTGTATACAGTATTGCTACTGTATTTAAATCACATACATATGCAAAGTTCGGAAACAATGCAACAACTATAAAACCGATGCCTTGTTTGCTCTCTTACTGCGTTAAAAATACTTTGCGGCGGCGTTTTGAAATGGTATACACTGTATAACTATTGTACTGCGGCGTTATGAAATGTGATGCTTTGTTCAAACACAAAGCAATTGACGTTTTGGAAGTCAGCGATTTTTAATGCTTAACGGTAAGTCAGATTCATATATTAAATATAATACAAGACCGATGATGACTCCAGCTTCAATAGATTCTGTAGGGCTGAAAAATTGCCTACTCCAACAAAAAATTTTGTAGATTAGGTAGATTTTGTATTAATTTGGGAATAAGACCTTTTGTGCCATACTTTATCAAAAGCCTATACACACCAATGAAGAATTCTGAGCAACATTTCTTCCTTTTCAAAAGTGCCTTTGTTTTAATTAGGACCAGCACTCAGGGGATGACCCCTACGTATGCAAAGCATTGAGCCGGAACTACGAAAATAGGTTTTCGGAAGGAGTATAAAGGGAGTAGTGTTTGTGGATATTCAATTTGAACCCTAACTAACTGAAAGTGGCTGGAAAGACCTCTGCGAGGAGTTTGTTCCACACATAGCGATAGAACAATGAAACACACCCAACATTGCGACGATGCTCCAGTGAGTCAATAGAGTTGGCTACTCTACTGTCACCGATAACCTTCTTCGCCCGATCTTGTACGCGATCGAGTAACTTCAAAATAGATTTTGAAGCACCGGCCCATACATGAGAGTTGTATTCCATTTTCGGTCGGATAAAGGTGGTATAGATATTAAGGACATCAGATGGATTGAAGTATGTCCTACACCGTCTTAAAAAACTTAGCACTTGAACGCTTCTTTTGAGACATGAAAAATATAATCATTCCATCGAACATCACCATGAATTTTCATACCAAGAACATCAAGACCTTCTGATTCCTTAATATCTATATAATCCATTTTTACAGATAGAGCAGCATGTCCGGTCATACGTCTGTGCGTGAGTATAGCACATTGGGTCTTTCGTGCACTAAAATTTACCCTGTTTGAACCAAAATTTACCTACCCAAATTTGAAATTGTCAGGAGATCGCGATTGCCCGGATCTCCAACAAGTTTGGCCTGTTACTGAATGAATACGTAGCTTTTCAAAAAGCTTATGGGCCGATAAGATTTAACCTTCGTATGTTCCTTGCCGGGATTTGGTATCATACTAATCAGCGAAACTTTCCATTCTGATGGATAGTGTACCAAGCGTAGAATACTAGTAGCTCTGCAAGAATTTTTTGCTTATTTTATCGACACCTGGGACTTTTTTGTGTTTAGACTGGTAATAGTCTTTTCAATCTCCATAACATTGAATCGCAGGGGAATGTCTGGTACAGCTACGAATGGTGGCAATTCAATAATATCAGTAGAAATATTTGGAGTAAATACTTTTTCTAAATGTTTAAAGAAAAGAGCATATTTTTCACCATCAGTTCTGGCCCAGTCACCATTCGAAGATCGTAATGGAGGTTTACATATCAACGGCCTTTTAAGTCCTCTGGCTGCTCAACATAGCGAGTAATATTATTGTAGTATTGCGACGAATTTTTACAGAAATTTCTGTACGGGACCTGTTTTTTTTGTAGCTTCCTTCAGCTTAATTTTTAACTGTAACGTTGCCATTTGTCTCGAGCTCTCTTTTCTCACACCACAGCCCTTCTATATCAAGAAATTTTATTAAATCTCACTTGTTGATTTGTAGAAGTAGCATTTAGAGCAGCTTTCTTAAGGTTTGCTCCAAATGCCCTAATTTAATAATCTGTGTGAGCTGGTGTTTGCAACTGTACATTTTCCGAGCAATGCGCACTCAAGTATTTTCTTTATTTCAGCCATTAGTAAATCATATGTCATTCGTAAATCACATCTAGATGATGACGTTTTATGTGAGTAAATAGTGACAGTGATATTCTGAAGATAAATCCAAAGATGCTTTAATTTTAATAATTTCGCTGGGCACACCTTTTACTATTCGAAAGTCGATAACATCAGAAATTATTTTTCGATCTATTGGCCAATATGTTGGCTGTTTACTTGAAACCTCATTCAAACCCATTTTAAAAAGTGTGTCAAAGGAGGGATTACGAATCAACGAATTAAAGTACGAGTTGCTTGACCACCCACCTTATTCTCCTGATTTAGCTCCCAGTGACTTTTACCTGTTCCCAAATCTAAAAAAATTCCTTGCTGGCAAGCGTTTTACCTCAAATGAAGATGCAATTACAGTTGTAAACCACTATTTTGAAGACCTTGAGAAAAACTATTTTAATCAAGGGATAGAATTGCTAGAACAGCGTTGGACTAAGTGTATTGAAGTTTCAGGAGATTATATTGAAAAATAAAAATATTTTTGAAAAACTAACTATTCTCTTTCATTGATAGGCTAAGAAGTTTCCGAACCGCCCTCGTAAACGTGAACACCAGAACGTATGTTTAGCATTATAGTCACGAGCTGCTAGAAAACGGGCACCTAGTGATTTATAAAATGCGCTATATTGACTTTCGGTAATTGAAAACCTGGTTGGAGAATACACAGATGAGATCACAATGTTTTGATATAATAATTTTCAATACAGATATTCGTTGCTTAAAGATAATCTTAGCAAAGATCATTTAATAGGTAGTATTTTATTCGCGTTTTAATTATTGTTCCCGAGTGGCCATAAGATCTACCTTGGGGGTTCTTCGTGTCGTAAAAAGTATATTTGTTGTGTATGCACTGTTTCATACAGTGTATTATATATTTGGCCAATTGGCAACCCTAATGATATTGTTTTTATTAATTGTCATTTTTAACCTAAAATGAGTTTTTTTATATAACAGCTCTAATGAATATTATAGCACGCTGTCTTAAAAGAAAATGAATTAAAAAATAAAGATATAAGAAAACGAATATAAAATTGGTGTCAGAAGTGGGATTAAAAAAAAAAAAAAAAAACAGCTCTAAATGGATGAAAAAACAGTAAAAATATTAATGGATTCATTGAGTGATTCATTACGGAGGGCAGTATATGATGCAACACAAGCTGCTGTTGCTGCAAATACGACTGCGAATTCTTCAAATTCTAACCCCTGTGTAAAGACTCCTTCTTTTTCCATGCCTGAATACAAAATGGAACAAGGCACATCGGTTGGCGATTACTTCCAACGCTTTGAGTGGGCGTTACATCTTAGTAAAATTCCTGCAAGCGAATATCACAATTACGCTCGCGTCCATATGGGCGCAGATTTAAACAACGCTTTAAAGATTTTGGTTAGTCCAAGGAGTCCAGAGACTGTAACGTACCAAGAATTAAAGGACGAGTTGATCGATCATTTTGATTGTAAAAGAAACAAGTACGCGGAAAGCATTAAATTTCGAAAAATCTTACAGGAAAAAGATGAACCTGTATCTAAATTCGCCTTACGTTTAAAACAAGGAGCGGTACATTGTGAATATGCAGATTTTCTTGACCGGATGTTAATAGAACAATTGTTGTGTGGGTTGAAATCACGCGCAACATGTGACGAAATTATAAGCAAGAAACCTGATAAATTTGTAGATGCATATGAAATTGCACACACCATGGAACTCACACATTCAACAACTTCAGAAATAAATCCATCAGGACACCAGCAAATGGATGAAGTTCATAAAATACAACCGGCTTCAAAATTTGTCAGAAGAAACGTTAAAGAAAAAGTTAGTACGGGAAAAAGTACAGCTACCAATGATACGGAAACACACTACGCACCATGCTACGGATGTGGTGGTCGTCATTTAAGGAACGAATGTAAATTTAGACAGGCTAAATGCTATCGATGTGGGAAGGTAGGCCATATATCGAAAATGTGCCGAAGTGCAACTAATCAAGTTACAGAAACTGATGGTGAAGACCCGACTTATTCAGTTGAAAAATTAAATAAAATTGAAATGGTAAATTCAGTCACAAACAACAAAAAAAAACTAATTACAGTCCTTATAGATGGTGAAATTGTTAAAATGGAACTGGACACTGGCTCCCCCTGTACTATAATGAGTATAGACTCCTTACGCAAAATTAAGCCTCACTTTAATTTGCAACCAACAGATAAGCAATTTACAAGCTATTCTGGCCATGGGGTTCATTGTAGGGGACGCATAGTGGTTAATGTTAGTATTGGAAAAAAACTAAATAAATTGAATCTGTATATTGTAGATGGAAATTTTGATACGCTTATGGGAAGAGAGTGGATTTCAAAGTTTACAAGTGAAATCGATTTTGTAAAAATGTTTACGAACCCTGCGCAGATCAATAGTGTTACCACTTCGCCGCCTAAATTATCATCGGTAGAACAAGAACAGCTGAAACAGGTACTCTATAGATTTGAATGTATTTTTAGCAATGTCGCAGGTAAGCTGATAGGTCCACCAGCAAAAGTTCATCTCAAGCCAGACGCAACCCCAGTCTTTGTAAAGGCACGTGACGTACCACTTGCACTTAGAGAGGCATATGTTAAGGAAATTAACGCCAAGATATCTGCAGGTCTCTATGAAAGGGTAGATTACTCAGAGTGGGCCTCAACCACTCATGTGGTGACTAAAAAGGGAGGAGGTATTCGAATAACTGGAAATTATAAGCCAACGGTAAACCCACGTATTATCATCGATGAACACCCAATACCTAAAATTGAAGACTTACTAAATAAAATGCGAGGCTCAACTATTTTTTGCCATCTTGACGTTACGGACGCGTACTCACACTTGCCGATAGATGACGAATTTGCACATGTACTAACACTCAATACACCTACTCATGGGCTGATCCGGCCAACGCGGGCTGTTTATGGCGCTGCTAATATTCCAGCCATCTGGCAGAGACGTATGGAGACCGTTTTAAAAGACATACCGAATGTACTTTGTTTTTTCGATGACATCCTGGTTTATGCAAATAATTTTCAACAAATGATTTCGAGTCTGCAATTGATACTAGACAAGTTTAAAGAACAAGGCCTACACCTTAACCGCAACAAATGTGTTTTTGCTACAACAACAGTCGAATTTTTGGGTCACAAAATTGATCATGACGGTATCCATAAATCAAATAAACACATTGAAACTATACAAAATGCCCTAAAACCTACAACATCCGAAGAACTGCAACTTTTCCTGGGCAAAGCCACGTATTACAACTCGTTTATACCCGATTTAGCCACGAAGTCAAGACCATTAAGAAACATGCTACTTCAAAAAGAGTTCAAATGGAATAGGGATGCGAGTATTGCGTATGATGAGATAAAAGGAATTCTTATATCACCTCAAGTTTTAATCCCATATGACCCTGCACTACCCTTAATATTAGCCACCGATGCAAGCAAAAACGGATTAGGCGCAGTTTTATCGCATAAGCTTGAAAACGGAATGGAGAGGCCAATTGCATACGCAAGCCGTGTAATGACATCTACAGAAATAAGGTACCCACAAATAGATAAAGAGGCACTGGCAATCGTGTGGGCCGTGAAGAAGTTTTTTAAGTACTTATACGCTAGACATTTCACTTTGGTAACAGACCACAAGCCATTGTCCCAAATCTTACACCCTGAAAAGGGTTTATCAACATTGTGCATAAGTCGAATGGCGAATTATGCGGATTTTTTGAGTAATTTTAATTACGACGTCGTATGTAAGTCCAGCAAGGCAAATGCAAATGCTGACTATTGCTCACGTATAGTTCACCAACGAAAAAACATTCAAATAAATAGTATTCAAAAGGAACAAAACTCGGAGGAAGAATATGACGATTTCGATGGTTTTGTAATCAGGCAAATAGAGCAATTACCAATTAGAGCTTCAGCTATTGCCCAAGAAACGAGGAAAGATACACATTTAGGGAAGATTGTTCAAATACTAGAAATGGGTCAGAACTTAAAGAGAGCAGGATACGCGTCGCCTGAAGAAAACTACAAGCTAACGGCGGGTTGCTTAATTTTTGAACATAGAGTCGTAATTCCCCCGTCATTACGGAAAAAGGTTCTTAACGATTTGCATGCGACACACTTGGGGATTGTAAAGATGAAAGGTATGGCCCGCTCATTTGTCTACTGGCCGGGTATTGACAGCGACATTGAAGGGGTTGCAAAATCGTGTAATGCATGTGCAATACATGCCAACAAACCAGTAAAGTTTGGGGATCACCATTGGGAGTACCCAAATGCGCCATGGGAGCGTATCCATATTGACTATGCTGGTCCTTTCTTGGGTGTCATGCTTCTTGTTGTAACAGATGCTTTTAGTAAATGGATGGAGGTAAAAATAACATCATCGGCAACATCATCTGCAACCATCCGACTAATGGACGACCTCTTCACTGCTTATGGGGTCCCACAAACGGTTGTTTCAGACAATGGGACCAATTTCTCATCAGCTGAATTTCGTAATTTCTTAAAAGTAAGTGGTGTTACTTATCATAAACGTACAGCTCCGTATCATCCAGCAACCAACGGACAAGCTGAGAGAAGTGTCCAAACTATCAAGAATGCACTGAAAACGATGGGCTCCACAAAATCAACGATTCATAATAACTTAAACGAGTTCCTACGGCAATATAAAAATGCACCACACGCTACAACAGGGCAAGCACCATTGATTCTATTTTTAGGTCGATTACTCCGCTCCCGCTTTGATCTAATTCGACCGGAAAATATCAGCACTAAAATAATGGAAAAGCAGTACACTAATTTCAATCCGAATTTCCGAACGTTCAAACCCAACCAGTCAGTATATTTTTTGTCTAATAACCCTAGAATGGAAAAATGGGTTCCAGGAATAATCACCACACAGTTGGGTGATTTACATTATCATATAGAATTTGGAGGAAAACTCTTTAAAAGACATGTGGACCACATTCGAGCCTTTGGTGTTGAAAAAAAACATAGTATGCAAGAGAGACAAATACAAAATAGAAGTGTAACCATGATACCACCTCATGTGACTCACTCATCGTACCAGCAACCCAGTGATAATAATGATCCTACGCTTGAAGAAGCTCTTGCTACTAGTACCAGTGATAATAATGATCCAACGCTTGAAGAAGCTCTAGCTAGTAGTACCCCAACTGATTTTGTATCTTCTGAAAATAATCAATTACAGTCGCCTGGAGATCCTCAAGGTGAAGGGAGACGATATAATGAAGAGTCAACAACAACTGAGCAGATCTCAATGCCAGCAACTGAACTGACAACTCCTACTGGCAACGAAATAAGCAACGCACCTACAGATCCAATAGCAGCTCCTAGACGTTCACAAAGAACTAGAAGACCCAGAGTGCTATTCTCTCCCACCACATGATGAGAGGGAAGAAATGTTGTGTATGCACTGTTTCATACAGTGTATTATATATTTGGCCAATTGGCAACCCTAATGATATTGTTTTTATTAATTGTCATTTTTAACCTAAAATGAGTTTTTTTATATAACAGCTCTAATGAATATTATAGCACGCTGTCTTAAAAGAAAATGAATTAAAAAATAAAGATATAAGAAAACGAATATAAAAATATTCAATAATTTTGAATAAGCTTTGAAGAAATAAAATATTTGATTTCGCTTTTATATCGGGCGGATGCCGTTTGCGATCCAAAATCAAAGATTTAACTTCATGGTTTGTTTAATACAACCTCCAACAATGTAGACTGCATTTTCAACATATCCTCCTTCATGCGGGACATGTTGAGAGAAGAAAGTGCGAATAAAATTAGAGCTGGTACTGTATTCTGGTTACTTTTTAAAATATTAGCGTATGGAAATTTACTATTAGGTGGTTTTTGAACTAAAGTCATGTTCGGCTTCAAGGCGTTTGTATATTGATTATAGCTTGTTGATGGTTGAGCTAACTGCGAGTAGTTAAAGTAAGAGAGAAAGAAATATTCTCTTTTCTGGATGAAGAACTCTTAAAGAACAAGTAATTTTATATGAAATATACAATAATCAAACGTTTTTGCCCACATTTTGGTAGAGGGAAATTTTTTTCCTGGAGTCACAGCTGTCTGTGATGCCACACTGTCGCAATTAAATGTTAGATTTAAAGCACAATGGAGTAATTAATTTTACAGCTATTACCTAGTGGTTTTCCGGTTAAATTTAAATGTTCTGAAGAAAAATTAATGCCATAAATCTCAACAAACAGACATAAATACATTTTGGCATCAGATCAAAATCATAAAATTTTTGTAAACAACAAACGACTGCCGAATTATCTTTTTATGAAGCACTAAAGCAGAAAAAAACACAAATGTCTTTGAAAGTGATTATATTCGTATTAAAATTTAATACATAATTGTGGGTCTTGTATAAGTGAAATCATCTCAGATGTATTTTTAAAATACCTGCATATGAAAACAAGCTGTCAATGGAAAAATTATTACTCATTCAATATCATGAAAATAATTTTAAAATACATTTACATGAGTAATACCTATTTAGTGAAAATAATCGGGGAGCATATTTTCCTAACTGCAGCTTGTGGTGGCAACACAGAGATAGGCAACGCTTCTTTACAAGGAAACAAAAAAGTTAACCTTTGTTTTGATTTCAGCCTACAATAGGTCTGAGGTGTTTTGGATCACGTAAAGAATGCAAGAAATTGACTTAACCATATCAAGAAGACGGATGGATTGATGAGTTTATAAAATCTTAATATACAAAAATCTGCATCTTGAGAAATTGATTAACCGCGATGATGGAAAATTATTTTCTCTAATATTGTAAAGTATAGTGGACAGCATGTTTATGTGGACACAAAAATGGTAAAAAATGGTAAAAAAGGTAGAACATCAGCTGAAATCTATCGACGATTGACCTTACCCATCACTCCCCATTAGTGTGTTCCTAATGAAATTAGTAGTGACCAAGCGGTAATTTATCCGATCTGTTATTGGTTTCCTTATCCCATGCCGATCCTATTCTTGCCAGCTCATCTGTGATTGTATTTCCCTCAATATTGCAGTGATCGGTAAGCCAACACATTCAGGCACTATATTTGCTAATATTTGTCGCACACTAGTTCCGATTTGCCACTGTGTCGCTTTGAAGCTTTTTGCGCCGCCTGACTGTCAACGTGGAAGGTTAACTCCTTTACGGAATTCATTTACTATTTGCATTGATTTCCCACTCACTCTCATTCTTGTTCTTTCTTTGCTTCTCGACCTTTCTTGACCCTCCTCTGCTAAAACTCCGCTTCTTGACTAAATTTCTTCCTGCAGGTAACACAATGGGACCACATTAGAACCCAAGTGGGCTGGAATCTAATTTCTCTTCCTAGCAATCTGCCAATCTAACCTAACCTAACCTACTTCATTCACATTTTCAAGCATTAATTCAGTGGCCAGTCCATGCGTTAACCTTAAGCTTTACTAGGAAGATTTATAACTACAGTTCGGAATGTCTTATTGGACAATTTGATGCCGATCACTATGAAGTCTTAGGATCGAAAAAGAAAGGAGAACATACATATGGACAGCAGTACCATCAAATAGTCGAAAAATTAATTGCAACGAGGAAAGGACCAACCGAAAGTCTTGACGCTACTGAACCAGCTTAGCCACAGCACCGTTGAAATTCCATGAATTCTAATAGGGTGAGATATTATGGAACAACGATGAGAAATGGTGGCAAGGCAAAGTAGGGATCTACTACTAGATATTTTTGGCAGCATTGTTTGTATTAAATGCTGGACTATTTCAAGTGATGCAGGCATAGCACTGGTCACTAAAATGTTCTGGCAGCAATTGATAATATTCTGTGTTAATGTACATCAAAGCTACAACCTTCGTCGGCTATCAGAATTGCCGGCAAAGTAAAATAACAAGTCATGGTCTAATTACCAGGTCTGCGCAAGAAGGAATATGGTTTTTTGCAGGGTTGTGTTTTGACCATTAAATAATCTACAAAAAAATGGTAAGTCTCTCGGTCTTGCCAAAAGTTGTTTACATTTTTGGCCGCCATCATGAATATTTTTGTTTACATTATGCTTTTAGTTTTTGCATAACCACTAAATAATTACAAACCACATTTTGTTTTGTTTTGTATACAGCTTTTTTTTTGACAATATTGGGCTTTTTTTACACAAGCAAAATGTTGTATTCATAAGCAGACCTTATTATTATTGGATCATGTAACAAGTAATAAAATGCGCGTACAAATAGCTTAAGAAAGTTAATGCTTCTAATTAACAACAGAGGCGCTGCGATACTGCGCTAAAAATTAACAAAACATACAATAGCAGAGTTGTAAAAGAATTAATCTCTCTACCTTATCTCTAGTTATGGCAAAATGCGTTGCATAAGTAGAGCGCATTTCCTGAGCGCCAAATTTTAAATGTGAGGACATTTTTTTTTTTACCACCAAAGAGAGAATCACTCGTACTCATAAAATCGGTTATGTGAGAACTAGGAAAATTATTTATGGGAAGCAAGATTGAGGGGGTAGTGTTCATGGTTATTTGATTTGAGCTTATTCCGCATAAAAAGTGACAGGGAAATTTTTTTCTAGAAGTTTATTCTCCATATGCTCTCGAGGAATTACCCAATCGAACACCATTGGACGACCATAGATTGAAAAGTGTCTTGTGCGGAATACAGTTTGAACATGGTGAATAAATTTTCTAATTTCGTTAGAAGATACTGTGGGCTACCTTGCTGTCATCCATGCGCTTTAAAATGTTTGGGTATCATTCATATGTTGTCTCATATTCTCTATTTATGATCGCCTTTGGCCATTTACTGCGCTACTACGAGTGGCAATTGCTCTTATAATTGGGAAATGAACAAAGAGAGTGGGAGGTAGGGGGTAAAAATGAAGCCATGCGTTACCCCTTGTTAACATTACAAACTTTCTTTTATTAATTTTATAAAATAAAATGATTAATTGAATAACTTAATTAAAAGTGTAGACATAAATAAAACTATTCGAAATGTTTTACAGAATAATATTGGCTTGTTGCCGCTTATTTTTTCATTGTACATACATACATATGTATGTCGCAGGTGTTGATTATGTAGCAAGATCAATGCCGTTATGGCCCACGCTTCTTTTTTTTTTGGACTCCCTCTTTTCATCAGAAAAATATTTTCAAACTTATGCCAGATCATATTCATATTAAAATTTTATTTTACTTAATTTTTATACCCATACATACGAGTACAAACATACTCGTACATTAAAAACAAATAGCGAATTCATGTAGGAGTCACGATTATTGTACTTGGTAAAATTCAACTTTAGAGTTTTGTGTATGTTTCCTATAAATAGTTTGCATTTGATAAAAAAAACTTCATAGAATGTGTTTAACTTTGCAGTTAATTAAAAGAATAAACTCATTTTATACCACATACTTAAGTTTGTTGGTATACGAGTACGCCAAGGCGAATTGAATTCGGAAGGTGGCACTGTCAAAACAGCTGATTATTTACGGTCCTAATTATTGGTGTGTATCAAGGCCTAAAGTCTATGCTAGTATAGGTGATAAGTAAAGGCAAATTCATAACAGGTAGTCTAGCCAGCTGAGGTGATTATTTTCGCTTTGTTTCGCCCCTTTTATTTGTGCGCCACTTACTTTGTCATATGCTTTGTTGACACAATTTTCGGTGAATTTTTGACAAAGTAAGTAGAGGTTTTTAAAGCTAATTGAGGCGAATCTACCTGTTATTAGCTTGCCTTGCAGATAGGCAAACAATATATAAAATGTTATTACCGAACTTTGGTGTATTGTTATGTATCAAGGCGAATTATCAAATGCGTGGCGTTACTACGGCAGTTAATTGTTTAAATCATTTCATATGGAATTGCGGTACAAGGCGAATTCATACCAGGTAGCCTTATCCCTACAACAAAAACATTCGCCGCTAAATGTTCCTCAACTGTCAAAGCCAATGCAACAATTTTGTTATAGAAATCTAGCCTAACTTCTCAATATATGCCATTTTTGATAGTTCAAGGTTCATGGCTGATGATGACGTAGGCTAATAAGGCCACCTGGTAATGAATTCATCTTAGTGGGGTCCAAGTAAAGTATTGAATTCGCCATTTATATTAGCTTATTGTGAGTATGCCTTCATGCAAGGTATATTAATTATAAGGTAGTCGCATTAGCTAAAATTGACATCAGCTGATTGATTTTTTGTTGTCAAAACTTTGTTATGTTTTTATAAAAATATTGTGACATTTTTTTTTTATATAATTAAAATTTAAAAAAGTGAAAAAACAAGCGTGAAAAATTTTGAATATTTAATTAAAATTAAAAATATCGGTTAAAATGCGTGTATGTAGAGTCTGCAAAAAAAAATTTCCAAAGGGGGAAGGAAAGTTGATCCAAGTACCCAAATAAAAGACACATCCGGATTTTATACATATGTACATCTATCAACCCCTTTTTGTTTTCTGTATTGTAAATAATTTTAACTTATATTTTTATTTTATGCAATTGATTTTTTTTTAATTTAATTTTTGTTTTGTTTACACATCACATTTTGACAACAGCCAAGTTTTTACACTAACAAAATGCCTGTTGTTTTTGTGACGTTGTATTTGTTTTAGGGACAAGACTACCTTATTTATTATACCATGCCTTCATGTATACGAGTACTAACTGACGTGGTGCCACCTTCAAAAATCAATTTGTGTTGGCTCACCCTGCTTAATATGTATATATAATGAAAAACTATTAACTATTTGAAATAAATGAGACAAATTTGTACATATATTTTTTTTCTTGCAAATTAAATCAAATAATAAAACACATTCATTTAAGCTGTAATTCTTTTTTGTTGTTTTCATGAAATTCTAAGCTATTTATCACATGACAAACTGCATGTAAGCGGCTAAAGCTTAAAGAAAATTAAACTAAATTGCAGCTGGCTGTATGTCAAGATCAAATTAGACGTATGAAATGTAAATAAAGAAAATGTGATAAAGAGAATATTAATTAATTTTATTCAAGAGAAATTCTGTTTGTAAAATTAAATTCTTAATGGTAGTGGAAAATTGATATTGGGTACTAAAATTGTAACTCCTTGGACTACCCTAAAATAATACCAAATCTGCGTTACTAAATTTTTTGACAGCATTATTATGATATAGAAATTTTTTATGCGAAAACCTTCAACATAACCACATAACTGGAATGACATTAACAAATCTCATTAATTAACATAAAGAAAAACATATGATTTAAAATTAATTTTAAAGAAAAATATATTAGAAAGAAAATGTAAACTTACCTGTTGAGCTACAGGATCTAAAATGCTCTCAATGGTCTTTGTATGAAACACTGGCATTTTTCAAATGAAAATTTGTGAATTAAATGAAAACAAAAATATGTGCGCTTGTGTAAATTTCCTTCGCTTCCAATGAAAAAAAAAAATAAACAATTTAGCTAAAAATAAATAAGAAATTTATTAAACAAAGATTACAACGTAAAAAAAAGTATAGCTTTAAAGAAAATCAATTTGTTAAAATAATTCCAATAATGTTGTTGTTGTTGTAGCGTAAAAATATTTTTATATTATTTGATTTATTTTGATCTTTATTTTATGTTAAACACGACAAGAAAGCTATTTTCGAATGTTTTAACCCTATAACTCTTTTCTGTGTGGGTGTTTTTGATCCTTTTTCCGAAAAACAAAACGCCCTTTATGCAGCAATATACCGTTTTTTAAATATTTTATTGAGAAATATAAGATCTATAGCTTCCTCTTGCATTGATGACTTGCGGATTATAAATCAGAGAGCATTTAAGCGCTGGTTTATTTAGAGTAAACTGAAGTTTAAACTACAATATAACGTTCTTCCGTCGTTTTATTGAGAAATATTACATTAGAAGGTTTTTCTTGTATCAGTGAACGCTCGTTTTTACAGCAATATATTAACGTTCTTTCGGTAGTGTTATTGAGAAATATTATATCTAGTGATGACTTATAAGTAATACATCAGTCAGTGTTTCAATGCTGGTTTAGTTAAACTAAGTTGAAACTCAAATGTAGTCTAAGCAGCAAATGTATCGTCATTTTGTCGTTTTATTGTAAAATATTACATATAATATAGTTTTGTTCAGCCTTTAGTAACTTATGTTAAATAAAAAGAAGACGAATTTTCGAGCTTGAGGCCACTTTTAATGTGATGTTTTTTTATTTATTTATTTGCGATATTTCGATATCCATCGGATATCATCATCAGGCAAGATGTAGTAACAATGTACATACATATATATGTATAAAAAACATATGTCAAACGACTTAAAAATTGAGTTTTTAAGTCGTTTGACATATGTTTTTTATATGTATGTATGTACATTGTTACTACATCTTGCCTGATGATGATATCCGATGGATATCGAAATATCGCAAATAAATAAATAAAAAAACATCACATTAAAAGTGGCCTCAAGCTCGAAAATTCGTCTTCTTTTTATTTAACGTAAAATATTACATTAAAAATTTGCTGTAATAAATCGGTGAAAGGTTAAATGCTGGTTTAATTAAACTTAACTTGAAAATTAAATGTGGGTTATGCAGCAGTATTGCGTTCTTTTATATTTTTATCAAGAAGTGTTACAAGTATTGCTTTCTCTGTTTTGTGGACTTATGGCTAATAAATCAGTAACCGTTAAGCGATGGTTTAGTTAAACTAAGTTGAAATGAAAATGTAGTTTAAGTTCAACAACAATAACTGTAAATAATAACAGTGTGACAGCATTACGATAAATGACAAAAAAATATCGGGTTTTCCAGCTGCTTTAAACGCACAACTTCTTGCGTTTAGAAATCGTTTATATGTTTGCTGAGAGATTATCTTGCGCAAATTTATTATTATTAGAACTTATAGTAAAATTTTACTTAAAATATATTTTGGATTTATAAAGTCGGGTTTTGTGGAACATGTTAGCACATTTAAGTTTTGTCCTATTAAGGGTGATCAAGTTCAGTTTTTAACTTTCATTTATTTTAAGACTTATATGTAGTAGAATTTCATGGTCGGTGCCCTCCTCTACCAGAACCTGTTGTTATTTTTTTTTATTTAATCAAATAATTTTGTTATACTGTGTTATTAAATATATTCCTTCATTATTTAAAAATTATTTCAGTCTCGTTAGTTAAAGTGCTAAACAACTTCAACCGTTTTATTTAATAATTGTTAACATTTTCAATATTGTTGTTGCTTTGCTTGCTTGTGTTGCAATTTAATGATCATTTATTTGTGTATAACAATTTGTTGAAATTTTCATTTCACATACAAAATATTTATTTATAGATTGATTTCATCAATTGTTTTTATATCACTCATTTAATTATTATGGTAAACAATTTATTTTCTTCTTATTTCTACACAATTCCTTTAAATGGATATTGATTTCTGCTTTAAGTTGAGAATTGAAACTGTTGCCATAAAAATATATTTCATCGATTTTATCGCAAATAAATGCGGTTTGATGAAACAAATTTAAATACTACATACAGTGTCGGAGAAAACACAATTATGGCTGCGATATTGCCTCCTGAAAAATATATATATATGGAAAATGGCGGATCTTGGGGGTGATGATCCCATTTTATCGATTTTTTAAGTTACTAGAAATTTTTGAATCTAGAAAATTGCTTGTTTGGTATGATTCAAAATAAAACACTTTGAGAATTTGACTGAAGGAAAGAAATATGTATGTAATCAAAATCCAATAATATTTTTCGAAAACTTTCGATGACGATATCTCTCGAACAGATTAATTATTTTTTTTTATAAATTTTCATTTTCATTATTTTTACTTGAAAATTCTGCCTCAGGTGGGAAAGGATAAATGCCTCATTAGTCTTGACTTTTACTTTCTGTTCTGTTCTGTGCCGTTCTGTTGTTGAATTTTTGTAGTTAGAAGTTATGTAAAAACGTATCAGCTGTTTCAGCCGAATATACTACCTATATCATCGGCGGTGGCGGCAGTGTTCACAAATTTAAAACGGCGCTTCGTCTTAATTATCAGGTTGAATAATTTTAAAGAAAATAAGGTAAAAACGTTATTTAATTAAAAAAAATCTACTCACAACAAATTTTTCATCAATATAATATTTTTTTTATTAAAAATCGTTTTGTTTTTAATGTGCTAAAATTCGATGGCGGCGGTCATAATAAAAATTTATCAGCGATTACGCGGCAATTTTGTTCCGATCGGCTTGGTTTACTGAAACAAGCAGCAATCTATTGCTGTCACTTAGAAATGTAAGTAATATTCAGTTTTCAACAGAATGGTCCGTAACAGAACAGAACAACTAATTGAAAATACATGTTTTGCATACACAAAAAATGAACAGCTGATCCGAAACAGAACAGAAAGTCAAGACTAATTCTACCTTAAGGGATAATGTTTTATAAATTAACATATAGTCCAATTATGAAAACTAATTTCTGCGGATTTTTTTCCTGTTTTTTCATTACTGCTATTATTAATTGGGATTTCCATAAAGAAAATGTAAATATTCTTAATGGGAGTGAGGGAAACAATATTTCCCTCTCCCCTGGTATTTAGAATATATCCTTTTTTTCCTTATCGAAAATAAGAAAAAACTGGCACCTTTTATTTTAAGAATTTTTTATACATCGATTAACAGTGTAATTTTTTGGTGGTCAAATAAGGAAAAGTAAAATACAGTGTACTTTCTGGTGTGAAAATGGGGAAAAGCTGATATATATTGTCCTTTTTTTTTATTAACTTGTAGCGTGAACAACCTAGTCCGAAATAAACTCGAAATGCTGTAAAACGAACAAGAAAAGTGTGTTGTAAAATTTTCATTTATCAATATATTTTGTGCTAAAAATTTGCACTTAGGTGGGAAATTCCCTGTGAATTCCAAAATTCCCAATTTCTTAAATGCCCAATAATGGGTGGTTTTTTTAATATTATCAGGATTTTTTCCTACTAACCAAAATTGTTTCAACAAGTAGAAATTGAATAAAAAGAAATTATAACAATTCTCGTAATCTATTTCTGTTGAAAAATTGGTTAAATAAATTAACTGATAGGTCTAGCGGCCTCTACATCGTTATAGGTTCTACTAGTCTGATTGGATATACTAATGTTTTCTCAAATAAAAACTCTTAAGGTACGTTCACATTCACCAAATATTTGTCGAAAAAAACGTGACCGAGAGAGAAACTAATTATTTATTTCCTTTAATTCTAATATTTTTCTTAATTATGAGTTCGCATTTATTAAAAACTGTATAAACATATATTTTTGTATATAAATTAATTTTATTTTTAACATAAAAACCAAGTTAGTTGACATTATCCTTAAGAAAAATTAGTGGTTACTTTTTTTTGGACAAATATTTAATAAATGTGAACGTAGCTTTATTAATTTGAATTTTCATTAATTCAATAAAACTTAACTTAAGCCTTATAATAATAATTTATGAATAAATGCTGAGCATTAAACCAAGTACTGGCTTAAAATTTGTTTTTACAAACTCGCACACAAATAAAAAGTTCAGTTTGCTTCACCAGGAATTGAATTTCTTAACAGCTGCCGCTTGTCAAATTTACAATTGACACCGCTGCCGCCATCCGAAATGCCACGGCTTTTAACTGTGCTCCCGTTTTTCATAAAAATAAGACTTTTTGTGTTCTTGGGCAGAACATTTTATTAAATATATATACATATATGTATGTATGTACATATATTCATAGATTTGTGTATATGCTTCTGTGCGTATTTATGTAAATTATTAGATTTGTAATGTTTGTCTAGCCTTCGCAGTCGAAAGTAATCTCGTACTGTTACTTATCAAGTGTGACTATAATAAAATTTATGAATCAATAATATATGTAATTCTTTTGTTTTAAATAAATAAGAACTAAAGCCACATATACACGACATGTTTTTTTACATCTGACTTGCCACCTACATATGTGAATGTAAAAAAAATTTTATTTGACAGAAGATTTATAATATTATCTTACAAACGTAGATGTAAATTTACATCCGACATGAAAGCTATTGGTTTGCAACAGCTGATCTAAATAATTTTTTTTCTTAAAAGTGACCGTCACAGAATAATTTTGCTTGTGCCACTAAACTACTGATAGTTCAATATTTTATATCATAAATTTAAAGATATTAAAGTTAATACTAAATAATAAAACATAATATAAGTTATATATCGCTCTTGTAAAATATTACCTTCAGCCGTCTAAAGATGCCGCTCAATAGCCAACTGCATCTGACTTTATCATAATAAAACAGCTGATATCAGAAACTGTCAGATTAAAATAGAAAGGTACATGTTTTGCTGCAGAAAATGTTACAAGTCTGATGTTAAAATATATTTCGTGTATGGGGGCTTAAATAAATAAACTGTATTGATAAATTTCTTATATGTATATATTTGTGTGTATTTACGTGTATATGTCTTTATATACACATAATGAGTTTGTTTAAGACTTTATATTTCATCCAAATGAAAGAAAATAAAAAGAACAAACAAATTATAATAAACAAAGTATGAAAAGGACTGACTAATCGTTCGTTAATAATGTGACCAAAATCCAAATAATGGGATTGGCAATAATATTAAGTCAGATAAAGAAAAATAGTAGAAATTCAGACGCCACCAGACTTATAAGTCCATACACACAGACACACACACACACACACTTATGTATGGAAGTTGAATGAATGTTTTTGAACCAAAATTAGCTAACTCCTGTAAAAATCGCAGTAAAATTTTTGTTTACCAATATTTTCTGCTAAAAATTCGCATTTTGGCAGGGAATCATGTAAAGGTGGGTACAATAAAAAAATTTTAGCATTACTGTATAACATGTAAAAAATATAATAAATATTTATCACAATATCAATTGATAATATGTATCCATAAATTAGTATGCAAATGAAAAATGTCATTAATTAAATGAATTTCTGCCATCAATAGAGGCCGATCTTTATCTAACTATTAGAGCATTGCAATCCATACGAACTGTTTTGCTTTCGCTAGAACCACACACAAGTTATTGAATTAATTAAAATTCAAAAGTATACAAATAATCGATTAATTAACTTTCAAGATTGTGTTTTTTGGTATAAATATAAATTAGGGGGTCACTTAAAAAAAATTGCTCAAGGAAATAATCAATAACGATGCAACTTTTAAGTATTGCTGTTGAATTACTAAAAGTGGTTTTATACACCTTATTTTACAGTGGCCTTGCTTAAAGACACTGATTAATTTTTTTTTTAAATTCATATCAAATAAATTTTGTTTGTTGTGTTTCTTGTTAAGTTTTTAAGCCTACTAAGCGCTTATTCTACTGTAATTGTCAAATGATTATTGAAAATGTCTGCGTAACTACTGATGATTTTCTATAAGCACCAATAAAATGCAGGCATATATGAGCCGTTTATTTTGAAAGTGGCATAAGCCATTTTTCCGAAAAATTCGCCATTAAGGCAACACTAAATAAGATTGAACGGTATCTTTTCAACATTTGCAATCAACAAAAAAAGTGACTTATGCCACTTTCAAAATAAACGGCTCATATAGGTTTTAAACACACTAGTGTAGCGAACAGACGACACAATCATCCGTATTCTAGATGTAAATAATTCTCTTCATATAAACATTATGCAAATGACAAATGAAATCAAAAACCTTCACACAAAATAAATATCACGCAACTTGAAATTGCTAATACAGCCAAATGCCGATATAACGCACGATGCAATATCAGGTACAAATATTTGGCCAAAAATACGTAACCACTACTTTTGCTTTGGATTAGAGTCATTTATACAGGTTTTTATATATTACAAAATAAAATTACTTATACAGTCGAATTCGGTTAAGCGGAAATGTAAAATTACAAGCACTTTGTTTCGCTTATGCAAGATTTTCGATAAAAAGAAGTTCGGATAAGTGAAAAACGTTTCAGTTAAACGAACTCACTTCAAAATTGCTCTGTAAAGTGAAAATATAGCATTACAAGTAAAACATATCTGATTTCAATTAAGCGGGGTTTCTTTACAGCAGATTTTCTTTTAAGCGAATGTAACTGTTTTGAATTTATAAAAGAAATGAATAAGAGTTTTTATTTTCAATTAAGAGATTTGTTTATTTGAACAGCGCGCTCTTATCCGAATTCGACTGTACTACAAAATTTTATTTTTATATAGTTTTTAATAAATCCGAACCTATATTTAAAAAAAATATTTGATTTAAAGGAAGTAAAATTTAAGTTTGCCTATTTAACACGATTTTTTCCGCAAACATTTAATAAAGTCCATAAGAAAAAAATGGTCTTGCCTATTAGCTATGTATATTGATTTTAAAATGATAAAAGCATGTTAGTAAAATTTTGAAGTTGTCATTTAGCATCCCTGGATTGGCAGCAGCCAAATGCAGGATTAACTTAATCCATATAAAATAAATATTCAATAAAAATTTAAGCTTCAAAATAGACCACGTCCCCATTTGTGAGCAATATCTTAAAATATAAAATTTTTTGTATGATAATAAGGAATAGTAAGTTTTAAAAGATTTAAAGAAACTCTGCATACTTACGAATACATTTATTCAAAAAAAATACTTCTTACGTGGAATTTCACTATAAATTTAAAATATTTGTTTTCCATGCCTGGCTGAAAGAATGAACGGCTGACTTCCAAAACGTTCGTATACAAAGTTTGTATACAGTATTGCTACTGTATTTAAATCACATACGTATGCAAAGTTACGAAGCAATGCAACAACTATAAAACCGATGCCGTGTTTGCTTTCTTACTGCGTTAAAAATAATTGGCGGCGGCGTTTTGAAATGGTATACATTGTACAATTATTGTACTGCGGCGTTATGAAATGTGATGCTTTGTTCAATCACAAAGCAATTGACGTTTTGGAAGTCAGCCAACGTAATAGAAACAACAACACATGAAATGCAACAAAAACAAACAAAAAAAAACTTTCATTGATTGAGTGTAAAAGTACGTGAGCAGAAGTAAAAGCAAAAACCATTTATGGGAGTGGAATAACGACAAAAGACGTAAGACAAAAAAAAAAAAAGAAAAAATGTGTAGCAAAATATCAATATTTATTCTTGATAACTTTAATGTCTGATAAATAATAGCTTTTTGTTTTTATTGTTGTTGTTGTTCTTACTGTTAGAAATGGGTACAGGAGAAGAACTCTAAAAGGGTTAACGTCTATTACTACTGTGATTCACTATTTATTAGAATTTATTTTGTTATTTCTTGATTTCCATATTCGTCAGTAAGTTCGTGGTTAGAGATAATAATGTTAACGACATCGACTAATGTATCCATCATTTAAATAAAATCAAACGTGTGACAAAGACCATTTATGTACATAACTATTTATGTGGGTATTTTTATTATTACACTTATAGAAATATTCGTATAAAATATTTTTTTTTTTTTTGGATAACAACCCATTCCAATAGCATATTAATCTTTATATGGAAGAGCGTTTATATCTAACTAATATTTTTAAGTAAAAGATTCAAGTTGAATTAACTGATTTCTTAAAATCGAAGAGATTAAATTTAACTAGCAAGGATGCAAACCAAATTTTTTAGTTGAGCTAATTTAATACTGAAGCAGTGTAGCCAGGTAAATATTGTCTAATGTCGCCAAATTAAAGAGTATTGTCCCCAAAAATCCCCATTTTAAAACTGAAAATCCCCGATTTTGTCCCCAATAAATAAATGTATATTTTTTTTTATTAATTTTATTATATACATTTATTTAAGTTAATGCATTCGTATGCGCTCAATGAATACATAAAATATTTTAAAATTCCATAATTCCATACAGGGAATCAAATTTATTTTTTTTTCTATGCTTTCGAGGTGTAAATTTATAAATAAAAACTCGAAATTTTCCATACTCTCAGTGAATATTTTAAGCATTTCTTTTGCTAGTACAGTTAAATATTCTAAACAAATTTGTTTGAACTCCTTTTGGTTCTAATTCCAAATTTCCATTCGATGCCGACATCAATTTCAGGAACAACCAAATTACTTTCCTTATCTTCAATTAGTACATTCATTTTGGCAATATCGAATTCAATAAATTCTGGTTTTAAAATTTTTGAACAAATTGTTATAATAATCAATATGCTCAATACCATCGCGATGCATCGCCTTGAAATAATCGAAATATAGTGAAGAAAAACACCAAGATACATAAACATATATGTAAATATATGACAGAAAATGGTAAAATAAAGCAAAATTGATAATAGGTATACTGAAAATGAAACATCCCCAAATCCCTCCGCACGATAATCTGTCCCCAAAAATCAGCTAAAATCCCCAATTTGGGGAAAAATCCCCACACCTGGCTACACTGCTGTTGAGAACTTGGAGTGGTTTTTTAACTTTGAGATTAAATTAAATTTAATATCTGTAGTTATTTACTTTGTATTAGTAGTTTTTCGACCTTTTCTTAAAATATATGTATGTATATATTTGATTAAAAAGCTTGGGGTAATTTTTTTATAAAAAGCGTTGTACAATTCTGTTTTTTTAACATACACAACCCGCAAAGCGATTAGCTTGTCTGCGGAAAACACCCAGAAGCTCTGGCCGGAATCAAACCGACGACCTCCGTACTACTATTCTAGCATTGCTACCTATCAGCTATTTATCGATATTTCGCTACACCTTTGTGAAGTTTCTTCAGGATTAAAAATTTAATAAACCAAAAAAAAAAAAATTGAAAAGCTACAATATTTTATAGTATTAGCTAATTTATGAACCACAAAATATAAATATGGGATTTGAAAAATTGATGTCTGTTTTTCCGGTTTTTAAAATAAATTTAAAAATTTTTTTTATATTATTATTATTACGAATAAACGTATTTATAATTATAATTTATAAATAATAATTATTATTTGATCTTATATTGATTTACATATGAAAAGTAATATTATCAGGCTCAAGTGCAATTGAACGCTGATGAGAGGTGTAGCGGCCTTGAAATCAGTACTGATACGTTCTGCTAAAAACTGATTGGATATAAATGATAATATTTTCCAACACAAAAAAAACTCTTAGTAATTTTGAATTTTCATTAATTCAATAAAACTGAACTTGAGCCTGATAATATTACTTTTCATATGTTAAAAATTTTTGTTAATATTTATACAGGCTAAAGTTCGTAAATGTTTATAATCAGAGAAATATTAGGTAGACATTGTTAAAATTTAATATTTATTCATCACTTTTGTAGATTTTTCAACAGCACTGGCTGAATTAAAAATTGTCCATTCAAACTCATTACACAAATTCCAAAGCTGCAATCATAAAAATTATAATGCTACATTGGACTGAGAAAAATATGTTGTTTTGGGATTTTTTGCAGTTTCTTTTGGAATTGCGGGATTTGCAGAAATAAATTTATTTAATTTTTCAATTTCTTCGCATTAAATACACAATATCTAAGTGCAAATATTTAGCCGAAAATATTGATACATACAACTTTTACAACATCGTTTTGTCTGAGAACCTTAATATCTTTTCAGTATTATTTATTTATCTAAAAATTAAACTCTTCTTCTAAGCAGATGCAGTGCAGTTAATTGCAAAAATTCGGTATGACTAAAAGCTGATATTTTTAAAAACTACCACTCGTACTGCCCATTTAGAGATTGCAGATTTATTTCCATTTTTTCAAAATCTTCCATTGTGGTGAATTCGATCAAATACATATATGTATGTTTACAGATTTGCTGGTTTAAAAAAAATGGTTAACTTGCACTAATTTGTTAGCTACAAAAATTTTAAACGTGAAGATCATATGTATATCTCAGTGTTGCCAGACACATTATTTTCTATTTATTTGTTTGTAATACAGCCAGCCTTCAAGTCCAAATCGTACTACTAGAATACAGTTCTTAGCATAAAAACTATTTTGATATAAAACTAAAGAAAGAAGAAGCATAGAAAGAGAAAAAATATAATTTTGTATTTATGTATTCACAAAATTTTATAACTAGGTGAGAGATATTACAAAAGTAGAGACGCCCATCTGAGGGAATGTAGACGAAAAAATAGTCCGTATCAGTGAAATCATGAAGACAAATAAATAAAATAAGAGATTGCATTCAAAAACACATCACAAGTGCTAAAAACTATCCGTTATCCTTAAGGTACGGTCACACTTGGAAAACATTTGCCCAAAAAAACGTAACCACTACTTTTGATTAGGGTTAGTGTGATTTAAGTTGGTTTTTATATCACAAAATGAAGTCAATTATGCCGCATTATATTATTTTTAGTAAATGCGAACCCATATTTAAAAAAATATTGGAATTAAAGAAAATGCAAATTAAGCTTGTCTGTTGGTCACGTTTTTTTCCGCAAATATTTGGCAAGTGTGACCGTACCTTTAGTCAGTCGACTAAAAATAAATAAAAATACATTACAAAAAGAATGTAAGAGCTGTAAAAAGATTTCAAGGAGTTAGGCAAGTTATTCCAAGCCCTGGCAGTTCTAATAAAAAAACAATAGTTAAAATATGGAACTTTTAATTAAGGAAATAATAATTTGAGGGTTTCTTAAAGATCTCGAGAATAAAAACTTTGAGTATAGATCATTTGGTATATCATATTTTATAACTTTGTAAAAGAGCAACACATTTCTTGTTTGAAGATATTACCTAATTTGACAGTTAGGAAAAGGTACAATAAAAGAAGTAATGCGATCACGATCCATAAACAAGTCTAACAATCCTTTTCACGATTTGTTCAATTCTACATATGAATGTTGTACCTAAGTGTACCAGACCTCAATACAGTAGTAGTTTAAGTGCGACAGCAATAAACTATGAGAAAGTACATACCTGACTCTAATTGGCAAATGTAAACCGTTAGGATAAAGTTTTCTGAGACAAAACGACACACGATAATATATATTGTTAATATGTTGCTCAAAATTAAGATGTTGATCAATACCAACGCCGAGGCACTTGATTGATTATCAATTAACATTATCAATTTTAATTTTTGTGTAAGGAGGAATTCAATGCGTTTTTCGAAAAATAACATCTTTGGTCTTATGCCAACGTCGAAACACTTCACTGTCATTTAAGTACAAAAGAAATAAAATAGGACCAATACACTATATTTCAAACATCTGCTTTTTGCGTGCGAAATTCAAATTTCGAAACTATTCATATAGCTTTGTTTTTTTTTTCTTTTGCCAACCAGTTACTAATACTCCAATTCAAACAAATTGATACTTTTTTTTTGAAAAGTACAAAATACTGTTTGACAGCGCGCAGTCAAAGTCATTGTTCCCATACGTGTTGAAACAATTTTGTAAAATATCACTTTTTTATCGAAAGTTTGAGCATTTATTGTGAAAAGTGTGTTAAAATTTTATAAAAAGTTTGTAATGGAGAATAATCTGTCATGTAAGTACTTATAATTTGTTTCATAAATTCTTGAAAATTTTTTTTGGAATAATTAAATTTTTAACATAACCTTTAATCAAATGGGTTTTTTCAAAAGTTTAATTTCATGTAAGCTTTTAAAAAAATCTTAACGTTTGGCAAACCAAATGTAAACATATTTTAATACACTAAAGTGTGGTTAATTTACTTGGATTTATCTCATATTGTGTAAAGTTGCGTAATCTGAATAATATCATTTATTGCAGATTCCTATGCTTTGAAAAAAATCGAACTTTTTGAAATTTGGTTAAAACAACCCTCAAAAAACTCAAAAAATGATATCCTTGTCCAATATGTCTTAAATAAAGCTGATGCGTCTGAGATTGACGATGATTGCCAACGGACTTCCTTAATATAACTGATTATTCATGTGAAAGATTTCGTGCAAAATAGTCCAACGTCAAATTTGGGCTAAGTCCCTAACATTGCTGGATCCGTTTTTTTTTTGAGTTCATTTTACATTTAGGCTATAAATTTAAAGTAGAAAAATGGCAAATACGGTCAGAGGATCACAAAATTAAAGTTTCAAAGAGAAAAGAGAAAAGAAGAAATTCAAAATGCTTTTTGGAGGGAGCTGGGTCTTCGTGTTGATATGCCTTAAGTTGGTGGCTTCGGAAGCACCAACGAAGGAAATACAGCCTGTCGAGCTTTCTCTAGTGATGTAATCCAAACAAGTTTGAAACATACTGCTTCCAGATAGCAACAATGACACAAGATTTGTATAGTTGGCTACCAATGACCTCCACTGTTCACAAGGTGTTAATTCATTCGAATAGAGAACACTATACTGCCAATTGATGTTTTTGGCAAATCGGCAGCTGAATCGCGCCACAAGATTTATAAATCCGACAGTATGCATCATGCTCGCAAAAACAGCAGAAGTGGATGTTTTCAACAGAGCTTTAATTAATAATTTCGACAAAATACTTAAGCAGGCGCATGCAACAACATAAGCCTTTACCCCTTCCAAATGAAGTTATAGAGCTTCTAAGTTCCAATGATATAAATGAAAATGTGGATGAAAAAAACCACAAGGCGAATTTTTATCCGCTAGTTCAATAAATATTTTGAGTTAAATGTATCTAGAAAATGATTTGCAGTTAACTGATGATCAATTTGACTGAAAACTGAAGTAAAATAATTTTTTTTTTTTAATTTTATTTATTTGTTGCGGGTTAGCAATATCTAAATATATATTTCGTTGGTTGCCATACCAACTCATTAGTAGATGTTTGCCCTTTATGTTTAAAAAGTTTCAAAGCTCATTTATTTATACATAAACTCACAAACAGAATTGTGAATTACAAAGCATAAAAATAGTCTTTTCAAAACTTTTCAAACATACACAACAAATAATTTTTCATTATGAATGTGTTTAATTTTCTGCACCTATACTCGTACAATTAGACAAGCGCTGGTTGCCATTAAAAGTATTTTATAAGGCAAAAATGAAAAGCAAATCTCCCCTTTATATAAAATTTAAAAAACATATATTCTTGAGTACGTGCTCAAATAAATGTAAAAATTTTATATAATTTTTTTTAATAAAAAAATAATAATGAAATAAATTGACTTTTTTCCAAAAAGTTTAACATATTAAAAGTTATTAATTTCGCACGGAAAAATCAGGTGTTTGAAACATATTCCAATAGTGGAAACCAGAGGTACATCGTAACGGACGGAAATAACGTCTAAAATAACGGTATTCATGTTAACAAATTAAGATTTCCCACGTAAATAGGATTATATCAATTTGCACGCCATTATGGAGAATTTGAATTTGTCGCTCAATTTGTGAATGAGAGTATTATTATCCAGACGATCAAATGCTTTAGATAGGTGAATAGATACCATAACGCAATTCCTGCCTTTGGATATATTTTCACTCATATCCCCCAACTAATTTACGAACTATGCTAAATATCGAATTAAAATAAGAAATTATATAATATTCGCCCATATTTCCTTAATATGTATATAATTTAAATGAGAAATGTCCCAGTAAAAATTACTGCTTCGCCGTAAGCACGGTTGTAAGGGAATATCAGCTGATATTAGCTTACAAACCTGCTTACGTATGGCATGATAGTTGTTCGCGATGTCCCACTTTGGAGCATTTCGTTTTAAGTGCTTATTTCAGAGCAGTGAGTATGAAGTAAATTCATGGAACGAAAACAATATCAAACATTCGTACTGTCGTCTTATTATGTTCGTTACACTTCGTAAAATTTAAAATTTTAATCATTGCCTTACAATAGTGCTTTCTAGTATGCACTAGTGTAAGGCTAGTGTGTTTTTTGTTTCTACATTGATTAAATAAAGTTATCAAAAAATTTTACATTTTCTTCCATACATTTCTGCATTTGTTAAGATAATACATATGTGCTTAATATGAAGTACGTTCTTAAGGCAGAAAAAGTATGTACTGCTTCCAAAAACTTGATTATTTTTTGCTGGGGTGGCACTAAAACATTGTGCGCCGAATTCAGCGTTTTGCGCCGTTTTCTTATTCCTTTATTACGTACATAAGTATGTGTGCGCACGCATTGTAGCAAAATAAGCAACGTTTAATCATATTGTTTAGAATCGTAAGTATATCCTTTCATATTAAATAATTAGTTTTATTTCCATTTTATACAACCTTTTCTGAAAGTGTGCAACTTCTGAACTGATTTGGCGTTAATGGAGGGGATATTCACATCAATCTTTAAATATATACATGTATCTAATCTTTCTTATCTGTCACAACACAAGACAATGTGTTTGTTGCTATCTCACCATTTCTACATTAACTTCCAAGTTTTATTTTTACTGAAAACAAGTCTTTTAGATAAAAAAAAAAAAAAACAAATAAACTTTGTTCCCAGTGGATTAATGTTTTAAATGTTCATAAACATGCTACTCCCACACTTACTGCTTTCAATAGTATCGATGAAAGTCTCGGTTTTTTGTTATTTTGTTAAACTTTTAGTACAAACAAATGAAAATGGATACAAACCGCAGAATTTCTTTTTTTGTGAACCATTCTTTTCCCTTTTTTCCCTGCCGAAGTGAGTATCTAGCTAAAATTCTTTGGCAATAATTATGTGAATGTGTTGATTAAGTTGTCATATTACAATAGATTGTGTTGTTGTTGTTATTTAATATAGTTTTAATATGAAGTAGATACATCCAGGGTTATTATTTGATTGCATTTTTTTTTTAATTCAAACTATTTCAAGATTGTGTTTGTGAGTACAAAAACAAATTAGAAACAAAAAACAAAGAATGATGAATCTGTTTAATAAAATCTTGCAAAATGTTTGTGGTTTTAGCAATTCCACATATTTAATTTTATTATTTTAAATTTTAGCTAATAAGGGGTTTCACGATGGGTAGCGCAAAGTGTGCAAACGAGGCAAAGTATGCAAATATGCACACATATGCACAACACAAAAACAAAATGTACGTACATTGTAATAAAATAGTTTTTATTTTATTTAATTTTGTCTTAGAGCTTGTATTATTGGAGCTCCTAAGACTGATGATTTATTAATTGTATTATAAACTAAATGACATTGGCTTATATACTAATTATGAGAATAATTCTTAGGGGTACCTTAACATAAGAGTAAAAGAATAGAAATATATATTACTGTTGGGTAAGCATATTTAGCTTCTCACTATTTATGTATGGCATGTGTTCAACAGTTTTAAAGTCCAACGAGTGCATACCTAAAAGCAACAGATACTCTGTGTTGCTTATATTTACAATCAAACAAATGCAGTGAATAAATGTGATTTATTTAAGTGCATTCTGCTGCACTTGATTAACCGTACAAGTGTCAAATTACCGTCACACTAAATATCTTGCTTGCAGTTTGTCAACGCTTGCATATTGCGGTACTATTGAATCGCAATGCATACTACACACTGTTGGTCACATGCTACAACATACATATTTGTAATTTGCTTCATTTTACTTCATTTGCACTAAAAAACCATGAGCAGGAATAGTAGTGCATATTAAAACTAAACGCCTTGTGACATACAGACCGCCATATTTTAATTTGTAGAAAAAGAAAAATTTAACTTATTAACTTAATTCAATTTAGGGCCAATTTTTTACTTGATATTTAAGTTATAATTATTTTTAAGTTGTAATTAAATACCAAATTGTGTTTTTGACTGCATATTTAAAAAAAGCACTTAATTAATAATTAAATGAACAACCTTGTGTATTTAAATAATAATTAAGATTTACGATTTTCCATATGTTTTTGACTGCTTGTTCTTCTTATATAAAATAAAGCCAATAAATTATTTGTGGCTGCTGGCAAATTGCATAAAATTTTGTCTTTTTTTGCCGCTATTAACCTTTTAATCGTTTTGAAAGTGGCTTTTATTCTTTTAAAACATTTCAGGAGTTCTTTATTATTCTTATTTTTAGCTAAAATAAAAATATATTTTTTGGAATTTTTCTTTATTTGTTCTAGTCAGCTGATATTTAGGGAAATTTGTGGGAAATTTTTTATTTTACGTAGTGCTACCATATTTTCATCGTTCATTAAATAAGAACTTTAATTACTCACGGAAAAAATGGAATCTAATTTAAGTACAACATAAATTTAAATAAAAATTAACTAATTACATACTTAAATACGAAGTCAAAAACTGGCCATTACAAAGTTTTAGGGCCAGTTTTTGACTTCATATTTAAGTATGTAATTAGTTAAATTTTATTAAAATTTATGTTGTATTTAAATAAGATTTAAGTTTTGTCAGTGATTAATTAAAGTTCTTATTTAATTACGATGAAAATATGGTAGCACTAATAATATAATATAAAAAATTTCCCACAAATTTCCCAACAGAACAGCTGGCTAGAACATATAATATAAAAATTCCAAAATATATATTTTTATTTAAGCTAGAAATAAGAATAGTGAAGAACTGCTATAATGTTTTTAAAAAATAAACGCAACTTTTTTTTAAAAATGAAAAGGTTTATAGCGATAAAACAAAACAAAATTTTATGCAATTTTTATTGGCTTTGTTTTAAATCAAGAAGAACAAGCAGTAAAAAACATATGGAAATTCGTAAAACTAAGGGCCAGGTTTTGACATGATATTTAAGTTATAATTATTTTTAAGTTGTAATTAAATACCATATTGTGTTTTTGAGTGCATATTTAAAAAAAATACTTAATTAATAATTAAACGAAAAACCTTGTGTAAATATGAAGCCAAAAACTGGCCATTAGTAATTTTTTTTAAATTTATTTTTAAATAATTATTTTATGCATTTACAACTTGACATTTGAGGTCGGTGCTGCCAGAATTTTCGTTGAGCTGCAAAATTTTTTATAAAAAATTTGATATTCTTTGGAAAAATCCCATATATTTAAAAAGTAAGCTCACGACACATACTAAAATGCACATCATCGTGATTAGCCTTAATATTTTAATTTCAAAATATGAGAAAATTCAAAGAGTTTCTTGTCCGTCTATATTTCAAATTATAAGTATAAAGTTTTAAAATCGCTAGGTTCCCGTTTCTTAACAGCCTGAGCCTATATCGCTTATAAATACAAAGGGGCTGTGCACATATTACGTAACGCTGTTTTCAGAGATTTTATAACCCCCCCCACCCCCCTCCGTAACGCTTTTTAATAATTTTTCAGTGCAAAATTTCCAATCCGTAACAAATCTTTAACCCCCACTTGGAGCGTTACGTAATATGTGCACAGCCCCTAAGGGATGTACAAATTTACGAAATTAGCCCGAAGAGTTCATAATTATTTTCCCAAATTTCTAAAAGAACTTTGCGTGCCTAACGAACAATCCCATTGTAATGTAACGTATGGGCGAAAAAAATTTATTAGTGACATGTGCCAATGTCAAAAATGTTCGGCAAGGTTTGAAAATTTCGCTATGAATCCACAAAAAAAATGACGAACTCTTGCAAATCATTGAATTTTAGTATCGAAATTCTTGCTACAGCGGTGAAGATTATTCTTGCCGTAATGGGTATTTCAACAAAAATGATTGGCGCATTTTGTGTGAAGAGCAGCCAAAGGCAGTTCAAGAGCTTCCAATACACACTGCAACATGTATTACTTTTTGCCATTTATGAGCCGGCGAGATATCATTGAACCGTACTTCTTTAAGAACAATCAATGGTGCAAGATACCATGCGATGATTAACGACTTTTATTTTGAATAAAATGAAATAATTGGACTTGGTTGAAATGTGGTTTCAACATTTTGGTGCAGTCTATTAATCATGAAGATCATGGGATTTGACCTCAATAGACATTTTTTTTTGGGATACGTGAAGTACGTTTGCAGGGACAGAGCTGATATTGGTGTAATACCAGCCTAATTATTAGGCCAAAATTTGAGATAACGGGTGAACAGAGCGTTTCAGTGCTCTGATGGCATCAAAATCTTTGTTATAGCAGACGGGAGGGTTCAGAAGAAGGTAAAATACGGAAATGAATAATGCAGATCGAGATCAAGAACCACATAGCAAGGAGATAAACCACAATACGATTATATGAAAACATTGCTCCTAGGTACTATTTTTTTATAAACACGGACTGTTAAAGACGAAATTTTGGATTTCCTAACATCAAGGAAAATTTTACAGAGTTTCTGTAAAAACCAGCATTGGCGTCATACGCCAATCTTTTGGAACTCAAATTAAGTAAAATTTCTCAAATCTTGGTTAACTTTTTTTTAGTGCAGTTAGAGTTGGAAGAACGTCACTAGGATTTCTGTAGAAATCATTGCGAGGCACTGTATGATGGAACTTCTATTGGAACTCCTAGGGTTTGCCAAATATGATCCAAGTTTTATATGACTGGCACAGGAATCGGATTCTATTTAAAAAACCCAAAAGTTCAACCCCGTTGATTTTTTTCTTTGTGCTGATCATACATAGCATGATCGTGAGTGAAGTTACTCGCGATCTCGCCTCTATTTAATAATTTTAAATGTAGAAATTCGATTTGGCATATTTTTAATTAAACGGAAATTTTAGTGAATATGACAAAAAACATATGTATGTGTGTGTGTGTGAATGTTTTAAATTTTAGTAATTTATGATTCATGGATGAAACAAACATTTTCATTGGAAAATTATAAAAACAAACAGAAATAAACAATTGATGTATTGAGTGAAAAGAAAAAAATAACGAACATTAAATTATATTCATTGTCAAACAAGACAGTTTAAGGGCAGTGTAAACTTTACGTCAGGCCCCTGCTTGTGTTTTCGAATTACACTGTACAACAAAAAATATTTGCAAAGTTTATACCTTGTCTTTATTTTTTTAATATTTAGTAAAGTGGGCGAGGGAAAGGGTGGAGAGAGCGTAGTGGTTTTCCTCATTAAATTTATGCTGACAACTTTTAAGTGAAATACTACGAGAATCATTTTTTATGGAATACTTTAACCCTAGAACACTTCGCTGCTTTGGTATTTATTGTCCCTTTCTTGAAAAGGAAGCGAAAATCTGAACTTAAACAGCAAAATAAAGAGGTGAAATATCGTACAAAAATTTTCTATCAATTCGAACTGAAAATGGACTGTAACCCCAATGTGTAAAAAGATGGATTCAGGCTGAACTGCGGTATTGACTCTGAAGTATTTTCGAATAATATTGGTGTATTTTATTTCTTCATCCACTTATCTTATCGGTGTGAAATATTCGCTATAAGGGCTATAGTTACGCTGTATTTCGATTCGAATAGAAAATTTTTCGAACTTGCATGTTATTTACATGGCAGTTCGAAAGAGTTTTCTTTCGATTCGAATTACAGAATAGCACCCCAGGACTTAGAAAATTTATTATGGGGAGGAGAATAGACGGATCAGTGTTTTTGGACATTCGATTTACCACACCGAAAGTTACTGGAAAGATCTCTAAGTCGAGTTTTTCCTCGTAATTGGGAATTACGTTGTGCGTTTGACTGACGAATCGACTACAAATGGATGTTTTCTTACTGAAGAACGTATTTTTGTTGTCTTATTTCTTTAGGGTACATTCCGTTGTAGTAACGAAAGAGATATATTCTCCATTCTACGGTCACCGATAAGCTTTCTTTGTCCCTTCTCTCTACGTGGTCATGTAACTTCCAAATATACTTGGAAACACCGGCCCACACATAAAAATTGTATTTAATTTTCTGTCGGCGATAAGTGGTATTCAGTAGATCAGCATATCCCTAATAGGCACGGCCTATTACTGAATGAGCATGAATGGCAAATACACCTGTTATCTGAAAAGGAGTGCACAGTGTTGTAGAAAATACGGTGCATTGAGGTACCCTTTAATTAAACTTAAACTCGTTTGAAAAAGATCATTTGTGACTATTTGAAAGAACATTTTCGGGAGGTATAATATTAGACTCGGGACAATCATACAATGCGCTCTGCAATAGCTGTCGAGAACAAGTAAGGGAAGAGACAAGTGCGTACAAATTTTATGAGTAGAACGCCGGAACCACAATGCAGTGCTATTAGTGAAGTACCGATTACATTATTCCGCGAACTTACATCCACACATCAGAATTACCTGATTGCTATCTTGTAGCAGGCAGGTGTAGTCACTGCGCCTTATTACGGTTCCCGAATCGTCTACAACCGCTGTAATAGATTAAAGAAAAATATCGGGTGTTTTTTATTGAGGTATAGAACTTTAAGTTGGCATCACTTTTTTAACTGGCGGCCATTTTGTCAGCTGTCAAGTGATTAATATTTAGTTTGGTTTGCCATTTCATCATGAACAGGTTGACAAAAGAACAACGCTTGCAAATCGTGCAAATTTATTTCGAAAATAATGGTTCATTTCGCGAAGTTTACCCGCAAAATTTTGTTCAGTGATGAGGCTCATTTTTGGTTGAATGGCTACGTCAACAAGCAAAATTGCCGCATTTGGGTGAAGAGAATCCACATGAGACCCTTGAGACGCTATTACATCCACAAAAACTGACTGTTTGGTGTGCTCTATGGGCTGGTGGAGTCATTGGGCCATACTTCTTCCGAAATAATGCTGGAGAGTCAGTTACCGTTAATGGAGACCGGTATAGAGCCATGATAACCGACTATTTTGTTCCCGAATTGGATGGCATGAATGTGGATGAGTTGTGGTTCCAACACGACGGCGCTACATGCCACACAGCGCACGTCACAATCGATTTATTGAAGGAAACATTCGATGAGCGCATAATTTCGCGGAATGGACCTGTCAATTGGCCACCAAGATCGTGTGATTTAACACCATTGGATTATTTTCTTTGGGGATATGTGAAGTCGCTCGTCTACGCCAACAAACCAGAAACGTTAGGGGACTTGGAAGCCAACATTCGTGGCGTTATTGCCAACATACGGCCCCATATGCTCGAAAAAGTGGTTGAAAATTGGACCTGTAGAATTGGCTTTATTCGAGCCAGCCGCGGCGGCCACATGCCCGAAATTATATTTAAACATTAATGGCATAAAATTATCCTTCCAATAAAGCCAAATTGATGGACATTAAAACGATTTTCTTGTGTTTTATTTCAATTCGAAGTTCTATACCTCAATAAAAAACACCCGATATTAAAAGTTCTTTTAATCTATTACTACAGTTTGAAGTCAATTCGAGAATCGTAATAAGGCTCACTGTCAGAGACTCCCTTTCAGGATATCGAACGTTTTTGTCTGCTGGACTTCTAAACAAAAATTATCTGATGTATGTACAGTAGGGCGGGTCGATTTGTATGGAGGCAAAAAAATCGCCTAAACTACAAGGAAAATCCTTTCCTTTTCTTGTAATTTGTGCGATTTTTAAATGTTTCGGTAGTAACGGAATAAGTTCTTAAGTTAACAGTGGGAAGGCAAAACTTTCTGTTATTGTACAACATAATTTTATTTTCCAATCTAAGGCCATACAAAATGTAGAACAACACAAAAAAATTAAAAATCTTTTATGTGGGTGCCATTAAAAACACAAGTAAATTTCATTAATTCTGAAGAAAAAAATCAGATATTTTATTATTCAATAAAGTCTCATATTTTAGAACATGCATACATACTTGCACATCCATATATGTATGTATATATGTATGTATGTACATATGTATGTATGTGCACAGGTATTTTAATTATAGATCAACAAGTTAAATATTTTGTAACAGCAACAATGAATGTAAAACAAGTGTAATTAGAGAAGATTTACAAGTGTAAATAAGAAACAAACGTTTTATATTACAATAAATAATTGTTAATAATTTTACATGTCTGATCTTCCCTTTACAAAATTAAATTAATACTTGATTAACCTTTCAGTCAATTAAGAAATATATAAGCAAATTTATTGTACGGAAAAAGCAATAAATACAAAATAAAAAAAGAAGAGATTCAGAGAGCGAGAGCATGTCGGTCGAGAATTGGGGAGATTATGGTAATAATGATCATCATCATCATCATCACCACCGTAATGCTATTTGTGAGTCATTCCTATAACCATACACAAAACAATCAAACATAAATAATTATATACCCAGCAAACTTTTTCCTTATGGAATTTGTACAAAAAGTTTACTGGAAAAGTTGACGAATTCGTATACGATATAGTACGTACGTAAGTTAGAAAGAGTATAACGGGTGAAGTGTGTTTTACTATCCTTCACAATCGTGCGATCTGCAAATAGTACATGTGTGCTCAAAAAGTATGGTAGTGTGGATTAAAAATGCATCTGTGTGACAGATTTTTTTGGCAAGCCGTGCAATTTGTAACATTTTATGAAAGTTTTCATAAAATGATAGTTTTTATACGATCAGAGGAGTATTTATTGTAAACGAGCTGAGAATATTAACTTTGTCTTTATTGGTAACACTTTATTCTGTTTGATTTATTCAACGAAAGGGATGTAATTTTTTGTTTAATATAAATATGTAAATGATTGCATAAAACAAACAGACGTTTTGTCATCAGTTTTGTATGATAGTGTGGCACCTACAACACCATTTTGAAACGATTTTTTAAAGTCGGTTAGATTTTTGTAAGATTTTTCTGTGAATGAATCATACGATTGTGTAGGATAGTAAAGCATCGTGTTAAGCAAACAATGGCTTAGGACCTGTGCTTGCCTCGTTTCTGTGACGTATAAGAGAGTTTCTCGAATCGAAAAGCTTATTATCATCTGTAAAAAACAGGATGAGTGAGATGAAAAATGTAAATTTTCGTGTTTTTATTAGGTCTGTCATACAAAAATCTTACTAATATTATATGAGCCATCCTACAAAAGGTTGCGTGATAAGTATAATCTCACATTTTTTCGAAGAAAGTTCCCACTTTTCACAAGTTACAGAAATGAGGTACTGGTTTCGATCTCTGCTCAGGGCAAGTCATCGATATCACGAATTTTTCCAATGAATATTAGAATGGCATTGTATTAATTTTTTTTGGAATGTTGAAGTGATGAATGCATAGCACTCGTCACTAAAAACAGTTCCGACAGCGATTGATACTGTTCTGTACTGATGTACACAACAGCAGTCTCCTTTGTCGGTTACTAGAATCGCCAGCGCAGTAAAACTATTAATAAAATGGCTGTTCATACAGTTTAAGAAAGTTATTGCAACTAATTAATACTAGAGACGCGAATTGACAAAACGCGCAATTCCCGAGTTGTAAAAGAAGTAAGTCTTCTACATATTCAACATCTATTTTCGGTGTATGAAACAGCGTCCAACAAAATAAGTCCCAATGATATGGGACCTAAAAATATGAAATAAAACGAAAAAATTTTATAAAATAAATCCAAAAAAGAATGATTATATTTAGTAACGTCAAATGAAATATGTTCCAATTTTTTGGACTTGCTTCATAAAAAACTCTCAAAAAAAAAAAAAAAAAAAAAAAAAACACAAATAAGTTTAATGAAATAAAGCCCAATTAATCAGCCCAATTATGAATATTCCCGGGGAATTAATTTTCCCGGGAATAAAAGGAGAGAGGGAGTTCGAATTTTCGAAGTCAGCTGTTTTGCTTTAAGCTGTGTTGATTTGACTTAAAATTTGTAAAAAAAAATTTTTGTGAAATATAATTTTAATAGTTAAAGAACTAAAATAAAGAAATAAGTAAATGAAAGAAAATGTCTAGTGTAGCGTTTCATATGTTAGCTGAATCAACAGAAGCAGTAAAAGAACAACATTCTACAAATGAGCAAAGAATTTCAAGAAGGGAGTTGCGTGATGACACAAACCCACTTGAATTACCGCAAATATTGTGAGTACATTATGATGCTACTCCGTCTCCAAATTGCACCAAAAAACCCACTTGAATTGCCGCAAATATTGTGAGTACATTATGATGCTACTCCGTCTCCAAATTGTACCAAAATATGCTGAATTCCTCTCTACTTCCTTTGTGCATTCCAAGAGCAATATCTGCATGGGTTTGCACTTTGGTCAGCATAATTTCCAACTGTTTTTTTTTTGTTAGTTTTACCTCAAAATAAGGAATAAAATAACGATATTTATTTTTATAAATAAAAATAGTAATATTGAAATTACTACGAACTGCTTTATTATTATTAATATATGTTAGTATTTATATAGGCTAAAGTTCGTATTAGTTAATAATCAGAGAAATAATAAATGGACATTGTTAACATATTTCGAACAATAAACGACAAATTTAATATCTAAACATCCCCTTTTTAGATTTCAACCGTACTGGCCTAATAGAACAAACTTTGTTTTCGGTAGAAGAATAGAATAGTAATACATACGTTCATTTTTAAGCACAACTCCCTTGCAATATGTTGGCGGAAAATTTGTTATCATATTCTCCCAATGCATTCATAATGCCTACTTTTTTTCCCGGGGAAGAGTTTCACATTTTCGAAGTTCATTTAGAATAAGGGAAAAGGGAATAGGGAGAAATCTCCCGGGGAGATTTTATTTAGAATAAGGAAAAGGCAATAGGGAGAAAACTCCCGGGGAATTGTTATTCATAATTACGCTGAATATGAAATATGGTCAGAGATTTTTTTATGGGATCATCAGATATAACAAAGCTCAGAAAATTTTCAGTGAGCGTAGCTGGTTTTCTAAATACATTGAAGTTAAAATTCCGAAAACCCTTAGCTACCAAAGACGGCCTTGGGAAGTTTCTTCTCCGAGATAATTTTAAAACCTGGTTCTCTTAGGGAAGATGTTCTACATCTGAGGCATATTCCTCTCCTAGGTATTTGCAAAGGCGGCTTTGCTTACTGAGGATTTTCTACAATGCCGGCGGAGGCATGTCATAATGTTCATATCATTCCAAAAAGCATCCTAAAGTCCATGGACAAATGTCCTACGGCCTGACCCACGGTATCGAACGATGTTGACCGCTGGGTTTCTAGTTGTAAAAAAACTCACTTTCGTTCTCCTATTAACCGATAATAAATAAAATTTATGGTTAGAGGGTAAAAATTCAGTTCTTTTTCGTTTTTTCATTGCAGCATTATCGATCGGTCGTCATCGTTTATCAGGCTGATAATATTAATGAGCTTTGTGATAATGTTCATACTTTAAGAATTAAAAAAAAAATACAAATTTACATACATACATACATGAAATTTGTCTTTAATATCCAAAAATTTCAGTCTTTAGTAAATATTTTCTGTATACACAGTCTTCCGTGTGTTGGATTACAGTTTACTTATCTGCAGATCTTTATATTTTTACGACAATATGTATTGAATATTTAGTTCATATGTAAAATATGTACTCGTATTTCTATATAAGATTGTCTGTCAGTCTTCTGTTAATTGGGTTGCGTTACTTCTAAGTTTTATTTAAAGTTCTCTCTTTTTGGTCGTTCCCATAGTGAATCAATATAGGAAACTATATAGGTCTTTGATTTTGTCACAGAATTCAATTCGTATTTTTATTCCTCAATGAAAAAAATAAAGGATTTAAAACCATTTTTTAAATTAAAAAAAAAAAAATTTTATTTATTTAAAAATTATTTGATTCTGAAAAATCTTATCGTATTTCATATGTATATTAATTGTAATTTTTTAAATTTATTATTAATATTTGTTAATATTTATACAGGCTAAAGTTCGTAAATGTTTATAATCAGAGAAATATTAGGTAGACATTGTTAACATATTTCGAGCGACAAAGTAAAAATTTAATATTTATACATCCCCTTTGTAGGTTTTTCAACAGCACTAGCTGAATAGAAAAAAACATTAGCCCTATTCACAATCTTGTGGAAATGGTCTTGCATCATTGCATTTGCAAAATGGTGTAAGATATTTTTACTCTACACTAACAAAATACAGAGAAATGCACACGCTATATCTTTGCAAATAAGCAACACTAAAAACCAATAGCATATATTTACTCTACTTATGCAACACTTAATTGCAAAACGACAGCTGATACGCAGTGAGCTAGGCCGATTTTGCTTATTCAAATATTAATAATTTTAATCAAAATTATAAAACAAAAATATTTCAAGCATAAGGAAATTAACCAGACAAACAAAAATTAATGAAATAAAAAATGCATAACTTAATTATTGAAATAAAAAATTTTAATAACAAAAAGCAAAAATTAGCAAAACGCAAAACATCTCAAATCAAATTATTCAATTATTTAAATTAACATATTATTTAAAATCCTGACTAACTAACAAATTAATCCTTATTTTTATAATAAAAATTAGAATTATTTGAATGTTTTGATACTTGAGTAATTTCTGATATGTATTTTTAAGCCAAAACTTCAGTGGAAAATTTTTTTTTAATTATCAATCAGCTGTGAATTTTGTGTTTTGCATCAAGCATTGCAACCTAACCCAAAGATATCATTCACAATCGATAGAATAAATGTGCAATTGCATAAATTTGCAATATCAAATGCACAAGATTGTGAATACGGCTATTGTTTTTCGGTAAAAGCCACTAAACCTCGTCAGTATTCATGTGCAAATGCTTTTTTTCCCACTACTTGTTAGGTAGCTTCGTTCAATGTCATTACATAATCTATTTATATACAATTACAAATACTAATAGAATACGCGACTTATTTCTACTGTATGCTAGCCGGGGAATTTTTTATTTCTTTGTTTTTATTTGTTATTATACATATATTAAACATTAGCTGCCGTTTTTCATTATTTGAGAATCCAATAAAAAGAAAATGGGAAAAATTACAAATTTGGTCTACCGATGGCTGGGGAATGGGTTTATGCCTTTAATTTTGAAACTCCTTTGAATAAATATTTTACGATATTTCAGATCGCAGTCAACTGAAAATTTAAGGGGATTGTTTGGATAGTTTGTTTGATAGCCAACCCGTATTTCTTACTTTTCTTAATGATCTGCTATGCCAAACTTCCAACCATTTCTACTCTTTTGCGGATTACAGCAGCATCGTTCATTCGTATTTATTTAGTAACAGGTCGGAGATTAGGAATATGAGGCAAAATATGAATGATTCACTTAATCGCGACCTCTTCAATAGGGTCGACTTTTAAGCGCGTACGACCAATGTGCCTTGCTAAACCACAGGTGAATTACGGATCATCTGTAATTGTGGATGGTATATGTATTGGGTAATAAGAAGCTCTTGATGTTCTTGGCATGAAAATCCAGCCAGTTTGATGTTTTTTGGACTGATCAAATTTGTCGTGTCGCAAAAGAACCTTCAAGTGTCTCAGTTTCTTAAGACGGTGTAAGACATTCTTCATTTCATCTGATCTCCAAAATATTTATACCGCCGACTAAAAATATAATAAAACTCTCTTGCATGGGTCGGTGCTACAAAGTCTATTTTGAAGTTATTCGATCGCGTACAGAAGAGGGCGAAGAAGCTTATCGGTTCCCACCTTTTTTTTTTTGCAATTAAAGTACATTGGTTGTTAAAGGTAAGGAAAAAAAAGTACACAGTATAAAAATAAAGTACAATTTATTTTTCTTTTTTGTTATATTTGAAAACGTATTTTTTTATTGCTTCTCGCAAGTTTTATCAAATAATTATCATATTTAAATTAAAGTAAATAATTAATTCATTTTTTATCAGATTCAGAGACGCTTTGTTTCTTTCGTCTCGCCATTTGCTCTTCATTAGAGAAAAAACTCTCTCTGTGAATGCTGACGTGGCAGGAGTAGAAATTAAAAATGAAATTACTTTATACAAATTTGATAAATTATCATCAGTCTTATTAAATAACAGCTGCCATTTACTTGCTGTAGATAATTCCGCAAAACCTTCAGAACTGTATATTTGATCATAAACTCTGTTTAATGACGCAATTTCTCCATAAAGATGAGCCATATTTATATTAAGTTTTTGCAGATTTAAATTTTCGTTTATGCTAACAATATTATCAAATTCAACTTTGCTCTTTAAATTTTTATTTGCTTGTTTCATATCCAAATAGCCATGACATAGTCTTAAGAAAGAATCGCCACTTTAAAAAAACGTCAACAAATCTATATATATAAAAGAGGATGTGTGTATGTATGTAAGAAATGGACTCGAAAACGGCTGGGCCGATTTTGATGAAATTTTCAGAGAATCTTCAGAATATTCAGGCGGGTGACATAGGCTATATGAAATTTTGATTGGACAAAGAGGCGTGGCACCGCCCATATAACCCAAAAGTTTAAATCGCCATATTTTGGGCATTTTTCGACCTACGTCGATGATATTTGGTACATATGGTATTGCCATAATATGGAATACGTACCAGGCGAAAAGTGGGTGGGACCACGCCCCTTTTAAGGAAAACCAAACCCTTGGACCGATCTTCCTAAAATTTTCAGAGCATGTTACTGTGACTCTGGAAGGAATAATAGGCTATATAAAGTTTTGATTGGACAAAGAGGCGTGGCACCGCCCATATAACCCAAAAAGTTAAATCGCCATATTTTGGGCATTTTTTTACCTACATCGATGATATTTGGTAAATATGGTATTGCCATAATTTGGAATACATACCAGGAGAAAAGTGGGTGGGACCACGCCCCTTTTTAGTGAAATAAAAAAATCGTAATATAGTCGTAACTACTGGACCGATCGTCATTAAATTTTCACAATAAGAATTTTATTTTATAACGAGGGGGTAGCGAAGCGCACCGGGTATATCTAGTGACTAATATAACCCGAATCTATTTTGAATTGTAGATAAATCAAATCATGCGAAATAAAGTATTTTGGTGTACTTTATTGTTTTTATAAAGTATAGAGTACAATTAATCAAAAAACGTACAATACTTTATTATAAAGTACGGGCGGCAAGCCTAGTCACAGTAGGGTGTGTTTTATTCTTCTATCGTTATTACAACGGTATGAGTTCTAATGAAATCAGCGAACATGATCCCGAAGCCCGTCATATTTCCCTTAAAACAAGCTTTTCATTAAGACCACATTTTTTAGCTTCAAAATTTTTGGAACTTTAGCGTGTCGAAAATGTGAAGAGAATAAAATCTACTTAAATATCTATTTAAAGTACTATGTAAGCTTTAAAAAAATATGTATGTATATTGCACAAATATTCTTAACACTTTCTTTATTTATAATTCCGATGGGACAAAGGCCCAAGGCGGTTCCAAAAATATATATTCGGTTTATCTTAATCTGTAAGAAAATTTTTGCATAAGTTGGTTTTCTGATATTTTACTTGTCGTTTAAGAATATGTTCGCTGGGTATTTATAACCAACATGGGTCATAAATACACCTCAAACAAACACAGCTGCAAGTCAGGCGAGTTTAGCCCCCTTTTTGGCAAGATCAAATATTTTTAAAATTTAAATACAATAACACTATACACATTTGTATACATAATAATACATATATACGAGTAAATACATACATACATATGTGTGTACACATGTACATAATAAAAACACTTTAAGATCTTTCATTTTTATTTTTGTTTCTTGGTATTTTTGTATTTTTTTTCGACATTTTGTTATAGACACAATTTTTGTGGATTCCTTTTCACTTTAATTTTTATTAATTTAAATTTTATGCATTTTGTTATTCACATAAATTTAAAAAAAATTCTTTTAATTCATTTCAATTGTGATTAATTTATTTCTTTTGTTTTTAAAGTTTTTTGCTGACTTTCTGGAAACTTTAATTTTGTTGCCATTTTTTTTTTCGTTTAAAACTGAATGGCAAATATGCCAAGATGTGGTATAATTTTTTTAATAACTTAAAAAAATCTTTGCTACAACAACAACCGTATAAAATGATGTGTAAAAGCAGAAATTAAATAATTTTTTTTTATTCACTGCACACGACTTTTAAATGCAGCCTATAAAAAAGCACAACTTACTCGACCAAGAGTTTTTCACCAACTAAAAGTATTGACTGAGTGGTAAAAACAAAGTCTTGTGTCTGGCGGCGGGCGCCCTGTTCTCCAATGTGGTGGAGCATTTTGTAAAAAGATTGTTGTTATATTAAGGTATTGTAGTTTTTGTTGTCTTTAGCTTTTAGCTGGTCATTTTCTCTATCTTGTTGCTCTTCTTTCTATATCTGCTGAATCTACTCATTATTGTTGTCAATAATAAATAAACTCAAGTTCGAAAATTGAAAGATCAATGTGTGCTCGTTCGTGTACAAATTCTCTTTTCAAATTAATTAAATGTTTAGAAATTCTCGTGCATACATCCATACACGTTTATTTGAATTATTGTTATTTTGGTTGCAACAAAAACAAAAAACAAAACCAAAAACCAAACAATGAATGCTTTAACTTGCAAATAAGATTTCAGTACATTCACCTGTTACTTAGAATAGACAAAAGAATAGATTTTCTTTAAAGAGTTCACGTAGCAAACACTTTCGTTTTTATTTTTAATTACAACAGAATCGCGATATTTCCTAGTCTGATGAATTTAAAATCGGGACATTTCGAAAGAAGTAGCGGTTGTTTAATTATTTATTTAAAGGATTTTTTGTCACCTACAATAAGGAATATATCTAATACACAGTGAAACCCCACATTATTGCAACTTTGTGTGCCTGTGCGATGAATAAAATATTTATACGTTGGAGAACATTTTAATAATTTTGGCATCAATTTGTTAGTGCATATTTTACACTTTATAGCATATGTTGGCCTAATTTAGCATATTTGGCACTAAATGTATGTACATATATACAGCATTGTCCACAATTTTGCAATTTTCCTTTCGTGGGCATAATTTTGGTTAGCGCGTGGACTACTAAAGATGCCTATACACTACATGTTTTTTACATTGCACCTGTTAAATTTTACATAATTCGGTAAAAACATGTAGTTGCTGACCTCAAAAACTTTGCTTGTGTATTTTTTTTTAGAGCAAATTTTCAATTAGAGCATGTTCTATTTTCTTATGTTCACAGATGTGTTTTCAAATGTCTATGCCATGTGGAAACATTTATCGACGGTTGAATGTCTCCGATATCATTAGCCGTCCGATTAAAGTATTTGCATTGGGGATAAATTAATTATTTTAATAACAGTGTAACATTTTAGTCTTTTTAAATGTACACATCGATGGCTTCATATAAAAAGGTTTATCTCATTTTGACTAAGTATAAGCATTTCATATTTAGAGAATTATCTTTAAGATACGGTAAATTATTTTAAAAACGTGATACACCCTTTTTATATTAAGCCATCGATATACATATTATGTATACTGTTTGGTAAAATGCAAAAAGGTGTAACTAACAAAAATGTAATTTTACAGTAGAAGAAAAAAATTTTGTAAAATGAAAACTATAAACATATGAATCTCCCTTAATTTTTTTTTGTTAATAAAAGCCTCAGTTTTGACGCCTTTTTGCATTTTAGCTAACGATGCATATCTATCGTTCCTTTTTGAATAGTGCCTTTCAAATTAACAAAATTCTATTTTATTTTTAATAAAACTAAGTGCTAACATACATATGTACCTGCTACATCGAATAAATGAATTAATAAAAATAAATTTTTTTTTTATTAATTATTTTTACTTGAATTTATTATTCACTGCAATTAGTTATAAAAAGTCTTTCTTAATTTAGAAAAGCAAAAATTTATCTGTGCTTTAGTAGTTTAAAAATTGAATTTCTTAACTGCTTCATTCTGCCATGACACTGAACCCTTTCCGTTAAAGAATTCGGAGTACGCATCTCGTACTTTTCTACCTTCATGACTAGACCGATTTCCCAGGCATTTTTAAATTTTTGTTAAGGAAACTTCGTTTCGCCAAGATCCATTTTCGATATTAATGGAACAAATATTTTCAAAATCAACTGATTTAGCATCAAAACCGTCTCTTGTGCGAATGAAATTATGTAGCGAACATGCGGCCAATGTTATTATGTCCACTTTTTCCACTGGCAAATCAATTTCTTTTTGAAAAATTTGAAACTTGTTGGCTAAAATCCCAAACGCTTTTTCAACTACACGACGAGATCTGCTTAATCTGTAATTAAATATTTTGTTGGCATTTGTTGATCTTTCTCCATATGGTTTAATAATTCTTGCGGTTAAACGAAATGCATCATCTGAAAGAAATACATATGGAACCTTTTTACCCGTGCCAGGCAGATCGGCATCTGGAGGGAAAGTTTATGTGTACTAACTTTCAAAAAATCTTCTTTTAAAGCTGTATAAATGGCTTCAAGTGTTTCCGGAATAATTCTCCCAATGGACGACGCAGAAATGCGGAAGCCGTATGACAATTGCTGAAATCTCTCTCCAGTGGCCAGAAACCTCAAAGTCAAAACCAATCTGAAACAGAAATTGTATTAGAAATTTTCCTTTTTCCACTAGTAGTTTGGATCACCTTGCACTAGGTGAAATGGCTTCGCGCAAATGAGTGTCTTCCCTTGTTATGTAAGGGGCCACTTTTTGAAGCAACTCATTGAAGGATTCAAAAGACATTCTTGTAAAATTTGTAAATGCTTTTGGATCTTCCAATCGAAGCTCGTTGATAAGCATCGACCCAAAACCAAGTCCTGTGTCCCGGCGAAGCAACCATTTTTGACTCCAAATACTGCGATCTCTTTTTTTAATTTCCTTTTTTTTTTCCTTTTAAGTTTTAGTGCTGCAATAATTATAGCAACGCTACACAGTGTAATTTTTTTTTTCATTTGGATTCATTTCTTTTATTATTTTAATTTTATTTATCACAAACACTTCCGCCAAAAAACTAAATTTTAATATTTGAACATATCAGCTGTTGTAAACAATCATGGCCGATGTCATGTGTAATTATACATAAAAGTTGGTGACCAAAAATTAAAAACCTTATGTAAATTAATCAAGTTTGACAGACACAAAAAAAAACATGTGAATTGTAAACTTGAAAAAAACACAAGCAAAAACATGTAGTTTATTGGTACCTTAAGCAAACAATGACATAGGACGTGTGTAGTGCGATTCTCTATTAAATTTTAACGTCAATTGATTTGTTAAAAATATTTAACAGCAAAATTAACGTCATTAATTATTCAGTAACTATTAATAGGTATTTGTTTATATTTATACAGGCTAAAGTTCGTAAATTTAGTAATCAGAAAAATTATTAGAAACACATTGTTAACATATATACATACATATACATATATCAAGCAACAAAGGAAAAATTTAATATCTTAACATCACTTTAGATTTCAACAGCGTGGCTGAGTAGAAAAACGCTGCTTTCAAACACCCGGTTAGATTTCAACTACACGGCTGAATAGAACAAACGTTATTTTCGGTAGAAGCCACTATACCTCGTCAGTATTAATGTGTAAATGCTTTCCACTACTTGTTAGGTAGCTCTGTTGAACGTGAATACATATCCCATTTATACACATTTCGAATGCAAAATAGAATACGAGACTTCTCTCTACCGAATTGATGTCAGCTGGTGACTTTTTATTTTTCACCATATATTAAACATTACAGTGTTGCCAATGTATTATATCCTACAATGCCCAATCTCCTGTTTTTTTGTTCTACTTAAGACAAATTTTTTTTGGTTATTGAGTAACGTTTTTATGAATAACGTTTAGCCACATGTTGTTAAAAGTTGCAGAATCGCACTACTGGTCTCGGTGATATCCACACCTTGAAGCTGTGCTTTCTGGAGAAAGAGGGTAATTGACTTTTCCAGATATTACCTTTGGCCAATTATTCATAAAACCTATATTTGACTGCCCCATCTCTAAAACAACAACGAAGCAAAGAATGTGCATATATGTATGTAAGGTAGAAGTAGGTAAAAGGTGAAAAGACATTTAAGGTCTCTGCGCAAGACAAAAGTCGATAGAAAGTTAATATCTAGGGGTTCTCTTTCGAGGCTTTACCAGTAACCATACACAGATACCAGGGAGCTGGTAAGCCCAACAGGAGTCGGAAGAGTTTTTTCCGGCTGGTAGAGAGTGTTGTTTCTATATTGGACTCGCCATGCAATGTAATGACGCGAGATGCAAACTCTGCCCTCTTGGGGATGGATATGATATTGGCATACTCCTTCTCCTTGAGGATAGATTTGCTGGCACCTATCGCACCTATCGTTGGTAGCAAGATTCCGTGCCCGTTTATTGGTGAGGTTTCTTTCGGGAGTACACCTGTTGGCTGTGGTTGCTACCAAAAGTTGGGAGAGGTATTGGTTAAGTCACTTATGCTCGACCAGTGCTAGTGGATGGTTGGCAATGGTGTGCCTTTATGTGCTACTGCGATTGCACCAACTATCAAAGAATTCGGTTGCTACAACTACAATTTTCGTGTAGTACCATTGAAATCGGTTGCGACAACCGATAAAATTTGCTAACACCATGGAATCTTAAATAAAAGCTAATCGGGATTATTGGCGTTTATTTGTATCCTGGAACACAATTGAATTGATATTTTTAATACTTAACTAAAATAAATTGTTTTACGAGTACTTACTCATTTGAATTTAAAATTTATTTTTGTCTATTATTTTCGACAAAAAAAAAGGACACTCAAAATTAAATAAAAATTATTGCTATTAACTTAATTACATAGATATATTTTATATCAATAAAATAAAAATATAATTCAAACAATGTAATATTAGTGACTAGTACAAGTAGTTACATACCTACATATGTATGTACTTATTTTAATGTTTCAAACAGAAATTAAATATGCCTAGAAGTTCATACGTCGTTAAAACAAAAAATTAGTTAATTAATCAAAATTAACAAAGAAATTAAATTTAGCCAATAATATAAAAATAACAAAATTCAATAAATAAAAATAACTAAAAACAATAGTTTAAGGATTATATATTATTGATATTTTTCTGAAGAATGTATTTTTTTTTATTACATCAATGTTATTTGATAAAAACAATTTAAATTCTGCACAGTCCATTTTAAAGCTTACAGAAAATTGACACATTGAACATACACTTTTCAGTGTCGCCAGGCAATTCCTGTCTTGGGTGGTTATAAATTTATATTGTATTGAGTTTAAAATTTCGGTATTTTGACAAAAAAAAAACTTGTAATTTTGGAAACTAAAGAAGAACATTAGCCATCAAAAAGAAAGGACAAAAAGGACAATTCAATTAAAAAAAGGACAATTTATTTTGTTTAAATTTAAAAGGACGTTGTGTCAAAAAAGAGGACTGTCCTTTTTAAAATAGGACGGATGGTCACCGTAATTATTGTATTGAACATAGAACTCACATGTTTGAAACACTTCGCCTTAGACAACTGCGCCACAACCAGTATTTTAAAATCGACAAATATAGAGTAGATAAGTACTTATTTTAATATAAATGGTTATGCCAACTGAGTAATCGGTTAGGAGTGTCAACCAAACCTCATTCATTGCCAATTATTCAGTTGTGCTTGCCATTTTGGCATTTAGTAGCAGCAGACGAACGCATTCGGTTGTCCCAACCAATTTAAGAATTGTTACAACCTAATGTCGGTTACAATTTTGGTATTATGAATATGATTATGTTATGTTTTTTGGTTCCAATATATAGTCTATCAACTGATATTTTATTGATACCACCGATTTCCAACCATTATATTTTTTCTGGGTGCACTTAAGAGCAGTGTTTACATATGGTGGGGGGGTCCATGTTTAAGAAGTTGCCACTTGATGTGACACTTGTGGTCAAACTTGTGTGCTCTCGGGGTGGTGGTGAACACATAAATTCACGCGGTGTTGAGACCACTACCTACATAAATCTTAAAATGATGAAGGCATAGCACTGGTTACTAAAAATAATCCCCACATCGATTGATACTGTTCTAAGCTAAAGTAGACAACAGCTCCGTCCGTAGTCGATTATCAGAATCGCCGGCGAAGTTAATTATTAATAAAATGCCTGCTCAAACAGCTTAAGAAAGTTAATGAGTCTAATTGACACCAGAGGCGTTAAAACACTAAAAACTAGCAAAGTGCACAATAGCAGAGTTGTAAAAGAATTAAGAATTTAATATTTTCTATATATATATATCTGTTCTACACTATCCGTTTCCCTAAGTTCTGCCACAATGAGTTGCATTAGTAGTGGTAATGAACGAACTAGTTCAACTGAACAATTCACACAAGTGAGCTAAATGAAACGACCACTTTCTTAGCATGTTTTTAGATCAGTAAGTGAGGGTTCTTTACAATCAATCAATTCGATTTCATGTATTATGACATTTGGATTTTACGTACCCTAAAGAGCTTTTATTTCGCATGGAATATGACATTTGGCATATTGTAATTGATTGCAGCTGATACATCTAACTGTCGTAATTGCAAATCATTTTCAACTGCAAGAGCATATAACACTCTAAGGGAGGTTTGTCGAACTACTGGAGCAAAGGTGTCCACATAATAAGGAAAGGAATAACCTTTGGCTACTAACCTTGCCTTACGTTTTTCTATACTTCCATCTGGCCTGATTTTGGATTTGAAGATCCATTTGCATCCTACTGTCTTACGACCATTTGGTAAATCTGTTAAACTCCAAGTAGAATTGTTTATTAATGACTTGTGTTCGTTTTCCATTGCTCTTTGCCAATATTCTGCATGATCAGATGACATAGCTTCTAATATATTTCTAGGATTTTCTACAATACCTTTCACTACTTGAGCCACTGCATGATTTTTTCGTGGCCTCAGCCGATTTTTTATTGAATCAATGAAATTATCAACCATACCTTCCTTCTGATTTCTATTTTCTACAGGGTTTTCAATAAATTCGTATTCATTTGTGTTTCTTATATTTAATTCAGAATCTTCTAAATTTCTTTCATCCTCTTGATGCTGTGTTATACCTCTAGATTCAAACTCATAAAAATCAGGACTTTTATTTCCAATTTTAGAATCGTACATTCTAGTTTCCAAGAATTTCACATCTCTACTTGTTACGATTTTCTTCTTTGTCTCCAATTTCAAGCAATCTTGATTTTAAAACAGCCAGTTTCGGAAATTCATTTGCTGTATCTACAGCAGCTTTGATAGCTGAAAAACGTTCTGGTAAAGCATCTAGCATAACAACAACTATAAGGTCTTCATCAATCTCGATTTCCATTTCCATTATACATGAAATACATACATCAAAATCAATTAAAAATTTTGATATTGATTGATTTTCAGGCATTTTCATATTTAATAACTTACGGTAACACTCTATCTTTCTCCTTGTCGACTTACGGTCAAATGTATCTTGAAGATAACTCTAGATTTCTTGAGATGTTTTAATATTTTTCACCATTGTAACGATACTAGCAGTATCTACAGCCATTAAAATTTCAGCTCTTGCATCCATATTTTTATCCAAATATTGTTAAACAATCTTCATGGTCTGCTCATATTCTCGCTTTTGTGCTTTCGTTGGAATTTCTGGAAGTTCCTTTAACTTTGGAATTGTTTCCTTACCCAACACAATGTTTAGCAGTCTATTCTTACCATAATTTGTTCCGTTTAATAAGGGAATTCTCCCAGCTAATGTGTTCATCATTATGGTTTTATTTTCCAAACTGCTTTTTAAGTGACTTCAACGTATTCTTCAATATAATATTCTTATATCCTTATGGGATAATCTGGGCCCATAACCTATTGTAATTGAAACAGCGTTACGTTTATCCAAAAAGGTATTATTAAGTTGAAAAGTATATTTAAAGTGAAGTAAATTTTCAATTAATATAAAAACATTACAATCAATATAAACTAGATCAAATTCATTAAGTTGAATACAAAGTGTTTTACAGTACATAACAACATGGCACAATACAATACTGTCAATATATAGTATTTATAGTATTGTATTAAATAAGGGTTGATTTTGATAGCCAGCGTTGCCAAATGAGCTAATTTATCTTTACTTTGTAGTTTTTCTAAGCATTTATCAATTTTAAAAATATTTTATTGAAAAATATTAAATATATAAATTCTGCAGACTGCAGGATTTATATTATATTGGTCTGAATTTTTTTATATTAATTCCAATTTCTGAACCTATTATTCCTCCCCCGTTTTCCCTATATCACAGTGCTAAGGTTTAATCTTACTTCTTTATACCTGCTAATATTGGCAAGAATAACAACCAAAGTATTCTTGAATTAAGTCATTTAATGCCAAACGTAGTAGAAAAGATTTTAAATCATTAAACAGATAATTATGACTGATACTCATTAGGTTTAACGAATTATTAAAAAAAATATTTATTGACAAGTTTCGGGAAGAGAATTATTGGAATACCAATTATATGAACAACTTTAAATTTAGTGTCATTATTATTTTCAAATAATAGAAACTTATAGTTTTCTAATTTTCTTGACCTTTTTAATTTTAATTTTATAATAATTTTTCAAGCTTTAGGTCGTTTTTATATAAAAATGTTTTTAATATTAATTTTTCGATATTTCGCAAAATTGTTAAATTGTTTTAAAGTTTTTTATTTCAAAAAGAAAAAGGAAAAAACTATTTTCAATTGACAAATATTTTTCAATATTTTGATTGGTATTTGTTAAAATTGTTATAAATTAGATTTAAACTCAATTTCTCCTGAAGAAGCCAACCAACGGTGTGGCGAAATATCGAAAAATTAATATTAAAAACATTTTTATATAAAAACGACCTAAAGCTTGAAAAATTATTATAAAATTAATAGAAACTTAAATATATGTTTGGGGCAAAGGAAAATATTTATGCCAATTGGAAAAAATTAAAAAAAAAATCACTAATTTTTAAAACTTTTTGATGCAGGAATATTTTTTTCACAATTTGTTTTATATAATTTAATTATTTTGAATTTTTCTTATATTTGTTTTCTTACATGGGTGTCACTCAATTAAGATTTGTTTCAATTTACTAAACACTCACACATTTAAAAATTTATTATCAATTTGCTATAAATTTTACTTTCAAGTTTTGTTTCAATTTTTCATTCAAGTAAACAGCAACCATTTCAAGTTGCTTTCTTGATAATATCTTGAAAGCAAATTGCGTGCAGCCTACGACATAGCTATCAATTTTTGTGAATTTTTACGAGCAGTATGTGTAAAAAAAGTCGATAGCAAAATATATGAAATAAGCTTTATATTGTAGCTTATTTTTATATAATTAAAATTAAGTTGTTTTCCAAATTAGTAGTTTAAAAATAAAAACGTTATGGTAACGCTGATATAGCAGACAAATTTTTTGTGACTTATGCCACTTTCAAAATAAACGACTAATATTTCACATAAAAAATAAAATAAAAACTGCCACATACTCTGCAATAATGTTAAATTCAAAAACAAAACTCATGGATTAACTCGCATTTCTTTGCTTATCTCCGAAAGAGTCATTAGACTTTTGGCCTTATTTTTAGACTTATTGCCGAAATAAAAGAATTTTTATCTTAGTTTAGTTTCTAAATATTTAATACTAATGTAGGTTTATAAGAGTCTGTCGTTAGCTTATATGTATGTATTAAGTTAGCTATGACCCGGTATGCTTCGCAACACCACTAATTTCTTTTTTTCTTTTTAATACATTTTTGTTTTATGTACATATGAAAAGTAATATTATCAGGCTCAAGTTCAGTTTTATTGAATTAATGAAAATTCAAAATTACTAAGAGTTTTTTTTATGCTGAAAAATATTATTATTTATATCCAATCAGTTTTTAGCAGAACGTATCAGTACTGATTTCAAGGCCGCTCATCAGCGTTCAATTGTTCATCTTTACAATTTTAGTAAAGTGCACACTAATTGAGCTTGATACTTGAGCCTGATAATATTACTTTTCATATGTACATCAATATAAGTTCGAATAATAATTACGTTTATTCGTAATAATAATAATATAAAAACATTTTTGTTTTATTCAAAACTAATTTTTTTTTGTTGTCAGACTTAGAGGACTAAGCTAGAAAGGAATAGGGAAGTGATATTAGATGGTAAATGTGTAGAAGAAGACTTAATTCTTTTACAACTCTGCAATTGCCTTTTTTTGTTCATTTTGGAGCGGTGTTGCAGCGCCTCTGGTGTTAAGTAGATGCATTAAATTTCTTAAGCTGTGTAAGTAGTAATTTTTTTTAATTGTTTTACTTGGTCGACAATTCTACTTATTCTGGGAATTCTATCAATCGCTGTCGGAAATTAATGTGACCAGTATAACCAACGACCGACACAATCAAGCGTATTCTAGATGCCAACATTTTTTTCTTTTCTGTTAATAAAGAAATTATTATAATTCTATAAATCTCTTAAAAAAAAACCAAACAGTGAAATATAGGACTAAACAAATAATAATAAATTAAATTTAATAATTTATCATAATAATATCATACTAAACGTTAACAAACAGACAAACATTCTCTTTTATATATATCTAGATGACATATAAATTATTGCTATCTTGAAACTATATATGAGTCATTCCATGTCAGACCGAACACCTGTTTTACTCCACCTCTTCCGATTTTCTTTAAATTTGCCAGACGTATTAAACATAAAAAAATATTTTACACGTGTTTCAGGAAAAAAATTAAAATTTTTTTTTTTTAAAGTTATTTGCATTTGAAAATCTTCCGACATGACAACATTTAAACTAATGTTTTTATTTGTTTTGCTTTTTCTATTTTGCCGTTAGAATTTAAAACAAATCTCCAGAACAATATGAATTTTTATTAAATATTTACTTAAGTATGAAATTTTGTGTGTTTTTGAATACATACACACATACATACATGCGTTGAAATTTTCGTTAACATGCTTGAAAATAAAATTTTTATATACAAAATGTAATTTTTTTGTGGTGCTGCAATGGAAAAAAATCGTAAAAAAATAGAATCCATTCGAAATCCACCCTGAAATTTTGAGAGAATGTTAAGAATATATTAACCTTTAAGAAAATATTTTTTTCAGATTTTTCGACTTGTTCGAAGATTGTGGAAAACAGAAATTAAGTAAAAAAACCAAATTTTAATAATAAAAAAAAATAAATTTATAAAAAATAATATTTTTTTTAAAAGAAGGTTCAAATACCTTTAAAATAAGGTATTGAACTTCAAAATCCATTCACTAGTTTTATAAAAACATTAGTTTAAATGTTGTCATGTCGGAAGATTTTTCACGATTTTGACGATTTTCAAATGCAAATAACTTTTTAAAAAAAAATTTTTAATTTTTTTCCCGAAACACGTGTAAAATATTTTTTAATGAAGACTTCGTTCTCAAATTTTGAAAGACATCGGAGACATCAAAGTCAATTTTTAGCAAAAATCGTACCGTTTGACATGGAATGACTCATATATGTATATTTGCTTAATAAAATCTCCTTGTATCTGTTTGTTTGTATGTTTGAATGTTATGCACTTCTAAACCAGAGAACCAATCTTAAACATATTTGTGGAAATAACAGATAAATACTTGAAATGTTTTCAAAAAAAGTCGTAAATCGTATACATGTAGGAGTGACAACTCCCACATAATAATTTTGATATATCGTAGGAACTAATACATTTGAGACTTGAGACTTTGTACGAATTACTCCTCCGTTGACTTAGTAGTGCATTATTGTTGAAAAAAAAATAATTAGAAAAATTAAGTAGGCGTTGCACTTCACATGCAAAGGAACATTTTATTTTAGGATAAATATGGAACTACTACAGCAAAAAACATAAAATATTATGCCAATTGTTCATTTGTATATTGGCTTTAAAGCAACTCTGTGAAGAGATGTTCAAGTGGGCGTGGAACCTCCAAAAAATAATGTTGATATATCTTGGGAACTAATAACAAAAAATTACCAGAGATTTTTTGGAGTTAAATTTGTCCGTTGATTTATTGCGTTATTCTAAAGAAAAAAAAATCTGAATAAGATTTGTGGGCGTGGCACCTTCCAGAAATAATACAAAATGATATTGGAATATCTTTGGAGCTAATTAAGAAATTTGAACTTTTGTGTTTTAATTTTTTTTTTAAATATTAATATTAAGTTATATTTCAAAGATTAACTTCTTCTTTCTATCACAAAAAGTTTTTGCTGCAGCGAGGCGCGCAGGTTGCTAGATACTAATTTAATAATAAAAAGAATAACACAGATAAAGATCTTAAAATTTATACCCCAATTAGGAGGAAAATCTTTTGTATACGAATACAAAAATCATTTCAGTTTTAGTTTTTAAAATGGAAACATTGTTTAAGGTGTTTTTATTGTTCGCTCTAAGCAGTACTTTTCTACAACTGCAGATAGTCGTCGTCTATGGCGCCAGTGATGATGAAATAAAAAACAATGGAATCGATGCAAATAAAGAGTTACTAGTCGCTGGCATAAAAGCGGACAACACCAATGATTTAATTATTAAATTCATCGCCAACCTCGATTATGATATGATTAATATGATATTTTCTAAAGCAATTGAAGAAAATACCAAAAATAGCAACTGGTTCAAATCTATGGTGAAGGCTCAATTATATTTATATGACAATTATTGCTCAAACACGCATAATGGAAAAAGATATTTGATCTCATTCGCCACCAATTTGCATAAATTGGTTAAACATGAGCTATACTTTTATATCGATAAGACCACAAAGGGAAGAATAGTTGATATTTGGAATCGATTGCCTAGAGCAGCAAATTATTTATTCTATAAGTTTCCTTTTTGTCTTCAGAATAAAAAACACTCACATTATTTATATACTGCCATTAAACCGGATGAGGATAGAAGAACTATTAGCGATAAAATTTGGATTTGGTACGATAATGGATCAGTAGATGCAACAAGTCAGATTAAAGCTGATATTATAAAAATTTATGATAATGGTTATCAATTTGATGTAACACTCAAAAGCAATTATTATATTGATATGTTTTTGTATATGGATTTCACAAAGCGGCGGCAAGTATTGGGTTGGGACTCTTTGTACCCTGTTACCGGACACATTTGGACTATGGAATTTGTAGATAAAGATAGCGTTGTATTTTATCAGGGCGATTATATAATGTGCGCCCGCGATAAAGCTGACAGCCAGAGACGTAATGTTACCGGTCGCTTAATTGGAAAAATTGTTACTAAAGCTAGCGCACAATGTCAATGGCGTTTAAGATTATGTGCAAATTAATAATTATAAATAATTATTGTGTATATCAATAAAAAAATATAAACAAAATAATCACCCTTATCGAGAATAACAAACAGTTCACGTGAAATTTGTTTTCCCCTGTTCCTAAAATTGTGATTGTCAATTTTTACGTTTTTCTTGTGTCACTCTACTATTTTCTAATTTTGTATATGGGAAATATTTTACGTGAAGTATATTTTTCACTTCGTATTCCCGATAAGGGTGAATGTTGATAAAATTTTTCTTTATGCGTTTTCTTACAAACAGCAAAACTAGAAGACAAAAAAAAAATATAATGTCATTTCAGAATTAATTTATGAAAAAAAAAAAGAAAACTCTTGTTCTACTAGATTTTGAACTAAAAAACATAATAAGGGAATTCAATCAGTGTCCTATTAAGTCATATTGTTATAATGTCTTATTATTTTACAATTGTTTAAAATAGTTATTGTTGTGCTTCAACCAAAAAAGTCATGTAATAATAAGACTTTTTGAATTATGGTTATGGTTTTGTCATAAAATAACAGTAGAAACCATAGTGGAAAGGCTGAAAATCTGTAGTCAAGCCGGCGATAATATTTACAAACCACCGCTACTTATCAATAACATAAGAATAAAAAAAATTGTTTGTGTAAGATATCTGCCTGGTAACTAGTTACCGGTTTTCCAGTTGCCGTCGTCAAAATAATATATTCAGTTCATATTACTGACAACAGCTGTTGTTATATATTTCAGCAAGTTTGTATGAATAAATAACAGCTTGATAATTTTAATTGAAAAATAGCTAGTTATCTTGAAGTATAAAAAGAAACCACTATTGTCATGATTTTTTTTTATATCTCAGGATGCGTAGCTTCCATTTCTATTTTAAAATTCTGCAATCGGTTAAAAATTGCAAAAGATACAGGCTGCAAAATATGGAATTTTTAGTGCGTCTTAATAAGTGAACCGGAGTGTATTTACGTGAGTTAGCCATTATTACGATGTTTAACATGTAATTATCGCATAACCCAGCTAACATTTTTGGTTTTTCACTTGCTTTTGGCACTTTGATATCAAAACAATTTTTAAATTAAGTTTTTTTAATCAGCTGGGAAAATTATGAAATAGCACACTAAATTATGACAGGTTGTGCACAGAAGTCATATTTTATCGTGTTATTATTTTAAGACATATTACTTAATACCTACCATTTGAATCCCCTAAATATTTGAAAAGATTTTTATGAGAGACATCTCTATTTTCCTAACGAAGCAACACGGATGTAGCCGTTTCAAAAATTCAAAAACTTATTTAGAACCAAACCGCAGACGTGCTAGCATTACAATGCTCCGATTCACATTACCAGAGCTGCAAACTAGTGCATTAATTTGCAATATGTAAAACTTTTAAATTGTTATCCATTTTCTCGGGATCTAAATATATGGGAAAATATTTTGGATTGACTTGACAAAAAAGTATACGGTAGCGAAAATAACATTTGATATAAAGGGTAATTACATTGTTTTCGGCAACATTTTAAGGGCCAATAAATTGATAGATGATAATGTGCCAATTATTTTTAAAATCCATTTAAAAACTAAATTTTGTTTTTCACAGCAAAATTAAATCGTCAATTAATAGCCAACATTGTGTATTTAAATACTACTAAGTTTTACGAATTTCCATATGTTTTTGACTGCTTGTTATTCTTATTTAAAAGAAAGCCAAAAAAACTTTGTCGCTGCTGACAAGTTGCATAAAATTTTTATTTATTTTTTATTTTTGCTTTTACCTTTTTAATCATTTTGAAAGTTGCTCTTATTCTTTAAGAACATTTCAGCATTTCTTAATTATTCTTATTTTTAAAAAAATTTTACATTTATTTGAGCATATACTCAAGAATTTATTTTTTTTAATATTATTTATCTAAATGCATTTCGTTGGTTGCTATACCAACTCATCACTAGATATTTACCATTTATGTTGGAAAAGTTCCAAAACTCATCTACTCATACATAAACTCACAAATACAATTTTGCGAATTACAAAGCACGAGCAAAATAGCTTTTCAAAAACCTTACAAACATCACAACAAATAATTTTCCTCATTCATTATGAATGTGTTTCATTTTTAAAAAAATCCTCATTTTAACTAAAATAAAAATAATTTTTTGTGGATATTTCATTATTTATTCTACTCAGCTGTTCTTTTGGGAAATTTGGGGGATTTTTTTATTACGTAGTGCTACCAAATTTTTAACGCAATTAAATAGGAACAATCAAGGCGAATTAAACTAGGAGGTAGCGTTACGACAGCTGACTATTTTTTCCCTACTTATTTTTTAGTTGAAAATGTCAAAGAGCTGTTTCCTAGTTATATTTTTGACAACTTGAATTGGTTAAGCATTACTTGTTCTCGTGCTACCAAGTTCTTTTTTTCTCCTGCTGTCACCTGGTTTAATTTGCCTTGGGAACAATTAAATACGACTGAAAAACAGAAGTAGCACTTAAATACAACTTAAATTTAAATAAATGAGTATTTAAATACGAAACAAAGCAAAACTGAAGAAAAAAAAATTTTTTTAATTTTTTTTCGGTTTTTATTTGCCGTTTTAAGTATTCCAATGTGGCTGAGTTGCCTAAGGTGATGTGTTACAAACATATTTTCCAATGGTCGGTCAATACCAACAATTTAGAAAGAAAGAAGGCAAGAAAAATAAATGGGTAAAATGCCACGCCTTTTTCAAGACCGACATTTTTTCATATGTATAAAGTTAATGAAAATATGGGAATGTTTGAATTTTAAAAATTGAGTTCCAACGTAATTACATCACGCCTTTTTGTTGCATCCAACTACCGTTTTTCAGTAAGAAAGACAAAAGAAATATAAAATGTATACATTTCTCTCATTTCAGCATTCTCAGTTAAAATTAAAATTAAATATTAAAAATATTCATTTAATTCTGTTCTAAAATAAAAATGGGAATAAATAATCCCGGTTATTGATTGATTCCAGTATGCGGCAGGATTAATTGACTTATATCGGCATTTCCTGAAAATTATTCACTCATTCTATAAAATGAGTGCAATTACATCACGCTTATCCCTAATATTGTGATCGCAAATTTTTGCGTTGATGTTGTATCGGTGTACTATAGGGTGTCTCAGTAAGAATGCACTTTTTAATTTGAAAATGAAATAAAATAAGTTTTCAAAATTATAACGCCTAGTTATTTCGTAAAGCACTTCATTTTTCATATTCGGAATAAACATATGTATGTGACAGCTGCCAAATTTCAGAGTTGCCACTTTCACAAAAAAATTACACTTAATTTACTGAGACATAAATGAAAAGATATCGTTCAATTTTATTTAGTGCTGCCATTAACTCGATTTTTTTGAAAAATTGACTTATGCCACTTTAAAAAAAACAGCTCATATATGCTTTAATTATAAAAATTAGTTTTGTCGTGCTTTGATTTTTCTTTGCATTTTTGATGCACTGCTGCAATTGTGGCCTTAAGTAAACTTTTGCGAACGACGGAGGAACTGCAACTATACATCAAATGAGTTTAACATTTTCGTTGGAGGATTGTTTTTTTTAATATTTGCTGATTTTCAATACGAATCGTCTTCAGACAAATCCTGACACATCAGTCCGAAACCCAAATCTCCAACTCTTCTAGTGGCATCGGAAAACCGATTTTATTTTTTTAATATGTTTCACCTTTTTTTGTTCATGTTAAATGGTTCAAGTGAACAAAATGTTCGTCTATTATTCCCGATAAGGGTGAATATGTACGATCCGTTGCTTTAAATACGTATGTATTTGCAATGACATCATAAATTATTTTTTAAAAGGCCAATTTAGCTGTGGCCTGTATTAATATATTCTTGTTTGCGCCAGTTCTTATCTGCATTTTATTGTAATGTGGCAAGTTAAAAAGAAAACCCTTGAAAGTAAAACAAATCTTTTAAAACATCACACAATCACATATTTGTGTGTATGTTATTGCAAGCAAAACTTAACTCGTATTCATAATCCTTGAATTTTATCTTTCATATTTACTTTTGAATTTTATTTACATAAATTTTGAAAAGTTTGAAAGTCATCTTTTTAAACACTGCATAAAGAAATATTTTACAAATGTGAATACTGGTACATATTTTTTTATTTTCTATTTCAATTCAAGTTGCTATTTTGTTTGCTATGAAACTCGTATACAAAATGTATGTCAAAAGTACAAAATTGCATTTACGAAAATTTGTATTCAGTTTTAAAAGTATCTAGAAATATATTTGCATAGATCTATTAATTGGACTAGTCTTTCTGTTAACAAATAATATAATTTAGGTTTCTAAAATGGCAAGCAGCAAATGCAGTTCAAATGAAAAGAAAAAAAGTTTATTGATGTTCAAACTTTTCTCGAACTAATCAAGAGTTAAAAAGCGGATGAGGGGAAAAATTAGCATGTTGAGTTAATTTGTTTGTTTTTTTTTTTTTAGAAAAATAACACTATTACACTGTCTAAAAAAAATATTTATAAATCATGCAAGAATGTTCTAAAACCTAACACTTGAGAGCTTATTGTGAATGAACATGAAATTAACTGTTAAACACAATTTAAGGTTAGATTTATTTCAAGTGTACCAATTGAATTTTGAGCTTTAAAGTCAGATCAGCAGTAGAACTTTATAAAAAAAAAATTATAAATTTAAGCCTGTTACATTTTAAACCAGATATATTATAAGATATACGATAAAAAACTCATGTTTAACCATTAATATTGATGAATTTATAAAAATGTTATTATTATCTAACTACGAAATAAAATAAAACTACGAAATAAAATTTTTTTTTTTGGTTATCAGGGATGAAAATAAAACTAATTCATAAAGTTTTACTGGGCATATTTCTCCCATTTAAAATGTTGAATAAGAATTTCTAAATCTATTTATATCATTATTAAAATTGTAATTGCACTGAAAAAACAGTTTTATATAAATTCAACGAATTCCCGTTCCTTGAATTAAATTCTTTGAAATTTAACGTATTATACGTTGTTTCAATAAATCATTCCTTGAAATTAAAAGTAAAATTTTATGCATTTATGAACTCAACGTTGAAACCATTATTTGATTTTATTCGTAGAATTAAACAATGAACTAGTTTTTTGATTTAACGTATAATTCGTTAAATTTAAGAAACTCGTTCATTTATTTAAACACAATGAACAAATACTTTGAATCAAAGAACCTGTTTCTTGATTTTAAGTAATATACGTTGATTTTGTTGTATGAACACGTTGGATCAAGGAATAAATTCTTAAAAATTAACGTACGGTTTCAACGTATGGTCTCTTAACTTTAACGAACTGGAACGTTGAATTCAACAAGCCAATGATTGCCATACGTCGAGTTCAAAGAACCTGTTCCTTGGGTGAAAAATAAGGAATAAATTCGTTGATTCAACGAAGGTTTTGGTTGAGTGTGACTGTATGTAACCTTTATTAGGTTTTGTGTAATGGTTTTAATGCATAAAAAAAAACATATGGAGCCATTAGCTCTGTTTAGTTTTCATACTACCGCCACGGATAGCCAGAGGTTAGGCCTTTATGGTCGAATTGAAAAAAATAGACATAAAACGTCATGGAGTTCATTTATTAATATTTTTGTTTAACTTAACAAACATTAGTGATCTTAAGGAATCTTGCATCTGATCATCTGAGATCACTTAGAACTAATCTTAATGCTGAGAATGCGCGCTCAACACTATCTTCAGTTGGTGGAACAAGGTGTACAATATCTGCTAGCTGCTTTAAAAAGGGAAACGTATATATATTTTTTCCCAATATTCAAAAAGATTGGCATCTCGGTAGGTGTCAATCTCGGCAAAAAAAATTAAAAGCAATTTTGACTCCAAGTCTGCCGTTTCATCCTGTGACTATAACAAGCACTAACCCTGTTCGAAATCATTTCATAAATGTAACAAAAAAAACTATTAGTATAAGAACTACAGAGAAAACTCTATTTAGTAGGCATTGATATTATTACAAAAACCAAATATGTTAACGAATTGGTTGGGTTGTGTCACTAATTACAACCAAAACAAAGATAATATTTTTAATAATTGTTTTTTATAACCAAAAACTCTTCTTTGTTGAGAAAATTGTTATATAAAATAATTTTTTTTTTGTTAATATAATAGTTATTTATAACAAAAAAAAATATTACTCGCTTTAATTGGTTACTATAACCAAAATAATATACACTGGAGCCCCGATTTGCGTCGATCTTTTTTGCGTCGTTTCAACTTGCATCGCTTTTTAAAATTTGGTTGAACCCGCTTTGCGTCGCAACATACTTGAACTTTTTAACAGAAGTCATAATTACAAGTGAAGATATTATCAAGTAGCATGTAAAGATTACTATTCCCCATTTATTCTCTATGTACATTTTTATGTCATATCACTTTTTTATCAAAAATAGAATTTTTGCACTTAGAAAAAAGTTATCCGATTTGAGTGGTTTCGTTTTGCGTAGCATTTCTCCGCTCCCCATTAACGGCGCAAATCGGTGCTCTAGTGTATATGCAAAGATAATTGTTAAAAATTCCGAAAAATAAATAAAATAAATTTTCTTGTAACCTTTTTAGCTGCAATAAAAAAAATAATAACAATTATGTATTTTCGGTCCCTGTTTTAAACACATTAAAAAAGACCCAAATAGCGAAATGTTACATGGGAATGCACCATTTTATATTTAACTTCATTAAAACAATGTATTTTTTCATAAAATATATGAATCCACATCAATAACTGGCATTCATTGAAATTATTTAAAATGAACAATTTTTGAAGTGAAAACTTCTATTGGCGCAGTACGGAGGTTTTGGGTGGGCTAAAATCTCAGAACTCGCGACATCGTCACGCTTTTTGACACTTGTAGTATAGTTAACAACCTACAGATGTTAGTGAAATTAACAATCTACAGATAACACCTAAATTTTTTGCGCTCAAAATGAAGACAGCGCCCTCTCTTGTGGGTGATGTTGCCATATATGAGAAAAACACTCATTTTTTGGTGCACCAAAGAGGGCGCACTCTTCAATTTTAGCGAAACTGATTAAGAAGAGTACACAAAGATGGCACTCTCTTCATTATGAGCGAAAAAAATTTAGGTTGTTAACTTCTCGGGCGCAGTTGCATTTGCGTTTACAATAAGTGGCATGGCAAAACTAGCAGGTATGCGCAGTTCGACAACAAGTACAACAATCCAAAATCAACATGTATTTTGTTGCTATAAAGCACTCGCTTCATATCAAAACACACAAACAAATTTAAAGCAATTTTAATACGTATGAGCACCAAACTGTAACCATTTTTTATGTACTCTCTTCAAACTATATCAGTTTGTATGAAAATTTGCTATAAAGCGAGCTCAGTCAGCTGTGCTAGTAAGCTCACCTGTTGCGTACGCCTTGATAAGTGGTTAAATTTGTTGCATGTATTTATATAATTGTTTATATCTTCGCATAATTTTTTGGGCAATAGCACGTGTATTGTTGTAATCACAAAACGTTTTCACTTCTGTCAGCACTCCCGGAGTACTACCCGTAGTTTTTTTTTTTTCTTTTTACAGTCTGAATTTATTAAAATAAGTAATTAGTTTTTTTTTTTTTGGAATGTATCATTAAATTAATTTGTTTTAATACAACTACAGATATTTTTCTAATATTTTTCAGAAATAATTGTGGCAATAAAGAGCCATTCGAAAACATTCTGAAGCAAACGCAATTATCGGTAAGTCACAAGCCAAATACAATTCTATTTTAATTTATATTTTACTCAAAAACACAATTTCCTTGTAAATCAAAACGAGTAAGGTCTGCTCAAAGCTTGAGACAAACTCGTGCGAGCATGTCACTTCAAATAAAAAATATTAATTTAAAATTTATAAGATCCCACTATATTTTGTTTGCAAACATTTCTAACACGGTGTTTTTTAACATCGATTTTTAAAAGAAATGCTGTGAACTTGTCTGGTTTCTTTTTAAATTTGCAATAAAATAAAAGAGTTGCGTTGCATGTTTTTCATCCCGCCCCCTACTCCTCGAATTTTTCTTAAACAATTTTTTTCGGTGATTTCTTTGCCGTCTTTTTTCCAGCCAGTAATTTTTTGGGGACTTCGTTGCGGCGATTTTTTTGTTTTGTTCGATTTTTTACTGCCTAACATATTTTATTGTTCAGTTTTTTTCGTTTTTGCGATTTATTTTCGTGTTGGTGTTTTTTTCCGTTTTGACGGTATTTTTTCAGCCAATCCATTTTTATTGGTCACTTTAATTGTTTTGGCGATTTTATTCATTCTGTACTTACATTTACCAGTCTTTTCGTTTTGACTCTTTCGTTTTAAACAAATTTTCCAGATATCAATTTTTTATTTGCCACTTTCTTCGTTTTGGTTATTTTTTTTTTTTTTTGTTATGACTTTTTTTTTAAACAAAAATTTTTTATGAGAAACTTTTTTCATTTTGGTGATTGTTTTCTCATTTTGACGATTTTTTTCTGTCCAGAACTTTTTATTTGCCCTATTTTGGTTGTAGTGATTTTTATAGTTTTAGAGCTTATTTTTGTTGGCTATTTGTTTACTGTTATCATTTTTTTTTTCCATTTTAGCGATTTTTTCGCTTTTGACTATTTCTTCAGGTTTCCCGAATTTTTCCCGTCTTGGGGAACATATATGTTTCTCTGATAATTAGTAGTCCGGAGTTTTTCTGTTCGATTCCTGCCAAATATTGTGGGGTTTTTCTGTAGACAAGCTAATCACTTTGCTGGTTGTGTCTGTTTCTTAAAAAAAAAAAACTTCTTGCTTTCACGCTATTTTCGGAATGTAAATTCTTTTTTTGTTGGAATATTTTTTTTACGTCTCCTATAACTTCTTGCTTCAGAATTGTTCGAATATAAAACCCACTTTGTTTGTCTGTTAATTATATTTCATTAAAATTTTCGTTTCAAATGAAACGTTTTTAATTTACATATAATTTTTTTTTTCAATTATTTGTTACAAATTTAAAAATGTTTCACAGCAACATTTTAGATTTAAGCTTTTAATGTTCAACATAACCTTTTATTATTCTTAATATCTTTCAATTTTCTGCCACATAAAATGTCGTCTTCGTTTTAAGCTTTTTATATTTTCGTTGGGTATCGTTTATTTTTTTGTAATTTTTTCTTGTTACTGTTGTTGGTGCAGAATTACACAGATTGTAAATGTTTAATGTCGCACAAACGGACATCGTTGTTCTGTTTAAAAGACGAGAAAGGGGACATCAACAGCATTTCAAAAACACATTTTTATTCAGGCATGTCACACATTCCCATCGGTATCTATTTTCTCTTACTTAAATAACATTTCGTTTATTCCGTGTGTAGGAGCCATAGTGTACCACGTCATGTTATCTTATTCGCTCAGTGTTTTAGATTTTGAAGTTACGAAGTTTCTTGGACCTTCAGGCAGAATGTGATATCCCTAATTATAAAAATTTCATTTACTTTTTTGCATGTATTGAATCTTATTAAATTAATTGGCACAATAATACGAAGAATGGCTTTTACCACAATTGGAAATTTTTACTTCATTAAGTTTCTTCGACAATACAATTTATTGATGAGAACAGTGTGCTGTGCAGTGCATGAAAATCCGTCCACACAAAGAAAAATTAAAATACGATTTCGTTTAATTAAACTGATGTTTCAATTAACGAAAATTCTGTTTTTAATCTTTAAAATTAAAATTTTGAAATGACCATTACTAGCCCGAAGGTAACACCTATCAATAAACATTAATTAATTGCAAATCAAAAAACAGTCAAAAAACAACTATATATTTAAAATTAACATTTTCAGCCATACAAAATTTTTAAAAAAATATTATTAGAAAGTTTTATATTTGATCACTTGAGGAATTGATTCAATTACGACATTAATAAAACTAATTTAAACCTTTGCAGACATATTGAGGTTCTCTAGAAATGGTTTCCGCCACACCCAACAAAATTAATTTTATCCTCTTGCTTCTTTTATTAAGCTGGTTCTTGCGAAAATTTGCATCCATATAAAGTTTCTTTGATAAGTGGGTGGTGCCATGCCCATAGTAGCTAAATATCAATCCGCAGGTTCTTTTACTAAGCTGGTTCTTGTGAAACTATGCATCCAGCCATATAAAGTTTCTTTAAAAATACAATTTCAGGATTAGTAAACTGGGCGGTGCCACGCCCACGTAAAATTAATTCTATTAAACCGATTCTTGAAAAAGTTTTTTACAACTTGGAGTATCTTTATTAATAAAATTTGTAATTATAAAATAGGCGTTACCACGCCCAAAAATTAATTGTATTCTTCTAACTTTTTCTACAAAACCGATTCTTATGAAACTTTTAACCCGTATTAATATTTTTCATAATTCAATTTTATGATTCGAATTGTGGGCGGTATCACACCCATTTAAAGTAAATAGATTCTTTCAACGACCTCCACTAAACCGATTGTTGTGTGGAGCTTTGTATTCATCTAGAGTTTCTAGGATAATACAATTTTATGTTAATAAATGTGGGCGGCGCCATGCCCATATAAAATAAGTTTATTATTTCTAGAACTACTAATAAATCGATTCTTGTGAAAGTTTGCAATTACATTGAACTTCTTCTGAAAATTCAATACAATTATAAGAAAAGTGGGCACGGCAGGGCTACGCCCACACTGCGTAAATAGATTGTTATAAGCGTTTGCACGAAAATTAACTTCCTCTGAAAGAAATACATTTTTATGGATAAGGGTTTTTTTTTATAATTTTTGTTTTATTGTTCATCAAATAATAAAGTTAAAATACAAATTTTGTATGAAAAATTGTCTTTGCTATCACACTTTATTATATTTTGTTACGTCCCACTGTGCAAAGTGGCACAAACATCTTATTAAATCAAAGTTGCTTTCATTGTCATTTTGATGAACGTATTTTTTTGTGCATTTAATTATAAAACATCGTATAAATTAAATATTAACTAGAACTTTCTTTAATTTAACTTTTAATTTTAACATCTCTTCTTGCGGTTGTTTTTCTCAATTAAAGAACACAAATACTCGCCAAACTTAAGAAATTGTGAAAACTTACTGCCGATTTCACGATGTCGAAAGAATTTTGAATTTTATTTTCATTCGTACAAATACATTTGATACAAAAACAAAATTTTAGAATTTGTTTTTGCTTTAAATATAATAACACGAATGAAAACATATGGAAATTTTCTTTCGACATAGTGAAATAGGCCGTTAGTTTCTTTACAAATTAATTAGTTTAGAGAAGTTTTTTTTTTATATTATTTCTTTTAACAAAAAATTATGCTGGTTTTATCAGTAAGAAAAGGTAAGACTACATGTAGAAACAAGTGTATAATTGTGCGTGCTTGGCCAACATAAATCCCTCTTTGCTGGCAATTTGACAAGTCTTTACAAGAGGAAATCAGGGGAATTCACAAGAAAGTATTTGTTCTTTTTGGACTTGAACTGACACTGCAATTGAATGTTAAAATACATGAGTAACGTAAATTTAAAACTGTTCTAATTGCTTCTGAGTTGTCCTTTAGAAAAAAAATATACTATAATTACAAGAAATTTTTAAAAAACTTCTGAAAATGTTGTGATGTTTTCTACAAAAGACAGAGAACGCTGAAGTAAAACAATTTTTGTCAATAATGCGTCGCATTTAAATTATAATTTTTAAAATTAATTCGTTTTATTTTATCGGCGTATAGATAGATGCGATGTTAAATACCATAAGAGAACATAAAGTAAAAAAACGTTAGCTCCTGAGCGAATTAGTTCATTTGATCAGAAATTCAATTTAGCGAAGAATTTAGCGCTTTCGTTTTCAAGGTGTTTCACAAATCACCTTGAATTAAAACTAGTGGCATCAGTAATGAACTCGAAAATTTTCAAAAAATATGTACTCGTATATCCTGATACACGTCCTTTTTAATAAATTTTTTTAAAATCGTGTGATTCTTGAAGCTTAAAAACTTGTCTCCTTGTCTCCGCTACTTGCAAGTCCCTCCTTTGGATTTCATGTCTTCAGCATAATTCTACATATTAACTGGGAAACGAGTTACGGGTGGATTAATTATTCCCGAGAAAATATTCCTTAAATTTAATTAAGAGAAATTTAATAAAAATTTTACGTTTTCATTAATAACACAAGGCAACAGTGGTCAGACAACAACACCGATGACCAGTTAGTTTTGTTGTACTCCTCTCACTGATTACGAATTTCAGCATAGATATTTTGTAACAGGTCTATTTAGTCGCGTAATCAGAAAGTTAATTTTACGTTTTAGTCTACTTGCTTTCATACTTCATTTATCAGTAACATTAAAATATTTCGAGCTATTGTAGCAGTATTTGCATGTTGTGAAATTCACACAACTTGTGATTATACCATTGCTTGTTTTAATATAATGACCCTGTAGTTTATGTTGTTTTGGCCAATTGTGTGTTGTTGATTATTAATATTCAGCTATTAAGGCCTAACGCAATAAAAAACTTTTTATTTCATATTTACCCAACGTTTCGTCAATTTTATGTTGACTTTTTCAAGGGTTATGTCTATTTGAAAAAATAGATGAAAATAATGACCCTGTATTATTAACGGTTGGCAAGTTCCATCAGTAATTATTCTTACATACATATACATATTCATATGTAAACTTTTATGATTACATCTCTAACTGTTTTTATTTACATAGCTATTCCAGACTCAGCGTCAATCTCTCAGATTAACTTATACCTTGTTTTGTTATGTATTGTTAGGAATGTATGTAAGTATATGTTATTAATGCTGAGAACTCATCCTCTTTACAGACGAGCAAGAAAAGGCCATTTCATTCAAAAAAATTGGCCAGCAAGAAATACTTACATATATACCGGGAAGAGCTAATGTCAAATATACGCCACTCCAAAATATGGTTTTTTACCTCCTTTACATATTAAATTAGGGCTAATAACAAATTTAGTCAAAGCCATGGACAAGAATGGCGAAGGATTTAACTATTTAAAGAATATTTTCCCTAATCTAAGCGATGCTAAGCTAAAAGAAGGAATTTTTATAGGATCTCAGATCCTCAGATAAGGAAATTAATTAAAGATAGTACGATTGCCCATAAACTGAACGAAAAAGAATTTAAAGCTTGGAGCTGTTTCGTCGCCGTTTTCTAGGCAATGAAAAAGTTGAAAACTACAAATTCCTAGTACAGAAATTACTTCAGTCGTATCAAGACTTGGGTTGCTCAATGCCTCTTAAGATTAATTTTTTGCACTCAAATCTAGACTTTTTCCTAAGAATCTTGGCGCAGTAAGCGATGAACAAGGAGAAAGGTTTCATCAAGATGTGAGAACAATCGAAATTAGGTACCAAGGCCGATGGGATCTAACTATGATGGGCGATTATTGTTGGTTCTTAAAAAAAGATGTATCGCAGTACAAGAGACAAAAAAGTCATTGAGCACATTGGATGTTCATCAAGGACGTGAAAATATTCTATCAAAATAACAACACACTTATTTATATATTAATAAAAAATGCTTTGAATTGATTAATTTTTAAATTGAAATTTTCCGGTGTTATTTTCAATTTTTGATGTATCATGATATCCTGTTACAACAAATCTATCATTACTTCTTTTTTATATGAGGCATATTTAATTCAAGACATTAAATTTCTTCCGTGTTGTCGACAAAAGATGTAAATTTGTTCCCTTGTGTAATCAGCTATCAATCAAGTTAATAATCAAGTCACCGCGGATCCACAAGACCTTAATTCGGGTCATCTCAGGCTCATGAAAAATTCAAACATATTCCAAATTGAAATTTTTTAATCAAATAGAAAAGAGATTTTGCAAGTTTATTTGCGTATTCAAGAACTACCAAAAATCTTTGTGGGCTCCCGCTTACATTAAGGGGGATATTTGAATATGTATGGGGGATAACTGTTTGCCCCCGTCCTATCAGGTTAAGATTTGGCTGGTTGTTGTATTTTGTTATAGAAGTAATACACATCGATAATGTGACATTCGTTGCTTTAGCTGAGCACATTTATAAATATTAATAAATCGTTTGTAAGGAAGTTACCCGTTCCCGTTCTAGATTTGACGTGAGGTTGTATTTTGCTTTAAAAGTGACCGGAATTTATTACCTTACCTTGCGAAGATACGTGAATATTAATAATTAGTTTCTATGGGCGGTAGCCTTAACCCAACCCCCCTCCAAAAAAAAATCCTATTTGAATTTCCTGGTCATCAGTATTACGTTTCCAAAATTTCAAGACGATCGGTGTTGCGAAACCGGAATTTTTTGGAAATCATATTGCCTAAACTATAATTTTAATTGTATCGATGAGAAACTTCTACAGATTTATTTACACCGAAAAAAATTGTTGGGTAAAATTTTCAACAAAAGTCAAAAATAAAAAAATAATTGTTAGAAAAATTTAAAAAAAAAATTATTTTAATTCTTCTTTTATTTCTGATAAATACCCTATGATTAGTTTTTAAAATAAATTATAGGGTAGTCCGAACAAGAATTATAAACGTCAAATTTTCATGATTTTTCGATATTTGTTGAATAACTCTGAAATTTTATATAAAACCAAAATCTATTTCATTTCTTATTTGAAAGGTGGCAATAAAAGCTTTAATTTGATACGGGTTTGAAGTCAATAGCTTCAGTTTTAAGAGAGTTATGCTCATTTTTGTGGAGTGCTAGAATAGATGTAGAATAAAAAAAAACTTTGAAGATACAATTTCCGTTCTATTTCTATGGAATAAATACTGAGAGTAATATACTAAAATCGGTATAACTCCCAGGAGGGCAGGTATGGGCAGCTGATTTTTTCACAGTTCGTTGAAAACAAATTATGTAACATTTCTGTAGTGGTTTGGAACTGGGACTCTCTGGGACTTTTTAGATATTGCTTTCCTAACCCAAATTTTAAGGAAAAATGAACCTTTAGTCGGGTTTTCGCTCTAAAAAAGGTGCATATGAAAATGTCTCAAACAACATTCCTTTTTTTACAGAAGATACTTGTCCGAAGGCAGATTTTTTTCCGAATCAAAATATCTGTCACCAAATTCAAATGAGATCATTTTGAATACAGCCCTGAAATCCCCTCTTTTCGTGAAAATTTTGTATATTTGACTTTTAAAATCAATTAAAAATCAACGGGCCAACATAAAAATAAGCTTTATGTGTTTTTGTTAACTTGGAATGTCTGTGACAAAATTGCATCATTAAAAACACTGAAAAAAATAATCGGAAAAAAGTTACTTTTCCACTAGCCGCAACACAGTGCGGTATTACCGTTTGGCTTCCTATAAGGAACAGACAAACAAACAAATATACAAATACACATTAATTTTTATAAATATAGACATCAAGTAGAACGCCTCTGTTCTCCAAAATTCCAAAGCTACAATCAAAACATATATGTAATGCCACCCGGAAGCCTCTAATCGCCACCATTTTATGGAATTTCCGTAAATTTCCTTGGGGTATACGGGATTCTCAGAAAAATATTTTTTTTATACCTTGAATATATCACTTCCCACCTAAGTGTGAATTTTTAGCCAAAATTATTAATAAAAAAAACCTCTTATAGAATCCTTTTTCTGAGACGGTTAAATGTTAACTCCGTATTAATTTATAAAAAACTCATGTTCTACTGTATTTCAAAATTATAAATAAAATATTAAAGAATTTGTTCAGCCTGGTGAAAAATAAGAAAAAATCTTGAAATCTCGGGGAAATGAGTTCCCAATAAAGAATAGCATTGCGGAAAAGAGAATTTATTTTCAAAATTTGGAATGCCTACTTTTTCCTGGCGGAATAATATCACATTTTCGAAGTTTTTTTTTTAAAGGAAAAGAAATAAATTTCCCGGGGAGATTTTTTTTAGAATAGGGAAACAGGGAGTAAAGAGAAAACTCCCCGTGGAATTTTTATTCATAATTGGACTGTAAAAAAAAAAACTCACTATTGAGCTTTTTAGCAATTTCTTTGGGAATTGTTTATTAATATTTAATAAAACGTTCTCACCTGAAATCTGAAATACTGAGCGTTAATGTTTTAAAGACTGCTAAAATTTTTCTTGTACAGAAAAATTTTTAAAACTTTTAATTTTCTAAAGCTTTTTAAACTAAAAAATAAAACATGGAAACTTTTTACTATTCGTCTTAAAATAGCAACTAAGTTGTCATTCTATTTTAAAATTGTATAGTTTTTTTATGTACATTTTTATTCTTACAATAGATAATACGTACGTGTTCATAGTTCCATATATTGAGCCCTTGCAATTGAAAATGCATTCATTTCTATTAAAATACACTTAATCATAGACAGATACAGATGTATACTTTAAGTAACGCACTGACAAACTCACACACACAAATACACAGACTGTTATAATGCTCACATTTTTACCGACCGTCAGCCTTTTTGACAATGAAAACGAGAAACAAAACATAAAGGAAGGATTTTAGACATTAAGAAGCCATGGAAAATATGTACATACACAAATACGAATAATATACTTCATCCTTTAATTCACATGTGCGCTGGTGTTTGTACGTTGTGGCATTTCAAGGATGCAATAAGACAGAGATGGGACTAATAATTGAACATAAAAATAAATGTTATTAATTGCAAAAAAAAAATAATTTAAAACACAGTCAGCAGAATCACGGATATATTATTATCGCAAATTGTTACAAATTCCGCGGGAACAAAAAAAAAATAAAAAGTGGCATCTTAAAATTTGGAAGACAACTGTTTTGCTTACTGCTTTAATAAAATCGGAACACAAGTTAAATTCTTTACCTCTAGATAACCAGCGATCAATATCGTTTAAACATCGTAGGCCAGGCCATTAATTTGTAGCTAATAGGTGTGTTCCAGGTGTCTACGGACAACTTCAGACTAGTGAGAGAAAACTCAAAATTTACTCTCTTGAACTATAAAAATCGTTCAAAGAATCTGGAACGCAAAAAAACTAATAAAAAAAAACTAATTCCATCATTGGCAACAGCTGTAAGAAAATTCATCAGACTTGATGTGTCCATTAATTGTTCACTTCAAGGCGTATTAAACCAGGTGGCATCGCCAAACCATATGATAATTTTTTGCTTCACAAATTTAAATAAATCAATGTGTCAAAAGCAATTTATTGTTCTAAAAAATTAATATTTTTGACAGAATGACTTCTTTCTTTTTCCTTCTGTTGCCACCTTGTTTATTATTACACCATGGTTCACAGAAGTATAAAATATATTTTTTTTTATATTGCACAAATGTACTTACAACTTCGAGTTTATTAGAAAAAACTTACATTTGTTTTTAATAAATTTTTGAACAAGAATAATTTTTTCCTTTGTTTGCAAACTTTCTGATTATTATTTTCTGTTTCATATGTAAACAAAAAACAGCTGATTATTTAATTATTGTCCAAACTTACAAGAACAAGAACAATGCCGTACAATTTTGGACAGAAAATGAAAAAAATTTAACAAAAATTGTTATATGGAACGCATTTGGGTAACTTTGTGCAAGTTCGGACTGTTTCGTTATGCACCTGGAACAAACCTAATATGCGTTTTATGTCTGCTAACATGAATAAAATTATTTTATATTCTTTAAAACTAAAAAAACTATACCAAAAAAAGCTATTTAGAGTTGCAAAAATTAGTTTTTTTTTTATTTTTAGGTTAAAGTGAAAAAGTTTATGCGGAATTTTCATTCATAATTTTTGTCCATTTGGTACAATTTTTTCGTCAGCTGTTTGCTTATTGTGAACGAAAAGCTTAATAAATGTATCCAAGGCCCTTTAAAAAATATCACATATTTTCTTCTATCTAAATTTTAGAAAGCCCTGAAACTTCTTTTTTTTTTTGTGTGTCATCACGTCACTGTTTCAAAATCATATTGGGATTTTGATGTTTTTTTTTTTAGTTGTACTATACAACTTTTGTAAAGTAGTTTATTTGTAAAATACTATACAAATTTTCAATTGTATGAAAGTTTCTATAAAATGCCAAACAATTCATATTCTTTGTTCCCACAAGTATTTCAACTTAAACCATTTAAGTCCCAATGAACTGAACAAAATATTTCGTTACTTTCCGCTTAGACAGCAAATGTAGTATGAGAGTGATAGCAAAATCTTCTTCTTTCAGTTTAAAGCTCTATTGAGACACAATTGTATCAAAATACATTCTATAATATTTATGTATGTATGTATGTAAATGTATGTACTCGTATATAATTCTGTTTACAAAACAATCCCACATGAACCTTAAGATCCCAAATAAGAAAGGAACGAATAAGAAAAATCGTGTGTGTTGCGCTGTTATTTTACAACATAATACAATACAAATACTTTTACAAGGATTACTAAATATTTGTAATCTTTGAACTTTGACTGTCACTTCTTAAGTGTCAAAACAAATATGATAGTGTGAAAACAATCAGTCCAATTATGAATAATAAAAACGCTGATGAGAGGTGTAGCGGCCTTGAAATCAGTACTGATACGTTCTGATAAAAACTGATTGGATAAAAATAATAATATTTTCCAACATAAAAAAACTCTTAGTAATTTTGAATTTTCATTAATTCAATAAAACTGAACTTGAGCCTGATAATATTACTTTTCATATGTAATAAAATCTCCGCAGTAATACTTGCTCATGCTCCTTCCAAAAATGGGAAACTGTTTCTCGGGAAGTAAGTATGATATTCTATTCTATTAAAATTTAGTAAAGAAATGGAATAAATATTTATTAAAATTATTGAGTGTGTTATATTTCTCCTTGTTTCAAGGAATTTTTATTCTCGCCATGCAAGAACATGAACTACTTCTGCGACATCTGCGTATAAGAGATCTGAGCCTCTTCACCGAATATATAAATGAAAACAGATTTGTTGCTATTGAGATCAATTAAAGAGGATAAACCTTAAACACTTTTGAATGAAATCATTGCATTGACTTATTGCTATTGGACATCGTCACTCTGGCTGAGTTTTTGCGTAACTTCCTCAGCATTAATTTCTCATTATTTTATTTCAGCAAGTAGCATAGTGAAACCACATTTGGTTATTAAGCTCGGTGTCATTAATAAGAATGAATAAATTAATATAATGAACTCTTTTGTTAGTATAGAATAAAATGTAAACACATATTTTCCCTCTCTTACTTTCTTTTTCCCCAGCTTTTTAGAAATAGGAGTTTTTTTTTTGTGTGTGTCGTCTGCCATCAGCAACAACAATTGAGGATCTCGAATTTTATATTAAATGTTAACTATGATCGAGAAATGAGATTTCTAAATTAAAGTTTGTGTACTGTCGTCCGAGAGCTTTAACATGTTTTTTTAAGCTACTGTGTCTGACGATCATAATTGGTCATACATTTCGGCCTCTTAAGTACTTTTGTACGAGAATATGTAGATACATAACGAAAATCAAAGAAATGTGTCACATTTACCTGCATAAACTTATGAAAAAAACTAAATATGGCTACTGATTTGTCGAACCTCTGCTCACTGTCTTGCCCTTTGTAAAATTAGTAAAAAGTTCTCTTTCATATTGCGTCTGGAATTCACACTAAATTGTCAAAAGTCTTTAAATTTACTATTCAAGCTGATTATGAAGTTATTGTAATACAGCAGACAGTGGCTGATTTCGGATATTTGTCATGGTGAATTTTGTGATTTAAAATAATATCAAGGATCGTGATCTGAAAAGCTTGTTTAATGTTCGCGATAATTGTGTGCTTATAATTTTTAAAAGAACATTGAATGCTAAATTTGTCGCTGTGTCTTGGGATTTTTTTTTTTTTTTTTTTTTTTTAATTAGGACCACCACTCAGGGTATGATCCCTACGTATGCAGTGCATTGTGCCGGAACTCAGAGAGAGGGATAGAGTAGAGAAGATAGATGTTGAAAATGTAGAAGGCTTAACTCTTTTACAACTCTGCTTTGCGCGTTATGTTAATTTTTATAGCAGTGTTGAGGCGTCTCCGGTGTTAGGTAGACGCATTAATTTTGTTAAGCTGTATTGGCAGGCATTTTATTCATTGTTTTACTTCGCCGATGTTTCTGCTAACCGACGAAGGAGGGCGATGTTGTGTATGTACATTAGCTTAGAACATCATCAATCGCTGTCGGAACAGTTTTTTAGTGACCAGTGCTATGCCTTCATCACTTAAATAGTCCGACAACAATTAATACAATGTCTCACTAATGTACATTACAGAAATTAATGATGTTGATTGACTTGCTCTGGCCAGGGTTTGAACCCAGGCCCCACGTCATTGTTTGCTTAGTAGTCAACGCGCTAACCACTTCAGCCAACACCACCCTCAAATTAAATAGAATTGGATTTTATTTTAAGGTGGGATCACACGATTGCCGCAAATACACCAATCTGACAAGATTTTTATTATGCTGAATCGGTGTACAATAATACAATTGCCCCAATCAAATATGCCGCAGTAATACGATTGCTCAATTTTATAAAAATTTTGATTGCCGCAAATTAGAGAAGAATTAATTTGTGGCAGTAACTGCAGCTGCCCAGTCATGCGATTGTACTAACTTACGGCAACACCAATTATCTGCTGTTGTGTTAGTTTGTTTTGTGTTCTTTAAAATTAATAAATTTAATTTTTTCGCTTCTATTTTGTGCGCAAAATTTGTTTATTCTTTAAAAATAAAGCAAATTGCCTATGCTCTGTGCATTTTGTGCTCAGTAAATTTACATTACAATGTCTTCTTCATCAAACTCCAATTCAAATCCACTAAACAATTGGCACGCGCAAAATATTAGTGAGCCGATTATGGATTGCCAGTTGATAAAAAATTATATTACGGATGACAACTGGCAACTGATAGCTACCAGTTTCAGTTGCTATTTCATGCCCTTCTGGCAACCACAAATTTTCAGTTGCCGCCTGGCAACGCAAACGAAGTTGGGTTGTTATGAAAATATGCATTCTTACTGAGACACCCTTTATAAATAAAACTGTTTTAATTAAAACCGTACTTATAACCAATTTTTAAGCTTAAAGTAAAGGTGGCCTCAAAAGCTTCGATTACTACGAGTTCCCTTCTATATGTACATCAACTGACAGGGCAAGGACAGGGCCAGTTTAAATATGCACAAAATTAAAAGAAAAAAGCTAGCAAAAAAGCACATAATAAACGCAAAATAAGCCAAAGAATAAGCAAAAAAAAAAGCTCAAATAAGCTTCCAAAAATTAAACAATGTAACCACTACTCATTTATTTTATTAAATAAGCAAAGCACAATCATATGTTTTTTTAGATTTTCAAAAAGAAAAGATCGATTATCGCATAAAACTGTAGAATAAATTGAAAAAATTCATTCAACATAATTGCATGCAGTAGGAGCGAACTTAAACAATAATAATTCGCTTGGAGATAGCGAATCAATGTATTCATCAGCTTCAATTTTGTTTAAAAAAATATTATTTTCAATTTTAACTAATGTTTGAATTTCAACGTTTCGATTCATAACTTTGTTGAACTTTTCAAAAAATATTTTGTTTTAAAAATTTGTCATCTTTTCTTCCACTTTTTCTATAATAGACAAATTTTCTTTTAAATAAAGTCGTCTTATTTCTAGTGTGATTATACTTCGGCAAATACACTCGAAATTATCTTTTATGTAAGGGAGATCAGATTTTAAAGATGCATTTTTAAATAGAGCTTTTGCTTTATATATACATAGATTCCACATCATCATCGGAAAGTGCATTTAACACATTGCAAATTTCTGCCAATCTAGTTTGCAATGTCAAGAGTTAAAGAATAGAAAATTGCATGTGTGAAAAAAGGATAAAAATTTTGCTTTTTATTTGCAACAGAAAGATTCAAAAATTATTTTCAAGGGCTGCCAAAGGCTGCATTATAAGCAAATTCAAGCAGAGTATGTTAAATAAAGCAATTTTGCAAAAAAAGGTACAAAATAAGCGAAATCAAGCTTTTCCAGCAAAAAGCTTAAAAAACTTGCCCTGGCAATGACAATTTTTATTATGTGAAGCATATGAACATAATTATATATATACGTGGCGAGTAGAACATTCACGGCTGTGACGATACGATCCCACATATTATGATCCAATTCAGATCAGTGCATTTTTACTGTAACTTGTGAAGCTATAAACACATAGACCACAGCGAGCAGTAATGTGTCAAAAATAAAATACACGAGCTAATATGAAATTGAATACTTTCACGACAGCAAGGCAAAAAATTTGATATAATACTTGTCACCCAACCTTTTATAGGATGACTCATATAATATTATTAGGATTTTTATATGAGCCACCATGCAAACCTAATAAAAACACGAAAATTTACATTTTTCATCTCAATCATCCTGTTTTTCACAGAATGATAATAAACTTTTCGATGCGAGAAATTCTCACATTCGTTACAAAAACGAGGCACAGACTTCAGTGCATTTAACTCCACGTATACTCTATAAACCATTTAGCGTAATTGTATATAGCGTATACGCCACTGTGCCGACATATATGTATTAACATGGCATTTCACATGTTGCTTACATTACACAACATAGAACTTGACATTTACATTACATCATATGCCAAACATTAAGTTGTACATACATATGAATACAAACATATTTGTGTGCCGATTTTCGAAAAAATAGTGGTTGTTTTTAAAGGGTTTGCTAGCAGTTTTGTCCTATAATAACTTTTCGCAAATCGAACGGGCAATGTGCTCGCACATTGTCCCAACTAGAATTTCGTTAAAAACATTTAAAAATGTTAAAATAACATATTATTTTAAAGATTGATAAAATAGATTTTAATCGAAAGTTGTTTTACTTTGTGTACAGGCTGTCAACTCTTATTAATAGTTACTTTTTCTTTTCGTTTTGGGATTTTTGTTGTTGTTTTCGCCTAAGTGCTTTTAAGCGATGTTGTTGAGGGTGGTGTTGGTTAAAGTGGTTAGCGCGTTGACTACTAAGCAAACAATGACTTGGGACCTGGGTTCAAACCCTGGCCAGAGCAAGTCAATCAACACCATTAATTTCTCTAATGTAGATTAGTGGGACATTGTATTAATTGTTGTCGGACTATTTAAGTGATGAAGGCATAGATAGCACTGGTCACTAAAAAACTGTTCCGACAGCGATTGATGCTATCCAAGCTAATGTACACAACATCGCCCTTCTTCGTCGGTTAGCAGAAACATCGGCGAAGTAAAACAATTAATAAAATGCCTGCTAATACAACTTAACAAAGTTAATGCGTCTACTTAACACCGGAGGCGCCTCAACACTGCCTTAAAAATTAACATAACGCGCAAAGCAGAGTTCTGAAAGAGTTAAGTCTTCTAAATTTTCAATATCTATCTTCTCTACCCTATTCCTCTCCCTGAGTTCCGGCACAGTGCACTGCATACGTAGGGGTCATCCCCTGAGTGCTGGTCCTAATTAAAAAAAATATATATGCTTTGCGTTTTTTCCTTCCTTTTTAGCGCTTAACCGCTTTTTAATATTCTGGATAATTTTTATGTGCAATTTTTGCCGTTGTGGTAATATGTATTGTGCAGATTTTTCCCTTTTGGTAAATTTTATTTACCATTTTGGGGATATTTTTTCGTTTTGAAATTTTTGAACGTCTTATGGGGTTTTTTAATTTTGGCGATTTTTCAATTATTTAGCAAATATTTTTCGTTTGACTTATTTTTGTGTTTAAATAATTTTTTTTAAATTGTGCCTGACTTTTTTCGTGTTTTCAGTGATTTTTTTCGTTTAAAACTTTTAAAAAAGATGATATTATAAAATATTGCTAAAGTATATTTTAGAGTGAAACTTGTTTTAATTTTATGATTTTTACAGATTTCTTATATTTGTTCAAGTTTTTTTGAACGATTTTATATGATTTTTTTTATCCTGGCACTTTTTTCCTTTTTGCCTCTTAACTGTTTTTTAATCTTCCGGAAATTTTTATTATTTCTACTTTCTTTTTAGTGATTTTCTCCATATTGGGGATGTTCTTCCGTTTCGGTAGTATTTTTATCATTTTGATAAAGTTTTGTGCGGGACACTTTTTTAATTTTAGCAATTTTTTCTAGGATTAATCTTTTGATTGAGTTATATTTTCAGTTTAAGAGATTTCTTTACTTATAGCTTACTTTTTTCGCTTTGTTTTTGGCGATCTTTTCGTTCAAAACTTTAAAACACTAAAGCTTCTATTTTAAAGTAAAATTTATTTAAATTTTATAATTATTTTTCGGATCGTTTTAGCAATTATTGATTTAAGTGCTGCTTAACGACTTCATTTTTCTTTAGTGATATTTTCCATTTTGACGTTTTTTTTCAAATTTTGCAGCTTAAACGTTATTTTAATGTTCTGGCTATTTTCCATTTTAGCTATTTCTATTTTTTTTAGATATTTTTGATATTGATAAATTGTTTTGCGTCTAAGGAGTTTTTTTTAGGATATAGCGATTTTTTTCTCTACCTACGAGTATTTGCAAATAAATTTGTTTAAGTTTATATTATTACGAATAAACGTAATTATTATTCGAACTTATATTTATGTACCTATGAGAAGTAATATTATTTAGGCTCAAGTTCACTTTTATTGAATTAATAAAAATTCAAAATTACTAAGAGTTTTTTTATGTTGAAAAAAATTATTATTTATATCCAATCAGTTTTTAGCAGAACGTATCAGTACCGATGTCAAGGCCGCTACACTTCTCGTCAGCTTTCAATTGTCCATCTTTACAATTTTCGTAAAGTGGATAATAATTGAGAAGAATATCAACTATTTAACCAGTTTTCAATACAAATAGAATACGAGAATTAATTTTTTATTCTACATATTGAAACAGTTCTGGTTAGTACGAAATTCCCTCATCACTGTTTGGAAATTACTAACAATCAATACAAACTCATAGTCCGTTATCATCAAAGTATTCTACTTTGTAAATTAAAGGTTTTTGTTCAGCTTAAGTGATTTTTTTTAGCGATGTTTTATTTTTTTTTTTTCAGTAATATTTTTCTGTCTAAACTTGCTGAAGTTTTTTTTTTGACTTTTGCTATTTTTGTTTTATATAGGCTGTTCTTTTCCATTAAGAAGTGCGTTTTGTGCAAGTGTATAATCTTTTTTATTTAGAATTTTTCATATAGAAAAGATACACAAGATTAAAAGGATAAAATATATTTTTTAAATCAAAGGAAACTCCACACGCGATTATAAAAAAAATTACAGCAAACTAGATTAATTACCTACAATCTGTCAGCTTTGTTTGCACCTATCTCATAGAGTATGGGAGTGACAATTGTGACAATTTTTGCGGTACGATGCATAGCTGCCAGATTTGACGATTTATCGTCATTTTGACGATTTTCGGTCCTGAAAATGACATAGTGACGATGGGACGATTTATACCCTAATTTTGACGATTTTAAATAATTCAAGTTTGCAACATTTATTTGTAATATTGAAGCAACTGAACTGCTGAAAATTTTAATGAGCAACTTTTTAAAAACTAGTTTGCTTAAAACTGTAAACTTTTATTTAATATATATATATATATATATATATATATATATATATATATATATATATATATATATATAAAATTGTTGCAAGTGTGTTGTGACTTTATAACTCACGAACGGTCAAACATTGGATTAAATTTTTAGGGTTTGTTCGTATGGTCGTGTAGATGGTTTATCGAAATCGGTCGACGCGTTCGTGAGTTATGACTTTTCGTAAAAGTCGTGATGTGCTTTGATTAAATATCTTCCGTCCGCAGCCGGGGCGCTCAGCTAGTTGATTATAAAAACAAAAAAATTTATCTAATTTTGAAGACATTTATTTAGCAATATTCGCCAGAGATGAATTTGAAGAAGCACAAATAAGTGCAAAAGAAAAATAATAATTGTGTTAATTTTTATATAGAGCTTCATGATCAGATATTATCCAGATTTGATTTTGAAAATAAATATATAAAGCTCTTGGCCAAATTAATAAATTTAATATTATTAATGTAGAAAAAGGTTGGTTTTCTGATATTATAACAGAATTTTCCTACTTTGTTGAAGAAAGCGAAAGCCAAGAGCTAGAAATTAAAATTATTGCACTGATAAAAACATATAACTATTGGATTTTTGGAAAATATATATCAGAGATGCAAACGAGGGATTCTAGTCTTTTGTTTCCGGCAAATGTGGAAATAAAACTAAGTCAGGTAAACATAAATAAGACTAAAGTAAGAAATTCATTGAACAAGTCGTATTTGGAAGCAATATTAATTACAAAAGATTATTTAAAGCTCCTATGATTTAACAGTTGTACCTGAATTAATCAATATCTTTAATTGGAATATATATGCATTTGTAAAATATATTATACACATATGTATGTATGTATATGTATACAAGTCTATTTTCTTTAACAATTATACATATTTTTATTGTATAAATTTTATTTTAGTTTTTATACATTTTTAGAAAATGTGTTTTTAAAAATTATATTTAAAATGCATATTTTACTAAATTAGAGTAAAGGCCCAACTATAATGTGCTTAATGTAACTTAAGCAAATGTGCGAATACACACAATCAAATGTATACAACTATAATGTACTTAAGACACTTTTCGTCAAGTTTCGTCAAGTGTCATTTGCTTAAGGAAAGTGCGGTCAATTTCGCTCTTCCTTAAGCAAATGACACATCAGCTGTATTATAAAAATTTTCCAATATACATAATAGATACATATAATTGTTTACAATTAAAAGATGCAACCACTGTTGCTTTTTTTCGTACTTTTTTATTTTAGTTTTCGTTTACTTTATAAATTAATAAAAGATAAACATGGATTTACTTGCTTATGGTAATATATTTATAACTTTTACAAATTAAATGAGATTTCGTAAAAAATATTACATTTTAAAGAAATAAAAACGAAAATAATTTTTGCAAAAGTACAAATGTTTGCAACCAAGTGTAGAAAGTTTTTAAGCTCAATAAGTACAATATAGCCACCTAAAAGTCTACAGTAATTTACTTAAGCATTTGACATGCTTTTCGTTGAATTTTGACACTAGCTTAAGTTACATTAAGCACATTATAGTTGGGCCTTAAAAATAACTAAAGGATTTGGATTTTTTTATTTTTTTCCATACAATATTTTTTCCATGCAAAGTATTGAAAAATATGCAATATATTTGTGTGATTTTATCGTGAATTCTAATTGAAGTATCTCTGTATTCGAAAGAATGCTGTTTTATTAATCAGATTTGTTTATTTAAGAGTTTTGTTATGTTTTGCCTCTAATAAAATATGTTTGTTCAAAACAAAAAACGGTTTATTTCATTTGACGTTTTTATGACGATTTCAATAAGCTATATTGACGATAATGACGATTTTTGCCCAAAAATATGACGATATTACCAAAAAAAAATCTGGCAGCTATGGTGCGATGGTCTATAGAAAATATTAACAAAAGCACTATTATGCACTATTATTCTTGAAATTATTTTCTAACATTAAAATGCAACAATTTAAAGGGAAGGTAAATCATTTTATTTTATTTCTTAATTTCCTGAAGCACTATTTAACAAGACAAAAATTAATGAAAGCAGGGAGTATTTTAAATTGTTATATGAAAAAGCCTGTTCTATCTTATATACATATATGTACATGTACTCGTCGATATACATAAGTATGTATAACAGTGAATGTTTATATGTTTGTATGATGGACTCCTAAACAAATGAACCAATATTGCTGAAATTTTTACACTATCATTTCTATGGTGAGGAAGAAACAATAGGGTTGTTATTTTTTTAATATCTTACATGGGCGTGGCACTTTTCATATAGAGGAACTTTGTATATGATGATATTTATGGCACTAATAACTAAGAAGTTGGCATTTTATATGCGTTGCTTATTGTGACGACTGCCTTACAAGCAAGGCGAATATTGAAAACTTATTACGGCATAATCCGATTCCCCACTAATGTCAATGTCATGCGATCAGTATTCGCTCAAGAGAACACCCAGAGCGAATTAGGATAAATACAATCCTGCGCCAATTTGGTGAGTCAAGCTGGCAACGCATGACTTATAGACAGAATGTTCTAGAAGGAAAATGTCAATTTAACGATATTGTTGTAGGTTTTTATGTACGCTGAAGCAAGACAACAACAGTCGTTATAATGTATAAAAGGAGCACCACTAGAGCGGTTAAACAAAAAAATAGTTGGCTACATGACAAAATAAAAAGTAAGTCTGCAAAGAAAAAATCAATGAAAAGAGTTGTGATGATCGGACATTTACTGCTCTGGGGAAAAGAAATTTCGTTTGCTGAATTTCCACACACCAATTGTGTAGCTGTCATCATTTGCAGACTAAGGCTGGACAAAACCAATTGGAAAATTACTGTGAATAGCTGCAAAATAATATATAACTTTTATGGAACTTTTGCTACACTTTCTTATATTCCACTTTAATTGAAAGATTTAAATTTCATCGCTTGAAAGAATATGCAAAGATTGGCCTAAGTCTCAGTTAAAACATGGAAATATTTCTTCTGTAGCAGCAAAACTTTCGGTCGGAGTATAAAAAGGAAATATTTGAAACAAAGGAAAAGAAACCCAATTTAATCAAAAGTTTATTTTGGAAAATTTAAATGCAATGTTTTATTTAAATTTATTTAAATTAATATAGTACTAACTTGCTCTTGAGAGTAAGTTTCCATTATTAACCTCCCTCTCTTGTTCGCTCTTTTACTACGAATTCGTTATATTGAACGAGGGAGGGTGCTCAAGTGTTAAAAAGTGCATTTGAGCAGTAAAAATTCTCAAAAAAAGAGGAAAATTATGGATGGTTTACATCTGACTAATCAGTTGTCTAAAGATCAGTTGTTGCCTTCGCAACCGTTATCGACAGCAGTGTCATCATCATTATCACTACTATAATAACAACAAAATCGATAACAACAAAATCGATAACAACAAAATCGATAACAACAACATCTGTAACAACAAAATCGATAACAACAAAATTAATAACAACAACATCTGTAACAACAAAATCGATAACTACAACATCTGTAACAACAAAATTAATAACTACAACATCTGTAACAACAACATCTGTAACAACAACATCTGTAACAACAAAATCGATAACAACAACATCTGTAACAACAATATCTACAACAGCGACTCCAATAACAGCTACAACTGCACCAGCAACAATTTCATCGGACCGGATTTTTCACCAGTTTTGCCCATAAAACAACAGGTATTTTGTTTTATTTTATTTACTATTATTACACGTATACATAATAAATAGGCCCCCACATTGATTTTTTTTTACGCGATTTCCCACCCTCATTCGTAATCCCCCGTTTCTTTAAGTAAAAGTGAAATTTAAAAGTAAATAACGTCAATAAAGCTAATAAGAAAAGATAATACTGGAATTAAATAGAAAGTTAGTGAAGCTAAATATAAAAAAAAAATAATATTTTTTTTTGCCGAAAATTAGAATAAATAAAAGAAATATATATATATACAATAAAGACTTTCTTAAATATAGAATACCTCAATAAAAAAAAAAAAAAGGAATAAATACAAAAATAAATTATAAGTTTACATTAAATAAAAAAAAAAAAAAAAGAAAAGAGGAAAACCTTAAGATTACTTAAAGAAAAGTAAAAGAAAAAAAAATTACTGAAAGTAAAGATTAATGAAAGTAAAAATTACTGAAAGTAAAGATTAATGAAAGTAAAAATTACTGAAAGTAAAGATTAATTAAAGTAAAAATTACTTAAAGTAAAGATAATAAAGTTAATTTTAAAAGAATACGCATTTAATCGTAGAAAAAAAAAATAATATAAAAGAAAAACAAACAATCAGTACCCTGAACTAAAAAAAAAAAAAAAACTGAAATAAAATAAAGAATACCCCTAGTTTTATTTGTAGCTTGATTTACTAACATACATTTTCATTATTAAATATATAAATGAAATATAAATAAAAACATGTATTAAATTACTAAAAGTGTGGGTGATGAGGTAGGTGTAAGAAAATGAACATGTGGTAAGTTGATTTAGGGACGTTGTAAATAATTCAGGCCTCGAACAACGTCAAGGATGACTTATACGCTTAAGTCATAAGGGGTGGGTAGCCTGTGCAGAATTTTCCAGCTATTCCTGCGATCCTAGCTTATCAAGCGATGAAGAAACAATTGTGTCCCATGTCCGTCCGAAAATATAAAGGTACCACCTTGTCTAAATGTCTGTACCTCCCGATCTTTCATTAGCTTGCTTCTATTTTTTCTGTCATGGACTATTCTACGAAACATCAGGCACGAATAATTGTGTGAGAACCTGAAAGCGGAGAAGAACACCCCCCATTTCCGGCGAGCTAATGCCGCAGCTAAATACCAGCGTGCCGCTCTTCCGCGAAGTCCAGAGGTTAAACTCACAGTGATATTGTATATAATGGCGCCCTAACATGGTGTCATAAAATAATATCACATTACAAAAATGGCGCCCAACGTGGTGTCATAAAATAATATCACATTACAAAAATGGCGCCCAACGTGGGGCAGTCTAGAAAATTTTCATTTGTTTTTAAGCAGTGTGAGGTGATTCCGGTGTTGACGTATGTCCTGGAAGGTACATCAGTACCATGCCTGAGTTGCGACGTTATCCTGAATCATAAATCACTGATTAGTTGTTAATTTTTGATATTTCTAGCTGTCTTATTCAGTGCGAGTATTCTCTCTAAGATATCATATGTCCTGGAAAGTACAGTAGTACTATGCCTGAGTTGCGACGTTGTCTGAAAGAGTTTATAAGTACTGATGAGTTAATTGGAGTTAAGTCAATTCGAAATTAAAATGGGAATCATGTTCCGAGATGCTATAAAGCAAAGAGAACATTTGTTTTTGTTTTGATGGAGAGGCTATGAGATTCCAAGTAATTCAACAAAACATCATTTTCTTTTAATTGCAAATAGCAAAACTTTTCCGAGTTAAGTCCTAATCGGGTCACTATTGTTTCAATCAAACCTTAATACGCAAAATAAAAAGGATCTTAATAATTAAAATAAAACAAAAAGAAAAATTTATTCTTTTTACTTTTAAACCACACGTTCATTTCATTCACTACCAAAATTCAACCACATCAAAATAAAAACGTATATAAATAAACACACTAAAATCTTTTGTAGCTATTTTTGAAAATTCTAAAATAGTACTAATTTAAAAATTAAAAAAAAAGAAAAAATTTAAAAAAAAAAACAATAATTTCAAATTGTTTATGTTAACAATTCTGTAATTTGCTAAAATTATACATTATATGGAAATAAACCTATTGACATATAAAACCTTTTATGAAATTTAAAACAATAACAATATACACGTACTATAACAAGAAACACATGTTATATTAAAAGATAAACATACACATTTCTATTTTCTAATTCATTTTGATTTTCAGCATAACAATAGAAAAAAAAACATACTATATAGGTATGAACTGACTTGAATACATAAATTTGCTTTATTGTCGTTTTTTTATTAACAATGATTTGTAACTTTTGAAATCGCTTCACGGGTTAACATATCGTTCTTTCCATTTTTGATCGCGCAGCAATTAAGCATAAGTCGTCTGTTTTTTTTACGGGTAATTATAAAAAGAAAAAAAAAATTTAAAATAATAATTTTTTTTATTGTCAAGTTAATAATCCCGAGTCATTTTTATACAAACATATTTGATAATTTTATCCTGGATAACTCTAGTTCATCACTTTGCGGGTAAATTTATCGTTCTTTGAATTCTAGACCTTCGGCAGAAACTTTGTCCTCGTTGAATAGCATTTTTTTTTGAACAATATTATTTCGCTTAGTCATCGTTGACGTATCAAATTAACTCAAGTAATGAGTAAAAGGCAACTTCGTTCCACCAGCAGAACTCCGGTTAGCGCTGTAGATAATAAAGCTCCTGTTGTAACGACAACAGTTACCACTACGACACAGAGCACAACCCCGATCGCGTCTACAAGCACTGTCCCATCTTTGCTTTCGCTTAATTTCCCACCAGGTTTTGGAACGCGAACACACTCTTCACCAGGAAGTGAGTATACGATAACTCGACCCACATTTAGCAATTTAACGGTAAGAGAAAGCCTGGAAGAGGCAAATAACACCATGAGGCGAATAAATGGAAACCAACGTTCGGATGACAGAAATTTGCAAGGAGCAAATGCCGAAGCAGTAAACATAAACAATGAGGAAATGAGGCAATACGTAACCGCATCGGTAGGAGCTGTACAAGACACCCTTAGGAGGGAAGTGCAGAATATGCAGCTGATGTTACCTCAGCTAATAAGGGAATTATTACGTTCGGAAAGGAACTCATCGTTTGAAGAACGGAATAATAGGAATCAAAGGTCATACTTTGAAAACTTTTCATACCAAATACCACCCGAGATAAATCAAAGACAACGACAACCAAATTTCTTGCCAAACCAGCCAATTCGAAATCCACCTCGAATCAACCAACAACAATTTCAACCGCGTATACCACCTTTATTCAATAATTTTCCACAGCCAATACTCGACAACCAAGTACCGCAACCTTTTGTTAATTTGGGTCACCACAGGATCTTGCCAACAACGTGACACCCATGTCACCAAACCAATTGGAGAAATGGGGCGTGAAGTTCGACGGGACCAACAGATCGTTTACTGTTGAGGATTTTGTTTTTAGAGTTGAGTTGTTGAGAAGTGACTATAACTGTTCATGGGACGTAGTGATGAAAGGATTTCATCATTTAGTAACTGGAACTGATAGTACATGGTTTTGGGCCTTTCGAATGAAATATCCCGTGTGTGATTGGTTCACGTTCAAACATCATATTATTAGAAAGTTTAGGAATTACGAAAGTGATTTTGAGATACAACGCAGAATTATGGAACGTAAACAGCTGCACAATGAGTCAGCGGATGCTTATATTTCGGAGATAGTAAGGTTGAGGAATCAGATGAAGGTACACGTATTGGAAAGCGAACTGGTAAAGATTGTCAAAGACAACTTGAAGGACAATTTATCGCAATTGGTTTTTCCAATTAAAATCGATTCACTAGACCAACTGTTGGAGGAATGCAAAAGAGCGGAAAGAAACATATCGAAACGAGCAGCTAATCGTATAACTACAGGAAGTAATAGGAAGATTTACGAACTAGAAACATCAATTGACGAGGATGACCAGTATTTACAAATTGAAGCTCTACAACGGGAAACATTTGCTGCGAAACAATTGACTTGTTGGAACTGCAGAGCGCCTGGACACTCATTTATCGAATGCCCGGTGGTGCAGAGGAACATCTTTTGCTACAAATGTGGGTTCGAAGACGTAACCAGCCCTTCATGTCCTAGATGTCTGGGAAACCGACAGCAGAACATGCGGAAAACTGGGCCAGCGTGTTAAAGTCAGAATATAACCCAGTAGAAGTTCAATGTCTTTTAAGTCGTCCTGATAAATCTAACTTTATTGAAAACCCTATTAGTAACTCAATGATAATTAAATAAAAAAAAAACATCGAAGCAAATACGAACTTTGGAAAATGTAAAATTAGCTTTTAAATGTTACACGCAGTATGGACTTGGTAAAACAAAACTAGAAACTCATACCATCGATACCGGTGACGCTCCAGCGAAAAAGATGAGATATTATCCAGTAAGCCCAGCGGTACAGAGACTTATTTATGCTGAACTTGACAGGATGTTGGAACTGGACGTGATCGAAGTAACATCGGGAGCTGAATGGAATAACCGTACAACACTAGTAATAAAGCCAAATAAAAACAGACTTTGCCTCGATGCCAGGGAATTAAATAGAGTCACCAGGAAGGATAATTATCCCCTCCCAAACATCGATGGATTACTAGCTAGACTAGGTGATACTTATTACATTTCAGCGATTGACCTAAAGGATGCTTTTTGGCAAATCCCATTGGAGGAGGCTAGCAGATCGAAAACAGCTTTTACAGTTCCAAGCAGGCCACAGTACCAATTCAAAGTAATGCCTTTCGGACTGTGCAACGCTGCGCAAAGACTCTGTCGGCTCGTGGACAAAATTGTGCCATCCGAGTTAAGGGATCGTGTCTTTGTTTATCTTGACGATCTACTGGTTGTATCATCATCTTTTGAGGAACATATGGATATGTTAAAAGTTGTAGGTCAGAAATTAACGTCAGCAGGAGTCACAATTAATATGCAAAAATCCAAATTTTGTTACAGTGAGCTGAAATATTTAGGTTATATTGTAGGAGGAGGAAAACTTAAAACCGATATGAATAAAGTAAAAGCGATAATGGATATCAAACCGCCGAAATGTCAAAAGGATGTTAGAAAATTTTTAGGTACTGTAGGTTGGTATCGCCGCTTTATTCATGATTTTTCCACTTTAACAGCACCTCTTACCGACACTCTCAAGAAAACACCAAAATTTATTCTGACTGAAGATGCAGTGAAAGCGTTTGAGGAATTAAAACACCGCTTAGTATCGAGCCCAGTTCTGTCTAGTCCAGATTTTGAAAAGCCATTTTTCGTCCAGTGTGACGCTTCTAATGTTGGAGTAGGCGCTGTTCTGTTTCAGAAGGATGATGATGATGGAGAACACCCTATCGAATATTTTTCAAAAAAATTGAACACTGCCCAACGCAATTATTCAACCACGGAAAAAGAATGTCTTGCCGTTGTATTGGCCATCGAAAAGTTTAGGCAATACATCGAACTCATGGATTTTACAGTCATCACCGACCATTCAAGTTTAAAATGGTTAATGCGTCAACAAGATTTAAATGGACGTTTAGCTCGTTGGAGTCTAAAACTCCAAAGTTTCAAGTTTAATATCGAACACCGTAAAGGCTCTAAGAATGTCGTACCAGACATGTTGTCGAGACTCGATATGGAGGAAATAGTATTAGATAACACGCCAATCATAGATTTTAATTCAGCAGCTTTTAAAACATCAGAGTACACGGCCGTGATCGACACGATAGAACAAAATAGTGAGAGACTGCCCGACGCAAAAGTTGAAGATGGGATAATTTATAAAAGAGTAAAGTTCAACAGAAATGACGCCGACTGCGAACAGGATTGTTGGAGAATATGGTTACCGCAAGAATTAACTGAAGATATTATTAAGAGATCACACATTAACAACACCTCACATGGAGGCACCGCCAAAACACTGTACAACGTCCGCGAATATTTCTATTGGCCTGCAATGGTGAAACAAATCAAAAATATGGTAAAGAATTGTGATACTTGTAAGGAGGTTAAACATCCCAAACAAACTTTAAGACCACAAATGGGAAAGGAAGTTGAGACTCATAGACCGTTTCAGAAAATCTATGTCGATTTTCTAGGCCCCTATACTAGAACAAAATCAGGATATACTTTCATTTTCATTGTGCTTGATCACAGGACTAAATTTGTGTTATTGAAGGCATTGCCAAAAGCTACAACCAAGGCTATAGTTAAATTTTTACGGGACGAAGTGTTTTATAAATTTGGTGTGCCTGAATTGATACATTCCGATAATGGTAATCAATTTGCGTCTGAAGCATTTAGTGCATTTTTAAAGCTTTTTGGTGTGAAACACATTCGTACACCAATATATTCACCGCAAGCTAACGCTAGTGAGAGGGTGAACCAAACAATTCTTAGCTCCATTCGAAGTCATCTGGAAACAGACCACTCGAAGTGGGATGAAAACCTGTCTAAGATTGAATGTTCACTATGGTCCGCAGTGCATGCATCCACCGGTATAACACCTTATTTTGCGCTGACTGGTTTTAACATGATCACACATGCCGACGCCTATGAAATACTTCGTAAATTGAAAGCTGTTGAGGAGGGTGATATTTTGGTGTTGCCAAAAGCTGCCCAGATGCAAATGATACATCAAAGAGTAAGCGAAAAACTACACGATGCCTATCAAAGAAATGTTAAATCTTATAACCGTCGAAGCCGACAAGTGTCTTATGTGCCTGGTCAAGAAGTTTTTAGGAAAAATTTTATTCAGAGCAATTTTGCTAAAGGCATTAACGCCAAACTCTGTAGACCATGGCTGAAATGTCGTATAAGAAGGAAAATAGGAAATACTCAATACGAGATAGAGAACCTTAAGGGAAACCTGATAGGAGTAATACATGCTCAGCATCTAAAACAATAATGCTCTGGAAGACATTACTGGCCTCACTCTTTCTACTCTCAACTGTCGATTTTTACAATTTTTTCCGGTTAGATCACAAAGTGATACCTTGTTCGCACAAAGCGATATTAGTCAGTCCAACATATTTCCTAAGGATATAAATGGCGTAGACCTGTCAACCTAGTTTGTTTTAGCAAGCAGTGTTTAACGCATGGTTACACAGTATTTTTGTTTTTGGTGAAGAATATAACACCTGTTCCGAAACTTAAAAATTTTACATAAAGGGTTGCCAGACTTTTCAAAGTTTCAAGATTGGATATCATTACTTCGTTTAATGCATTAAATGGAATCGTCAAACATCAAAGGGATACCTCATTGGATTTTCGTAGTACGAAATAGTTTTTTTTGGTTTCGTCAATCATCTGATACACATGTACCAAGCATGAATACACATTAACGGATTTTTTTTATTTTTGACTTAAGAATGTCTCCCAACTTTTTCCACTTCACAAGTTGTATGGAAACAGCTGGCTTTGTGACGACTGCCTTACAAGCAAGGCGAATATTGAAAACTTATTACGGCATAATCCGATTCCCCACTAATGTCAATGTCATGCGATCAGTATTCGCTCAAGAGAACACCCAGAGCGAATTAGGATAAATACAATCCTGCGCCAATTTGGTGAGTCAAGCTGGCAACGCATGACTTATAGACAGAATGTTCTAGAAGGAAAATGTCAATTTAACGATATTGTTGTAGGTTTTTATGTACGCTGAAGCAAGACAACAACAGTCGTTATAATGTATAAAAGGAGCACCACTAGAGCGGTTAAACAAAAAAATAGTTGGCTACATGACAAAATAAAAAGTAAGTCTGCAAAGAAAAAATCAATGAAAAGAGTTGCTTGTTAAACATCGTGGTGATCGGACATTTACTGCTCTGGGGAAAAGAAATTTCGTTTGCTGAATTTCCACACACCAATTGTGTAGCTGTCATCATTTGCAGACTAAGGCTGGACAAAACCAATTGGAAAATTACTGTGAATAGCTGCAAAATAATATATAACTTTTATGGAACTTTTGCTACACTTTCTTATATTCCACTTTAATTGAAAGATTTAAATTTCATCGCTTGAAGAATATGCAAAGATTGGCCTAAGTCTCAGTTAAAACATGGAAATATTTCTTCTGTAGCAGCAAAACTTTCGGTCGGAGTATAAAAAGGAAATATTTGAAACAAAGGAAAAGAAACCCAATTTAATCAAAAGTTTATTTTGGAAAATTTAAATGCAATGTTTTATTTAAATTTATTTTAATTATTATAGTACTAACTTGCTCTTGAGAGTAAGTTTCCATTATTAACCTCCCTCTCTTGTTCGCTCTTTTACTACGAATGCGTTATATTGAACGAGGGAGGGTGCTCAAGTGTTAAAAAGTGCATTTGAGCAGTAAAAATTCTCAAAAAAAGAGGAAAATTATGGATGGTTTACATCTGACTAATCAGTTGTCTAAAGATCAGTTGTTGCCTTCGCAACCGTTATCGACAGCAGTGTCATCATCATTATCACTACTATAATAACAACAAAATCGATAACAACAAAATCGATAACAACAACATCTGTAACAACAACATCTGTAACAACAAAATCGATAACAACAAAATTAATAACAACAACATCTGTAACAACAAAATCGATAACTACAACATCTGTAACAACAAAATTAATAACTACAACATCTGTAACAACAACATCTGTAACAACAAAATCGATAACAACAACATCTGTAACAACAATATCTACAACAGCGACTCCAATAACAGCTACAACTGCACCAGCAACAATTTCATCGGACCGGATTTTTCACCAGTTTTGCCCATAAAACAACAGGTATTTTGTTTTATTTTATTTACTATTATTACACGTATACATAATAAATAGGCCCCCACATTGATTTTTTTTTACGCGATTTCCCACCCTCATTCGTAATCCCCCGTTTGTTTAAGTAAAAGTGAAATTTAAAAGTAAATAACGTCAATAAAGCTAATAAGAAAAGATAATACTGGAATTAAATAGAAAGTTAGTGAAGCTAAATATAAAAAAAAAAAAAATAATATTTTTTTTGCCGAAAATTAGAATAAATAAAAGAAATATATATATATACAATAAAGACTTTCTTAAATATAGAATACCTCAATAAAAAAAAAAAAAAAAAAAGGAATAAATACAAAAATAAATTATAAGTTTACATTAAAAAAAAAAAAAAAAAAAAAAAGAGGAAAACCTTAAGATTACTTAAAGAAAAGTAAAAGAAAAAAAAATTACTGAAAGTAAAGATTAATGAAAGTAAAAATTACTGAAAGTAAAGATTAATGAAAGTAAAAATTACTGAAAGTAAAGATTAATTAAAGTAAAAATTACTTAAAGTAAAGATAATAAAGTTAATTTTAAAAGAATACGCATTTAATCGTAGAAAAAAAAATAATATAAAAGAAAAACAAACAATCAGTACCCTGAACTAAAAAAAAAAAAAAAACTGAAATAAAATAAACATGAAAGAATACCCCTAGTTTTAAAAATATTTGTAGCTTGATTTACTAACATACATTTTCATTATTAAATATATAAATGAAATATAAATAAAAACATGTATTAAATTACTAAAAGTGTGGGTGATGAGGTAGGTGTAAGAAAATGAACATGTGGTAAGTTGATTTAGGGACGTTGTAAATAATTCAGGCCTCGAACAACGTCAAGGATGACTTATACGCTTAAGTCATAATGGGTGGGTAGCCTGTGCAGGATTTTCCAGCTATTCCTGCGATCCTAGCTTATCAAGCGATGAAGAAACAATTGTGTCCCATGTCCGTCCGAAAATATAAAGGTACCACCTTGTCTAAATGTCTGTACCTCCCGATCTTTCATTAGCTTGCTTCTATTTTTTCTGTCATGGACTATTCTACGAAACATCAGGCACGAATAATTGTGTGAGAACCTGAAAGCGGAGAAGAACACCCCCCATTTCCGGCGAGCTAATGCCGCAGCTAAATACCAGCGTGCCGCTCTTCCGCGAAGTCCAGAGGTTAAACTCACAGTGATATTGTATATAATGGCGCCCTAACATGGTGTCATAAAATAATATCACATTACATTATCGTATATTGGTTTAAAGAAATAATATTCAAAACTGAACAGGAGGATCTAGCAAATGACCTGAGATTTTCTAAGAAATACTTTGTTGATTTAGTGCATTATTCTATAAGATATTTTCAACATATGAAAATGTTTGATTTTATTGCTGTACAGTACTTTTTTAAATAATAATTGTCTTTTACAAATTTAATGTGTTACCTACCTTAAAACGGCGCTTGAAACTGGTTCAAGTTACATACTTACATACTTAGTTTTTGACTATAGTAATAAAATAGTTGTTTCAAAAACGAATCCAATCCAATTGATACATCTTTTTAAATGAACTGATTTTTGCTTGTGAGAGAATTGTTAGAATCGGAATATTTATTTAAGTATTTATTACCTATAATTTAAGTATAATAAATTTTAATTGATTTGTTATAAGTTTGACTCATTTTTATTTAATACCTAAACTTGCCTGCCACTTGAATAAGGAATCACATTTTTTCACTTTAATTAAGTATATCCCCTAAATTAAAATTCAGAAAAAAATATTTTTTAGCACAAAAAAATTTCAAAGTGTTGGCCTTAGTTTTCTGAAGAAATAAAAAAATATACCTATTTTTATTATACTAAAATTTTGCATTTATTTAAAGACATGTATTTCTGTGTTACTATTTCGTGTGTCACTTGAATAAGGAATTCTTTTAATATTAATCAGGAAGGCTATGATTTAAATTTCTTTCAATATAAACCGCTAGAGAATTTTGAATTTGATAGTTTTTAAATAGTTTTTATTCAAAATGGGACGTGGTAAGGCTCTTAATAACTCTGGAAAAGAAAAAATTGTGATTTTGAAATCTCAGGGTCAGAATCCGGGCCAAATAGCCAAAAACATTAATAGAGGAAAGACAGTTGTGTACAATTATTTAAATAGCGTGGAAAGATATGGAAAAAACATGAAAGGGCGGAAGAAAATGGCAAAATTGCGGTATCAAAAATACGTGAAAAAAGTCAGTCAGTCGTGAAAGAGTCAGTGCCAGTCTAAGAACAGTGCACCGTATTTTAAAGTCGTGCCCATACATAGTCCGACGAAAACTGCAAAAAAAAACCACCACTTAATGAAAAAAGTAAATCACAACGTCTACAGTTTGCCAAAAATACAATGAGATGGTCCGACAAATGGTTTAAAGTTGTATTTTCCGATGAAAAAAAGTTTAATATTGTTGGTCCCGACGGGTATAACTATTACTTCCATGGCCTAAATAAGGAGGAATTATCTTTAGAATTATTTTTGAGCCGCAGACACAGCCGAGAGGGCGAAATAATGGTATGAGGTGCCATTTCGTATTATGGTACCATAGAATTGGTTTTTTTTTATCCCACAAAATGACTGCAACGACTTACGAAAACATTCTGGAGGAAGCATATCCAAAATTTAATGATTAATGACAACGCTCCGATTCATACCGCCAGAGCAGTAAAACAATGGATTAATCAACATGGTGTTCAACTTTTGGATTGGCTTCCATATTCACCAGACCTGAATCCAATGGAAAATGTCCGGGGCTGGCTTGCAAGAAAAGTTCATGAACGAGGAAAATAATTTGAGACGATAGAATCCTTAACGGATGCAATAACGGAAGCATGGAGTTCAATTTCGCTAAATTACTTACAGTCATTATATAATTCGATGCCAAATCGCATTTTTGAGATTATTTCGAAAAATGGTGGCAGTACTCATTACTAATTGAACGCTAGAAGATAATCACCCCTATCGTGAATAAGAAGTGAAATTTTTGTTCACGTGAAATTTTAATTCCAATCCAAGGGAAAAATGGCATCGTGAATCTCCCGTGAAAAATTATTCCCGCTATCAGTTGTTAGAGAATGTAAAAAAGGGAAGAAGATTAAAAAAATAAAAAATCATACAACTTTTTGTTCAAAACTATACACGGACATATTTATTTTAAAGAAAACTTCAAAAATCAAAGCTAAATATTCAGTTTTGGAGCTTTAGTTTGGTTGCTCCGTTTGTTTATTGCATTCTAACTTTTATGTGGTAAAATAATTCGGCTACTTTTTGGAAAGCCAACAAAACGAAAAAATGCCAACAAATTAAAGTTTCACAAATCTGCAGGCAATCGACCTGTTTTTTTGCATTTTGTTGAGAAATACATCAGTTTGTGCCTTATTATCAGAACTTTTCATTAAAATAAACTTTTTAAGCTTTAATATTCGAATTATAAGAAGAAATACATATAATTTCTGTTCTATTCCCCATCAAAAATAAAGTGAAAATATCAATGTGAGAAGTGAAAAAATTCCGAGGGAAATATTTATTCACGATAAGGGGAATTTTTTTCAGTGAACATTTTTCACGTTGTTATTCTGGACTGAATAAAATTTGTTCATGCGAGTTGTTCACGATTGCAAATACGTAAAAAGTGAAAAAATTTCACGTGGAAAATTATTCACGATAGGGGTGAATAACTTTCATTTTTATAACCTAAAATTTAAAAATAAATTACAGTTTGCTTAGTTTTCAAATATTCCTTATTCAAGTTACATACGAAATAGTACCACAGAAATACATGTCTTTAAATAAATGCATAATTTTAGTATAATAGAAATATGTATATTTTTTATTTCTTCAGGAAACTAAAGTCAACACTTTGAAATTTGGTTGTGTAAAAAATTATTTTTTTCTGAACTTTAGTTTAGGATATATGTATACTTAATTAAAGATAAAAATGTGATTCCTTATTTAAGTGGCAGGCAGTGTATATTATGATTATTTATAGATGTAAGTACATAGTTATTTTATTTAAAAGTTGATTTGTTTAATATTAATTTTTCTTTTTAAAAAGGTTTTCATTTGGTTGCGCATTTTTGGACAAATATTTGCAAAGTGTAACCGTGTACCTTGAGAATAGATTCATTTCACTTTGCTCATCCATAAATATTTACATTTTTGTTTGTTAGTAGTAAAAATGAGAGGTGCCGTACCAATGAAATGCTGGATATGTATTAGGGAAGCTAATCCCGATCTCGAAAATCCTGGGATTTTTCGGGACTGATAAATTCCGAATCCCGGGATTCGTCAAGACAATTTTAAAATTGTTTTTTTTTTCAAGTAAAAATTTTAGAAGAAACTTATAATGCGAAATAACACTTATTTAATTATTAAATATATATAAAAGAAAATGCAGGAAAATTGATAAATTTGTCAGGAGTGTAAATTATGAAAAACCCCAGTTTAGGCTTTTAATGAACCCAAGATAACTGGATTCAGCTAAAAAGCGTTGCGACAAATAAATTTAGTATAAAAATATGGCATTCTAAGGAACACAAGCACTGGTTTCATACCACTAAACAGAAGCCACTAAAATCAGCAGTCGTTGACATTTTTTCAAGTAAAAGAAATGCGACTGTTAATATCAACTCTATTGTGACTTAGCTTCATTGTTCTGTGTAAAATATTGCATTTTTGATGTGGACATTTCTCTAACTTTGTTTTCAATTAATTATTTAATTTTAATTGAAAAGAATCGCGATTGACAATTTCATCAGACCTTACTTAGCTGTTTTTAAAACTTAACTTACAGAGTTGGGAATTTATACTTGAAATTGTGTAAAAAGCATTCTGAAGGAAATTATAGAAGCAGCAAACCTGGCATTACTTAACTTCTGACAGTCACTCATAAATAAACGATTTATTTATAGGAGAAATCATTTAGAGCTTTTCGGTAAGAATACCTCATATTAGAAAAATTTATTCCTAATTATATTCACATCGAGTCAGCAAGAATAGCTTAAGCGACAAAACCAATTTTAGTTTAAGCGACAACCCTGTCACGAAAAAAGTGCAAACACTCTATCAATGTACTCATGGCATAATATTGTTTGCCCTACTTTTTTTTGGCTGAAAATGTCAAAGAGCTGTTTTCTAGTTAAATTTTTGACAGCTTCATTTACTTTGGCTTTACTTTTTCTCGTGCTGCCAAGTTCTTGTTTTCTCCCGCTGCCACCTGGTTCATTACGCCATGAATGTACTCTTGAACTAAAATTTATTTTGTACATGTGCGTTTGATAAGATACGATGCAATTATTTAATTTATTAAAAAAAATTAAAATTTAAAATCATGTCGCTTAAGCTATTTTCGTGGTTAAAACCCGATATATTAAGAAGATATTTCCTTTCACTCTGTTGACTTTTATTTAAAAAGTTTAATTAATTTCTCAGTAAGAAGTTTGCCTTTAAAATCGTATGCCACTTTCATTTGATGGATCTTCGTTTAGGAAATATGACCACTGCCATCAGTTCCATGCAAGCATCATTTCAAACAATTCTATTTTTTATAGTTTATATTTTGAATACACAAAATGGAAATATTTTGCTTAATAAATTGCGTATTTTACTAAAAAAAATAAAATCTCAAATCCCGGTATTCCCAAAACCAGTCGGATTTGGCATCTCTAATATGTGTACATGTTTAACACACAACAAATGATAAGTTTCTTAGAAATAAATTTATTAGATGAATAAGTTATTTTGTCATTGGTTTAATTAAATTTAATTTGATTTCTTTTAATAGTTAAACATTTACTAATAAAACTAATAGTTCTATTCACAATCGTGTGGATTTGGAATTCAAAGTTTAGCCAATTCTAAATTCTTTCTATCACTAATTTCACATAGAGGAATTTGTGATGAGAACGTAGGTAAAGAGTTTGCTTAGATTCTTAGTTGCAAGTTTGTTGAGGGCAAGGTCAAAAGGTCATACACTAAATTTGAATGAGACGTCAGTGTTCAATCTTCTATACTTTATTATTGTTGCGAGATCTTTCAAAGCGGATTAAAAATGGAAAAAGGCGTCAGCAGGACCACAAAATTGGTGACCAAAAATGCGATTAAAGGCGGGAGGTAATCTTCTTCGCGGCACTAAAAGCTTTCAAGGAATTTAATGTCAAGCCGAAAATGGTTAACGACTGTAGAAGATAGAGGTCTTCCTAGTCACTTATGGACAAATATAGTGCGGGACTATATTGGATTCCTGGTCACTGCAATGTTGAGGAAATAAAAGAGATAATGATTTGACAAGAATAGATTAATCATTATGTGAGGAACTCAGCAATTGGGTAATGGATAGGGACAATCATTCCGGGGTTAGTGGAGACGATTTTTGAGTTTTAAAAGCTACAGGAAGACTTGAACTGCTACTTTGCATGGATGCTCTAAAAGTATAAAGGCGAGTTGACTGGTCACTTTTCGCTTAGAGCAAAGAATAGTCCAGAGAGAGACTGTAGGATTTGCGAGGAGTCATTTTCATTGTGGTAATAGTGATGTCATGTTTATTAAGTGGCTGAATAACCGATGCTGTTCACAAAACTGTTTAATGTACAGTAGTGCAAGTGTGCTTTACAGTACTCTATCTTACCGTTACCTTCCATTGTGAATGGTCTTTTTGCTTATTATGGCAACAGTGTGCGGCAAAACACAAAACTTACAGCTGATTGGCAAAGAAAACAAGCCAAATTATTTCTTACTAATACTCGTATGTCGGTTTCAAAACAAATTTAAATGTTTTCAAAATGCCCTCTGTCCGTTTTTATCTTATAGGGCCTTAAACCTATTTTTATACACACTGCTGTTTTGTCTTTCGGTGTCTCGCATCTGTCAGTTTGTAATTAAGTGAAACTTATTTGCAAATATTTATATTGTAAATTTATTTCTGTGTGCGTTTGTTATTCCAAATCTTAAGATATCAGACCATTTGCACAAGATTGTGAATAGGGGTAAAATGCTTAATTGCTACTTAGTTATTATTTAAAATGTAAGAAATTTGCTAAAAAAAAGTGTTAAGAGACTAATTTTTTTCCTTTTTTTTATTTTGAAGGCTAATGTTTAAATTTAAAATAGATTGGAATAATAATAATTCGCATAAAGTCGTTAATTTCGATTATGTAATTGTTTTCAATTCAAAGTCTAAAAGTAAATGATATGTTTGTTAACTTTTGATGAAATATAAATTTAAATTTGTCATCCATTTAATAACGACAGCTAAATATTTTCTCCGCTAGGTGGAGGTGTGTTCAAGGCAAAAGGGACATTCAATCAAGCTTTAGATGTATTTGCAAAATTGCAATAGTTTTCTTTACTTCCCTGACATTAGTGTGATCATATTAGTTTTTCATCGAGCTTGATTTTGCTTTATTTTATCCTTTTTACTTTTATCTTTACTTACAATTTTCAATTGCTTGAGATAAGAAAATATGTATTTTAGAATACATGAAAATTTAGGAATCCAGGGATTCGGGTTATTTCAAGTATCGAGTATCGGGATTTCTAAAATTTTATAATATTTTCCTATTAATTGTTTATCCCGGATTTTGTATGTCATCACACACATTGATTTAAGCTAAAATAGCAAATCGAAGAATAACACGAGTTTAATTTAAATTTGATTTTAAATTATGTAAATCAGACAAATATATTTCTTTTTCTATATTTGTGACTAATTTTTTTAATGCTCAATTTGTCATGGGCGTCGTAGAACATTTTTAATGGAAATGCTTGCTTATCTATCTCTTTTACCCGATTCTTTCTATCTGTCTGAAATATTTTACGTTTTGTTGACAAGAATTTTTATTATTTTAATAGAAAAATTTGTTAATTTAAAAGTAATTTGCTTAAGTATATTTTATGTGTCATATGGTGTCTTATTAAAGATTTATTAGTTTTCTTAAAGTTTATTAATTTTAAATCGCTTTTCTCATTGTTATGTACGACTCGTGTTAAAGCAGAAAATTACAAAAATTATGCAAAAACAAAGAAAAGAAAAAAGAATTGAAGTTTTAAGTTCTAAATGGTTTTCCTTTTTCTTTTTTCTTTTATTCGTAAGTTATGGAAACACTTGACTTTGGTGTTGGCAATGGTGATGTTGTGTTTTCTTCATCCTCGTCATTTTCCTGTGAATCTTCTGGTTCTCCCAAGGCATGTACAAATTCATAAAAATCTATGCGACCATCACCGTCAACATCAACTTCCTTAATCATGTCCTCAACTGTTTAAATGTGAAATAAAAAGGAATGGGAAAAAAAAAAGTTATAAACTTAACAAAAGTGTGCGTTAAATTTATAAACATCCAGACAAAACAAATAAAAAAGAACAGCTAAACTTTATTTCTAATTTAAAGTTATATTTTTAATTTGCAAAATTTTCGATTTTAAACAATTTCAGTGATATTTATCACAGAAAATAACTTATAATACGAAATTATTTTTATGTGAGCTTGAGTTCAATACCTCAACTTTGAAAAATTCAACTTTGTTCTCGTATTGCGAAAAGAAAATCATAGTCACAATGGCAAAACACGCCAACATATACGACACTGTTTGCAAATCTATTACAAACGTCCGGTAAAACGGTATCGTGTTTGGAGTATTTTTCTTCCAAAAGTTTCTAAAGTTGTCGTTATGAATTTCAATCAGGATGGCTGCCTGATAAAGCTCAGAAATCCCATTAGAAAGGCTGGAAAAATAAGAAACTCTTTGAATGATTGCAATGCATCATTGAGTGTTGCTAGAGTGCTGCCAGAAACACGGGAAACCTCTAGAAAAGCTGGTAAAATAAACGATGCATTGAGACGCCTGTGAAGTCGTAGTGTTGCCTCACACGCAGGAAGAAGTCTAATAAAGTTTTTGGAAGGCTGGGGAATAAGCACCTAATGAGTTGCAAGACCAGCTCTCAACGCTTCTTTGAGCATTGACTGACGCTTATGAAGAAACACAGAAGGAAATTTCAAAATGCCTTACAAAGGCTGGGAAAAAAGGGACGTATTAGCATCCGCTTAGGGCCACCTCGGACATGTTGAATGAATACCAGACTAGCTTTCTTTGAGTGTTCCCAGAAGTCTGTGGGTGTCCCGAAATTCCGGAAAAAGCCAAAAATGTAATTAATATTATTAAAACATGATTTTCATCTAAGCTGTTAGTGGCAAACCCTTATTTGCCCAAAAACTTTTCAAAAAATTTAAGTAAAGTTAAACTTAAATTTAAAGTGAGAAAAACTTGCTCGTATTGAACGTTAGAGACATACTACAGGCGGCTCAATGGTAGTACATATTTTCAGAGACGGAATAAAAAGCGCTACATTTACATCACACTAGCAAGTTCTTTTTTCAGTTTTTAATTTTAATAAACAGCTGTTTTTGAATCTTCTTGTAACAGGTTGTTTCTTACTATGCAATTAATTACACGTTCAAGAAGCTGCTTTCAAGTTGAACACACTTACTATTTGTCAACATTAATTTGAATTGATAGTCAATTTTATTTTCATGATGGCATCGTCAAGGAAACAGTTAAAAATTATTTACAACAGCTCTCATCAGCTGTTTACTTGAAAGAAAAATTGAAAGAACACTTGAAAGCAAAATTTAAATCAAGTTGGCAGTCACTATCCGAATGTGTGAGTGTGTTAGTAAAAAAGTGTAAGTGTATTGAATCTAGAAACAAAAATTAACACCAAGCTTGAACGTGTAACCTCCAAGTTAGTCGCATCATAAATTGTAATCTTTTACATTTTTATATTATTACGATATTGCAGTAGTTTGTTATCCTGTTTGCTTGCTCTCAAAAGTTATTGACACTTTCTGGCTCTAATACCTTGCAAGTCAGCGACTCTTGGAGGTGCTAAATATTTTATGTTTTTAATCCCTGCCATGTGTCTTCATTTAATCAAAACGAAATTCCTACTACTTACTTTCTTCCTCGTCTAGATCTTCTCCCAAACACTGTAGTACAGCTCTTAAATCCGATGCGGTTATATAACCGCGATTATGTTTATCGAACACTCGAAATGCATCTCTCAATTCGCGTTCTTCTTGATCGGCTGAGGTAAGACCCGATTTATCTTCGTAGGCCATATTTGAAAGAATATCAACAAATTCTTCTAAACTAACATTGCCATCACCTGAAATTTTAAGAAAAATTGGGTTGTTATTATGCGTGATTGGGATTCTCGAAAGTGGTCGAAGAATCTTAAAAATTATCGGTTTATGAGACACTCGTACTTATTTGGTTGTGTGAATGAATTTAATCCGATAGTCAAAATTATCAGTAAAAAATATGGACTGTGATGGAAATATTCGTTATTGTATATAACGAGGGTAGTTTGATAATTCTGTAATTTTTATTCCGTACAATATATTAATTTCGGTGTCTTTTTACTCCTCTTCTTCATACCCTCAAAAGAATAGGATTTCCCAAGACCACCCGAATAGTCATATCTTTCAATGATAATCTCTTCTCTTGATCTATATCTCTTACCACACAGCAATCTTTTCAATTTCGGAAACATAAAATATTCACAAGCGATTAAACCTCGAGAATATGCTGAATGGGAGGATGGCAGCTTTTATCCTAAATCACACAGAGAAAACAGTGCCTAATAAATACCTAATAAAATAGAACAAAATTAATAAGATATCTCTACGGTGTTTTTTCAAGAAGGAAGTCTTATTATTTTAATAAGGAAAAACTTTTTGAAAAAATCAAGAAGGGAACTTATGGTTTTTATTAAGAACTCTGTTTTCTCTGTGTGATGTTAGGAAATACAAATTTGATGTCACCAGAACGTCATGGTACGTCCGGAATGCTTATTTACAACATGTATTTGTATTATCTAGATGGAGGGGTGATGACAACACTTTTATAAAATTTACGTCTGTTGGGACTCGAAACAATGAGCTTCGGTTTCGTAAATAGGCACTCTAACCAACTCACTACTACACCTTGCTACATGTTACCAGCCAGTTTAAGAAGATGATTTACACATGATTATAAAGGAACCTAATGAAATCAATATGGAATTACCTTTTTGAAAAAATCAATTAGGTAGCCCAATGAAATCAATAAGAAATCCCTTTTTTATACAATTCATATGAAAACCTAATAGAATCAAAAAGTTTTTCTCTATGGATTGTTTTTTTGATGCCAAAAATAACGGAAATTGGGTAAAAAAAATGTGAATAACAAGTTTTCTTCTTGATTTTATGTATTTTCCTTCTTGATAAAATGAAAAAGATTTACCGCATAAAAATAATAAGGAATCTCTTCGGAAAAATCTTCGCTTCTTTCTGCTGGGATACCCCTAAGCCTAAGAACGTTTCATAGAGAAAATCTTCTTGATTCTATTAGACAGTTTTGGCTCTGTTCAGGAATTTTTCTATAGTGACTACTGAAATATGCACCTGTACATTGTCCTAAACGAACAATACTATTTTTTCCTTCTATTTTGTTACTCCTAAACTATTTTCTTTACTGGATGAGTTATTTTGTTTTATCAAATCAATATTGATTCTAACCAAAACATCAGAATAAAGTTAAGCGGCTCTCGTTGTATTCACTTCAATGTAATCGATGTGAGTAACACCTCAGTTATCCCAAAAAAAAAATTACCATTGTTGGCCGACAGATCCATTATGAGCAAATCAAGTTGATTTGAGGAAATCATATCGAAGTGTTACCATTATGTTGTCGAAATCAATTTGACGTTTGTGTTGTTTATTTATTATTTAACATAGAAAAAGTTCAAGTAGCAAAATAAAAAAATCTATAAAAATAAAAGATAACAGAGTTTTTATTAAATTAAATTCAACATAACAACGACTTAATGCCAAAAGTATGTAACTACTTTTCAAGCGCTACAACTTTGTGTCAACGTCATTGCCATTTTTATTCGTACTTAAGTGTCACTTTTTCGGATTTCTTAGAACCTAAGTCTGCATTTGTAATAATAGAACCGCGCAGTGTTGCACAGACAAATTTCGAAATAATTTGGAGCAAATTAAGTCATTTTAGATAATTTGCTCATACGAAAAATGCATGGGAAATCATGTCGCAAATCACTTAGTTTGGGCAAATCAAATGATTTGACCCAAATCGCGCTATGGTGTATGACAAGTGATCCATTCAGATTGCGCATGAACATTTCAAACACTTCTTTGAAGTAGTAACAAGGTTGCTTACAACCTCAGTCATCTCTTGCACTTTCATCCTCCAGTCGTTTAATATCATTTCACGGGTTCCATCGACTATTTTTGGTTCAATAAAATGAACGCGGTTGCCAAAAGCAAACTCAAAATATTAAAAGTCCTGGAATTATCAAACTTTATTGGCATCTTTGTTTATTTTAATCCAATTTTTTTGTTACTTTATCATTTTTCTTTGAGAAGGCGATTGTTCTATATATTATAATTATTTAACTTACCATCAACATCGATTTCCTCCAGCATTTCTTGTAGCTCTTCAACACGAGCAAATTGACCTAAAGAACGCATTACAGTCCCAAGTTCCTCTTTGGTTATGCAACCATCACCATCTTTATCAAATAAACGGAAAGCTTCACGAAATTCTGTAAGGAAATTTTAAATATTAAAATTATCAAATTAATGAATTGTTATTATAATTGAAATAATAAATGATATTTTTCACTAGCATGGAGGTTGCTCTGTGGAGAAGAGAGAAGAGAGAGAGAAAGTGCCCTGAAGATTTTAATCTGTAATTCCCAGTACGCAGAAGGGACAGAAAGAATTAAAAGACTTATTTCACAGACCAATACTATCGATATTTTCCTGAACAATTTTGCCGAAATCGGGAAATTCAGTTCAAATAAATATGGGTAACTGATGGTTTCCCTTCAATCACTGGTCTTGTTTGTTTGGTGTACTTTTGGCATAGTCCGGTTTTCAGGAAAATAACAAAGAAAAATATATGAATGAAAATAAAATTGGCTTGACTGTAGACTTATATTCTTTCAGTTTTAAATCGGAATTAAGAAGTCAACGCTGAAACAGCTCATAAATAGAATGCGCGTTTTGCTCTAATCGCACATAGCGGTCTTTTTCACCTACACTAGGAAAAATGGGACAAAACAACTGTTTACCTTTAGAAGTTGCATGTTTATAATTACATTAGATATTATAGAATCGGATGATTATTGGAACGGCTAACATTTTCTCCATAAAGGCCATTGTTGGAGCAGCAGCAGCAGCAGCGGCTGTAAATGTCTGCGGGAATGCAAGGTTAGACTTCTAGGCAATGGCTTCTCTGGATTCTCTCAAGTATTCGCCAGAGATTGTTAAAAGTTTAGGTTGCTTCTTAGTAAATTGCTATCCCGAATTGCTAAGGAATGTGTAGAATGTAAATCGTCTTCTGGTATCCGAGTTTTTCGCTTTTCTGGATGTTTTCCAGATTGGCAGTACCTGTTAGGATGACCTGTGGGACCCGGACGGTACTTTCAATACCAAAAGGAGCAAATAATTATATGCTTTAGATGGGAGCTTCTGTCAAAATTCAACTGTATTATTTCCAACCTTTTAATAAAATATTTTTCACTAAAGAGAAATAAATCTCTACAGGACTGTTGCGCAGCGATAACATGTACTTCCGAAGAAGTCCGCACAAATTATAGATTCCAGAGAGCTCCACCACGTTATGACGGAACAAAATCACCCGCAAAACACTGAAGGATCCGAACGAAATACTAGATTAATCAAAGTAAAGTAAACCTCTAACGATTTACAAATGTATACACATTAAAGGATAGATTTGATCTCGAAACCTTGAGTATTAACTATAACTTAACCTAATCAGGCGTTTCGCATACGAGGATTATCAAATATTACTTCATCCTTTTGCAGAAACAAAAAGAAACTACATAATTTTATGACACAAAAACACTTTACTTACCTCTCATTTGGGATTTGGAAATTATGCGTCCACTGTCGCCTTCATTGGACTCATTCGAAAAGGTTCGTTGTGCAGAAAATTTACGTGTTTTCGATTTTTTTTTAATGTGCTTCTCACGCGACGAGCCAAACCTTGAAATTCCTCCATCCATATTAGAAGTATTGCTTTGCTTGTACCCCGTCAATAAAGATTCTTCAAAATAATCGTCATCTTCCTCTTCATCGAGATCATCTTCGTTTTCCTCCTCTTCTTCGTCGTATTCTTCATCATAATCTTCTTCATCGTATTCTTCATCTTCATTATCTTGTGCCTGTTTTCGTTTACTTTCTTGATCACTCAAATAGTCTTGTTCATTGTCATTGTGTTCATGTGAAATATCTTTTTCGGCGAAATTTTTCACATGCCTGACACTGACATTTGATAAGATTTTTGTCGAATGCTGACGTTTTACTGATGACCCACTGCCAACACCACCAGCAGTGGTTAAATCACATGACGAGTCTGTATCGGGATCTGAAGTATGCTTTTTTAGTTTTTGTTGGTTTTTTTGTCGACGATTTCGTTGGCTAGAAATTTCTGATGTGTTGTTGTTATTTTTATAACGTTTAGTTTTTGATATTGTTGTTGTTTTGTCTCCTAATGTCACTTCGTCGATATCGATTTCGCGTAAGATTGCTTTTTTACGCTGCCTCGGTGAACTACGACGTATCGGTGTACTGGTTTTTCCCATAATACCATCTAAGGAGGGTGAGGGTGCTATCGACGACGACGGACTTTGTTCGTTGGCTGCCGTTTCAATTGCTTGCGAAATGTCAGTTTGTGTTTCATCGTATATGATTTGGTCCAGGCTTGTGAATACTTCTGCAGTCTCGTCGACACTTACGGATGTATTTCGTGTCTGCAATAAAGAAAATATATAATTTATAAGAGGATATTATTAGGAAAATGGATTCCAAATTTAATACGGCTTGATTTGTCAAAAACAGCTGATTACAATCAGAAATCTCCAATTGTGCTTAATGTGCGAGTTCGGTGTCGGCATTATTTGTCCATAAACCGTTTACTTTCATAGCTAGGATATATTTGTCCAACCTTTGATTACAAACTATACAACTTTGTATAAGATATTTTCAACTTTAAATAGAAATAAGGCCTGGGGTCAAATTACGGCACTCGATATCGATCGAAATTTCAATACAATTTAAATGTAAATTTCGATCAATATCGAATGCGGTAATTTGGCCCCAGAATTATTGTTTACTTTCTGTTCTGTTTTGAATCAACTGATTGATTTTGGAACTACAAAAGGTTTACAACTTGTTGGTCTTTCTGTTCTGTTCTGTTACGGTCAGAATTGTTGAAACTGTTTTTTAAATTAATTTGTGTTTAGGCTCCATGAAGAATTGTCCGAAATTGAAAAAAGAAAAATGGTAAAAACCTAAAATAAAAAATAGCTAAAATATTAAAAATGGCCCCAAAAGTTTTTGCTGACCCCTGTTTGCTTATTTTAGGGCAATTTTTCAATTTTCCTACTTTGGGGACATTTTTATTTTTAGTATTTTAATTTTAAAAATGTGATATTGTGCAATAAGTTCATATGACAACACTGAGAAATGCCATGGTGGAAGAAATCCACAAGCCCGGCTGCGAACGCAATCTTTGGTAACGGACGTAAAACTCTTAGAAACTGCATTGCTTGAGACCATCACTTAGGAGATGACCCCTACTTATGGAGTGCATTGTGCAGGAACTAGAAGATCTGGTTGTGGGAAGAACAATAGATGGAGTAGTTATTGTGGACAATCGATTTGAACTTTACCATACTGAAGGCGACTGGAAAAACTTCTGCGGGTATTTATTCCACATCCGAACGGTTCGGATAAAGTACGAATTTTCTTTGTAATGCGTAGTGCCTCAAGAGCTTCTGATTCCCCAATACTTATACCAACTATAATTTCCGATGAAAATGCATGATCCGTCATTCGCCTCTACTTTAGCAAGGCACATTGGAGATTAATAAGAGTTCGCGATTAAGTGTATGATTCATGTTTTGACTCATATTCTTAACTTTTGACAGGTTTAGTCAGTTACTGAATGAATACGAATGAAAGATGCTGTTGTCATCTGCAAAAGTGTAGATATGTTTGGTAGTATGACATAAAAGATCATTGAGAAATATAAAAAATAGGGTAACAGAAAGAACGGAGCCTTGCAGTAACCCCCGAATTCGTTTGATAAGTTCCTATCCCATCTATGACAACTCGTATATCAAGATCTCTGAGAAGGCTCGATACAAATCAAATGAAGATATCACCGACACTAAAAGCAAAAAAAAAGTTTTGGCAAAAGTGTTCCATGCCACACTCTACCAAATGTCTTGGAAATATCTAGAGCCACCAGTTTACTTTCACCAAAGTAATGTATAGATTGACACCAATTTTCCGAAAGAACCCCTACGCAAACAATACTGCCGGTCGCTGAGGACACTGTTGGACTCCAAATATTTCACAACATTGATATTCAACATACTTTCCATTAGCGTGAAAAGTGCAGAACAATATGCAATTGGGCGGTAAATTTCAGGGTTTCTAGCACCACCCTTCTTGGGGATTAACGTTACACTGGCAACCTTCCAAAACTTTGGAGGTTCACCAGCATGATACAAAGTGCTGAATAGGCGTGACAATGAACGCACTAGCGTAGAAGAGCGCTGCTTTAAGATCAGTGCTGGAATATCATTCGGCCCAGGGGACTAATTTGTGTTGAGCTGAGCTAAAACCTTTTTAACTGCAAGCGCTCGAAAAATATGTTTGGCATAGTTACAGACACTCGTTCCCGAACGGGTAGTGATTGAATGCTTTCCGTGAAGTGAAAATTTATTGGGAACATTTCAGCCAGCAGATTAACTTTATCAAACGGTTAAGTAAATAATTAATCATCCTTTAAAAGAGACGGAATTGAGGAACTATCATTATTCTTAACGAATGACCAAAAGCTCTTCATATCCCGGAGGAACTTTAATAACTTTAGTGCGAAGATGCTGCTCAGAGAAAGCTTTTTCACAGCTTAGTATTCTGGCACACAAAGATCTTGCCTTTTTTGCGTAGCGACTATTATATTTTAAAAATTTTTATTTTTTGTTTAGCACGCAGTAGAAATTAATAATCACACAGAGATGGAAAGTTAAGTTTTCACTTTAAATAAATTAAAAGGTTGAGGTATAGTGCTTTTTTATACAAGATTATAAATTTACATACTAAGTGGACTTCAAAATTGGCTAGTGTCATATGAATATTAACAAAAGAATGTTTGAAATTCTTGTTTGTTAATTTCTTTGTTATGGGTTAGTGAATCTATATGCTGCATTTTATTTGCTAATAACCAAACTCATCAGTACATCTTTATCACCAACTTTTCAAACTAATTTACTAAAGTCCCAAGTCTGTATTGAAAATCACCAAAGTACAAGTAGAATAGTTTTAAAAAACACTAGTTGCGTCCGGTGTGCTTCGCTGAATATTAATATGTTATGGGGGGTGGCCTCCCCCTCGAATTTTAAAGATATTTCCTATTTTACTTTCCCTGTCATCAGTAATATGGTTCCGAAATTTCAAGACGATCGGTCTTACCTTCCTATTTATTTTTTTTTTGGTCATGGGATTATTAAACTAACCTCGTACATTCATACATATTACAGACCGTGCAAGTGCCTCAATATTTGAGGAACCCAACTAAAATATGAAAATTAATTTTTTATGATGATCATCATTAATTATAAGAGTACATCAGTTTATGATTTTTCTACTCGTGTGAAATATTTCGTTATAAAAGTTTTCAATAAAATATTGTATAAATTCATATTAAAAACTCACTTACCATTAGTTGTCGAATTTCCCTGGCAAATGTTGAACCAGTAAAGAAATTGTTAACTGCTGTAAAAAGTTTTTTTCCTTCCAACTTGACGGTATAAAATTTATTATATCGTTAATGATAAAATTTTCGTCACAGGCACTTTAACTACTAAAAAACATAAATCCAATTACAATTGACAGCAATTTCAGGGAGATTATAAAAATTCAACGATAAAATTTTTAATTGTCAGCCGTCAATTGCTCCCTGTTGTAGTCCAAAAGCATTCAGGAACACGAATCAATTAATGATATTTATTTTCAAATGTTTTTTTATTATTAATGTTCGTTGTTCGTTTCGATTAATCGTTTAAAGTCAATTCATATTTCACTAATTGACAATAAATAATGTTGTTGACTGGCTTTTAGTGTATTAAATATTAATGTCGTTTTTAACAAATTGTGCTGCATTGCTGCTGATGATATTTACAGGACAAAATTCATGTCCTTTTTCGTTTGTTTTTCAATGATAAATGCGCTTGTAAATTATTAAAACAGTTTAATTGAATTTTAGCACCCTGCCTGCCTTCCTGTTAAATATTTAAAATATCTCCAATAAAAACATTCAAATTGTTTTCTGCAAATAAAATACAAAACAAAAGAACAAAGTTTACTATATAAAATATTTAATGAATGTAATTTAAAAACATGCATATAAATGTGCATATGGCTGAATGCGCAAATGTTCATATGTATGTATGTAAGTATGTTTGTTTGATTATAATATGCACATTAGGAATATAACCAAATTTCAGCACTAGCACCAGTGTGAGCATATTTCAATTTGAAAACTAAAAGTTAAACTGTACCGCCTAAAGGTAGAATTAGTGTTGACTTTCTGTTCTGTTTCGGATCAGCTGTTCATTTTTTGTTTATGGAAAACAAGTATTTTCAATTAGTTATTCTGTTCTGTTCCGGACCATTTTGTTGAAAACAGAATTTTACTTACAGTTCTAAGTCACAGATGCTTGTTTCATTGAACCAAGCCGATCGGAACAAAATCGCCACGTAAACGCTGATCAATTTATATTATGACCGCCGCCATCAACTTCAAAGCACATTAAAAACAAAACGGTTTTTAATAAAAAAAAATATTCATGAAAATGTTATAGTAAGTAGAGTTTTTGTTTTAATTAAATAACGTTTTCTGTTTATTTTCCTCAAAATTATTCAACCTGATATTAAGACGGAGCGCCGTTTCAAATTTGTGAACGTCGCCGCCGCCGCCGATAAGATATGTATATTTGGCGATGGTTTTGCTACCAGAAACAGCTGATACGTTTTTACAGAACTTCTAACTACAAAAATTCAACAACAGAACGGCACAGAACAGAACAGAAAGTATCTGCCTGTTTTTAGAAAATGAAAACAAAATAGTGAGTGAGAATTTATATTGAAAAAAAAAACAAATTTTCGTATTTTATCGTTTTTTAAAATTTTCAATTAATTGTTCTTTTTCTTTTTTTATGCAACGTTTTAGTTGACTTCTGCTGCTAATTTTACCTTTCTAAAAAAAAACACTTTTTACTAAAAATTTAACATTCACTGACCACGAAATTCTAATTATACTCCAGCACAAAATCATAACACTTTCATAAAATCTTTTTTATTTTTTTGTTGATTTTCTTTGGAACAAGGGCACCGTTTTTTTCAACTCGTAAAAAAAATTTGAGGTTGAAGGCATTAACATTTATGCGAAGGCGAACTCTTGCATTACTTGTAGCTAGTGAAGTAGTTAGTCCACTTTTCGTTAGCGAAATACTAACGATTTCGAGTCAATTTCTACTTTTAAAACTGGAGGGTTGGTATACATATGCATAAATATTTTTAACCAGTTATTACGGTAATGTATAAATTTTATTTACAAATGTACATACATAGTATGTATCCATGTATGAATGTATCTCTGTATGCTTAAATTTGCATATGTATTCGTACTACAAAAGGCACGTAGAATTTTTCCATTATTTGGAATATGTCATCTGCAATTTATGTGCATACGAGTACATAATTGTCAAACTTATTTCCGTTGGCTTTATTAGATGATTTATTTGAATGACCTTTAAAGCATCAATTTAAATGACGAAACTAATTTTGCAAATCAAATGGAAAAGCAAAGTTGTGACTTATTCGTGACATTCGTGTTGAACATATTTCGAACTTTAGTGTCTTTAAAATTTTTATGACGCATAGTAATAATATGTGAAAAATAATGGCGACATTTAACTGCCAAAGTAGGATATACTTTAGTCTACTTCAGCCAATTTAGCATCCGAAATTCCGGCAATCAAGAGTGTAGTCAACTGGTAAGGTTGTAGATGTCTTTAACTTGAGTTGTCAGCAACACCCCTAGTTTCACCGAAAACATACCTGTCTGACTTGCGAATCATTTATAAACGAGAATGATAGAACTACAGATTACGCCTTCACGAATACAAAAATTTAATCTTCTGCGTATGTTGGTTAAGTGACGTCACGAAACATTCTGACATTTGTTAGTTGTGTACAGATGACAGTGGGACAATTCCTTAATTTTTTTCCTTAAATAATTTTAATAGAAAAGTTTTCATTTTGTTTTTAATTTAATGACAAGTCGATCGACAAGATCCACAAGAGCGCATTAAATCAAAATTAACTCAAAGCCAATGTTAACATATTTCCAAACTAAATTTGCTTACTATGATGGATTCAGACCTCTTAGGCAAATTTTGAGTTATTACCCTTGTTGTAGCCGTTGGATTTGATAGAAACACAATATTTGGAATTTTACTTGACTATTTAATTTTAGGTAATTTAATTTTAATATTGCAAAATTGTTCGTTACTTGTTGAATGATAATAAAAAAAGGGGAAGATAAAAAGGATGTGAAGTTTTTTGAAGTTTTTCTTAAGTAAATTAGTGAACAGTGTTGTTATTTTAGTAAGTTACAAAGGAGTATAATAACCCTCTTGTTGATAAAGTGCGATATGCACATCACCTATACTACCGTAGCAGACCCCACCAATAATCATCGGCCACAGAATCGCCCTTCCCATTGATGATAATTAAAAGTCATCCATCATATCCATCTGAAAGAATACAGATTATGACTTGTGTCTGGAGCGGAGAAGTTTGTTGAGATTGAATGGTAACACATAAGTTCTATGAACAGAAAGAACAGCACCAAGGCGTAGCTATTCAAAAAGGTGCAGAACAGTACCCTCGAGGGGTGGTTAAGCTACAAAGGGTATACGTGTATGTATGTTTGTAATTGTTGGAAAATGTCAGATATCTCTCAATAAGATTGAGTTTGGAAAGGTACATTGACTGTAGTAAAGGTCCTACTGAAAAGCTGAAAAAATATAGAAAGTCAGCAACAATTATTTAGGGAAACACTAATGGGAAGAAATAATGTGCCCACAGGGGTTTTTAGAACAATCTGGCTGGCTGGTATAAGTTCGCATAGTCTGCAACGGCGTTAAAAACTTGTTGCTGCCACAATAGACCACAGTCTTGCGACCCATCTTCTCGGATTTGTTTCAAGCATCACAAAGGTAATAGGACCGTTGCTAAAAACTTGCATCCTGTTTTTCCTAACAGTAAAAACCCCTTAAAATAGATCTATTTGTTTCCTCTGCCAAAATCAGCCGCTGGACTGAACTTTAAGCGCTTGCAGTTGTGAGCACATTGATAAATAATAAACTAATGCTGCATTGAAGAAGAGTCCATATATTTCTCTCCTGAAACATGCCCCCAGGGGACACATTATGTCATCTTGGTGATATCCACACCTTGGTGCTGTGCAAAATGGTAATGTCACACTTTTGTGCCCTCGGGGTTGCTTGTGAACACATAAGTATATTCACACAGTGTTAGGAATACTGTAGGCTTAAGCTGTAATGGCAGGTTCCCACATTAATCTGTAACACATCTATCCCGAATCATTGTGCCTTATTACGACTTTTGTACTCGTAATAAAATGCGGCAACACTTGGATTTATGTAATTTCGACAACCGTAATAAGTGCTGCTTTTTATATTTTAATATGAAATGATTTCAAAGAACACAAAAAACAAAAAGAACACAAATACATGTTTAAAAAATTTTAATTTAAAAAAAAAAAAAAGCAGCATCATCGCGAAGAGCAAAAAAACTTCGCACAATTTCAATAACAAATTTTTTAGAATGAAATTAAAATTATAAAAAAAAAAACAATTGAATAAAGAAAAACTTTTTGTACACAAAAGTTATTGTTTCCACCACGAAATTAAAATTTTGTGATTAAATAAAGTTTGGATGAAGTTTCAAATATTTTGTTTTACTCACTATATAGTGTTATTGTATGTATATTTTTATCCGTGAAGAATTGTTACAAGTCATTAAAATTATTAAAAAAAATACAACATTAATTCAAGTTTTTTCGTACCGACAAAATGTGTGAGCATGAGGACTTAAGAAAAGATGCTCCAATTACGATAACACATTCAACAATACACACGCTGTTAGTATGTATAATATCTAATACACTCATAGAATTAATTTGCTAAAAAAACAATAGGAAGTGATAAATAGGAAAAGCACATCGCAGTGGTGCCTATTCAATGTCGAGGTGGCGTACACTAATCAATTTTAAACTCAGCTGGTAGAAAGACAGAGAATGAAATTTGTCTCCCAGCTATTGTTACCATGTTCAGACATGCTCCGTACTTGCACAAATCAGAACTTTATGCAATTAAGTTCTCGTCACTCTTTGCATTATTTTGTCAAAGTAATCATTTTGTTCCTTTGAATTCCTACAGTTCTTATTTTATGGCATTTTCTTTTCTAAAAAAAAAATATTCCATAAGTGTTACACGTGATTTGGCAACATTTTTAAATGTTCCCGTGACTTTTAGAAAGTGTTTGCATATTTTACGTTTACAAAAGAACACAAATATTAGCATAAAACAATAAAGTAAAGAAACAATAACAAAACCAGCTGTTAATATAACGCTGCACTCATGTCCCCTTAATTAAAATATTTTTAAGGGTAAAATCCTGAGAAGAGAATGCGTTACACTTTGAACATAACACATATTTTGCAGAAAAGAACAGAAAGATATGTAGAAGGCAGAATAAATGCAGCATATTACTGCGAAAAGAAAACGCTATTATTTTTCAAGGTGGTGTGGGATATTTTGGAAAAAATAAATGGGAATAAATCCTACAATTCCACACTTCGTTTAAGAGTTTAGGTGGCTCACCCAAATAGGATTTAAAATTTGCATCGGAGAATGCCGCAAGTTCCCAAAAAAAAAGTTTAAATAATCCTAATAATGGAATTTTTTACTATTTTTGAGATTTCTTTCTTGTTTTTCGCCAAGAGCAATATTTTTATTTATTTTGTTAATTAAACCACAAGACAGCTTGATAATATAGTAATAATTGTCGGAATCAAAAAAATAAAGCTTAAATAAGAAATTGGTATACTTTGAGAACAGCGCAAATCTACTTGGCATATGTTTGAATTTTTCATAAAACCGGGGCCAACCACTTTGAGGTCTTCTGGCTCAACTCTCCCTCTAAAAATATAAGATCGAAACCTTCAACTTAAGGTGAAAAAACAACTCCTTAAATGCCGTACGAAATTTCATTGGAATAAGACTACCTATTTAGGAATTGCTAAAACACCCACCACTGCAATGTCAAGATTTTTTCCTGTGCTGTCAACTTATATCGTGTCAAGTTCAAATCTAAATTTATAATCTAATATCGTACTATTATTATTTCCCACTCGCCCTTTATTTACACATACTTTCGCCTATGAAATACTGCACACAGGGAAAATCAATTATTCAAGAAAGTAATGTAAAATGTTCTAATGTATTTTATAATAAATTAAAATCCTTTTTGATTTTTAATTAAGTCATGTAGGCTTAATGTAAATTTAAAAATGCGCCAATGTCAGATTTTTATTCACACATCTCATCACAAAATCTAGTATTAGTGTTTTTAAGATGCAACGAAGGTCATAAATGATTTAAAAGAAAAACGTAGAAACTCCCTGTGAAATAGAACTAATAAAAAGCAAACGATTTAAAACAAAGAAAAAAATTAATGCGATTACTGCCACACATACATACATACATATGTATATATGTATTTATGTATTTTAGTGGTCTGCACAGGATATATGTATATGTACATGGTATTAGTACACCCATTGGCCCATAAGCACAGGTAACCAGAAATGACGAAAATGAGTCAATAGGGACTTGTATCATATTTTATATGTCATTAAGAGGCATTGTGAAAAAGAGACAACATTAGTGTCTTTGTTATGAAAGTAAACAAAATGAAAACCAAAAAAATTTCAGTTTTTAGTGGAAAATGCTGCATGAAAGCACGCTTAAATTTAATAAAATGTAATAATATTAAGTACTTACGTACATATGAAAAGTAATATTATCAGGCTCAAGTTCAGTTTTATTGAATTAATGAAAATTCAAAATTACTAAGAGTTTTTTTGTGTTGGAAAATATTATTATTTATATCCAATCAGTTTTTAGCAGAACGTATCAGTACTGATTTCAAGGCCGCTACACCTCTCATCAGCGTTCAATTGTTCATCTTTACAATTTTCGTAAAGTGGATACTAATTGAGAAGAATATCAACTATTTAACCTGTTTTCAACATAAATAGAATATGAGAATTAATTTATAATTAAATTTTTATTCTACAATGGAACAGTGCTGGTTAGTACGAGCTATAAATATCCTAATAACAAGGGTTACAGTAATATGTGAATTTCCCTAATATAGAGTAAAAGCAACTAAAACTTAAGTAGAAAGTAGAATACTTTGATGATAACGGACTATGAGTTTGTGTTGATTATTAGAAATTTCCAAACAGTAATGAGGGAATTTCGTACTAACCAGCACTGTTTCTTAAGTAGACTATGATTTTGTAAAGCAACCATCAACAAATAAAGGTGGTTTTACACACTATGTATTTTACAATGTGCTTGTCAAATTTCCAACTGCAAAATGCACACATAGTGTGTAGAAGCAAAAACAATTTGCTTCTGTAAATGTCAGCCTGAATTTACAGTGTAAAAATTTTTAATAGATCGTGTTCTATTTTGAACTGACAAAGCACCTGACATCAGCTGTTTTGCAACTCAATTGTTTGTGGCGCCAAGCAAAAGTGTTTGTGTTTCCGCTAATTTATATTAAAAATAATTTATTTACGTTTAAATCTATGTATTAATATATATTATTTCACTTTGAAAACAAAATTTTGAATTAAGGTAAATACATACACACTTACTTATAAGTCTTTCTTGAACAATTTTGGATCACTTTCGGATCTTCCATAACCATCGAAGCGAATCCAAATTCAGAATGTCTTATCATTAACCACGTTTGGGTCCATAAAGAACTTTTTATCTTTATCTTCTCGTCCTTAATTTTAAAATATTGCAACAAGTCGCAAATATTTTATATTTTGAATTCATTTTTGGAAACTTTATTTACATGAATACAAAGCAATCGAGAAAATTTAAAAAAATCATCACAAAGACAGCTGTTGTAAATTATAAACCGTCTGTACATTATTAATAGTGTGTAACACTACCTTAAATAAGGTTTTTTGAAGTGAAAATTTCTATTGGCGCGGTACGAAGGTTTTGGATGAGACAAAACCTCAGATCTCGCGACACCGTCACGCTTGTAGCATCTCTGTTTGTGCGAATGCCTAGTCGGAGTGAAGTTAACAACCTAAATTTTTTCGCTCAAAATGAAGAGAGCGCCCTCTCTTGTGGGTGATGTTGCCATATATGAGAAAAACACTAATTTTTTGGTGCACCAAAGAGGGCGCACTCTTCAATTTGAGCGAAACTGATTAAGAAGAGTACACAAAATACTATTTATATGTTTAATTTAATTAAATGGTTTGTAAGAATTTGGAAACAATATTATATTTTAAGAAAATCGTTAAATTTAGGCTAAAAGTCTAAATTTTCGAATGTTATTTATGCCCCTTAAAAGTTTCTTTGACACACCTGCGTGTACATGTATGTACATATATGTATGTATGTATGTATGTATGTTTGCACATTATTCGCAACATTATTGTTTTAAAACTATTAGAAACAAAGCAAATGTGTTAGACATGTCATCAAGATATCTTGAGCAGAGCTCTAACAGGTTTAACTGATAATGTCTGCGCCAACATAGAAGATAAAAACTAATTTTGTAGTCCTTGAATTCATAATAAAAAAAAATATTCACACCCGCACCAGCTTTGATCACTTGCCATTGTTTGAACGATAAAAGAAACATTTACCATCAGCCGTACGTAAATTTAAGAGGAGTAAAAAATTGCAAAAAAAAATAATGATTATTAGTTCCAAACAGTAATGAGGGAATTTCGTACTAACCAGCACTGTTTCATTGTAGAATAAAAATTGAATTAAAAATTAATTCTCATATTCCTTTTCTGTTGAAAACTGGTTAAATAGTTGATATTCTTCTCAATTAGTATCCACTTTACGAAAATTGTAAAGATGGACAATTGAACGCTGATGAGAGGTGTAGCGGCCTTGAAATCAGTACTGATACGTTCTGCTAAAAACTGATTGGATATAAATACATAATAATCTTTTCCAACACAAAAAAACTCTTAGTAATTTTGAATTTTCATTAATTCAATAAAACTGAACTTGAGCCTGATAATATTACTTTTCATATGTAAAAAAAAATAACTTTAACGTTGTTCAAAGAAAAGTTGAAAAACCAAACGCTTCTAAACAAACATTGGGGGATTTTGAAAAAAAAATGGAAACTAATCGGTAGCTTACAAGCGGGTAATTGATTCAATGAAATTACACCTGGCAATTAAGAATGTGATCCTAAGGCATCATAAATTTTTTAATTGTAGCTTTGGAATTCCAATTTATATTTTTAATAAAAATAAATCGGCCTTATTACGCGTGTACTTGTCGTGACGAAATCTGTAAAATGTGGCAACATTCGCTATATGTTTTTCATTGGAGTCGTAAAAGTTTCAGTACGTCAACGGCACTCGTAAAATAAGGCCGAATATATTTTAAAATGAACTGGCACTAAAAAAAAATAAAAATAAATTTTCTGTAATTTGCTTTGAAGTGCACCACCTTTCAAATTTATATCATTTATAGACAGTTGCTTTTTTTTGTGATGTATTTTATACACACATTATACAAACGACTTTATCAAAACTTACACAAAATTAAAAATATTTTTTCTTAAAAGTGATCGAGATATTGTGGATTATTATGGGTTCAGTATTTTGGGAGCTATAAGTGTTTAAATTTGCTACTAATACATCCACAAGTAGTCACATGCATGTAGGGTAAAAAAAACAAACGAACAAATCATACATATCTGTGTTTTATGCAATTGGGGTTACAAAGAGAGTAACCAAAACAAGACATCTATTCCAAGGGTACGGTCACATTTGGCCAAAAAAACGTAACCACTAAATACTAATGAAAACCGTTTTAATATCTTCTCTTATTTCTTAAGTTAATCATTTTCCAATAATATTAGATTATATGACATTTTTTATAAGTTATGTACGCAACTTTTTAACGTAATAAACACGTGTCGTGGTTACGCTTAAATAAGAGAGAGACTTAAATAAATTGATTTTGCTCAATGGAAGGTATTGTGTTTTTTGCATTTAACCGTTCTTTTTTATTTTTAATATTTGCAAATTCATACAAATTTATCATTAAATAATCGTACATATTTGAATTATAAATATGTATCTAGAAAGCTCTTTGTCGGAAATAAAACCCTCTGCGGAAATTTTTTATGTAAAAACGTGTTTGTGTGAAAAGCTTAAAGAAATCATATAAAAAGATAACAATAATTAAAATCTATATAATTAATGGACAGTAGCATTTTTTGTGATCAAATTTCTGGTCATATTATTCAACTGATTTTCACAAAACTTATATCAAATTAAAAATAATTATTCACAGAAGTGAACACGGTATTGTGGGCTATTATGTGCTCAGTATTTTGGGAGATATAAGCATTTAAAATTCAAACATGACAAACAATGTTTTCCTTCAACTGGTCTCGCGCAGAAAATTGAATTTCGTACTAACCAAAATTGTTTCAATATATAAAAAAGGAATAAAATTAATTAAATTAATTCTCGTTTTCTATTTCTGTTGAAAACTTGGTTAAATAGTTGATATTCTTCCCAATTAGTATCCACTTTACGAAAATTGTAAAGATGGACAATTGAACGCTGATGAGAGGTGTAAGCGGCCTGCTAAACTGATTGGATATAATAATAATATTTTTCAACATAAAATAACTCTTAGTAATTTGAATTTTCATTAATTCAATAAAACTGAACTTGAGCCTGATAATATTACTTTTCATATGTATGTACATCAATATAAGTTCGAATAATAATTACGTTTATTCGTAATAATATAAAAAATAGTAATGGAGAATTTTTTATGAATAAGGCTGGTAACATATTGCGAATACATGCAAATATACCATGAAATAATTGTAGTTGGGGCTGTTGTATGACCGTTTTTAAAGAGTTTTTATATGATAATTTCTCTATGAACAATAAAAAAATTTATTTACATGTAGAATACGGGAAAATTGTGTCGGCCAGTCATGAAATAAATAATTTGTCAGTTTTTCTATATTAAATTATTTAACAGCCAACTTCTGGTAATTAAGCATACCGTTCACTTAATATTGATACAATTTATAAAACTTATCTATATATTGCCACTTTAGTTAAAAATTACAATAAATAATTTTATTGGTGATTTATACTTACATTTCTAAGCATCTCCACAAAATTTCACATTGATTTTTTAATTACTTTTAGTATTTAATTGAACAAATTTTCATAGAATGATGAAGCACTTAAACACTTTTAACACTTAATTAGTTTTGTAATATTTATTCTATTAGTTTAGAAATTTTAGAAAGAAAATACATAATACAAATCTTTGACAAGAAGTTCACATATACACATGTAAACATATATACATAAACACATACATACATATACAACTCCTAAAAGAATCTTCCAATATTTTTTCTAATTGTTACTAACACGATCGTCCTTTGATCTTAAAGTGTTTAATGCAAAAAAATGTAAGGACACTCTTTTCACTCATTGGGACAAGCCGGTTTAAAAGAAATTACATATTTTATTAAAATTTTGAAGTTGTTTTTCGTCTATTGGGATTTGAACTTTTTGTAAGTTGGCAGTATAACAACTACAACTGGCATGAACATGAACCTGCCAGTTCATATAAGAACTAACATTTCGAACATTTTTTCCATTAACAAATTTAATTTCTTGAAACATGCAAGTCATGAACCAAAAATTATTTAAAAATTTTTTTTCCTGAATTATTGAAAAATTTGCCAATTTTATAATATTTATCTACTTGAGCTGAGGACACACGCGTTCCTCTTTTAAGAACGCGAAATTTCATGAGCTATTCAGGACTAAGTCATTTCCTAAATCATTTTGTTAAAACTGAATCAAAATAATTTCCTTCGTATGACAAAATGTCTTTAAAATTAGTAAAAAAAAATCTTTCTTTTAGAAAATGCTTGAATCTTTGTAAGCAAGATTTTTTTGGAGTAACATTACAAACTATTTTCAAAGACAACAACTATTGTTTTTTTTTTTTTTTTTTGTCAATATTAAAAAAATTTTATTTGATTTAAGTAAAGTTTTCAAAATTTTACGAATTTTTAATTAAATTTTAACAGGATTTTTTATAAGGATTTTTTAAAACTATGTATTTTGAAGGAAATTTTTAATTTAATTTTGTCCGTGGTATTTTACTGTAGTTTTTATTAAACGCGAACCAATATTTAAAAAAAATTTGGATTTGAAGTATTATAAAATTTTAGTTTATCTGTTTGACTAGTGTGACCGTAACTTAAAAAAGAGTTAGGGGCTGTGCACATATTACGTTACGCTCTAAAGGGGGGGGTGAAAGATTTGTTACGGATTGGAAATTTTGCATTGAAAAATTATTAAAAAGCGTTACGGTGGGTCGGAGGGGTGGGGGGGTGTACAAAATCTCTGAAAACAGCGTTACGTAATATGTGCACGCCCCTTAGTGGCTGTTTGTAGAAATAAATTTCGTACAAATAAATTTTAAAAATTTTGTTTTTGTTTTAAATGTAATTTGTACGAAAGAAAAATTCGTTCGACATCGTGGGCCAGGCAGTTAATGTTGAAAACAAAGAAATTTTTGTATGTATTTTGTTTTAATCATGGAAATTAATCTATTTTCTAGTGGCCCAAATGAACGCACCCATTTTTCTGGAAAACTGTACATTAAATTTTTATGCTCAGAACGCGTTTTTGGTGTTCCATGTAGTCTAGTTTCATACGTCACATAGCTAGTAACAGGACGTTCCTTAGTTGCCATGGAATAGTTGTGTTCTGTACAAAAATAATTCCAAATGTTTTATTCCATTCCGTTTCATACCGAACTGCCCACACTTTTAATAAATTAAATACATTTTATGTGAAAACTCCGAAATTCACTAACTAAGTTTTGGCGTTTTCGACACTGAAAATCGAGGCGCACATTTAAATTTGTTTAGAAACAATTATCAGATGTTCAAAACCAAAACTTTGCGAAACTCAATTGCATACTTTCTGGGAGTTTTAAAACGAGTACGCATCCCGGTGCGTATGAGTAATTTATAAACACAATAAATTATAATACGCAACCCTTTTACTTAATAGAAGAATTAATCACCCTTAGGGCCAATACTCGTAATTCAGTGCTGATTTATATGTCATTTAAGTTTAAATGTTATTTATATACAAAATTCAGTTTTTCACTGCAAAATTAAGTCAACATTAAATAGTCAACATTGTGCATTTAAATACTACATAAATTTTACGAATTTTCATATGTTTTTGACTGCTTGTTCTTCTTATTTAAAACAAAGCTAAGTTACATCCAACTTTCGCTTGTTTTGTCGTTATTATCCTTTTAATCGTTCTGGAGTTTGCTTTTATTCTCTTAAAACAATTCAACAGTTCTTAATTATTCTTAATTTTAGCTAAAATCAAAATATATATGTTTTGGATTTTACTTTATTTGTTCTAGTCTGCTGTTCTGAAGGGAAATTTGTGGGAAATTTTTTATAATACGTTGTGCTACCAAGTTATCAATACAATTAAATAAGAACAATTTGTCAAAACGGAATCTCATTGATTTTACTTGAATGCTTGCGCGTAGCAGGCAGCCACGTAAACCAAGAACAATTAAATACGACTGAAAAACAGAAGTAGCACTTAACTGCAACATAAATTTAAATGAAAATTAGCTGAATGAGCATTTAAATACGAAGGCCCTTAGAACTAGAAAAACTAGCAATTTTTATTTTTTTTTTGTAAATTGCTCAAGAAAAGTTCTTTGTTAAGAAACAACTATTGTCATGATTTTTTATATCTCAAAATGTCTAGCTTCCATTTCCATTTTAAAATTCTGCAATCGGTTAAAAATTGCAAAAGATACAGGCGACGCTGTATATGGAGTTTTTAGTGCCTTTAAATAAGTGAATATACACTCCGGATATGTAAGGACTTTTCCGAATTGCAAAGTGGCAATCAATAAATTTAACACTACCCTGAGGATTAAAATATGTACTCATTAATATACGCATTAACAACATTCATTGTATCCCATTTTTAACAAAAATAATGGCATAAGTTTAAATTTTTCATAAGCCCGAGGTGGCCCACTGAATATATAAAACACTAGCATCAGCGTTGTCAACGCGGTGCGTTTCGCACCATTTTTGGTGCTTTTTAAAATTTTTTGTGCGAAAAATTCCTTAGTTGGTGCGTGGTGCGCTTTTTTTTAAATTTCGGTGCGCTTTTTAATTTTTGGTGGCACCAAAGCAAATTCAACACAACTTTTTGTTTAAGTGTGAGAAAAATATCTTTGTACAATAAAATACAACTGTTTCAATACCATTTCATTCAACGTGCAAAACTTTTACAATCAAATTTACAGACCACCAACAAGTAATGATGTTTTAAGGTACGTTCACATTCATCAAATATTTGTCGAAAAAAACGTGACCGAGAGAGAAACTAATTATTTATTTCCTTTAATTCTAATATTTTTCTTAATTATGAGTTCGCATTTATTAAAAATTGTATAAAAATATATTTTTGTAGATAAATTAATTTTATTCTTTAACATAAAAACCAAGTTAGTTGACATTATCCTCAAGAAAAACTAGTGGTTACGTTTTTTTGGACAAATATTTAATAAATGTGAACGTAGCTTAAGACATACCAAATCACATGCACAAAGTAAAACGGTCTTGTTGTAGATAATTTGTATTATGTAAAGAAAAAGAAACATTTCATTATATGAAATTTGCTGTCCCTTTTATATTTTCATAGTACATAATTGTTTTTGTAGTAAAAGTGTCTGTTGTATTCTGTGGAGTCTGTTAAACAGCTTAACAAAAGCAAAGTATTTACATGATCATTGTTCGTTTTTTATAAAATGCGTTGGGTGGTGCAAAAAAAGTGTGAAACATTTATATAAAGTGCTATAAAAGTAAAATTAATAAAACGTCTGTTATTTAAAAGAGCTATTTAAAGTTAGTTGTTTATTTCCAATTATTTGTTTAGTTTTTTATTTTTGTTAAATTTTGGTTTTTTTTTTTTTTTAAAAAAAAAGGCTGAACTGTAAAAGACTGTGTTTTATTGTTATATTTTTAATTCAAAAGTATTATACTTTTTATGGAAAATGAATTCAATAAACATTTTAAATAAAAAAAATCTGAACTTGGTGCATTTTATTTTAAATGGTGCGTTTTTTTCTCCATTTTTGTGCGTTTTGAAATTTCAAAGTTGACAACGCTGACTAGCACCTCCCTCAATGATATTTGATTGGAATCCGTTGTTTATTTATTTTTTTTTTGCCCAAACCACCCACTGTTTTCATGTCATATAGTGCGATCAGTATTGTTTTGAACATCGTAGAAAATTATATTTTTCGTCATTAAAAATAATTTTAAATTAATACCCTTACGAAAGATTTTTCCTCGTGCGGCAGCTCTTAAAAAAAACTCAAAGCCTTTAGTGTGTGCAATGTTTTTCTACAAAGACATCAAAGATTTTGTTTTAATGAATTTATTTATTAAAGTTTAATGCAAAATGGTTCACTGAAAGCATTCGTAAATCAGTTAATTGATTTAACGAACTGATACATTAGAAATTTTTCGTTGAAAAAAATTTTGGACTTTATTTCAGAAGAAAGAAGCAAAAAAGTTTATTGTTGAGTAATTTTTCCTTTTCTGTATAAATTCTTAAGCCCATTACATCTGCAACTCTCGAATGGTTTCTAAAAATTGGCCGGATGCGTAACTTTAATGAAATTCTACTAGAAGAAAACTTTATGAGCACACAACAAATAAATTAATATTTTAAGATGAAACATTAATCTCTTGTGCTTGAATGTACGGATGTGTGAATCATTAAAAACAAAATATGTATGTAGGTCAAAAGAGACACTAAAATATACAAAAATACTCCCGTCTGCAATGATATTCGTATAAAATAGAATTAGAATGAAATTTTCTTAAGATATAAATTTTCATTTTTCTCTCCATTTTCGGAGTATTGAGCGCAAAGGAAAAAAATAATATTTGAAACTACATTTGTATGAAAAAAACACACACAGAAACATACTTTTTGTTTTGTGTGAAAATGAGTATGCAGCAGCACACGGTTGAATATTGATAAAATAAATAAAAATCGTAACTATCATGATGGTTTTTGCATGAACAGAATACTTTAAAAAAAATTCATTTAAAATGTTTTGCTTAGTTTTAATTAAATTTGTGATGATATTTTTTGCAGAAGAAAAAACTAAAAGTTTTGAGACTTCACAAAATATTTGGCATAATTTGACATGATTATAATCACTCATATACATGCATATACATATTAATGTATGGATGTGTGTATATGTTTAATTCCTTAAATATCCTTTCTTGCATCAAAAACTAAATATTAAAAAACGTGTAATTTAACAACAATTTGTCGTTTTATATTTTAAACTGAAAAAAAACTCGTTCGATTTTTAATTTACTTTCACTTTATGTACATTTTGATTATTTTTTTTAATTTTCTGGTATTACTTTATTTATTTTTTTTTTTTCTCTTTTATTATTGTTACATTTCTTTTTTTTTTGTCTTTCTTAAACTCTTCGATTACGTTTAAACCGTTTTGTTGCCGTTTTTCAAAGTTTAACCGTTTAAAGCTCCAGTTGTACTGATGCTGTAGTTCTCGCCAACGTTTTTGCAGCCTCCTCCTTGGTATGAAATATTTTTGTATCCTTATGTAGGATATGAATTTTAGTTTAAGTATGTATGTATGTATGGACTACTCTGCTCGGCTCTCATTTCATTATGTTCCACACTCATTTCTATGTGGAACATTTTAGTTGCGCAATATCCGACATTCAATTTTTTGTTGCATATTTTTGGGTATAAATTTTATTTCAAGAAGTTCGAGCTTAGAAAACGGGATATAAATTTTTATACTACTAGTCTTTAGCGCTTGAGTATGATTAAGCTAATTTGTTGTTGTTCTTGAAAGGTGCCAAAATCTTATCAAGGCCAGCACCAGCGTTACCATTTGTCAAGTTTTCCCTTTTTTTTGCAAGTTTTTTGAGATGCCAAAAAGTTTTAAATTTATTGGGTAAAAAAACAAGTTTTTTGAAAATAAGTAGTTTTGTAAAGTTTTTTATAAATACATAATTAAACTGTTGCAGTATATTGGATGAAAATATTAAGTGATGTTTGTATGCAATGAAACGATTATATATTTTCTCACTCCCTTATTACTGCAACAGTGTCTACTTGTGTTTACTTCCTCTTAAGTACAACTATGCCGTTTTTATACATTGACAATTTGTAGCTAACTTTTTGCAGTTAGTGTTTGTGGTGCAAAAGAAATTATTATGTTATGTTTTTGATTTTAATCGTTTTTATATTATATGATGATTTATAAAATAAATCAAATTTTTATATTTTTAAATAAAACGAATTCCAAATACATTTTTGTGTTTTCTTTTAAAATTTTGGTACTTTTGAAGAAAAAAAGTTTTGTTTTCAGATATAAGAAGTTTTTTTAAAAAAATATATGGTAACGCTGGCCCACACTAATACTAGAATCCAAAACAAATTGTGAAATAAATGCTTAAACCCTACAAGCATTTTTTGAAAAAATTGATCATATTCGAGTCATTTATGACTCCTCTGCGCGATTAAAATAAGCATATATGAGCTCATTTTCTGATCATAAATGTTTGTTTCCTCGGGAGAAAATGGTACCCTACCCGCGACTCTTCTTGGGGAGTCATTTATTACCCGATTTTCTGATCAGTTTCGAGTCATTTATGACTCATATTTTTAATGATTTGCGAGTCTTTTTCGAGTCATATTTTAGTCGTATTTCTGATTGTTTGCGAGTCTTTTTCGAGTCATTTTTTAGTCGTATTTCTAATCGTTTGCGAATCATTTATGAGTCGTTTTTTAGTCGTATTTCTGATCGTTTACGAGACATTTTTGACTCTTTTTTTCAGTCATATTTGTAATCGATTACGAAAGAAATATTTTGTCGATTTAAATTATCAATTACTTCAGTTTATTAAAATTATATAAATTCATTTATTATTAAATTATAAAATAAATTAAATTATATAAATTAAATTATTATTAAATTTTATAATAAATAATAATATAAAAATGTTTAGTAAAAAAAATAACAGTAAAAGAAAGGAATTGAATTTATAAAGAAAGTAATAATAATATGTAGCGGTATTCATAATTCGTCGTAAATTTTGTATAGTGTGTAATTATAACAGAATAGTGTTAGAAAAAAGTTTACACACCCGGTAGGCTTATTTTACAATTTGTTTTGTATTTTCAATTCGTATTTTTGAGAAACAAACCGTCACGTGTTCGTCTTCGTTGGTTCGAAAATTGACGTTGAGTTATGTGACCATGTTTTGCACTCTGTTATCAAAAAACAATTCAGTTATTTTAACAAGTTAAATAAAAACAATTATTTTTATTACCTTCTGCAAACCTGATGGTCCTTTTGGGAAATTCTGTTGCATAGAATTTTTTTAATTTTTTTCAACTTTTAAGAAAATAACACAAATAAATATGAAGTACATGTACATATGTATACCTTTTTTGAAATTAGCTCTGCTTTAGCACTCTTAGGTTATTTATTGTATTTAAAAGGAATTCGTATTAGGTCATTTGTTAACACTAAAATACCCAGATTTTGGCCAACTTCTAAAGCATTTCGAATGTTCTGTTCAATATTTTCATAACGCTCTTAAGGATTTTCTGATGACAAAATATATTTGATTTGTTCACTAACATTGTCATTTAGTATCACCTGAGTTTTAAAATACGAGTAATTTACATGAGTATGTACATATGTAAGTATGTACATGTGAAAAAGTTCTTACACAATTCTGGCTTTTGGTTAATCGTCTCCAATATGTATGGAAATAGTAAAGAGCCCATGGTATCCTTTCTTAAATTTGTCATTTTAAAATATCTTACAAAAAATTTTAATTAATTCTTACAAGAAATTTAAAAATAAAATTTTATCGGTCTGAAGCAAAATTAAATTTAAAATTAATTAAATTAAAATGACAAGAAAATCCGAAAATTTATTGAAACTCTTTTTCGTTTAATACAAATAAAAATAACTGAATTAGAATCAGTTTTTCATCATCTAGATGAGCAAAATATTATTCATAAATAACTTCAAAACAGTCATATTTCAAACACCTGCATGATCCATTTTCGACTGACTGTGTAAACGCTCAATCAACTTGCAAGACTTTTGGCTATAATTTCGACATTTTCGTTGATAATACGTATACACTACTTGCAAGTAATTACTTACATGTGTAAATGCAGGGTTAGATAAACAATTTATTTTCTTTTTATTTTTCTGTTTAAAAAATATATAAAATTAAATTAAAGTTTGGCAACATTGTTTAGACAATGAGCGTCGAGAAACCTGAGAGCATGAGAAAAACCCGACGAGAAAATAAATACTACGTCGCGACTGCTTTTTCCGGCAAACTTTTATGTCAAATTGCATAAATAAATATTTTAACCACAATTCTGTTTGATCATTAAATCCATTTTTATTCGACCCAGTTTTAACTAAGCCCTCTTCCAGTTCATTCAGGCTCTCGGACGAATATAGCATGCTACAACTGGCTGTGGTTTTACCGGATATCAAACAGAGTTATCCACCCCTATCGAGAATATTATGTGAGTAAGATCTTTGGGAGAAAAATTGTATTCCCATCCCCAACAAATTGCTATCGCGAATATTTTGGGAGTTTAAGTCTCTATTGTGAATTACTTGGGAATAAAAATTTTTATTTTGAATTGTTTGTTTTGATTTAACAAATAATTTTTGCGGGATTTATTTTGTGGTGTATGAATAAAAGAAATTAAAGCTAATAAGGTAAAAATTATGAATAGCGTTTATTTGCGTTTTCTGTTGCTGGAAAAGGATAATCAATCCATAGAACGACTGCAGCGAAGACAAATACGTGATGAATCTGATCCGCTTTGTTTTGTTGCGGTTTTTTTTGTTTTCAGTCAGTTGTTTTCTTATGTTCCGTTTTTGGTCGATCCACACCAATGCATGAAAAATTTAAGTTATGCTTATTAAACTAATAATTAACACCATTTACAAAAGCTTAACTCGTTTCAAAATTTACCCACGTCCTCTTTTTATGCTTTTGGAAACCTTTGCCATAGTCTTGATTCGCACATATTGCTGCAACCAGACAATTAATTTGTTCTTTATTAACACTCCTGTGTTAATAAATAAGAGAAAAAACTGATTACATGAAGTTCTGGATTAAAAAACAAATTCCTACTTACATTTTCACCTCTTGTTCCCACTTTCAATTGTTGTGAATTATTTTAGTCAAATGCTTCGCGGGAGTAAACATTTGCGATGCCATATTTGTAAGGTATGGGAATTCATTCGCAAAAAAAATCTATGGGAATCATTCACGATAGTAAAACAAAAAACTTGGGAGTTTTTGCATGGGAATGTTTATTCGCGATAGGGGTGATCCACACCATAACCGGCAATAGGGTATTTTAAGGTGTGTATACCACCTACAGTCTAATGGCGTTTTCTTTTCTGAAAAAAGTGTTCCATTTATGCTACATTCTTTAATTTTCGTGATCCATTCTAAAAAATATGTAACATATTTAAAAGCGATTTCGTTCCTTTCTAATTATGTTGCACCAATAAATGGCAAAATATGCAACATATTTTGCCCTCAACTATCAGGTCGGGGTGAGATACTGCCCATTTTTACAACTTTGTTTAGTATATTTTTATACAAGTAAGAACTTGTATTTTTGTCATTCTACTTACTTAAGCGAAAAAACTTATAATTAAAACGATATTAATTAATTAATGTTAAGTAATGTTAAGCCTCAAATATTTTGTACCATTGTGGCAATAAAAAATGTACCACTTTTTAAAGGTAGGTGCAAACTGTAAAAAGTGTTACACATTGAAAGGGCAACATTTTTGTTCAGAAAAGAAAACACCATAAAATGCGCTTACGCAACCTTGTGGCTGCATTCACAGGACACTGCATCTTCGGTACCCACGCTAGACGCAAGGGTCTACCATATAATGATTATTGCTCCAGCTGTGCCTCTATCTAGCTCTGGGAATCAGCACCTTCGCTTTGTAGGTAATAGATCTTTCAGTACCCTCTGCGAGGACTCTGAAAGGACTAAAAGTATGAGTGTATGTTAAATAAATTTAAAAAAATACTAGTACAAAAATAAAAAGTACAAAAACTACCACTTTTCCCTTTTTACCCTTTAAAAAGCATCCTATATTTTAATATGGGTCACATGCTATCTATCTACCAAATTCCATCCAAATATGTAAATTGAGCGGTTTATGCAAGTACCCAAACAAACAAACTCTCATATTTTATTTATTTTATTCAGAAAAGTAATACAAGATGCATTTTGGCCTCTGCACTGGTACTTTTCGTGCAGACTTTTTCGGAAAGCACAAAACAACCATACATATTTATAATATTATTATTATAAAATAATTAAATTTAAATTTTTCCAAACGAAACGTTGGATAAATGTAAAATAAAATTGATAAAATTCGTTTTATTTTATTTAGGTATATTTGGAAAAAAATAGTTGACCATAAATAGCCCGCATTAATTAATAAATTTTTTCGTCGAATATGTACATATCTCGTAAGCTGTAAGCCTAAACTTATTTGTACGTTTTGGATAGGGAAATCTACTACCAAAATTTTCCGTTTTATCAGATGAAAAATATCAGGTTGGCATACATATGTTTGAAATTTTTATAAGCCAGTTTGGGGTCTCGTAGCTCCGCTTCTGCTAAAGAAATAAATGTATGAAATTTCATTGTAATCGGACTGCCCGTTCAGAAACTACATACATATATATCTTGTTTTTATAAAATATCCCAGTGTGCAGCGCCACTGAACATACTCCACATCTGACCAATCATCTGTGTTCGTGAAGATTTATTTTTTATAATAATTTTGCAAATTTAAACTCCAAGAAAAATAGAATCCTTAAAATGTTCCGAAACATAGTGGTCGGTATTTCCGGTGGTATTGACAGTGCAGTTAGTGCTTTTTTGCTGAAAGAGCGGGGTATAAATTGTTTGGTTCCTAAATTATTATATTGCAACTTTTAACAAGTTACTTGCAACTTGCAGGCTTTAATGTTTTGGGTGTATTTATGAAAAATTGGGATGAGTTTGATGAAATGGGACGTTGTACAGGCGAACAGGACTTATTAGATGCGGAATACACTTGCAATAAATTAAATATTGAATTACGACATGTTAATTATGTTAAAGACTATTGGAATTCTGTGTTTACGTAAGTTTTGCTGCATTTTGTCGCCAACTGAACTGTTTGTTATTTTTTTTATTTCTATGTACTTTCTAGTAATTTTCTTGATGATTATCAAAACGGTTTAACACCGAATCCGGACATACTTTGTAACAAACATATTAAATTTGACTTGTTTTATAATCATGCTATAGAAAATTTAGGCTTTGATGGCATCGCTACGGGTCATTATGCAAAAACTAATTTCGGTCCTTTTTTGGAAAACTATCAAGAAAATAAAGGTAAATACATACATACATCGTACAATTAAATCGTAAATATATTCATGCATATCGAAGTTCGACTAAAATGTTTATACCGACATACATATGTAGATGTTAATTTGCTAATTCCAATGGATAAATTTAAAGATCAAACTTTCTTCCTATCGAGCGTCAAAAGAAACTCCCTGAAAAGGACAATGTTTCCCCTAAGTAATATATTAAAAAGCGAAGTAAAGCTAAAGGCTAAACAAATTGGCTTAGAACGTCTAACACGAAAGAAGGAAAGTACGGGGATTTGTTTTGTTGGTAAAAAAAATTTTAAAGACTTTATAAAAGAGGTAGTTCTCATATTCTTAAAGATATGGTTGTGAATTATATTATTACTAAATTCCATTATTATTTATTTAGTATATAACATCAAAACCGGGCCAGTTTGTAGATGTAGATACTAGTCAAGTGGTCGGTCAACATCAAGGCGTACATCAGTGGACAATCGGACAGCGTTGTCGTTTACACTCCTTTCTTAATCCATATTTTGTGGCGCAGAAAGATGTAAGCACAAACACAATCTACGTTGCGTCTGGTCATGACCATGTAGCCTTGTTTTGTGATGAAATACTTACAAATAACGCAAATTGGCTGTGTCGAGATCCTTTTGAAGATCCCGACAGTGTACTGAAATGTCGATTTCGTTTTCAACACACAAAACCGTTAGTGAAATGTAGAGTTTACAAAAAATCCATAAAGCACCAAGACGAATATATTGTGGTACTAGATAAACCACTGAGAGCTCTTACTCCCGGTCAATATGCCGTTTTTTACAGCGATAACGAGTGTTTGGGATCAGCGCGCATTGTTACCACGGCAAATATAAAAGCTATGGATTTAATTAGTAATATTTCACAAGGCTTATGACATCGGAGGAAGACTATAAATTGATAAAACACTTGTTCCTATAAAATTTTAAACAGAGATGAAATAAAAAAATACACAATTTGTGTGAAACCAACAAACGAACCCAAGTCATGGTGATATTTTCTAGTACTCACAATATTTGCAAGAAGATCCAATTAAATGAGACTGTATATTAAACATATTACAGAATATGTATGTTATATGTATGTACTTATATTTTATTAATTTAGATTGAACACTTATTTATACTTATGTCTACCTTGGTTACTTATTAATAAAAATACAAGCGAATTAAGAATTTCTATTATATGCGTAAAAACAAGTTCGTAGAAGATGATCTAATATATATTATGTATATATATATATAAATTATGTATGTACATGAAAGAATTTGTTTCCCAATTATCTGAAAGTGTATTTGTTTCTCTACTTTGTTTTATTCGAATTTTGTAAAAAGTTATCATTCGAAATATTAAGTTGGTCAACATCGCTTTTACTGGGTACTTTTTCTTTTTTTAAGTTTTTTTTTCAATAGCTTTACCTTTTTTCTCAAACTTTCATATTTCGCTTTTAAATTACGGTTTCGTTTTATTGAAACTTTATATTTATTTAAAATGTTAAAGTATTTCTTTTGATAAAAGTCTTCATATATTGATCTCCCGCGCTCAAGTGAATCGATATCTTTATAAGAAATAAATTCCAAATCATCATCATTTTCAGACAAATTTTCCTGTTTAATACTTTTGATCTCGGCAACGTCAGTTAAGTATAAACTTGGCATAGCACCTCGTCGTAAATATCTTTTTCCAATGCAATCCGGCATAAAATGCCTACTACACAGATGTAATGAAGATGTTGTTCTTTTCACAATGTCCTTTTCTAGGTTGCACTTTTTTACCCATTCTTCAAATAATGGTTCGTCTGCCTTTGGAAAACGAAAGATTTTTATGCCAGGATAGAGTCTTTTAGATTGTCTACAATGCGGCAAGGAGCATTTGATGCCTGATGCTTTCTTCTTTACACCACTTTTGGATTTGACTTCCATTTCAATTACTAATGTGGAATACGATGTCGCTAGATTTATTTAAATTTTACAAACACAACATAGTAGAAGTTTTATCATTGTTCTTCCCGTCAATTTTAATTACTTTGGCGGAATTTCCAAAAATCCATCTTTTGTATGCGTCGCAGTCTCCATAAAAAAGTCAGCTGTTATCATAGTTAAGGACGACAATTGACATTTGGGGTATTCACACTGTAGTCATAAAGACATATGTATGCCATGAAATAATAGCACAGCAAAATATGACAAGTGCGAACATTCCATCATAATTTAGTGTGTTATCTCATAATTTTCCAGCTGATAAAAACAAAAACATTTAAAAATACCATTTCATATCAAAATGCCAAAATCAAGTGATCCGAGTTCTTAGTAAAGAAAATAACTTACCTTCTAAAATTTCCATTATCAATTGAAATTTTCAAATTGTGTTGTATCCATACGAACTTGCTGAAATAAATATAAACAAAAACAGTTGTTGCCGGTAACATGAGCTGAACTATTTTTTTTTTTTTTTTTTTTGACGGCGCACTGTGTTGCGGCTAGTGGAAAAGTAACTTTTTTCCGATTATTTTTTTCAGTGTTTTTAATGATGCAATTTTGTCACAGACATTCCAAGTAAACAAAAAACACATAAAGCTTATTTTTATGTTGGCCCGTTGATTTTTAATTGATTTTAGAAGTCAAATATACAAAATTTTCACGAAAAGAGGGGATTTCAGGGCTGTATTCAAACTGATCTCATTTGATTTTGGTGACAGATATTTTGATTCGGAGAAAAAATCTGCCTTCGGACAAGTATCTGCTGTAAAAAAAAGGAATGTTGTTTGAGACATTTTCATATGCACCTTTTTTAGAGCGAAACCCCGACTAAAGGTCCATTTTTCCTTAAAATTTGGGTTAGGTAAGCAATATCTAAAAAGTCCCAGAGAATCCCAGTTCCAAACCACTACAGAAATGTTACATAATTTGTTTTCAACGAACTGTGAAAAAATCAGTTGCCCATACCTGCCCTCCTGGGAGTTATAGCGATTTTAGTATATCACTCTCAGTATTTATTCCATAGAAATGTGTTATAAAATAGTATCTTCAAAGTTTTTTTTTATTCTACATCTATTCTAGCACTCCACAAAAATGAGCATAACTCTCTTAAAACTGAAGCTATTGACTTCAAACCGGTATCAAATTAAAGCTTTTATTGCCACCTTTCAAATAAGAAATGAAATAGATTTTGGTTTTATATAAAATTTCAGAGTTATTCAACAAATATCGAAAAATCATGAAAATTTGACGTTTATAATTCTTGTTCGGACCACCCTATAATTTATTTTAAAAACTAATCATAGGGTATTTATCAGAAATAAAAAAAGAATTAAAATAAATTTTTTTTTTTAAATTTTTCGAACAATTTTTTTTTTATTTTTGACTTTTGTTGAAAATTTGACCCAACAATTTTTTTCGGTGTAAATTTTTTTTTCACTCATTCTGTTTGGGATTTCATTCTGACCAATCTGTAGAAGTTTCTCATCGATACAATTAAAATTACAGTTTAGGCAATATGATTTCCAAAAAAATTCCGGTTTCGCAAGTTAAAAAACGTTCACAAGCTGCCAGGCAGATCACTTAAACAAACACATATTTTTTTTATTTATATAAGCACAGCTGACTGAGCTCGATATATAGCAAATTTTCATAAAAACTGATACACTTTAAATGAATAAATAAATAATGGTTACAGCTTGGTAGGCGTACGTAAGAAAATGTTTTAAATTTGTTGGTGTATTTTGACATGAAGCGAGTGCTTTATACTAGAGATGTGCAAATGTCGTGAATTGTTCGTGTCACGCGTGACTCACGCGTGAATCACGTGATTCGTGATTACAAATTGATAAAATCACGCGTGCGTGCGTAATCGTGATTCAGAGATATAATACCGTGCGTGATCGTGCGTGATTTTTTAATATAATTTTTACGCACTCAAAACAATTCTCTTTGTTAAGCTTTTTCTTCTTTTGAATTTTTGATCTTTGCTAAAATTACATCCATTCATATATGTATACATATGTATGTATGTAATTACGTACATATATATGATTATGGATTCATACATTAAAATCTCCGATACATATGCAGACATTCGAGTGCAGATGAATACATATCCATGTACGTTGTGCATACACACACCTTTGGAAATCTTGCGTTAACCTAAACCTAATAACACTAGTACTCCTTTTGAATTCCTTTACATAAGTATAAGTAATAAATTTAAATTGGCAAACAGTGATATATTTTTAATATTAAGTTTATCCTTTGTAATGCTAATTTTTCGAGCATTTCCTGAATTTTTTTTTGTTTAATTGATAATCTTGAAGTAAATAAAGAAATTAATTACAAAATAAAATTTTTTATCATATGCTAAATCTTTTATTGCAAAATTTGTATTTCATCGTGCGCGTGCGTGCAAAATTATTCCGTTCGTGCGTGAAAATACGTGATTAAAAATATTGTGTTCGTGAGCGTGCGTGATCGTGAAAGTTTTAAATCATGTCGTGCGTGAGCGTGCGTGAAAAATATTTATGTTTCGTGATCGTGCGTGATCGTGAGCGTACTTTTACTCACGCGCACACCTCTACTTTATACCAACAAAATACATGTTGTCGAGCTGCGCATACCTGGTACTTTTTGCCTTGGTAGTAGCGGCTTGTAAATATTATCGCCGGCTCGATTAGAGTTTGAGCAGCTCGACTAAAGTTTCTAATGTTATTTTATAACAAACCATGCTTGAAGCACAACAATTTTTTTTAAACTATTGTAAAATAAAACACATTGACAAATTGAATAATATGACTACAGTGTGAACACCGCAATTATATTGTCAATGTTATCGATAAATACTTGTTTGCTTGTGGATAACATTTTTCTATTTTTACTGGATTTAAACTAGATATGTACATATGTTTCCGCACTATTTTTTAATGAAACTAAATAAATGCAGTGATGAAATATAATTGTGTACATAGTATATCATTACCATAATATAGAAAGGTCCTACCTCATTTTTTTTTTTTTGTACAAATCACGTATTTTTGTTTATATTGATCGATAACTTGGAGGTTTCCCTATCGAAATGTGACAAATACGCGATTAGCAAAAAATTGTTACTACCTTTATATATTAAGGTAACGATGTACTTTTTTAATGAAAGAGTTTTCGTTATATAAAAATTGAAGGAAAATTTTATATGTATGCTATTTTTTATGTTTAATTAACAAATAATTTTCACTAAATTCTAAAATTTTTTAATCCTAAAACTTTTAGAAACAAGAATGTTTAATTTAGAAATTAGATTCGAAAAAAATATCGCCCTTATCCCGGTTGGCGTACTTACGTCAAAAGTTTGGCGCCAATCGCAATAAGGATGAACATTTAAAACAACAAATTTAAATTTTTTTAAAAGGTCTCTTAAGTAATTTAAATGTAAACTAGTCAGATTAAATAAATATTAAAACGGTTAAGCTTTTATAGGTTATTGAAAACTGTTATAGAAAATTCAAGTGATACTTTTGATTTTGAAGATTCCATTATGAATATTATTATACTAATTGTAAATAAAAAAATCTTAAAAACGAAAACTGGACATTAAATTACGTAAGAAGTACGGTCAACGCATCTAAAAATCGTGTTAAATCATTTTGTCGTATTTGTATTAGAGAACTTTCAAAATGGTCTTGTAAAATAGTAGCATTGCATTTTTGAGCTGCCTGCTCGAATGCTTTGCCAAAAAAATTCTTTGGCGAATCTTCTCTTACCGGAGGTATACCAACTAAAAGACACAGACCTCTCTCCACATCAATGGGACAGGTAGCGATCATAGGCAGTTCGGGTGCTTGCCGACTCCGTGAAACAGCAACGTGACCGTTTAAGATAAACTTTGCCAGCAAGCTTAAGCCGTACGGATAAGAGAAGTAGGTATTTTCCTCATTGAGGATATAGTAGAAAAATGAACCGGTTGAATGGACTTGATGGGCTTCTAAACTACTTTGTACTTGTTTGAAAATCGCCTGGTATAACAGTTTAGCGCCGTCTATGCCAGCAATTAAAATATTCTTATGATTACGTCCCAAGCCATCTAACGCCTCCAGGAAGCAATCCTCTGGTGTTTTGTCCTTTTTAATAGACTCCAAAATAGCCAACAAGGAATGGACATAATCAGCTGCCGAATAACGGTTACGATAACCATATTGTAGTGTAAAGGAACCGTAAATAACATCTGGTATATCATATTTTTCCGCACATCGCTCGACCATAGCAAAGAATTCGTGACGTAATTCCAAATCCATAGATGTAAAAGTTTGACGGGCATGTATTAAAGGCAATCCCATCTCCACTAATAATTCGTGTAATTTTTTCTCGCCCCTCAAAGTCCACAGACGTAGTTTACAAGCGACATACATAGAATATCTCATCGATTCTAAGACACTCCAATGACGATACAGAACTAAATGCAAATCATTTTCAAAATGTATCTTTGATACACTCAAATTACTCTGATCGTTGGTCTTATTTGTCAAACGAGATACGTGCGATTGAATATTATCGATTTCCAAAGTATATACACTGCTTTCAATTTTGCCTAAAATCAATTGTTCTGTAACGCCAACTATGGCCCACCACAATAGATCCATATTGTCCTTGGACAACTTCCAAGCCAATTCAAATATTGCCAAAGCAGAAGATCGTCCATAAAAGCTATATTGTGTGTATTCGAACATAATGCGATCGCGTTCATTTTCCCAAGCCCGCTTTTGGCGTTGTTTCGTGATACGCTGTTCATGTCTTTCCATTCTAGACAATTTCTTTGGACGTTCTGGCTTCGTATTAGCATTTTCATCATCCGATTCTCCGGCTCCGCTATCGTTGATTGCTTCACCCTCATCATCGTCGTCATCATTATCATCATCATCTTCTTCCGATTCGGATTCACAAAAAATTGTTTCAAACGTGGGTATGCTTTCTTCAGACGTTGGATCACCCAATATGCAAACCTAGTTAAAAGTAATAATAAGAACAATAAAACCAGCAAAATTATTTTTTTTTTAAATAGCTACAATGTTGGTAACTTCAACATGAAGAGTTTTCTAAGCAAATGGTTATCTAAAAATTAATAACAATATTTGTAGTATGTATCTGCAACACAGACAATACAGCAGGTTGTGAATTGTGCAAAATCGAAAACTATTTTTGTAATTTATTGTATCATTTTTGAAAATTTATATACATACATACACAATAATTTGAGGTCCTACAAGTACAAAAGGTTTTTTATGGTTTTATTTAAAAAAATAAACACGAAGAATAAATAGATGTAACAGAGATGAAGTACATATATTAGTTTACATTGTAGCTACCTGGCGATCGCTGTATATATTGCATACGTCCAGAGGTCGATGAGCGTCACAAATAAAAAAGATCACATCTTCTTCCGGCTGTAACAGTTCGACAATGTCCACACATCCACCACAGTTTAATAACAAAACAAATTTAACATCACCCTGATGCTCATTATACGCCCTTTGCAGGCCAGCTAAGCCCATAATGGGCACCACAGAATACAGCATGTGGTCATATTTAAATAAAGCTTGTAGAATTTTACTAGCACAAATTGCATCGATGTCATAATTAACAATAATTAAAATCCTTTTGCCAATTAATTTATTGTAGAAGTCTTGGCGCAAATCTTGAATAAACATATTTTTTTCCAAAATTTTCTAATTGACCAACTTTATGGATTCAATTTGATTTCGGAGCAATGCAGAAAAACACACTTGCTTTTATATTGATTGTTGATATGCATAGAAACTGTGATTATTAATAAATTATTATTTTCTTTACATTTTATTTAACGTTTATTAAATTATTTCAGCCAGAAATTTGTAAAATGTTTATGTTCAAACAACAAAAGGAAATTTTTCTCTTTTGACAGTATTGAAAAGTGATCCACAATGAGATTTTAAGCGGGAAAATGTATCTAATTAGGTACGTTCAGTGATTTTTTGAGCTGAAATGAGATAATACACTGAAAATATACATGAAAAGTGGATGTGTGATAATGATAGAAAAATACACATATGCATATAAAGTGTGCTCGATAATTTTTCGATATTACACCGCATTTACACATGCAAATAATATGTAAATACATATTATCAGTGAAAATGGCGAAGTAATAAGCTAATGAATTTCAGTCAAGTGAATTTACACTGCATTTACAACTGACAATGCTGACTTGACAAAAAAAAATACATATTAGTTTTAAAAATGGAGATACATAATTGTCTTCTTGACATACACCCGATTTATACGATGACTAAAAACGTTGACTAAAATTCATGATTTTTTTTTTTGTTGGCGTGCGGGGTTGAGAAGAAAAAGTGGTAGAAAAATAATCATGTTTTCTGTTTTTCATGAATTTTTCGGTATTACCCTTTACCTTTGTTTCGGTTTTTGTTATTATGTTTTATTCTTTTTCTACTTTCAAAGAAGATTGAGCGACTATACGCTAAAAACTGAACACTTCAAGAGAAATAAACCATGCTTAAAATCAATAGTATAAATGCAAGAGGACTTACGAAGATACTTTCAAATATAAGATGAAAAAATTCATGAATTTTTAATCATCGTATAAATCGGGTGATAGCTGTCACGACAATAGTTAGGAAAATTTATTAATAGGATATTAGCGCGGAGATAATATGTATGCTAAAAAAAAACATAAAGAAATCTCAATATTACCGTATCTTTCATTATAATAAGTATTTTCTATACCAATTTGTCTTCTGTTACTCGCCGTCTACATTAGCCATCGATTTGTTTGCACATGAACAAAGCGCCAGCAGAATAGCAGAACAAAATTTTTCATGTTTTTGTATGTGGGGAATATTAGTAAATGTTCATGTGCTGTTTTACCACAATTTTAAGGTGGAGTGGCAGAGACAGCAAACAGCTTTTGTTTGTTGTCTCGTTTTTTCATATTGGAAAATGACATTTGATGGTTGAACATGGTTGTACGAACAAATGTTCTGACAACGCTGTTTGACCATTAACAAAACATGAACAACAGTGGTCTACATTAGCTAAAATAATGTGCGAACAAGTATTTGTTCATTGGCCGAACAAATCGATGGCTAATGTACACTGCGAGTTATGCACAACATTTTAAATTATAGTCGGAAAACGTCAAATAACTGTCTCATTTCCTGTCATCATAATATTCAAGAAAGTCGTGAAGACAATTAAAAAATGCCTCTGTCAGGTGTAAAAACTGGGTTACTTACGGTTCAGAGTTACCAAGAACATTCGAATCTATACATACATCATGAGATTTATTTTGTATATTAATTTATCTAATATATTAAATTTATATAATATTAATGATTGAGTTATGAATTTTTATTCGAACTGAGTGATATTTAATCAAAGAAATTTTAATTTATCAAGATTATATAAGCCTATAATATATATGTTTGAAAAATTTTCTGCATGGCTCACAATTTCGAATAATTTTTTCTTTCGTACATATTACATTTAAAGCAAAAACAATTCTAAAAAAAAAGACATGTGGCACTCGGGGACTACCGCGGTAAAGCTATTGCATAGCATTTTTTATCAACTTATGCAATTATATTATTACGTTTTGTTTAATAACTCTGTTGTAGTTCTGGAAATACTGTATGTTAATAAAATCAAAATCAATAGCATACTTTAGGGGTTAACATACTATTTAAATACTTAAAAAAACAAAAGACTTAAGAAACAAACTTAGGGACAGGTTATTTCGTTGACAGGTTTTTACGTTTCAAAAACAAAAGACAGGTTTTTTTGATTCAAAAACAAAAGACTTAAGATACAAACTTAGTGACAGGTTTCTTCGTTTCAAAAAACAAAAGACTTAAGAAACAAACGTTTCAAAATTTCTTGATTAGGTCGCCTTAAAGCCCGCGATAGAAGCTATGCAATAGCTTAAAAATTTCTTTTAGTACATACATATATATATTTTTTATGCTCATATGCATTTCAAAGATTCTGCATAACTCTTACCTGATGAGCAAAACTTAAAAAACCGTTTGAAATGTTTGAAGCGCTTTGTCAGATGATTTTTTAAAGTTTTCTTTAGTTGACATTTGATAAAATTTCAACTATCCAATCTTATTAAACATTTTTTTTATCAGTAGATACTACGACTACTATAATCAAATATTAAACTAATCTAGTGTCCTTTTATTTTTTAATTTGAAGTTAATCGTTCGTATCATCATATTTAGTTATATGTGAGCTTTTTTATTTTGTAAGTCATAAAAAAAAGAAATATGTCTTATAAAGATTGGATCTCTCTGCCGTTTTGCACGTTTCGTTCGCTATTTCTAACTTTTGTGTTTTTAAATGTAACGGTACTTTAAATCGTATTTTGGCATTAATCGGTAACGGTAGTTACGTGTTAATTGCGTTTCAAAATGTAAGTTCAGTGTATTTTTCGATCACGATATTTAAAATTAGGGTTAATGAAGTGAGAAGGTCCAGTCTTTGTGAAAAGGGTGTTTTAATTTATTATTACAAAAAAGTGAATTAAAAAAGTAAAAATAAAATGTGCTAAAACTATGTTCTGTCACCCAATAATTACACAATTCCTTCACATCATACGCAAAGCAGAGCAATTGGTAAGTTTATTTTTCGCGTAATTTAAAAATAAATGTCGATATTTAATATTTACAGCAAACATAATGCTATGGGCTTGCGACATATTTGTGGAATAAATAAATAAATAAAATAATGCTAATATGGTTTGTAATAACGCTGTAGAAGACAACAAAAATTATTAGGTTCAAACCACTTATATTTGCACTAGAATATTCGTGCTTCGGCATTTCCATAAATTACACATTTGATTAATTTAATGTAAAATTAAAATTTTTCGCCGCCCCTTTTTAATCTGATAATTTTAAATATTTATAGTGAGCCTGGTTAGCAGTTTTATGAAAAAAATATCACAAACGCCGATTATCTTAAAAATAGGGTCTGATTTGTTTCAGTTGTAAAATAGAATATAGGATTGTTTTCTATATCGATAGTATTACGTGGTCATAAGGTTCGTCGCAACAAATTATCTTGCCTACCAATTATATACAATTACTGTTCGATAAAATGTAGCAATAAATTTGTTATACATAATATTATTTCAATCAATCGTCGCATATTTTTTCGAAAAGCCGGCATCATTACGTAAAAATATTTATCCAGCACTGAACGTACGCATAAAACCGCCAAAAATATTAGTCAGCTGTTCTTACAAATTTTATTGATATGCAACAAGTTCTAATTTATTGTCGAGTATATAAAAAGTTTATTTAAAAATGGATTTTGACCTATTTGAGCCAGATGAAGATGACGAAATGTTGTTATCCACACAGATTATTCACCCAACACAATTTCCTAACGAAACCGAAATCGGCGGTATTATACCTGAGTTTCAGTGTCAGGGAGAGGATTCCTTAAACGCACAGTTCTCCGTGGATAGTTTTATTAAGAATTCATTTCTGCTTGGTAATAAAACTAAAGCAGTCGAAGAAGTTAAATTGACATGCTATGAATTTCAAAGTCAAGATATGGATGAAAAGTCGGTAGCTTGCTTTGTTTTTGGTGAGGCTTGGTAGGAATTCTCGTGTTAGCTTTTTATATACTCTACAACTTTATTTTTCTACAGCATGAATTTACAATATTTGCTAGCAAGTATTCAGGAACCAATGATATCAGATTTTGAAGACGAAGTATCCTTTCATAGTAGGCGACGTCACATTACTTTGCTTTTACATGTTATTCTGCAAACTACCAAACCAGAAAAATGGATTTTTATTGAACCACACCTTATACGTTTTCGATCCCTTATGAATAATTGCATACAAACTGAAACGTGGAAAATGATTTACTTTGCCAATAGTTGCAAAGGCAACGAATGTAATATACCAGCATACCATTTATTACACGGCTTACTCGAATGGAAACTATTGGATTTATGTATTTTAAATAAATACGATATCAATGTTAAAACTAATTTAGAAGATGCTACAAAACCCCCCAATTCTGTTATAATAAATCAATGTGAAAGAATATTTAGTGACCTGTTGATTAGCTCAATATTTGTTTATGCCAAAAAACGATCTGCAGAATTGTTGTATTCTTCGCCATTTACGTGTACCTGCGTCAAAGAGATGTGGTTACTTTTACAATTTGCTTTACAAAAATGGTCTTTAAAAGGAGTTTCTGACGAGGAAAGAATAACATTTTGGGCTTTATTCAATAAATCTATAGAAGGCATTAAAATAAAACTCGGTAAGCACAATTAAATTTTTGATACCTATATCAATTTTGTTTGAATCTAATTATCAAAGATGAACTTTTAAATCAAAAAGTTTTCAAGATTTAGTATTCACGAGCTAGTACAATTCTGTTCCTCATTTCTGTAACTTGTGAAAAGTTTTCTCATCGAGAAAATATGTGAAATTATATATACCACTCGATTTTTTGTTCGATGAATCACATAATATTCGTAGGATTTTTTGCGAGCCACGCTGCAAACCTAATAAAAGTACGAAAATTAAAATTTTTTCATAGAATGATAATAAACTTTTCGATGCAAGAAACTTTCACATAAGTTACAGAAACTAAGCACTGATCAGCTCGAAATTCTGTATTTCTAGAGTAAAGCAGCAATTTAAAATTAAAAAAAATATATGTATATACATATATCTTGTAAATAAATACTTGTTTGCTTGTGGATAACATTTTTCTATTTTTACTGGATTTAAACTAGATATGTACATATGTTTCCGCACTATTTTTTAATGAAACTAAATAAATGCAGTGATGAAATATAATTGTGTACATAGTATATCATTACCATAATATAGAAAGGTCCTACCTCATTTTTTTTTTTTTGTACAAATCACGTATTTTTGTTTATATTGATCGATAACTTGGAGGTTTCCCTATCGAAATGTGACAAATACGCGATTAGCAAAAAATTGTTACTACCTTTATATATTAAGGTAACGATGTACTTTTTTAATGAAAGAGTTTTCGTTATATAAAAATTGAAGGAAAATTTTATATGTATGCTATTTTTTATGTTTAATTAACAAATAATTTTCACTAAATTCTAAAATTTTTTAATCCTAAAACTTTTAGAAACAAGAATGTTTAATTTAGAAATTAGATTCGAAAAAAATATCGCCCTTATCCCGGTTGGCGTACTTACGTCAAAAGTTTGGCGCCAATCGCAATAAGGATGAACATTTAAAACAACAAATTTAAATTTTTTTAAAAGGTCTCTTAAGTAATTTAAATGTAAACTAGTCAGATTAAATAAATATTAAAACGGTTAAGCTTTTATAGGTTATTGAAAACTGTTATAGAAAATTCAAGTGATACTTTTGATTTTGAAGATTCCATTATGAATATTATTATACTAATTGTAAATAAAAAAATCTTAAAAACGAAAACTGGACATTAAATTACGTAAGAAGTACGGTCAACGCATCTAAAAATCGTGTTAAATCATTTTGTCGTATTTGTATTAGAGAACTTTCAAAATGGTCTTGTAAAATAGTAGCATTGCATTTTTGAGCTGCCTGCTCGAATGCTTTGCCAAAAAAATTCTTTGGCGAATCTTCTCTTACCGGAGGTATACCAACTAAAAGACACAGACCTCTCTCCACATCAATGGGACAGGTAGCGATCATAGGCAGTTCGGGTGCTTGCCGACTCCGTGAAACAGCAACGTGACCGTTTAAGATAAACTTTGCCAGCAAGCTTAAGCCGTACGGATAAGAGAAGTAGGTATTTTCCTCATTGAGGATATAGTAGAAAAATGAACCGGTTGAATGGACTTGATGGGCTTCTAAACTACTTTGTACTTGTTTGAAAATCGCCTGGTATAACAGTTTAGCGCCGTCTATGCCAGCAATTAAAATATTCTTATGATTACGTCCCAAGCCATCTAACGCCTCCAGGAAGCAATCCTCTGGTGTTTTGTCCTTTTTAATAGACTCCAAAATAGCCAACAAGGAATGGACATAATCAGCTGCCGAATAACGGTTACGATAACCATATTGTAGTGTAAAGGAACCGTAAATAACATCTGGTATATCATATTTTTCCGCACATCGCTCGACCATAGCAAAGAATTCGTGACGTAATTCCAAATCCATAGATGTAAAAGTTTGACGGGCATGTATTAAAGGCAATCCCATCTCCACTAATAATTCGTGTAATTTTTTCTCGCCCCTCAAAGTCCACAGACGTAGTTTACAAGCGACATACATAGAATATCTCATCGATTCTAAGACACTCCAATGACGATACAGAACTAAATGCAAATCATTTTCAAAATGTATCTTTGATACACTCAAATTACTCTGATCGTTGGTCTTATTTGTCAAACGAGATACGTGCGATTGAATATTATCGATTTCCAAAGTATATACACTGCTTTCAATTTTGCCTAAAATCAATTGTTCTGTAACGCCAACTATGGCCCACCACAATAGATCCATATTGTCCTTGGACAACTTCCAAGCCAATTCAAATATTGCCAAAGCAGAAGATCGTCCATAAAAGCTATATTGTGTGTATTCGAACATAATGCGATCGCGTTCATTTTCCCAAGCCCGCTTTTGGCGTTGTTTCGTGATACGCTGTTCATGTCTTTCCATTCTAGACAATTTCTTTGGACGTTCTGGCTTCGTATTAGCATTTTCATCATCCGATTCTCCGGCTCCGCTATCGTTGATTGCTTCACCCTCATCATCGTCGTCATCATTATCATCATCATCTTCTTCCGATTCGGATTCACAAAAAATTGTTTCAAACGTGGGTATGCTTTCTTCAGACGTTGGATCACCCAATATGCAAACCTAGTTAAAAGTAATAATAAGAACAATAAAACCAGCAAAATTATTTTTTTTTTAAATAGCTACAATGTTGGTAACTTCAACATGAAGAGTTTTCTAAGCAAATGGTTATCTAAAAATTAATAACAATATTTGTAGTATGTATCTGCAACACAGACAATACAGCAGGTTGTGAATTGTGCAAAATCGAAAACTATTTTTGTAATTTATTGTATCATTTTTGAAAATTTATATACATACATACACAATAATTTGAGGTCCTACAAGTACAAAAGGTTTTTTATGGTTTTATTTAAAAAAATAAACACGAAGAATAAATAGATGTAACAGAGATGAAGTACATATATTAGTTTACATTGTAGCTACCTGGCGATCGCTGTATATATTGCATACGTCCAGAGGTCGATGAGCGTCACAAATAAAAAAGATCACATCTTCTTCCGGCTGTAACAGTTCGACAATGTCCACACATCCACCACAGTTTAATAACAAAACAAATTTAACATCACCCTGATGCTCATTATACGCCCTTTGCAGGCCAGCTAAGCCCATAATGGGCACCACAGAATACAGCATGTGGTCATATTTAAATAAAGCTTGTAGAATTTTACTAGCACAAATTGCATCGATGTCATAATTAACAATAATTAAAATCCTTTTGCCAATTAATTTATTGTAGAAGTCTTGGCGCAAATCTTGAATAAACATATTTTTTTCCAAAATTTTCTAATTGACCAACTTTATGGATTCAATTTGATTTCGGAGCAATGCAGAAAAACACACTTGCTTTTATATTGATTGTTGATATGCATAGAAACTGTGATTATTAATAAATTATTATTTTCTTTACATTTTATTTAACGTTTATTAAATTATTTCAGCCAGAAATTTGTAAAATGTTTATGTTCAAACAACAAAAGGAAATTTTTCTCTTTTGACAGTATTGAAAAGTGATCCACAATGAGATTTTAAGCGGGAAAATGTATCTAATTAGGTACGTTCAGTGATTTTTTGAGCTGAAATGAGATAATACACTGAAAATATACATGAAAAGTGGATGTGTGATAATGATAGAAAAATACACATATGCATATAAAGTGTGCTCGATAATTTTTCGATATTACACCGCATTTACACATGCAAATAATATGTAAATACATATTATCAGTGAAAATGGCGAAGTAATAAGCTAATGAATTTCAGTCAAGTGAATTTACACTGCATTTACAACTGACAATGCTGACTTGACAAAAAAAAATACATATTAGTTTTAAAAATGGAGATACATAATTGTCTTCTTGACATACACCCGATTTATACGATGACTAAAAACGTTGACTAAAATTCATGATTTTTTTTTTTGTTGGCGTGCGGGGTTGAGAAGAAAAAGTGGTAGAAAAATAATCATGTTTTCTGTTTTTCATGAATTTTTCGGTATTACCCTTTACCTTTGTTTCGGTTTTTGTTATTATGTTTTATTCTTTTTCTACTTTCAAAGAAGATTGAGCGACTATACGCTAAAAACTGAACACTTCAAGAGAAATAAACCATGCTTAAAATCAATAGTATAAATGCAAGAGGACTTACGAAGATACTTTCAAATATAAGATGAAAAAATTCATGAATTTTTAATCATCGTATAAATCGGGTGATAGCTGTCACGACAATAGTTAGGAAAATTTATTAATAGGATATTAGCGCGGAGATAATATGTATGCTAAAAAAAAACATAAAGAAATCTCAATATTACCGTATCTTTCATTATAATAAGTATTTTCTATACCAATTTGTCTTCTGTTACTCGCCGTCTACATTAGCCATCGATTTGTTTGCACATGAACAAAGCGCCAGCAGAATAGCAGAACAAAATTTTTCATGTTTTTGTATGTGGGGAATATTAGTAAATGTTCATGTGCTGTTTTACCACAATTTTAAGGTGGAGTGGCAGAGACAGCAAACAGCTTTTGTTTGTTGTCTCGTTTTTTCATATTGGAAAATGACATTTGATGGTTGAACATGGTTGTACGAACAAATGTTCTGACAACGCTGTTTGACCATTAACAAAACATGAACAACAGTGGTCTACATTAGCTAAAATAATGTGCGAACAAGTATTTGTTCATTGGCCGAACAAATCGATGGCTAATGTACACTGCGAGTTATGCACAACATTTTAAATTATAGTCGGAAAACGTCAAATAACTGTCTCATTTCCTGTCATCATAATATTCAAGAAAGTCGTGAAGACAATTAAAAAATGCCTCTGTCAGGTGTAAAAACTGGGTTACTTACGGTTCAGAGTTACCAAGAACATTCGAATCTATACATACATCATGAGATTTATTTTGTATATTAATTTATCTAATATATTAAATTTATATAATATTAATGATTGAGTTATGAATTTTTATTCGAACTGAGTGATATTTAATCAAAGAAATTTTAATTTATCAAGATTATATAAGCCTATAATATATATGTTTGAAAAATTTTCTGCATGGCTCACAATTTCGAATAATTTTTTCTTTCGTACATATTACATTTAAAGCAAAAACAATTCTAAAAAAAAAGACATGTGGCACTCGGGGACTACCGCGGTAAAGCTATTGCATAGCATTTTTTATCAACTTATGCAATTATATTATTACGTTTTGTTTAATAACTCTGTTGTAGTTCTGGAAATACTGTATGTTAATAAAATCAAAATCAATAGCATACTTTAGGGGTTAACATACTATTTAAATACTTAAAAAAACAAAAGACTTAAGAAACAAACTTAGGGACAGGTTATTTCGTTGACAGGTTTTTACGTTTCAAAAACAAAAGACAGGTTTTTTTGATTCAAAAACAAAAGACTTAAGATACAAACTTAGTGACAGGTTTCTTCGTTTCAAAAAACAAAAGACTTAAGAAACAAACGTTTCAAAATTTCTTGATTAGGTCGCCTTAAAGCCCGCGATAGAAGCTATGCAATAGCTTAAAAATTTCTTTTAGTACATACATATATATATTTTTTATGCTCATATGCATTTCAAAGATTCTGCATAACTCTTACCTGATGAGCAAAACTTAAAAAACCGTTTGAAATGTTTGAAGCGCTTTGTCAGATGATTTTTTAAAGTTTTCTTTAGTTGACATTTGATAAAATTTCAACTATCCAATCTTATTAAACATTTTTTTTATCAGTAGATACTACGACTACTATAATCAAATATTAAACTAATCTAGTGTCCTTTTATTTTTTAATTTGAAGTTAATCGTTCGTATCATCATATTTAGTTATATGTGAGCTTTTTTATTTTGTAAGTCATAAAAAAAAGAAATATGTCTTATAAAGATTGGATCTCTCTGCCGTTTTGCACGTTTCGTTCGCTATTTCTAACTTTTGTGTTTTTAAATGTAACGGTACTTTAAATCGTATTTTGGCATTAATCGGTAACGGTAGTTACGTGTTAATTGCGTTTCAAAATGTAAGTTCAGTGTATTTTTCGATCACGATATTTAAAATTAGGGTTAATGAAGTGAGAAGGTCCAGTCTTTGTGAAAAGGGTGTTTTAATTTATTATTACAAAAAAGTGAATTAAAAAAGTAAAAATAAAATGTGCTAAAACTATGTTCTGTCACCCAATAATTACACAATTCCTTCACATCATACGCAAAGCAGAGCAATTGGTAAGTTTATTTTTCGCGTAATTTAAAAATAAATGTCGATATTTAATATTTACAGCAAACATAATGCTATGGGCTTGCGACATATTTGTGGAATAAATAAATAAATAAAATAATGCTAATATGGTTTGTAATAACGCTGTAGAAGACAACAAAAATTATTAGGTTCAAACCACTTATATTTGCACTAGAATATTCGTGCTTCGGCATTTCCATAAATTACACATTTGATTAATTTAATGTAAAATTAAAATTTTTCGCCGCCCCTTTTTAATCTGATAATTTTAAATATTTATAGTGAGCCTGGTTAGCAGTTTTATGAAAAAAATATCACAAACGCCGATTATCTTAAAAATAGGGTCTGATTTGTTTCAGTTGTAAAATAGAATATAGGATTGTTTTCTATATCGATAGTATTACGTGGTCATAAGGTTCGTCGCAACAAATTATCTTGCCTACCAATTATATACAATTACTGTTCGATAAAATGTAGCAATAAATTTGTTATACATAATATTATTTCAATCAATCGTCGCATATTTTTTCGAAAAGCCGGCATCATTACGTAAAAATATTTATCCAGCACTGAACGTACGCATAAAACCGCCAAAAATATTAGTCAGCTGTTCTTACAAATTTTATTGATATGCAACAAGTTCTAATTTATTGTCGAGTATATAAAAAGTTTATTTAAAAATGGATTTTGACCTATTTGAGCCAGATGAAGATGACGAAATGTTGTTATCCACACAGATTATTCACCCAACACAATTTCCTAACGAAACCGAAATCGGCGGTATTATACCTGAGTTTCAGTGTCAGGGAGAGGATTCCTTAAACGCACAGTTCTCCGTGGATAGTTTTATTAAGAATTCATTTCTGCTTGGTAATAAAACTAAAGCAGTCGAAGAAGTTAAATTGACATGCTATGAATTTCAAAGTCAAGATATGGATGAAAAGTCGGTAGCTTGCTTTGTTTTTGGTGAGGCTTGGTAGGAATTCTCGTGTTAGCTTTTTATATACTCTACAACTTTATTTTTCTACAGCATGAATTTACAATATTTGCTAGCAAGTATTCAGGAACCAATGATATCAGATTTTGAAGACGAAGTATCCTTTCATAGTAGGCGACGTCACATTACTTTGCTTTTACATGTTATTCTGCAAACTACCAAACCAGAAAAATGGATTTTTATTGAACCACACCTTATACGTTTTCGATCCCTTATGAATAATTGCATACAAACTGAAACGTGGAAAATGATTTACTTTGCCAATAGTTGCAAAGGCAACGAATGTAATATACCAGCATACCATTTATTACACGGCTTACTCGAATGGAAACTATTGGATTTATGTATTTTAAATAAATACGATATCAATGTTAAAACTAATTTAGAAGATGCTACAAAACCCCCCAATTCTGTTATAATAAATCAATGTGAAAGAATATTTAGTGACCTGTTGATTAGCTCAATATTTGTTTATGCCAAAAAACGATCTGCAGAATTGTTGTATTCTTCGCCATTTACGTGTACCTGCGTCAAAGAGATGTGGTTACTTTTACAATTTGCTTTACAAAAATGGTCTTTAAAAGGAGTTTCTGACGAGGAAAGAATAACATTTTGGGCTTTATTCAATAAATCTATAGAAGGCATTAAAATAAAACTCGGTAAGCACAATTAAATTTTTGATACCTATATCAATTTTGTTTGAATCTAATTATCAAAGATGAACTTTTAAATCAAAAAGTTTTCAAGATTTAGTATTCACGAGCTAGTACAATTCTGTTCCTCATTTCTGTAACTTGTGAAAAGTTTTCTCATCGAGAAAATATGTGAAATTATATATACCACTCGATTTTTTGTTCGATGAATCACATAATATTCGTAGGATTTTTTGCGAGCCACGCTGCAAACCTAATAAAAGTACGAAAATTAAAATTTTTTCATAGAATGATAATAAACTTTTCGATGCAAGAAACTTTCACATAAGTTACAGAAACTAAGCACTGATCAGCTCGAAATTCTGTATTTCTAGAGTAAAGCAGCAATTTAAAATTAAAAAAAATATATGTATATACATATATCTTGTAAATTAAGTATTTGGGTAATTACAAATTTCGCATTTCGCTGTAGTATAATTTTCCATCAAATAAAAATTATTATTAATATATTTTGATATTTATTCAAGCTAAAGTTAAAATATTTCAAGCAACAAAGAAAAAAATTAATATCTAAGCATCCCGTTAGATTTCAACTACGCGGCTGAGTAGAACAAACGTTGTTTTCGGTAGAAGCCATTAAACCTCGACAGTATTCATGTGTAAATGCTTTTCACTAGTTGTTAGGTAGTTCTGTTGAACGTGACTACATATCCCATTTATATATTTCGAATGCAAATAAAATACGGGAATTCTCACTACTGAATTGATGTTAGCTGGTGACTTTTTATTTGTCATCATAAGTATATTAAACAGTACAGTGTTGCTAATGAATTATAGCCTACAATGCCCAATTTTTTTGGTTTGATATTTTTACTTAAGTATATTTTTTGATTAATGTTCGTTTGAACATATACATACATACATACATAAGTACATAGTTATGCATAATATTCAATTTACAGATTTTTTAAATATACAAACATACATACATACATATGTTCATATGTTTATCACTTCAATTTTACTGTTTTTCCTAGATGATTTTTCTCTAACTCCACTTGGTTATTATGAATTTTCCAATTGGATGCTACATTCCATAGTGCGTTTACACGGTTTTCGGTCAAACGGTCAGTACGAAGGACCAAATTATTCTAGAGCGTCTGGTGATGATACGGAAAATTTTGAATTTTGTGAGCGTATAACACAACAATTTCTTAATGCTGGCCCAAATGAGGAACAACTGCGCATCTTTATTGGTCTCTTAACACCCACAATTTTACAATGGTGGCAGCCGAAAGCCAATATTCCAATGATATTATGGGAGTATTTTCACAAAAAATTCAATTCATCATTTTATGTTGCGGGAGCACCAATAAGTAATTTGGCGGTATCATGTGGAAGTGGACGGGCATACATTGATAAATATCGCAACTTATTACTTAAAGTTCCAGATCCTAATCTAAGCAGTTATACGCTTTTCGTTATATTATTGGGCAAGTGTTTGGAGAGACTACTAGCAAAACATGCCAATCACCAGGCCCAGAAACTATTGGGACGCATTTATACGAAATTTAGTCCACAAAAATTTTTAGCATTAAATGAAACAGGTATTCATCATTTAATTGAACTATTTTTGGTATTATCACTTTGTGGAGATTTCAATGATTTGTCGACGAAATTGCGAGATAAACTTTTGTCCATTGCATTCGAAAAAGTGACGCCACCTAAGCAAGTAGCTGTTGCAAAAGGTCACATGGCCTTGTGGATATTATATGCTGAACATCAATACGATTTGACGGAATATGTAACGAAACTTTTACAACAATTATCGACAATACGTAATGATCTGTCGGTGTCAAAGGTAATAGCTGACACCCTTTTAGATATTTTTGACCGAGCGGATACATTTCAAAGAGGCGAACATCTTTTAATTGCTTCATGGATACCCAACTTTCTTAATAATTGTATTCCGGTGGAACAGGAACGAACGCTAGAGGCTATCCATTTAATATTCGTTAAAGTTCAAAGCTGTGAACATTTTTTGGACAGTAATAACGAGCTATTAAAAGCTCTAAATAATACCATATTACCTTTTATAAAACAAGAGTACCTTAATAGTTTTAGTCACTGGCTGCCAATATTGGCTGCCGATTTCTGTACTCATTCCTTTGCAGTAGCAGATGTACAAAATTTTAAAAAATTATTTAATTACTTTACGGAACAGCAGCCAGCAAATCGTGAAACAGTTTGCAAATTTTTACTTAAAATTCTTGAATCTGATCGTAATACGCTCGTAGATCATACAACAATTTTGCAAATTTGGCTAAAAAGTTTAGTAATATTAACGGCAAACAATGAAGATGTTGCAAAACTTAGTAAAATTGTTGTCAAATTGCCTGAATTTACAACAATGACAAATATCGATGCCGAAGAGTTGTTGCTAGCCAAGGAGCCTTTGTGCATTTTTATAGCGGCTGTAGGCAAAAAATATGACGCTACCACCGACTACGGCCAGCGTAATTTAATATCGAACAACTTTAATTCCTATATACGCAATTTTGATAAATGGCTTAATGTTGATTTTAAATTGGAAAAATATGAACAGAGCTTTCGTTTTTATAGTTTCCTAGCAATTGTCATATTTAATTGTCCTCAAATTGTTTATGTCAAGTCAAAGATCACCTGTTTCTTTCATATGGCAATAACACGCTATATACTGCCCACTGTCATACAAATGGGAAAAGCGCCTGAAGGGAAATTACCTCAACTTGTACATAAAATATGGCCTGTGGTAGTTCAAGGTATTGGTCGGTTAAATTTCAAATCTGACGCATATTTAAATAAAACATTAACGGATCTTATACAAAAGTGGACGCCTCATTTTAAAATTTCTCCAAATGCTAAGCAAGTTGCCAGACCGTATATAGTTTGCCTGCAGGGTGATAACCCCGAGCTGTCCTTGTTTGTTTTTGAGAAATTAACAAATCTCTTTCTTTCGACCCAACGCCGGCAAGCTGATCCAAATGCGTGCTTAGTAATCACGATATACCAAGAAGTTGTTGAATCGATTTCTTCAAAAGCTGACGATGAAAAGTCAACGGAACGTTTGCTAACATTTTTAAAGGGAATTTCTTTCTTGACTTTGGAACATATAATGATGGTTGATGAAATTGTACCCAGTCGGCCGTTATTATTGGACTTATTTAAACGTCTTATATACAGCCCGGTTTTCAAGAAATCCAACGATTCAAAGAATTTATTAAGTGAACATTTGCGTATGCTAACAAAGAAACATCTATCATTTTATAGCTTCTTTTTATTTGAACTATTCATGAAATTGTGCTCCATTTCACATGAACTAGTTGAGGAGATAATACCATTTTTAATGGAAGAAATTCGTATTGTTGAGAGAAAACGTGCGGCTGGCGAAGATAATCGTATCCGCAGTTCGTTAAATAAGCTTTTACAGAGTATTGAATTAGCTAAGCAAAAGAAAGTGTAATTGTATGCCTGTGTATATGTGTGTGCTTTTTTTAAGTATAAAATTATAAATATTTTAGGGACTCCATGAAAAATAGCCCCAAATTAAAAAATGAAAAATGCCGCCAAACCAAAATTTAAAAGCTGCCCGAAGTTGGAAAAATTATCCCATAATTTTTTATTTATTTTTTGTTTTCAAAATAATCATTTTCGGGACATATTTTATTTTTTAATTTGGGCCCATTTGTAAGGGAGCCTATTTTGATTGCTAATATTTTTAAGTATTAATTATGTTATAATATTTTTATCTTATGATATAATAATTCGTATAAATAAATAGATTAGTTAATCTTAAACTAAACCCAATTTAAATTTAATCTACTACCATGTATTTTTTATTCTCATCTAAAACTCCTAGAGTGGAGTTTTAAGTGTGTGATTAGAGATTCAGTTAAATTCGATATTTGTATTTACTCTTTTTAATTTTATCACATATTTTTTTTCTATACTAAAAAAAGTAATGTCAAACTAAACCGACGATTTCATTGATTGTATGGCAGCCGAACTTATCGGCAGCGTTGTTATAACGGGTGTTTTTTTTATAGAGGTATAAAACTTTAAACTGGCAACACTTTTTAACTGGAGGTCAGTTGTCAAGTGATTTATTTTGGTTTGTTTAGTTTGGTTTGTCTATTCAACATGAATAGACTGACGCCTGCACAACGTTCCAAATTGTCCAAATTTATTTTAAAAATCATGGTTCTATTTGAAATAGTTTTCGCGCACTAGGTCCATTTTAGGGTCCATCAGAGCAATTAATTCGATTGTCTATGGGACGTTTTCGCACCGTTTTTTTACTCCAATTAAGATTACACATTCGCAGTGCGTACAGAAGAAGTTATTGCTGGTGGAATCATTGGTCCGTACTTCTTTAAAAACGATGCTGGTCAAAGAGTGACCACTATAGAGCCATGATTACTGACTTTTTCTTTCATCAATTGTACAACAAGGAGCTGTTTTTTTTAACAAGTCGGCGCAACATGTCACACAGCTCGTGCCACAAATGATTTATTGAAGGAAACGTTTGCTAAATGATAGTTTCAGTAAATTTCGTGTCAGTTTAAAAAATTAATCTTCGTTTTATTCCATTTCAAAGTTCTTTACCTGTATAAAGAAAAGAAACAGCCTTTACTTCCATTCAAAGAATTTTTGGCAATTTTGTTAATTTGTTGCACTACTATTCACACGGATTCAATTTTCCTTAATGGATTTCGGTTGATTAAAGCGCACTACTGGAAGATAAGGAGCCAGAGAGAGATAGGACAGAGACGACGTGACAGTGCATATACTATCAAAAGAACCATGACGATAGAAAACCCATAATCTAAAGAGGCAACAATTAAATACAGTGCTGTAATCTCAAACCGTTGTGACATTCTGAGCGATAATGAGCAGACAGAATTCCCGGCTTTAAGAAAGAGTTTAGACAGAAACTGCATAAGAAAGAATCAGCAGGATTTCCACATAGGCGTGAGTTCTGTGCACAGACAGACAAGAACAGAGAGAGGGAGAGGAAAATAACGCCAGAGCCACTATGGTGGAAAATAAGCAAACCCTTAGGGATTATAACACACAAATCAAGCATAAACCTACACAAAACGATTGGAGTGGAAAAGGTTTTCATTGAGATGGAGTACTCGGAGAAATGAGAAGAGGAATCACTACACATACTCAAGTGGAACTAGGGCGAGAGCGCACTACACCTAACAAAACTTAAACTAAACAGTATTATGCAGGAAGATATTATGAACCCTGAGTTGAGGGGAACTACACAGGGTTAGAAAAGACCTAGATAGGCAATTAACAGAGTTGGACTCGTTTGAGATGTCTCAGAGTGAGTTTGAAGAAGGCAACTTATAAGGAATTATTGGAACTTTTAATTATACACCAGTGTCGGCCTATACTTAAGAAGGGAAATAAAATTTAAGGTGATCCAACTGGACAGCTATTGTAGAGACACTAAATCTAAGGAACAACCTGTGCTTGGTGTGAATTTTTGTTCCACTAGATGCAGCCAACCATACTTTTCCGACAGATTTTTTGGCGATTATTAGATCTCTGCAACCGAATGACGCTGCATTCAGTCATATGCGCCGACTTCATCGCAAAAACAGAGGTCAAAATCATCCAGGTCAGAATGAATAGAGAACTGGCAGAAGTATTATTATTATTATTATTATTATTATTTATTTAATCCAACAATTAATTCTTAGACTAAAGACACATAAACTTGAGCATTAGCTACAAAGGCTATCAGCTCTGAATCAAATCAAATGACTTATTTCTAAATATTTGTATGTATGTATGTAGATATTTATAGGAAATCAAAGGGTAACATTTCATGCATTAAATTTTAAATTTTGTGAAATAAATAAAGTTACAGATTTTGTTAATATTACTCATAGAGGTTTTTTTCAGAAGTTGCAGTTTGTTATGTATTCGATGTTTTCTGAGCTGATTTGCAGTAAAAAGTACAGTTGCACCAGGCGAGACTCACGCACGAGTTTCCTTCGTGAGTCTCGCCCGGAACCACTGTAAATATTCAATCAGTAACCGAGGTTACGGTTCCAATGGACTCCCTTCGAGCGATTCTTCATCGCTCAAGGGAATAAAGTAGTCGTCTTTGTTGATGAGTGTTTGGGTTAGAGATGATATTGGTGATATTAAAGTACTATTTTTTGTATCGAGAGAGGAATTTGTGTTGTTGTTGTGGTTTTTTGATGTTGTTTGTTTATTTGATTCATTTTCTTCCGTTATTTTGGCCGTTTTTGTTTTGGCTCCGTTTGATTTTGTTGTTGTGTTAACTTTACAGGTAGTTGAAATATTTGTGTTATTATCATGATTTGTTTCTGTTCTATGTTCATCATTTAAAATTTGTGACGGTGTGTTTTTCTCCATTTGGTTTACTGATGCTTCTTTGCGTTTCGAAGGTAGTTTCGGCGTATGAGTTTTCCATAGTTGTTAGTGTGGGATGGGTTTCTTTGTATTTGCGGCGAGCTTCTCCTATGCTGCAGTAAATTTGGGTTTTTATTTCCTTCATTTGTTTAAATCGTGGGCAGTTGTTGTCAGTTGATGGGTGTTCACCGGAGCAGTTAGTGCAAAACACGCGGGTACATTCTTCTAGTGCATGTGGTGGTAGGCTGCATTTAGGGCAAGTCGGATTACTTTTGCAGTGATTTCTGGTATGGCCAATCCGCTGGCAGTTTTTGCATCGCATTGGATCGGGGATGTAATAATCCACCTTGCACTTATACCATGCTACGTCCACCGTTGTGGGCAGACGGTACAAATTAAATGTTACGATTATTTTGCCGGTTGCTATACGGGAGTTTCCATCTTCGCTTGGTCTGGTAAATTTATATACACCGGTGACTCCTTGATCTTTCTTTTTTTTTACGATTTCAGCTTCCGGAACGTGAATCAAACACGGAGCGTAGATTACACCTTTAACTTAGTTGAGCGTTTCGTGAAGTTTGCAAGCTATAGGGCATAGATTACCTAAAGACTTCGATCTTAAAAATTTATCTGCGATGCGATCGTTGCGGGCGAGAATTAGGAGACTGCCGTCGCGCAATGCTGATATTGAGTTTATTTCAGTGCTTATACCTTTTAATCCTTTCTTAATGGCGAAAGGACTCAGTTTGGATATTTTCTTGTTTGTATCTGTAGAATTAATTACTACATACATATTTTGGATTTATATTGGTGTTATTGTGAGTGGTGGGGGTTGGTAAGTTCGGAAAAGCATTGGATTTATGTTTCTTGCTGGGAATTTCTAAGAAATCCCCAAGAACACTGAATCTGTTATTAGAGAGCCTATCAGGCGGCCCTGGAGCCATGGTAGGCGTTTTTCTTTTTTTTTTGTAAAAGTATTAAACAGTTCTAAACTTTGTCGATAAGTTAAAAATTAATAACACAAAAGTAAAAGAAGAAAAAAAAAGGTGTGCACGTTTTAACAACCGTTACTTGAGATCTTTTACAATTACAATAAGATAGTCAAACAACCGTACGCTTTGAATGCTAGTCAGAGACAGTGGCAGAAGTAAAACTAGGGCAAATGCTGGTGGTCGAAAGAGAGATCCAGATTATTCCGGTTACGTTATGCAGACATACATACTACATAAACGAGATCCTCGAGAATTTAACAAGTACACCAACAATTCATTGGACGAGGACAATAAAGCTCAATAGCTACAGCTATTGGGTGAAAAGTGCATACCCACATCATCCAACATACATTAGCGATAATAAACCAGAATTTGTATTTGCAGGATTTCGTACAGTTAACTTCCGCAGTGCCAAATCGGTGAAGATCGAGGAAAAAGTAGTGGTTTTTAAAATATTGTTGGACTTTTAGAACGAGGGGGGATACCCAACGACTGAAGGAAAGTTAGAATCTGATCCCGAAGTGAGGCAATTACCCGAGCTCCATAGTTAGGTACAGGCGAATAATTTTTCTATTTACTTTGCTCAAATTTACAGAAGGGGTGGTAAAGATTGACCTGAACTTGTTCGTGGAAGAAAGAACCATATTACCGAAAAAATGCTATACATTTAGGCAACATCACTCAACTTTACAAAGCGAGAACAATGTGATAAACACTGTTTATGCCAACAGAAACAGAAGCTACGAAGTGATGGGAGTCTGCGTAGACCTGAAGAAGGCCTACATTCTTAGGAAAATCAGAAAACTCAGGGATAGTGAATTTAAAGAATTCAAAGAAAAGGACCAGGGTAACACCTGACGGCTTAGAGATGACCCAGACAAAGGACATCAAATAACTAGGCAGGATAATCAGTATGAACAACTCACCGGCTAATCACGTTCCGATGGTACTGGAGAAAGTTCGCAGACATACATAAATCAAATATGGAGTACGCGGCGTCCCCTTTTCTCAACATCTGCTAAGCAGCGCAGCGTATGGTAAGGGGCTGTGCACATATTACGTAACGCTCCAGGGGTGAGGGGGCGTTAAAGATTTGTTACGGATTGGAAATTTCGCACTGAAAAATTTGTAAAAAGCGTTACGAAGGGGGGTATAAAATCTCTAAAAACCGCGTTACGTAATATGTGCACAGCCCCTAACAAAAGAAATTAACATAACACGCAAAGCAGAGTTGTCAAAGAGTTAAGTCTTCTAAATTTTCAACATCGATCTTCTCTACCCTACCCCTCTCCCTGAGTTCCAGTACAATGCACTGCATACGTAGGGGTCATTCCTTGAGTGCTGGTCCTAATTAAAAACAAAATGCTTAAATACCAAGTTCAGAGGTGTCTTGGGCCTCCTGAGATGCCAGGCTAGTGCTAGCGACAGCCAAAGAATTAATTAACTGCTTCGTCTTCGGTCTTCCGATACCAAGGGCTATACTACAGAGGGGCCAAGGCCCTAAAATCAGTTACAATAGAATTTCGTCAGTACATAAAAGGGTTATATCAGAGGTCATGTGGCTGAAGGGGACCGTGTGGCCTCTTCTAGCTCTGAGTTGGTGTCCGACTTTTTTGGCAACAAATTCAGGAAGCAAATAGACGCTCTGCTTCTAGAGAAGCTGGAAAGCCTCGGTAGGACCGACGACTACGGGGCTGACTTATTTTCACGACGATAGCGAGGAGTTAAACCGGTTCAGAATAGAAACAAGACTTAACATCAATGACAGCAGAATTACTGGCCATGGAACAGGCAATCAAAGAAGCGGGAAGCTAAGGCTTCGAGAGCGTAGCAATCTGACTGACAGTAAATCCGGCAGCCTGGCACTCTCTATGCGGAAGACTCATAATTTTATACTCGGGCGAATACACAAATACAAAGTTAATAAAAAATATTTTTTTTAACTCTACTCTAAACTAGAAAATTTTAGGGCAACAAAATCACTGTGTAAGACCAATAACAGAAACAAATGTTATTATTAAGGGTTAAAATCTTAAACTTTATTTATTTTGTTTTTTTTTTTTATATAATATAGAATATTTAAATTCTTAAGAGAAAAACATGATGTACATAAAAATACATAAGATTTAATTAATTGACTTGATTAATTTGTGAAACATAACAAATTTTAAAGCCGATTCTCTAAAAGTTTTTACAGGCTTATTAGGAATGTTTTATACAACATTGTTTTTAAGAAATAAAAAATTTTGTAAAACTAAAAAAAAGAACTGTATACGAGTACATATAAACAAAATTCTTCAATGTATATTCTAATTCGAGGAATGTAAAGATCTTACGATTTTTTTTTGTTTGAACATTAAATTATTCGTTGTAGTTGGTTAAATACATAAAATGTCTAGTATATAAAAGTGGCGTGTCACAAATTTGAAGGCACTTTTAATTTCAAAAGGATACTTGTCACATTATTATTACTTTTTAAATATGTATGTATGTTTGTATGTATATTGGATGATATTTTAATTATTTATAACGTGTGTATGTATATGGAATTGGGTTTGACTTTGATCATTACTTAACGGCACTTATAAAAAGAAATTAAAGTAAAAAAAAAAAATTAAACACATACTTATGTATAAAAACTAAGAACTAAACAAAATAAATGCCATATAAAATCATAAATTAACACAATAAAGAATATGTATATATGTATATAATAAAATAAAAACGTGTTAAAAAATAAAATAAGTAAAACAAAAATGATTAAAATAGATCGTGTAAAATCGATCGGTGATTGATTGGTTCAACACAAGTACATACTGCCAAAATTAAATACATATGAATTTTTCAATGATTAAAATACTTTTTTGGATCGATGTGGATATAATACGAGTATGTATGTTTTTTTTTCTGTTTTGTATGCATAAAGTTGGCATAAAAAAAATTACATGATTGTTAATTAATGTTGTCTGGAATTGCGCATAAGTGGTACCAACAGTGATGGCGGTCCGGCTTGTCTTAAGAATGGATGAGCCAATAGTTCAGCAGCGGTTGCTCTTTGTGCTGGATCACGCACTAGCATACGATCCAAAAATGACTGCAACCGTGGCGATACTTTGTGAGCATTTTTTAAATTTGGCGGTTGCATGTCACGAATTCGGCGCATTGCCTGTAATGGTGGTTCATTGAAAAATGGCGGCTCTCCATCGACCATTTCAATAACCATGATGCCGAGTGACCATATATCAACTTCTGGTCCATATGGTAAACGAGAAATTACTTCTGGTGACATCCAATACGGTGTTCCAACCAGAGATTTACGTTTTGGCAGCTCCTGTGATACTTGTGCACAAAAGCCGAAATCAGATAATTTAACACGCCCATCGGCTGCTAGCAGAATTGAATCGGATTTAATGTCACGATGTATAACACCCTGTGATAAACATAATAATTCAGTTTTAGTAATTCGAATTTTCATTAATTCAATAAAAACTTCAGCTTAATATTTATTAAAGCTTTTCGTTTTTTTATACGTCAAATATATGCAACTCTACAACAACGACAAGAATATAAATCTAACGCTGTCGTAATCTCAAAAAACCAACATTTTAATATAATCTTTTTATTCAATAAAATTATAATTATTTTGATAAAACACCGCCCAGTTCGAATGAAAATCCCTAACTTAATAATCTTTTTATTAAAAAAACTTATTCAATTTGGTTTTTAAATGTGTTATTAAAGCATGGTTTTATTTAAAATTTTCAATAAAACTTTTCAAAGGACATTTTCACTAAATAAAACTTTCAAATGACATTTTCACTATACAAGATTCAGCATTATACTAGAAGAAAGCGAAAAATTAAAGGCGTACGCAAATTTTAATCAACTTTTGACAGCAAAGCAAGAAGACTAATATGCGGTTTCTAAATAATACATAATTTCTAAATTTGTAATTGTAAAAACAAATACATACATATAAATTTGACAGTTGAATGAAAATCTTTCAATTCAGTTTATGAAGTTTGTGGCCAAGAATCAATTCAATTGGCAATTGGTTTTTGAGTAGAAAATTTTTATGAAAGCCACTCAGTGTTTTTTGAGTAATTCCTATAAAAAATTTATACACAAGTCATTTGTCTGGGGCATACTCTGCATTTCGAATCCAAAGCGAATGTTTTCGTAATGTAATGTAAGTAACATACAAATTCGAACAGTTTTCTTTGCGAATCGAATTGCAGAGTAAACCTCCTGTATTGTGGAAACAGCACCTAAAAGAGAAAACCTTATTATTGATAGATTCCAATACGTATAATTGTATATTTTCGATATATTTTTTAATTTAATCAAAGAAATTTTTAATTTTTCAGGCTTAAGTTCGTTTTCTCTAAATATAATTTTTGTTATAAATTTAATTATTATTTAAATTAGAAAGAAAAATCTAGTGGCTCTTAATACTTGAACAGACAAAGAAAAATTAGACTGCGCGGAGGGTTGAACTGACATCGATGTTTCGAGACTAACCACAGTCTCATCATCAGAGTTGTCTACCGCTTAGACCTCACTGCCACCACGGCAGCTGCAATCACATTAGTTAAAGATCCTCTATCATTAATTGAATCTGCTGAATTACGTGTAAGTTATTACACTACAGCTTTTACAATTTTTTAATGGGTTGGAACTTTACTATACTTTTTCAAAGTCTATCTTGTTCAAGTTGAGCTTTATTCTAGTGTTTCTTATTTGATTCCTAGGTGGCAGCCTTTGGCTACCTCCGCGCAGTCTAATTTTTCTTTGTCTGTTCAAGTATTAAGAGCCACTAGATTTTTCTTTCTAATTTAAATAATAATTTAATTTATAACAAAAATAATATTTAGAGAAAACGAACTTAAGCCTGAAAAATTAAAAATTTCTTTGATTATATATCACTCAGTTCGAATAAAAAATTCACAACTTAATATATTTTTTAATTTTTTTTTGGATGTAAATAAACATCAATATGTATTTGTATTGCAACAATGTTTTGCAAAAAACTATAAATTTTTTAAGGCTTTTTTTAATTTTTTTTCCATTTTGTTAATTTTCTCTCTTTTTTGGCATTTTTGATTTAGAGATGTTTTCCGATGTAGCAAATTTTGTAGCAATACCTTTCCGATTTTTTTTAATTTGGCAATACTTTCGCTGTATCGGTTATATCGTTTTGGTGATTTCTTCATTGTACGAATTAATTTCGTTTTAGTTATTTTCCCACTTTTAAACAAACGCAAAAAACTTGGTAAAATGAAAACTATAAACTTATAAACCCCCCCCCCCCCCTTTGTTTTTTGTTAATAAAAGCGTAATTTTTGGCATTTAGTTTAAAATTTCGATTAAAAATTTTTTTTCTTAGGGGTTTTTGGATTTCATATGACGACGATATGTGTGTATGTATGTCAGTCGGTCTAATCAATTACCAAGGCAAGCATTAGGGGCCATTCACATATTACTGAACGGTATTTTCGAAGATTTCATATCGCCCTAATTCGTAACCCTTTTTACACATTTTTCAGTGAAAAATGCCTAAATCTGTTACTGAATCACAGCCTTAAATAAAACTTATATGTATAAATATTTTATATTATTGCCACGCACCTGCGAATGTAAGTATGCTAAAGCTTTTAAACATTGCTTACACACTGTAGCGATTTGTTCCTCATCCATGCGAGAGTGTGTAACAATATCGGTTAATGCACCGCCTTCCAAATATTCCATTACAACCCAAAGTTCATCATTGACCAAAAAGCTTGAATAAGTTTCCACAATATTGGGATGATGATAGTCTCGCATAATAACAACTTCATTAAACAAAAGCTCACGGCGTTGCTGTTTGCGCAAATCCATTTTTTTAACTGCTACTTGTCGGCCTTAAAAAATAAAAATTGTATGTAATGATGAACCTTAAAAAACTTTAATTTTTTGTATTTTATATAAAATGCTAAATGTACCTATGAGAAGTAAATTCGTAATAATATAAATAAAATGCAAAATTTAAACTTAACAGCAAAAAACTCTTACTCGTAAATATTGAAACGAACAGATTTCGTTACTTACCAGTTGATTTATCAGTGGCTATGCAAACCGTGCCTGTTGAACCCTCACCAATCTTCATGAAATTATCTAAATTTTCACGCGGATCTCCGGCTGAAACTACCATTTGTAATGCAGATCGGAACTATTGAAAAATAAAATATTATTATAAAAGTTTTAAAGATATGTAATAATATCTCGCAGTTATGAACTTGCGATATGCGTGTACATTCCATGTGAATAAACACACATACATCAATGTATGTATATCATAATTTTGTTCATTAACATGAACATTAATAGTACAAATGGGAAAGTTTGTATGGTTAGATGTTTGGATGTTTGTTCCACTTAGGGGATTTGGATGAAATATGGACTCAGATCAAAAGGGACAAATTGGTACTTACGGTACTTATTTTATTATTATTTTATTTAGTCTAAAGCAGCGGTGCCCAGGCCCTATGCTCTTCATGCTCATTTGTTTTTGTAATACTCTTAGCTATAGGCTGTGTGTTTTAATATACTCATACAGCACTCAGCACTAGCAATACGAAATACACAAACAACTTTGTATTATTATTTTTTTTTTGTCGTTCTTCACTGTATACACACAAGAGCAGAGCAACAACACTTTCGTATGCATTGCTGGTAAACATTGACGACAGCGATCATCAATTTACATTTTGTTTTGGTTTAACATATGATATGAAATAAATATATGAAATATATTTTTTGTGTTTTCTTTTACAACAAAAAATTTTGAATAAAAATTTGTTTTTCTTTAAATGTATTGGTGTTTGCTCCTCCATAAGGAACTTGTGGGCACCGCTGGTCTAAAGAATAAATTCTAAGATTAAATACGTTTAGGAGCGCTGGCTGCATAGGACATGGCTCTACTTTTTTTATTATACACAGTGTACTTTGTGGAGAGTAAAATGAGGAAGAGCTGGTACTTTTGGCGATTCTAGCATTTGGTACTTTTTCGTTTTTTTCGATAATTTTCGTATACAGACATATTGTGCCTACATTATCATGTATGTAGCACGAACGAAACAACCAATATGCTATGAAAATTTGTTTTTATCAGTAATAAGAAAATATAAAAACATGAATGCGGAGCACATTTTTTGTCATTCTTGTTAACAATACTAACAGACAGACTTGTAATCGTTACTACCAAAAAAAGTTGTAATTCGAAATAATTTCAACTTTTAAAATTTTTTACTATGATGACACGACCAGATGAAGCACTTGCTTCGCTTTCTGAAAGCATGTTTATGAATCTAGCTGTTTACAAGAATCATGTACTTGCTTCAAGTGGACAGTTCTCTTTTTAAAATACAATTATTTTTTTAGTTACAAAATCTCGTGAAAAAAAATCTAAAATGTACAAAAAACTTAAGTTATTATTATTATGCTTTTTTAAAAATGCAAACAAATATTCTTGTTTCCATTGTTTTTTTATCTTTATAGTTTTAATTAAATTTTTCACTTTTACTTAGTTTTTATTTTTTTTTGTCAAAATACAAAATGAGGAACTTGTGGGCACCGCGGGTTTAAAGGAAAAGAAGTAGTAAGTTTTAAAATAAGACTAGTACTGTGTGAACGTAGACTAATGCAAATTAGAAAAATTGCAACTGAATTACAGTTGAATTGTAAACCGTTACATTGGCGTATTATTCATTATTAAAAGTTTTAAAAACAGTTGAATATAATAAAATTCTAGAAATTACCTGTTCATGAGTTAGCCGTGGTTCTTGCTTAGGTTGCCCAGCTGTTGCTGTACTGCCACCAGTTGCACTTGTTGCCCCAATACCACTAGCGCCACCGCTTGAACTGGATGCACGAGAAGCTGTTTTTGCATGTAAATGCGTTTGATGGGGATTTTGATTCTGATCTGTTGGAATAGTGGCTCCTCCACTAGCTAAGGGCTTAGCAGTTTGTTGTTGTTGTGTCAAGTGTTGCAGCTGTTGTTGCTGATGATGATGGTGATGTTGCCCATGCGGCGGTAAAGCTGGTGGTGCTTGCATTTGTCCTTGCGGTGATGGATATATCGGCAAATTATTTATATTAGTTGTATTATTGTTATTTATGATATGACCATGAGAGTGCGATGATATATGCGAATGAGTAGATCGTGTATTGCTGGCTATGGAACCAACTGGAGAAGTTTGTTGGCCATGTAGATGAGCCGTTGCTTGACGAAATTGTAGTGAACTTGCCGCTGGTTGTGTGCTAAAGTCGGTGCGTACAGCTAAAGCATGACCTCCATTTTGTGTTGGCTGTGGGCCGTACATGCCATGTCCGACTATACCTCCTTGAGTAAGTGTCATAGAGTTTTGTTGCAACTGTTGCGTTGGTTTAAAGGCATTTGGATTTATTAAATGGCCCGACATTCTGTTTACTGTAGGAGGGCTTATGCTTTCCTCAGGAACTGCTGGTGGCACATTAGCATTTCCTCTAAGATCTCTTCTTATTCTGGGCGGACTTGAACTTCGCAATGAATTTGATCTTGCTACGTGAGATGTTTTCGGTAGGACTATGCCACCGCCCGTCACAGATCCTAATCCAGCGTTGCTATTGTCAGCAGCCATTGTGTGACTGTGCTGACCAACAGCAACGGCTGGTCCATTACCAATTCCTCCTACACCACCACCTGACTGCATTGCTATACTACTATTCAATGACGTTTCATCTGTCTTGTTGTTATTGTGATGTGGCCGCACTATAGTTTTTAAATCTAATATTTCTGTTGGTGTAATTTCGGAAGGATCTACCAATGGAAGTGGTCGATTTGTTGATTTTAATATTTGATTATTGCCCACAATCGATGCCCACTGCAATGGAAGCCCCACATAACGCTGTTCACGTTTATCGAATCCCGTGTGTACGCGATGTTCAAAATTACTCGGCATTGAAATAAGAGGTTTCTTCTTTTTCTTTGAAAACATAATTTCATTAATATATAATTAAACTTAAATAATAAAGAGTTTTATGCACAGAAACTAAATTTTTTTTCTTGTTTTGCAGTTGTTGACTTTTCCCGTAATTGGCCTGTTTTCTTATTAGTGTTGTTAAATTGATTAGATTGTTAATACCTGATTACTCAGTAAGAACTCATTGTTGTTGTTTTATTTTTGGGCATATTACACTTGCAAAAAGAAGTAAGTTTTTTTACCAAATTTTTTAAATGATTAGAATGTATCTTGTTTTCATAAAATATCACGTATACTTTAATTATGAGTTGTCTGGTTAGTAGGGATTATGCATGTGATGAAATTCAGAATTAGTCTGTGCTCATACATTGCGAGTTTTATGTTTAAGATTGCTAATTTTTAGTCTAGAGATGCAAGGTCAAAAGATATACACCCAATTCATACGATTTAAAAATCACGATTTATTTTTAATTCTCTTCAAAAGTTGCTTGCAAAAACTTTACAGATTCATACGATAATTTTTTCCCATGTTTTAAATGTTGATTTTTTTCTCCGTGAAGCCCAGTGTTCAGTATTATATTTAGCATAGACTATACAACCTCATATTTGAGGTGAATAAAAATTTAAGTTTAAGCTAGTACTTTAAATACTAGTAAGTACTTAAAATTACTAGTTTTAACTAGAATTTTTGTAAGAATGTCATTGAGGTGCTGGAAATAAGTTTATTGTTGGTTTATTCGTCAAAAAGTGCATTGGCGTTTTTTTTATATAAATATGATGGCTGCATTAATGAATTATGATCATTCCTCATCTTTTGAATTTGTTTTTTCAATTGACCAATTGTAATTTCCTGGCCAAACTGTTCTAAATACTCCTCATGGAGTAAAAACAGGGCATTATTTTTGCTACTCTCACTGACGGCACTTGCGAATTTTTAAATATAAATTTTATGCTTTTGGAGCATATCAAAAAATTTCGCGCTATTTTTGTCGCCCATTGTGACAATATAACATACTTAGAGTGTTGCCAAAATGTTTTACCACAAGTTTTGCTTAGAACTTATAAGAAAAATGGTTTTTTTAACAGAGGCAACTCTTTTTTCAGCCGCATATGTTTTCATTTTCCAGTACTAGCTATCGCTTTTCAGTACTAGCTATGTACGTAGTACTAGTAAAGATTTATTCAAACTTTTTGTAGTTTATACTTTTCAACATAGCTAGTACTGAAAAGTTAAAGCTAGTGCTAGTACTTAGTACTATGTAGTATAAACTACCTTTTTATTCATTTTTTATGGATGGAGAATTTTGACATCGTAGGATATGAATTCGCCATTTACACGAACATAATGCCTGTTGTTCGTTTTGTTGTTGAATTGTTGTTGTCGTACATATACCTGGTAATGAATTTGCCTTGAACTCTACCAATTTTGATTTGAACAGACTAGAGTGGCAGCCCTGCCGGCAACACGCAGAATTCTGTGTCGGCTACTACGTTTTTGCTTAACCGCCGATACTATTATTAGTTAGACTTCGGAATTCGGGAACAAAATTTTGGAATACCATCTCTTTGCAATCATCAGTTTTCTGGAAAACATATAAAAAATGTCGAAAGCTCATCCACCAGAATTGAAAAAGTATTTATTATATGTATTTATTTTCGTAGTATTGCATTGTAAACATATTTTATATTTAAAGGTACATGGATAAACGCATGTTGTTGAAACTTAATGGTGGCCGTTCAGTTGCCGGTATATTGAGAGGTTTTGATCCGTTTATGAATGTTGTTCTTGATGAAACAGTTGAAGAATGTAAGGACAGTACTAGAAACAACATTGGTATGGTAGTAATTCGAGGTAACAGCATTGTAATGGTAGAAGCATTGGACAGGGTGTAGGATTTAAAACAACAACGATACGCAGCGTGCAGGCGCCACACTTATGCATTTAATTTGTATACATGAAAAGGGAAGGATGTTTCAGAATCGATAATTTTATTAAATAAATATAACATAAAACGTATTGAAATTAAAAAAATTTTATTTCCATTTACAACCTATTGTAGATCGTAATATTAATAATTTACAAGCGTTTATTTTTTTTTTTTTTTTAAATTAACATTATACGATCTACAAAACTGACTGCCGATTTCACGATGTCGAAAGAATTTTGAATTTTATTTTCATTCGTACAAATACATTTGATACAAAAACAAAATTTTAGAATTTGTTTTTGCTTCAAATGTAATTATACGAATGAAAACATGTGGAAATTTTCTTTCGACATAGTGAAATAAGCAGTGAATGTTGCGCAAACAAATTGCAAAATATCGCTGTTGCCGTTTCAGAAACTGCATTTTAAGGCAAGAGTACACTGGAGCCCCGAATTGCATCGATTTTTAAAATCTGGGTCAACCCGATTTGCGTCGTTTTTATTTCGATCTGTGTTGCTACACACCAACCAACATATTGAACTTTCTAGCTGAAGCCATAATTTCAGGTGAAGAACTTACAAATTTCCATGTAAATACGAGTTCCGCGTTTATTCTGAATGTACATTTTGATACGTTTTATAGAATTTTTTGCTAAATTTTTAAAGCATTCAATAAAAACTCAGTGCACTTACATATATTTATGTATATAGAAAAAAGTGATCTGATTAGTCGTTTCGTTTTGCGTCACATTTTTAACGACGCAAATCAGAGCTCTAGTGTATACATATCGTCACCTACAACCCAACGGCCGTAATTGCAATATTTACTATTTAACAAGAAAAGAAAAATGCTTAATAAATTTAGTACTACTATTTATATCCAATTAGACATTTAAATTCTGTTAATCAAATCGTTTATTCTAAATACGACTAAAATTTTAAAGAAGTATGTATCCGCACAAAAACACAAATGTGAAAATAAGGGCAAGTTCCTATCCAAAATATTTCGGCCGTAAAAAGTACAGAGATAAGGACCAAGTTCTTGATAGGTACAATTCCATCTCATTTCTAGGCAAACTATAAGCTTGGCTATATTTTTCCAAGAATTCTTTCCCATATTAGAAAGGCAAAAAAATTAAAAAAAAATGGTAAAATTTTTCAATTCTGTTTTTTAATTTTTTTTTTAAATTTGGAATTTTATCATAACTATGGAACGACTTGTTTAATTTTGTCACAAAACATACTAAAAAACTTGATATGAAATTACTTTTAAGCCATGCTAATATATTTATTTCATAAACTCGACGGTTTCGTAATTATTTAGGCTGCAATGATTAAAAATAATTGTTTTATGCAAAATTGGTAAATTTTTATTCTTAAAAAATATATAAAAAATCGAAAATGGCAAAAACTTCATAGTTTTATTACATGATTAGAAAGTTATGTTGTATATTCCAAATAAAATAAACTTTACCTCATAAATGTTGATTTACATACAGTGAAATTAACCGATTTTGAGATATGACTACGTTGCAATAAAGGCTCGAAAAAAATTAAAAAAACATCATAGAATTGAAAAATTTTACCATTTTGTACTTAGGTATCCATGATGCATTAAATCTATATACTGGTTAGTTATTGAAGCCTTTAAAATTTTTTCGATTTGGTTCCCTTGTGTAATTGACAAAAACCCACTGGCACTGGGGTTTCATGGTGTATTAAGGCCCAACATAATGAACGCCGTTTTAAATTTCATTGTTTTTATAGTATTCAGATTTCGTTTAATTTATATTTTAATTAAATAGTGATGATTCTTATAAATGGGCGTTTTACTAGCAAAGCTCATTCAGCATTTTAACACGATCGTCCCCGTTATTTATACAGAAAACACAAGTGAATATGTACACCTATTCCGAACATAAATAATGTACAATTAGATATTAAATCCTTTAAAAAATATAAACTTGTCGCTAAGAAATCAGGAACATTGTTAACAACACAACCATGTTTCTGTAGGAATTGTCAACGTCACTCTCAATTGCTCAATCATTTTCCAATGCTTTATACCCAAGCACTGTTTAACTTAGATTGAGAAGCAGTCTTATGAAACTTGTAGGTACTGAAGTTTTCCCATGTTATTCTTCAAGCTATGACAATTAATACAGATCCCAAGTTCATGAAATTGTTTACATCGAAAATCACAAGTTTGTACTAGTCACAACCAAGCTATAATGCAGATAAATTTCCTCATAATAAACCATTTTTAAATAAAACTTTGGACAAAGTGCATACATATATACAGTTTTTTGAATAACAGAAACTTCATCGCTTTAAATTAAAAAAAAGCTACTTTTATTTCCAAACTCTGCTTCAAGCCAATATCATTTACTTAGAAATAACAATTGGGCCACTTTGTTTAGCTGCAACACGTTGGTTGCTGACGATTTGATTGGCAATGCGATCCAAATCGCGCTGTCCAATTGATGTCAACTTACGACCACCATCAGGGTGCTTTTCGATAAGGCGGGCATGCTCTAAGGCTTGTAAAGCTTTACGTGCACAGCCATCAGCAGCGCGGCAGAAGTGTGAAGGGTGGACACCGTTCCGTTTGCGTCCGCCATAGATTTTAGTAATGGAGCCAACACCAGCAGGACTGCGGTGGTACAAATGACGCAAAATTGAAGCGCAACGAATGTAGAACCAATCAGGGTCATATGGTGCCAATTCCTTATATTTGGCTGTCTTTATGATATCCATTTGATCAGGCACCTTCAATTTACCAGTCCTAAAAAACAATAATTGTGTTATAAAAATATTTACATCCATTAAAGAAAAACTTTAATAATTTTCAAAAGTAATTAAAATGTATACTTGTGACTTACTTCTTTAAGAAGACAGCAACAGCTTTAACACAAGAGTGTTGATCGATATCCTTTACTGTAACACCAGGCATCTACAAAGGAAAAAAAAAACAAACAACATAAAAGAAATTGCTACATGTACAATTTTTCTTTTTATAGCTTGAACAGCATATTTTTCATATAAATAGCAACACTTCCATCTTTCAAAATAAGAAGCACTTATTATTGTATGTAATTGTAGTATATACAGACTCTTCGTTAGCATTATTAAAAACTTCATTTGCAATTTTATTATAAATTTCGTAGAAATTATTTGTAGGCATACCTTGCGTTTTAAAGAGAACCGGAAGAAAGGACATTTTGAGTTAAGTTGGCCGTAGTTGAAAAGTGACTTCTGAAGAGTTGTATTTTAGGAAGTGTTTGGATTTGTTTAAATTCGTCAACACATATTAGCGGCTGTGCACATATTACGTAACGCTCCATGGTGGGGGGTTAGTCTATCTTCACAAACAACGATGTTAGTTGGACAATTCTTGAGTTTTTTTCACTTTGTGGTGAGGGGAATAAAAAGGGATAAATAATCGCCGGTACACGGCTATTTCAAACAATTCTCTCATTCGTTTTTTTTTATTTGAATATTTGACATTTCTTTTCATTTGCTGTTTTGCTTCTTGGTGAGTAAATCATGTATAATTTCAATTAACCGCAAAAAATACACGTTTTAAATATGTAAAAATAAAAAAAATATTATAGAGTAAACATTTTTATTAAAAGCTTACTACATTTTGTTTATTTTATGAAAGCACAAATGTCAAATTGTAAGAAAATAAAAGCACAACAAAACAGAAGAATTGCTCAACTAAAATCGTCGTGTGTGAACATAAAAGCGAGTTCAAAAGAGAATTCTGAAAAAGTGACCTTAGACTTAAAATCTCTGAAAACAGCGTTACGTAATATGTGGACAGCCCCTTAACAAATTTTTAAGACGGTCAAAATTGCACACCAGAGAAGACTAGACTAGCACTACCGTAATATATTAAGTTATTAATACAAGTTTTTTTTTTGTTTTGCATGTGTGAGCAGCGTTAACTAAATTTTTTTCGGTTTGGATCTGTCAAAAGTTCTTAATGTTTTACCAAAATAACATAACATTGGTTGATATATGCAAAAAAGAATATATTAACAAAGATTTGCATTCAAATGTACACAAACATGTGAATATATAAAAAGTTTTCTTTTGTGCTTAGGAACTAAAGGGCAATTCTACACGTACAATATATATTGTGATAAACAATAATAAAAATCAATTTTTTGGGGTGAATCAAGGCGATTTCACTTACCAGGTGGTGTTGATTTTACAACAAATACAATAATACAACAACATTTGACATTTCGACTTCTATATAGAAGCATATGCTTGCATTTACAAATTTTGACGTATCGACCTCCATTATGCAAGAAAAAAGTAGCTCAGTTGTGTTTATTACACCACCTGGTAAGCGAAACGCCTTGCGGTGATTGTTATTCTTCTAGAGATGAGTTTGGCTTGTCTGGTAGCACACTTATTTAATTCATGGTGGCGGCTCATCAGTATCGCCGTTGCAGCGTTTTAAGTGATCTGTATGATACTAATTTTAAGCGCTTAGTACTTGCCGGCCTATAACTTATCACAGAGAGTACCCCAAGATGTGAAACCCATTGTGGTAGCTGTAAAATTTTATGGCCTTTCAAATGTAAGTAGTGTCATGTTGACACATGCTCTACTTTTCGAGATATTAACAACTATCTACTATTACAATTAAAAATATAGCGAACATATTTTGCGCAAACATGAAACGTGTTCACTCGTATATTTTGATACCCATACATATAATTTTTATTAATTTTAGGGGAAAAGGTATCTCGTCCAAAATATATGTATGTATATTGATTATCCCACTACCTACTCTTATCATTTCTTCAAAAATTTAATGATATACATAAATAAATATGTACATACATATGTATGTATGTATTTGTTTTTTAATAATATTTTTAGATTTTATAAGGGTAATCGAAAATCATAGCCTTCAGTGGGAAGGGCAACGGTCAATAATTGACCGATTGTTTGTAAAAAGGGTCCACTATATTTGGAGTTTGCTCTCTAGCGAGCTTAAGCCGTTTTCATATTTATAGTAGCACATAGTGTTTGTTTTATCTTTACAATACATGATTTATATTGGCCATGCAGGCTTTTTTGTATTGATATACACTTCTAAATAAATAATATCCATTGGATATATCTACATATATTTTAAAATTTAATCATGGTCATATTCAATGGAGTATGGAACCGACATTTGTCGGGTTCTAATAGGATATTATCATAAGTACCATTCCCAAATTAATTAATTCGGCCATGATACATACATATGTACGTACATATTCATACATATACATATGTATTTATGTACATACACATATTACTTTGTACAATCGTATTTTTTCCACCAGTCTGCAAACATTTTGACTTTGGTTATATTATTTTGTTCCTTTTTTAACTGACGCCACTTATTTGCATCCAAATTAAGCATTCCACCAATAATTTCTTGTGCGAAATTAGCGGGAAATCTTTCTTCTTCCTCAATGACATGGGCAAATCCCGTTTCCATTCCGAAATTTACCCAAAAATATGGTAGACCTTTTGGTATAGAATTACGTATGGATTTGTTACGCAATGAAACAAGTTGCTTATTTATACACCATTCATGTTCGGATTCTTCTATAGCTTTTTTGAAGTAAAACGGCGCCATTTCTCCATCTGATTCGCGTATCGGAATACAATGTATGACTAAATGAGGACGTCGATGCAATTTGTTTGCTATTTCAAAGAAAATTACATCTTTATGTTGTGCCGCAAACATTCGAGTCAGAGCTTTTCGGAATTCATTTATTTCTGTCCATGTATTCTCATCAATTTGTGTACAGCTTGATGTGTGTTGCGTTGGTATTATCATACAATGCCCTGACTGGAGTCCCTCATACCAAGGCAAAGCTAAATATACGGTCTCACCAACACAAACAAGTAGTTCCTTTTGCATTTTCGTGGAATCGAAACATTTGTCGCAGTTATCTAACGCTGCTTCGATTTTTTGATGTTCGCGAATTGCTTTATTACGATCTTTCTGATCTGAACGTAAGGAATTATCTTTACATATTTTTTCAGCAAAAATATCTTCCAGATCATCATTAGTGTTTTTGTGTTTGCCAGCAATATTAGCGAATTCTAAATTAGCATCTGAGGCATTTGTGTATTTTTCCCTCTCAAACATTTGTTTTATATCATAACGATCATCATCAGCAAAGTATCGAACTCTTTTTCCATGCTCATCATGAGAGTCTACACGTTTTTGCTTTTTCTTCCCACCGTACAAGTCTCTGGGATCTAAAACTCTTGATGCCGGTAATGGTCTAGTATTACCCACTTTATCTGTGTGAGTTAGCAATATATGTTCATCTTTGCTATCATTAGACTTGTCAACCTTTGATTTGTGTGAATTACATTTACCTCCAATGTATGCCGACTTTTGGCGTTCTTTAAAAAGATTTCTTTGTGCGCGAGCTTTTTCTAACTTTCCGCGCAATTCATCTGCTAGTTTCATATTACCCATTATTTCAGATTTCAATATTTTTGCAGCAAGTTCGTTCATTTGCTGGTCCGTTAAAAATTCAGATGTAGAAATCTCAGGCTGTGCAATTTTCTTCGTTTCAGGTTCATTCTCACTAGAAGAAGACTCATCAGTAGCTGTTCTGAGAGGTTCTCTTTGCGAATGCGTACTTTCGTTATATACTTTTTGATCACAGTGTTTTTTTCTCCAACCTTTGGTGCTAATGGATCTCTGAGAAAATTCTGATCTTCCCTCATTTCCTTTGTTGTCATCCTCGTCTTTTGGCTTCTGAAAACTTGGCAAACCAGTTCCCGTTGTTTTCCAATAAGGATTCAGTTCTCGTGAACTTTTTACTGGATCGTATGTATCAATTTTTTGTTTTTCATTCGATTTGTTTTCTACGCGTTCTTTTGAGTAAGTCTTTATCATCAAGGCCCCAGTCATCCAACTATCTCTCTTTAGTGGATCTACTACTGATGTTTTACTAGTTCCAGAATTATTTTTTTCATCATCTGTACCCTCATCCGTTCTAAAATTATTTCGTGTTGAACTCTTATCCCGTTTCTTTTTTGTTTTTTTCCAATTTTTATTATTATGAGACAAAGAACTGTCGGTATCGTCAGAATCATTACTACTAGATTCACTTTCATCTTCAGATGTGGAACGTTTTCGTTTCTTATGTGACCTTTTCTTTAATTTTTTACTATGTTTCTTGTCTTTACTCTTTTTAAATTTCTTAAGTTCCTTGCTTTTTTTCTTCAATTTTTCATTGACAGAAGGAAGCATCCAATTTGTTTCACCGGTTAAAGTTTTCTTTACCAGAGTCTCTGCTCTTTGCTCAGCCTTCTTTTTTGCCTTCACAAGCAGGTGTTCTCGTTCTTCTCTAAGATCTTGCCTGGCTTTTTCTTTATCTCGAGCACTTTCAAATTGTATAAAACTCATGTTTATTTTACTTTATTGAGGATATATCTTCAAACACGCAAAATAAGTTGAATAAACAAAAATATATTTATGTATTTACGTAACAGCTGCTTTTGTTAACAAAAGGGTAGATCAGAGAAATCTCCATTTGATAATGTGTAGAGCAAGGCGAATTCAATAATATATCATGGTATCGTGAGCGCAAGCGAAATCAATGCGAAATGAATACTTAATACTATGTTCACACGGACAGCAATTATAGAGGTTCGCGCTCTCATTCTTGGTTCGCGGGCCAACCTTGATTGAACCTACATGTTTCGCCATACAAAATTTTGAGAGCGAAACTACGTGTTTCATTTTGAACCTTGTTGCGAACCCGTATAATATACTATCATCTCTAATTTTTATAACAAATTATCGCTAGTTTATCTGAACTAGTTGTCCAAAATTATTTTAACAAAGAAAAACAATTGATAAGTGCTAAAAGTTAATAAAAATATTGGACAAATATAAAGAATATATTTATATTTAAGTAAATAATTAAATAAAATGATAAAGCAATAAATAGTCAATTGTATTTTAAACAGTAAAAGAATGTCGAAGTACGAACCAATCTAGAATATGTCGAGTGAACAGATGGTTCGCCATTGAGGTTCACGGAGCGAACCTAGTGTTTCAGTTCGTCGTGGGAACATAGTATAAAAGGGCTATTAGACACGCACATTTGTCTGCAGCCATGTACGATGGCATACTTTTGCGTTTTGCTATTACGCTATCGAACGCTGACGGCATACTTCAGTACACATATATGTTGTGTGTATGTATGTGACAGACATCATAAAATCAAAAATTTTTGAAAACCAACATACATGTCTGACGTACTCGACATACATGCTATTAGACAATTCGCCTTGAGCGATATTTGCCCAATAAATGCGAATTAATTACCAGGTGGATGCAATGGCGAATTCGGGCGAATTTATTCATTACCCACAATGTCAAATTTAGTACATATTTTCCGGCACCATTTTTATGTAATTTTTTATGCATGGGGAATTTTGACAGCGTAGGTGATGAATTCGCCGTTTACACAAACAAAATGTACCTGGTAATGAATTTGCCTTGAGACCAATTACAAAAGAAAATTAAGCAGGGCGACAAATGCAGTTGTCGGTTTTTGAAGCCTGCTGTAGCCAATTTGCTTAAAGCATAGGTACCCTGTTAAATTTCCATATCCATATTGTCTCTATTCCAACACCTTTATACTGCAGAAATCTTGCGAAAAGTATATTGTTTACATCTGATGTTTATTAAACTATATTGCATATTCTGTGTCAATATAATTATTAAATTAAATATCTGAAGATGCCTTTGTATGAAACAGTTATGCAAGAAAAACCACCAGTCTTATTGGACATTGGAACAGCGTATACCAAGTATGATGCACAAAATTCTCAATATAGTGACGTCATTTCGATTTTTCATTTTGCAGGCTTGGATTTGCCGCAGAGGCATATCCACGTAAAATTATACCATCTGAAGTAATACTTTCTACGAATGGAGAAACAAAAAACATATTCGATTATGAAGATAAAATAGAGTTTTATGATCATATAGTCGAATTTTTACAAACTATATTTTTCAAGTATGTATGTACAGGGAACGATAATACATACATATTTATGTATGTAGTTACATAGTGTGAGCAATTGATTTTATATATGTACATTTTTATTGTAGATATCTACTAGTTAGCCCGAAAGAAAGAAAAATTGTAATTGTAGAAAATGTTTTCGGTCAAATAATAGTTCGTGAAACTTTGGCTAAGGCTTTGTTTCGTCACTTTGAAGTTGCATCTGTTCTTTATGTACCCTCCCATATGATTGCACTTTCAACATTAGCGATACCTCATGGCGTCGTCATTGATATGGGCTATAACGAAACTACGGTAATGCCTGTTTACTGTGGAGTTCAAATAATGCAAGCATTTCAGGATCAGCAATATGGTGGACGCAGTTTACACAATGAAATTAAACGGCAGTTATTGATGGAGGGTATAAAGGAGGAAATACTTACAGAGTCTATATTAGAAGATATCAAAGTTCGAACCTGTTTTGTTACTAAACTAAAGAGAGCTCAGGGTTATTTGAATAGCCAAACTCAGCCTCCTCCAAGTGTGGATTATCCAATTGCTGATAATGAAATAATTACCATACCAGGCAAAGTTCGGGAGACAGCGTTTGAAATATTGTTTGAAGAAAATAATGATCGCGACAGTTTGCCCCATTTAATTATGAAATCAATTCTACGCTGCCCTGTTGATATTCGCCGTACTTTAACTGAGAATATATTTGTTGTGGGTGGTAGCTCTATAATAATGGGTTTATTGCCTCGTCTTAAGGAAGAGTTACAACTTTTAATGTCGAATGATATGGAATATAAAGAAAAACTACATGGGAATATAACGTTCAAGTTTCATAAATGTATTGGCCGCCCCAACATAGCCAATTGGCTAGGCGGGTCCTTATGCAGTGGTACCGACTTGGTCAATACGCGTTCTTTAAATAAGGAGGCTTACATGAGACTAGAGCGTGTGCCTGATTGGTCATGCTTAGATGACAATCGAATGGCGGGATAAACAAATTGTGAATACCCACAAGAATGAAAACTTAATTTGAATTGTAAAAAACAAAGAAAGGGGTTTTGTAAGCATGTATGTAATAGCTTAAAACTGGAAAAAACATAAAATTCTTATTCAGCTAAAAACTGGAAAAAAAACTTAAATTTCTTATTCAGCCATTTCTTTATAACTTATTATTTGTGGATAATTTTAAGAAACTAAAAAAAATATCCCATTATGTTTACTTTAATTTCATTTTTTATTTATCTAAAAACAGGAAAAATATGATTTTTGGGGGATTTTTCGGGCAGTCCTAAAAATACCGTCGATTTTGGGAATTAAAACCGGGAAAGTATATACTTCATCGTTAGGACTTATCCAGGCTTTCGCTTGCATACAGACCCAATCTTTAACTTATTTTTTTTTTTGCCGCAAAGCTCAGCAGAACAATGTTGTCTTGTTTTTGTTAAAGCCTAAACTGGGGTCTTCTATTATGAGTTTCTGGTATAAAAATTTTACTTAAAAAACACAATTTAAAAATTTCGGGGGTTCCCCCCGAGATCAATCCCATTTTAAGAAATTTGAGTTGGTCTTATTTTAAATATGTACATATACATATATATATTTTTCTTTTCCAAATACACAAATACATACATACGTACATCTTTTATGAACATTTGATAAGGCCAAACTTTATTTGAAGCCTGTGCTCTTCATCCTTAAGAGCTTGTAAGTTTCGCGCTCTTGTCTCGTCGTCATCGTTCTTATGAGTATTAAAATGCGAACGCAAATCCCCTTGTAAGCGAAATCCTTGTGGACATAAATCACATTTGTATACGTTATCCCCCAGGTGTCCGCGTAAATGTTTTATTAAGTCATTGCTTTGCGCAAAAGCTCTTTCGCAGTATTTACATTTATATGGCTTTTCTCCCGTGTGGGTACGCATATGCCTTCTACATTGATCAGCTAAAACAAATCTTAGATATTTTTTTTGATTTTTTGAGATGCAAGAGAACTTTTTAAGAAATTGTTTACCTCATATCACAATAATCACATTTATGGTTCTTCTCACCGGTATGATACATTTTATGTTTCTTTAACAGATATGGTTTCACAAAAGCGGCACCACAGATATCACACACATGCGTTTTAGTTTTATTATGCACAGCTTTGTGAGATGCCAAATCACTTAGACATGGAAATCTTTTCGGACAATCTGGACATACATATGGTCTGTCGGTCCCATGACGTAGAAAGTGCTGCTTCATGTTACTCAAACTTTTAAAAGCTTTGCCGCACTCTGAGCACAGATAAGGCTGTTCACCGGTATGTATTCTCAAGTGATCTTTTAACGAACTCGATTGTTGAAATTCTAGGAAATATATACATATCATGTCTTAAGCTTGCTATAAATATTTATTATTACCTTTTTTACAAAATTCGCATTCATATTTTGTTTTTTCAAGAGCATTTCTATGACCCACTACCGCAGGTCTTGAATGTATTCGTTTATGTCGTTTCAAACTTTTACGGGTTGATAAACGATTTCCACACTCATCACAAACAAATTTTTTGCTTTCATCATCGTTTGTATTACTTGCGGTCTTGGAACTTTTTTTAGCTTCATTAACTATTTTCGATTGCTCCTCTTCATTATCTTTGCAGGTTTTATCTAACGGTTCGTTAAGTTTTTTTACCGTTTTTCTTCCTTTTTTACTAAAATTTTTAATTAAAATACTCAGCATGTGTATGAAAATAAATTGAATATATATGTATGTACTTACTTACCTCTTTGTATTATAAGACGCAATTTCCCATTCGCTATCACTATCAGCATTATCACTTTCGCTGTCAGTTAAGTCTTTCCATCGTTTGCAGTCTGATTGAAACTTTATGTCTTCAGTATCACCAATAATACTGTCAGTGTTGAAATTCTTTTCATTTTGATCTATTAGGGGCTCATCCATTTCTATTTTTAAGATATTAGTTAAATCATTTATAGCCTGGGAAACAGTTTCATTTTCGAAAGACATTTCCAATAAACTATTATTCAAAGGATCATTGCTCGTTTTTGATTCTTCAAGTGTATCTTCTTTTATTATTTGGCGAAATTTTTGCTCAACTCTTATACACATCTTTTGAAATTTATATGCACTTATGAGCCTTTCAAGGCAACTTCCACACAATGTTTTTGGTAACATATCGTCATTTTCAATACTTAATTGTGGTGTTGTTAGCATTAGTAGTTCCATAATTGTAATGTTGTGACATTCCATACTTTCTGGTTCATTAAAAATAGAAATATTTCTGTGTTTTTGACCCGCAAATTCTTTGTCATCTTCTTCGTCGCCATTCATGCATGTTCTGCATAAATTTTCTAACGGTGAAATACTTTTACTATTCATAATTTATATCAGAATAATATTAATTAAACAAATTGTAAAGTAAAATTAATTTAATTTTTTCCAAACTTGTATGGAAACAAACTATATTTATAATACGTTGCCAACTGCTTTTGAGATAATAGTCATAATTTTTAAGAGGTTGTCTCATTGTGCCATCTGTTTTTTGGGATATTTTAGTTTGCAAAAATATACCTTTTATATACGCAAGGTTTATGAACAGACCAGATACGGCCACCTAGCGGTGAGCACATCCACTAAAAAAAAGTACAAATGACATCACCAAGCTCAAAGTATATGTATACCAAGTAGATGAAACTAAACAGGTGATTCATTTTTTTCTCGATTATTTTTAATGTATGACTGTCAAAAGCTGTTTACGATTTTCGTACGCCATTTTGGTTTGTTTTGTTTTGTTATACATAATTCTACAAATTGTTTTTGTTTTCTTCATGTTGTTCTCATCTCTTTTTGACATTCATCCAATATTTTTACACAAACAAAATACATGGTGCATCTACTTGGTATAAATTTACTTTGACCAAGCTAACCCTGAGAAAAACAAAGGACAGAAATTTTTTCTTTGCACAAGTCTGTCTCTTAGTTCTACGGGTTAAAAATAAATGCTTTGTTTACATTTTAATAAAAAAGAATTTTCAGCAAATTGGCATAAAATTTTTGGGAAATCCTTGTTTTGGCGCACTATTTGACATATTTCCTTAATTTTTTTGCGGCAGTTAGCTTGACTATTAGTTAATTGTGAATGGTTGCTGGTGTGAAGAAGACCAAAAAGTGTACGCTTAGGAAAAATAACGAAGAAATTGTAAGTACATTTTTAAAATAATTAAAAAATTTTCTGAACTTTATTTCTTTTCAAAAGTCGCAATGGACCGTCTTCATCGTTTTCCATAGAATCCGACAAGGTAAGTAATAGTGTTTTTAGTGGTAAAAAGAAAACCAATTGTAAATTGTATTAAAAAAGTGAAAAAGGTCTATTGAAGGCATCAGTAATGTCCCGCTAGTGCCATACGTCCAAAGCAGTAATACTATCGACAGTGAATACTGCTTCGGTACGTTTTGTTATTGCTTAATGAAAATAATAGGCGTATTGAGACGTCGAACCAATATTTGTAATTTGTATCATTAGCAGACGTCCACTTGCGTTGATTTTACAATAATATTCCCCTTGTGAATCTGATGTGGGCGTAGTAAACATAAACCATAATTTCAATATAAATGTTAGAATGAAGAGAATTTATAAAATTTTTAAACGGCAAAAACATATTGAGAAGTTCTAAAGCTCATCCTATTTAAGCTTTGGAACTTTTTAAACATAAAGGGTAAACATTTACTGATGAGTTGGTATGGCAACCAACGAAATATATATTTAGATATTGCTAACCCGAAACAAATAAACAAAATTTAAACACATATTAAGAAGTTTTAGAATTTCACATTCTCCTGGCCTCCTGGCATTAATATTTAAATTTGGTTTATTTGGACACCTATATCAGAACTCCGAGAGGAATATTTTTGTAAATTCTTTTACGAATATTTTTTACGAAAATTTTTAAAAACAACCCTAGTGCACACGGTATATAACACCTCTCATATAGCTTATTTTGTCATTTATAAGCCGATTTTAAATGTTTTTGCAGTTCTGAGTAGCTCATTGATCATGCTTTTAGACAGCTTCAAAAAGTTTTTAAATTTAAAAATCGTTTGTCGCAATATTTGCAAAGCTACTTTTGAAATTTAATTTTTTAAAAAAATTTGTTCATAGACTGTCTTTTTTTCACACTTTTTAGTCTAGACAATGCCAATATTTTTAGCACATTGTGTATAGAAAAAACAATACTTAAATTTTGAAAATCGGGTAATAATTAAAAAAATTTGTATATCCGTCCGATTTATTTATTTATTCATTTGTTTTTTTATAAAAAATTATTAACAAATTTTATTTGATCCAATATTTCGCTACCAACAATGGGTAGCTTCTTCAGGGATATATTTATAATATACATAAAAATAACGATAAAAATTATGAAATTATTTTTCTGTATAAATAGTATTTAAAATGAAAAATTATTTGAAACATATTTTACGGCGTCAAAAAGAAAAAAATTTTTAAACAACACTAGTGCTTAAAAATAAAGTATGGTAAAAAGTAAAGTGTCGTAATAATTAAACAGACAAAGAAAAATTAGACTGCGCTATAACTTCTAAGCTGGTAGCAAGACGAATTTATATAAGGTGGGAGCCAGAATAAAACAAATACAACACGAAAAACAACAGGCATTTTGTTTGTGTAAATTTTTGTTTGAGAAATAAAGAAATGAAATATATATTAGTGCTCCCATCTATAAGGCCATATCCAAAAACTGGGGATATTTTTTTGTAGTTGGGATTAAAAAATGTACTCTATACATACAACTTTTGCAATGTTCATAAAAACATAAAAAGTTAAATAATTTTAAATATGTACATGTTTTACTACAAAATGTCCATTAAAATTTTTTTTGTAAAACAAATCAAATTTATATTGATTTTTAATGAATACTTCAGCTAGCATCTAAATGTTACATACCTCTCTATATCCTTTGAAAAATTTGCGTCGATTAAATTTAGAAATATTTTGAATGCTATTGCATAGGTTAGGTTAGGTTTCGAGGGCCGTCACGTCCAAGACGAGACGCACTTGGGTCCGTTAATTCGGTCCCTTTGTGATACCCTGCAGCGGACGGGGCACAGTCGATTGATTATTCAATTTCCTGTGATTGTCCTGTCGCCGAATCAAACCATCCTGATTGTTGTAAAAAGGAGGATAGGCTGATTAGCCTCATGTTCGCCAGACTGTCAAGGTCTGGCAGAGTATTGAAGCCCAAAGTACTCGCCCTAACGCTATCAAGGGCGGGGCACTGACATAGAAGATGAAGAACTGTTTCTTCCTCCTCCTCATCGTTACAACTTCTGCAGTAGTCATTGTAACTTAGGCCCATCCTTCTGGCATGAGTCCCGAAGCACCAGTGCCCTGTTAGCACTGTTATTAATCGTCTTGTATGACATTTACCAAGCCTGAGCAGATCACGAGTTCTGTGCAGGCTGTAGCGGGGCCAAGTGGACCTGGAGATTTGACAGGTATGCTCTTGTTCCCACCTTTCTTGAGCAAGATTGTATGATTCCTGCTGGATCAATCGCTTGCAGTAAGATAGAGGAATGCCAACGAAGTGGCATATCATCGAGTTGCTCAATGATGCGCCCCTTTTGGCAATTTCGTCCGCAATATCGTTTCCAGCGCACTCTGAGTGCCCTGGAGTCCAAACTAGTGTTACTCTTGAATGTCTCGCTATCTCGTTTAGAGATTTCCGGCATTCATTCACCACCGTAGATGTAGTGTATACACCATTGATAGCGGCAATGGCCGCTTTGCTGTCGGTAAAAATAAGGATGTCTCCCGATATCCTGTAATACCTAAGCCATCTTGCCGCTCTTGTAATGGCCGAGACTTCAGCTTGTAGGACGCTACAGCCATCCCGAAGTCTGAATGGAACCTTCACATTGAAGTTTTCCACGTAGAAACCGCCCCCGGTGTTTGCATAACAAATAAATAGTTTACAAACAAACATAAACTACGTAATTCTCTTTTTTGGCATATATGTATGTATGTATATATTTCTTATATAAAAAATACATATATTTAATCGGATACTCAATTCATCTTTTAAAATTCCACATCAAAATGTTTTTGTTTTGAAGATTTCGATGTCCTAAGTATTTAGATATATGTATGTATGTATGTAAGTTGTGTGTATTGAGTTAACCCTAATAGGAATTTTCTAATGACTAAAAAATATTATTTTAGTAAACAATATAAGTTTCTAACAAAGTCAATATTCTTCATACCTATTATTGAATTTGTTTTCAAAAAACAAATTTGGGGATTTTAGGAGATAATGGAATGAAAGTGTAGAATAAAAATTAAAAAAGGTAACCCAGAAACAAATAAAATTTTCTATTTATATACAATTTGTTTTTATTAATTAATTTATATCAATTACATAAAATTAAATGCATGAGGCCAAGTGCAAGGCTCATGAACGATAAATTACATTTAAGCACTAATTTAAAATAATCATCAGTCATTCTATCCACGGGGACCCTGCGTTTCAGTGACTTCTGGTGGCCTTGAAATACAAAGATTTAGTTTGTGATTCTTCAGAATGTTTCCAATTATATAAATCTTACCTGAACTTTGAATTCCATATCCTTTTTCGCTTTTTCACGTTCCTTTTTTCACAATTACTTTCTTTTTTGCATACACTTTTTTTAATTCATATAAAAATTTTAATTTTTTTTAATTTACAAAAAATATCAAATTTGTTTGTAAACAAAGAATTTAATAGAAAAGGAAATACTACAAAATTTGACAATCGTTTGGAAATGGCGAATTTTTGAATTCGCCATTGCTCCCACCTTGTATAGATTCGCCTTGGCTCGTAGTTCGAAATAACAGCGAAAAATAATCTACTTTAACGCACGCAATTAGCTTTATATATCGCTTGATCAAAAACTTCTAACCTCCAAATCGATAAAGTGTCATTTCCTATCTACGAAAATGTTAAATAAATTTAGTCACCGATCTATGTATTTATATAATTTTGATGAAATCTTTTATGGATGAAAGATTACAAGCTCAATAATTATTCGAAAAATGCAAAATTAAATTAACGCTCTTTTTTTATTGGAATGTTTTTGCACTACATTCATTTGTATGTAAGTATGTATGTACTTGTTTAGATTTAAAAGCTGTTTGAAGCGTACAAAAGTCTGACCGTTTTAAATTTTGCAAAATATAAGATTTTATGTATTTCACTATTTATTTGACATTTTATATATACAAATGTACATATGTACATATTTATTTATTTATTTATTTATTCAATCAAGTAATATAAAAAGCCACATCGGGCCTAATAAAATATATATTACAGTAACAGTTTCCCGAATAACTAAATACTTAAAAATTATTATAAAATAATAGAAAAGAATTATAATAATTAAGTCTTAAAGTTGGCCCCCCCAGCCATTTATAAATACATAACTAATTATTTTATAAAAAGTTTATTAAAAAAAAACTGTCCTCAGTGCTTAAAATATTCATCTATTTTAAATAATAAATAACAATGCATTCGTATATGTACACACATATTCATACATACGTACATACATATATACTAATTTTACCGATCAATAACTATAAAATTACAACTTAGGAGATTCTGATGTCGGAAAGATAGTAGCAATTCAAAATACAGCAAATTTTTACTTCGAAATGGTCCACAACATGATACATTATAATACATTATATGTATATCATGGGTCTGTGTATGTACATACACATATGTATGTTTGTATGCATGCACATATTATTTTACTAACTTAATTTAATTTGCAAATTGTTCTCTTCATCTATTCGTGCACGTAAATTACGAGATCGAGTTTCATCATCGTCATCCTTATGAGAGGCGAAATGCAAACGTAAGTCTCTCGCCAATGGAAATCTTAATGGGCATAGTTCACATTGATAAACATTATCACCAAGATGTTGTCGCAAATGCTTGATGCAGTCATTACTTTGAGCAAAAGCTCGATCACAATATTTACATCGATATGGTTTTTCACCCGTGTGAGTTCGTATATGGCGACGTTGTTTTTCACTAGTAACAAATCTATGCAAAAAATGGAAAACATAAAAATTTGTAATGAAGTTGTCAATCGCATTATACATAATAAAATACCAACCGTTTTTCACAAAATTCACAAGCAAACGGCCTTTCATTATTGTGATATCTTTGATGCTGCTTCAACAGGAAAGGTTTGTGGAAACCGCGTCCACAAACGTCACAAACATGTATTCGAGGCTTTGCTTTATGTATTTCGTAATGGCAAAGTAGATCACCATTTGTTGGAAACGATTTAGGACAATCCGAACAAGGATATAGTTTCTTATCTAAATGGCGAAAAGAATGTTGTTTTAAGCTTCCGGCTGATGTGAAACCTTTACCACACTCAGAACATAGGAATGTTTTTTCAGCTGCAATAAAAACTTTTTAATTTAAAGCCAATATATCGAGAGCTTATAATAAATAGAGCAAGCCCATCATTATGAGAGGGTTTGGCGAACTTTACTCGTAACTTTTGGATAAATAAAAAAAATTCCAAGTAAAATGTTAACTGAATTTCAGCAATAAATTTTGAAAAAAAAATTGCATTTTTTTTTTAAATTTAGTAGGATATTAATTGTTCAAATCATTAATAAGAGAATTTTTTGATTCTTAAAAAAATGCGTTTTAAGCCCTCGACATATTTTTTTTTGTTACATTTTAATATCTATAATTCACGAGCCTATGCTGCAATAGAGTCCTAACTCAAAGTGATTTTTGAGTTAATAATACAGTATTAAATCTCATATCGTGCTTCAGAATGTGTAAAAGCTTCATTCAAATATCTTGCATACAAAACTTTTAAGACAAATATTAAATTTTCGTTTACCATTAAGTTGTTAGCGAATGCGCAACTTTAAACTCGTTTTCTGCAAAATCACTCTATTGCCGCAAAGGCTCGATATGTATATGTATGTATATATGGTTTTCTTACATGTATGTGTTTGTTGATGGTTCCTAAAGGTGGTAATTTCTGGAAAAGCTATGCAGGCATAAATATTGTTAGTGTTATTAGCTTACATACATAGTATGTGTGTTGTATTTAAACATTTTACCTTTGTTGCAAATGTTGCATTTCAATTCTTTTTCTTCTTTGTCTTTCTTCAAGTGCAATTCATGATGTTTCATTAATGATAATTCTGATTTTAATTTTCTTTGGCATTTTCCGCAAGAATAGAGTTCTTTGCTATTATTTTGCTTGGATTTAGCGCGACATTTTGAGTAGGTACGTTTTAACTTCTTCTTTAAGGTTTTTTTCGTTCTCGTTTTAGACTTTTCTTTTTCAATATTTAATTTACTGTAAATAAAAAATTTTAAGTGCAAATTTGAAAATACGCAAATAATTAAAATGGATAATGTTGTGTTGCGGACAAATATAGTTTTAATATATATTATTCACTAAAAAATTAAAAAAGGTCCAAAAAAATAGGAGAAAGGCCCCAAAGTTTGTTGTTATTTTCAATACAAAACGTGCGCAAAAATCAAAAATAGCTCCAAATCAGAAATGGCCACAAATTTAAAAATTAAACATGCAAAATGGCCTAAAGAGTTTGCGTTTAAGACGACCACACAAACTTTAAGTAATATATTTAGGGACATTTTTTTCAGTTTTAATTTTTTATTTTGAAGCCATTTTTCATTATCCAATCTTGGGTTATTGCTTATTTTTTTGGGAATAGAAAACTTACAGGCTAAAATGAAAAATGGCCCCAAAATGAAAATTGGGAACAAAACTGATCTGTTAGAAATAGTCTTGGGAGTGCTTATTAAGGGTTTCCTGCATAACTCGCCCTAGGCCGGGCTTAAGGATTTTCTCCACTATAGTATTTTCCTAAACGGTGATTGTTACTAAAGATAAATTCAAAAATTTTGTTTTTGTTTTCACTGTAAATGTTCGAAAGAAAGAACACCCTCGATATCGGTGAACAGCCAGTAAATTTTTTGGGCACAAATAATATAAATGTGATAGTTTGTATGTTTTGGACAAATATTTAACAAATGTGAACGTAGCTTTATTCATATTTTTTCTAATATATCCACTTGAAGTTATAAAGTTTATATATTAAATATACTTTAATTAATACAATAAAGAACAAAATTGGATTGAATTGAATAGATTTTTGAAATTTGGACGACGGATAATGGGTAGGTATAGATGTAACAAGAACATAAAGCTACTTCTTATTTTATTATTTTTTTGGGCTTTTTGGCAGATAAAAATAGGAGCGAACTGGTACTTTTATTGATAAATTTGTTATAAAAAAATTGTATGCGTGAACAAAGTCACGGGTAAAAGCTAGTCATTCGTGTCTGTCATGAGTTCCACATCCGTGTGAAAGTGAATCTTTTCCGAATATTTTGGTGTCCTGACATTCACTTCCGAAAAATTTTTTCGTTTTACTTTCAACTGCACCAAGCTGTGTGAAAGCAAATAGAATATCATTTATTACACAATAAAATTTAATTTAATTTAATTTATTCATTCTTATTTACGAAACCGAGCTTAAAAGCCATATTTGGTTTCACTAAAGCTACTACATGAGTTTTTTTTATTAATATTAACAATAGATATAATATATATAATAAGCAATAAATTTAAATATAATTAAAAAATAAGCAAAATAGGCCAAAATAGTGAGAAGAAACACACCAGAGGAAAATACTAAACTGGGGGGTTACCTGAACATAAAGCACATAATAACTTATTCTTATACGTGGAAACCGAAAAATCAAATGTTCTCATATTTGCTGGCAACATATTATAATACCTTGCAACTCTTACAAAATATGATCTCTCCAGCAAGCTAGTTAACTTTGGAATAATAAGCTGCCTATTCCTATTGGATCAAGTAAATGCAAATAGATCAACAAGGTATAGTAGTGATTGTAATTTATATATCCTGTAAAAATGCAGTAAATTTCTACATTTAAGAAAATCAGCGAAGGTCACCTAAAAATTTGAAAACATAAGGTGATACATGCTGCCGTAATTTTAAAGAGTATACATATCTCATGATTCTATTAAATGCAAGCCTAACTTTCCTAACCAGGTGCCAAATTACGGCATTCGATATCGATCGAAATTTACATTTAAATTGTATTGAAATTTCGATCGATATCGAGTGCCGTAATTTGGCCCCAGGTAACCAAAAGTCCCGAAATAAACTTCCAGAGCATATAGGAAAACAGGCATAATTAGAGCATGAACAATCTTCGCTTTAACATGAAAGGGAAGCAACAAATTTAAACTATACAATCTACGCAATACTACGCAAAACTAATTTAATAGAAAAAAAAAACTTTTTTGAACTTAAGTTTGATATCTTATCTACCTAATTCGGAAATAAAAACCAATATATGTTTGATAACTTCCCTGATGAAAGCGAGATAGTATCCAGTTTCCGAATAGGAATAAGACTAAGTTCAATGTCAGCAGAGCTACTGGCAATAGAACAAGCAATTATGGACGCAGGGAGCAGATGCTTTGAAAACGTTGCAATTATGACTGATAGCAAATCCGGCTGCCTGGCACTCGCTGGAAAGAAAAATATCATAGTTCACGACGAATACGGTGCAATACGTACTAGGTCACTCGGCAATTTTCGGAAACGAAATGGCGGATAGGGCGGCAGAAGAAGCACGCACAATTGGCGACGTACTCTCAATACAACTGACAATTAGCGACGCGACAAATGCGATAGAGGAGAAGCTCTAGCACAGATATGCTCTGATTCCGACGGATTCATGTAATTTTCGCATGCAACAATTTTTTTGAAACCCGGGCAAAATACCCATTAATATGCAAATACAAATGAAAAAGTAGATAACCACGACTGCCTAACGGAATTCCTAAGGGATCTGGAGGTAAAACTGTAACGCGGAGGACCGTGTGAATTGGTGGTGGCGCAATTGTTCTTTGAACAGTCCAAACAATTCTTCTAATGTTAAACACATGGGATTAACAAAACAGAAGGAAAAAAATATATGTTTGGAATAATGCATTTGTTAAGGCAGATGATAGTTTGAGTTGCCTAGCTAAGGGTGACACAGATCCCATATGCTTTAAAAAAATGTTTTGCCAAAAAGTTTCCGCTTTTTCTCCGGATGTGATATATTACACAGACGGATCATACCAAAACGGGCTGACGTCATACTCCATAGCCAAGCAAGTCTCATACACACAATTTGAAACAGTAAAATAAGTTAGGATTCCCGACCAGTCAGGCATTTTTACGGCGGAAATTGCTGCAATTACGGCAGTAATTTTTCTTGCTGTCGAGCAGGGCAAAAAAACATTGATCTGCACTGATAGCCTTAGTGCAACTCGAGCTTTAATCAAAAACCAAAATGGTGTCTACGATGACATGTTACGGTTGCAAAGCAATAATAATGAAGATCTTACAGTTTCTCATCTTCTAACCGTTTGCCCAATTTCAAAACTAGATGACTCACTGGAGGATATACTGGACTGTACAAGATCCGACAACATTCGCAAAATATGGAAATTTCTGCATCAACACAACATCCAAGAAGTTTGATATCGAAAATAGTTTATTGTCTAATATTTATTTTTAAATTTAAATTTTTATTCATGTATAGGTACATACTTTATTTTTTATTACAAAGTAGATTGTTTTTAAATTTCTGTTAGAGCAAAACGAGCGCATATGGCCTCGTTACCGGCGCCTTTTTTTTTGTATATATGTACCTATTACAAATTTATTTGTAACTCCACGTCTCCACGTTCAATAATTATTTCCGAACATAAGCAATAACGTTGGCAGATTAACTGCACAATTATGTTCATGTGTAAGCTTATGTTGAGAGCTATAGAACACGTATTGAGTGATGAACATAAACAAATTTGCTGTGAATGGTTGTATGAAAATTTAATAAATTACTTACTTTTTGTTTGAAAAATAGGAATCTATTTGCGGATATCAGTATTATTAGTAAAGTCCTTTTTTTATTTTTATGTACTTCGCATGAAAAGCATATTTCAGAAAACTAACATCCAAATTTGACAGTTTATGTTCAACATAATTCCAAGTTTATTGAACGTGGAGACCCCAGTAATGTATGTATGTACATATGTATATTATATATAAATAAATAAATCTTTGATAATAACACATAAGTAGAAAAGGAGATTAAAAAGAAAAATTCCCACATTAACCACCAATAGAGCAAAAATATTTGGAAGTATGCCGGACAATAAATATTCTATTTTGTGATTCGGAAATTTTTATTCTAATTGAAAACGTTCGGAACTCATGACAGACACGATTATTATATAGAAAATATTTTTTTTTATAAAAGAAAAGCTGTTTTTTTCTCTTCGTAAGTCAATCCTTTCTGGATCCTTAAATAAATATTTGCAGTTTTCAAAATGTTAATATTACATTCTACAGGTTACACTTTGATTAAAAAAATTTTAGAATTGCTTTGTCAAATCTAAATGTATACAATTTAAATACCTTTCTTCCACATCACTTTCGGTTTTCACGTCACACATAAAATCATCAGAGCGGTTGGTGTCATCCTCAGTGCTAATAATATTGTCTTCTATGATGTTTTCAGTAGTAATTAAATCTATAGAATTACTTTCGGTCTTTACATCACACATGAAGCCATCAGAGCTGTTGGAGTCGTCCTCAGTGCTGTTGCCTTCTGAGATCTTTTCAGTAGTTAGTACTTTTATGGAATTTTTCTGGTCATAAAGATTATCAATTTGCTCATTCTTAACAACTATTTCGAGTGGGTTTTTTGAGTTATTAAATAAACTACTCGTATCGCCCAATTCTAAAAGTTTGTAAATAGTTTCTTCATTTTTCAAACATTTTAGTTGAAAATTATAAATATCTATAATTTTTTCCATACATTTATTGCATATATTTTTTGGCAACTGATCATTTTCCTTAATTTCCAATTGTGGTACTGAGGTTTTCATTAAATCTCTTAAGCTAAGGTTTTCGGTCCTGCCTACTTCCGGAACGACAAAAATTGATACGATTCTTATTTCACTTGCTTCAGAATCTATAAATGAATGTTGTTCACTATACAGCAAGCAAGTGCGACATAAATTATCCATTGCTTTAACCATTTTGGTAGTTGATATTACAAAGTGAACTACTTTGTCTTTTAAGTTGTAACTCTAGGAATATTTACAAGTTACTTTATTATAAGACGCCAATAACAATTTTGTTTATATGGAGCAAAATACTATCCAAACACCAAAGCCGATAGTTTTAAAGCATCGGCTTGACGGCGCCAATCTTTTATATGTCTATCAGCCAGCTGGTTCTCGATTATTCTTGTTTATTTGAACGTTTGTATATGGAATTCGTTAAATCATAATACACAGAGTATATATGTGGTAAACGGTAACGTTCGGCTTCACCAAAATTTAGCTGATGCCTCCCAACGAATCATCTAATTTCTTCATATAAAAACGCAGTATGTACTGAAATTACCGCTTTATTTGTTACCCCTTTTCTCAACTGTATCAAAGAAATAACGTTGATTCCTGCTATAACGGGAATTGACGTGCATGTATGTATGTATTTCTTATGCAAATTGCGCGGGAATTCTTTTTATTGAAGACGTGTTTACACAAACTAACAAATAATCTTAGCCATTGTTTTTATCAACTTTTTTGAAAGTAGAAGCCGTGTTATGTACCTCCTCCTTATAAATACATAGGTATGTACTATTTAATACGAAGCGAGGAACATAGTAAGTTTGATGTAAATTTTAAAGTGGTAGAGTAACTCGAGTGTTTTTATTTCGATCACAATAAAATGATGCGCAAAAACAAAGAAGTACTGATATTTTTTGTTCGTGAATAAAACTTAACGGGAACGAAATTGAAAAACCTGATTAGATTGCCGTCATTTATAGACCTAACAAAATTTAGTTTTTTTATGGATTATTATTTCCTATGTATATCATAACGCATATGTGTGCAAAATTTTGAACATCTAATATTACAAATGACCAAGTTATTACCAAATAACCTATCAGCAAATACATACATATGTATGTATTTATATTGCGAATAGTTCCAATTTATAACGTTTTTTTCCCTCTCCTGTAAACTTTTGAAAACTGCACATACATACATAGGTTATTTCGTCTTTCAGGAGTTTTGATTTTCCTTTCAAAGGCAAAATACCTTTTTTTTCCGCTTAAATCAAATACATAAATAAATATATAAATTTTGAAAATTTCAATTAAAAAACCTTTTACGGGATAGTTATTATTCATTGGCTTTATGGATAATAACTTATTGCCTGATTCGGTTGTCCCGATACCAAATTCGGTAAATTTATCGTCGGATAAAGACAACCCGGCGAGTAATAATATCTTCGATAAATTACCGCCAGATAAAGTAATCTCGGCGATTAATTTTATTGGTGAATTGATATCCCGAAGTGGCATTCCGACACAATCTGGGAGCAAAAAGATGGAAATGACTTTAAGTGACATTGATAGTGATGAGGATTTCAAGGAATTCAACTCAAAACGCCATAAAAGAAACCTAAAGGGAGAAAATGTTATTCCTTTCGTTGCTAGAAATATGGTAAAGGCAAATGTAGACGTTTCCAGCTTTGGGTCTACAAAAATTTCACAAAACCGTTTCGATATCTTGGGAAAACTGGACATTGAAGTAAACGGGATTCCGTTTTCAAGCAAACAAGCCATGAATGCAGATGTAATTAAGAATATCGGAAAAAAATCTGGTAGGTCTGGGAAAAAAAAAAAATTTTTGTCCACCTATTATTTTACATAATGTTAATGTGAAAAAACTTGTTGACCAATTAAATGATAGATCACCTAAAGTCGTATATAAAATTATTAATTCATCTCGAAACAAAAGCAAAATTTATTTCGAAGATTTATCTGCTCATTTGGAAATGATGGAACTTTTAAGAGCCCAAGGTATAAAGTCTTAAGCTATGTACAGACGATTGGCAGATCTTACAATATTGTCAGAAAAATGTTCAGAAAATGTCTCACAACCGTCTAAACTTACAATTTTTGTCTTGCAACGTTGCAAGAAAAAGCATTGTCAGTTCATTGTAAGACAATAATATTGTCAGACATCTCACAATCGTGAGAACACTCTACTTTGCGATTATCACATAATTGTCAGACATTGTAAGCTCTTGTTTTATTGGCAGATGTGTTTAAATTAATGCATCTGACAATGGCACCATTGTAAGATAATTTTTCTGTTGGCAATGCTGTCCATAAATACTATTGGATTTGACAGTTCTGACAAAGCTTAACAATGCATCTGGCAATATTTCCACACAACAAGCTGACAACCGTGTAAACTGACAATTTTTGTTGGCAGATAAATTTATTGTCTGACAATGAAATTGTAAGGTTTTCTTACAATCGTCTGAACTAACAATTTACCTTTTGGTAACAATTTTTCATTGTCAGTACGTTGTCAGCATATTGACATATCTTACAATATTGTAAGATCTGCCAATCGTCTGTACTTAGCTTTATTCTTTTACGCCTTTGGAACTAAGAAGAGTATCGGTTATTTTAAGAGGTTTATATCATCTGACTGAAGTGTCTGAAATTGAAACTGCTCTTAAAGCTGAATTACCAAATACAATTGAAAAAGTTAGTAAATTAGTTACTCAATTTTCTTCCAAAACAATTTTGATACTGGTTTATTTATTGTGACTTTATCACAAGGGAAAAAAATTAATGATGTCAGTAAATTATGTTATATTTTGAACCAATCTATTACTTGGGAATCACCAAAGTAAAAAAAAAAGAGTGATTCAATAGCTGTGTTCATTTACTAAAAATTGTTACAAATTTGTAACAATTGTTACTAGAAAGCGTTCATTAACCCAAAAAATTTGCAACGAGAGAGTGTCGAAAGAGCGTAAAAAATTGAGAGACAGAAAAATTCTTGCAAGTTTTTACAAGTAAAATTTTTACTTGTAATAATTATTCAAACAGCTGTTTTGCGTTTGTGTTTACAAAACAATATTTCTAAATTAAGGTGCAAATAAAAATATTTTGGAAAATTTAAGAAATTGTAAGTAAATGTGAACTTTTAAAACGATAAAAAGTATTAAAAAGATGTATCTTAGGAACAACAGAAGCAAAATAAGATGTCTAATGGAATTGAACTAAGCAACACAGTATCTGGTGTAGTGTGTTTAACTAACCACTACTGCATGCCGTCTGCATGCAGCAAGTGAAACATAAAGCTTACAGTACACGGAATGTCAAAAGTCACATTCGCATGTGGCTCTGACGTAATTTTGACGTCACCATGAAGCTAAATTGGCAACATGTCGTGTACTTCCACTTTTTGTGACACTCACATGCAGCACACATTGATATGTGGGCCACATGTTCCTTTATAGAGACATGCAAACATGCGTATTTTAAACATGTCGTGTACTAGCTTGGTACATTTGAATTTTGACATTTGTAATATTTTTACATGCGCATGTAGCAGTCCCAAACATGTGGCAGCAAACATTTTTGACACAACATTTTTCAATAGTATGTAGCTAATGGCACTCTTGCCAATGTTGATTTTCTCCAACAAAATCTGGTAGGAATTTAATGACGAAAATTTTTTTTTATTATTATTAATCACACGATGACTGAGATTCATGATAATTTTTTTGGTTTACGAGCTGGGTAGAGATAAAAGAAGGGTAGAAAAATGATCATATTTTCTCCTTTCCATGCATTTATTTGTATTTCTCTTAGCTTTGAGGTTTTTGTTTTTTTACTTTCTATCAGATGTTGTTTTATTTCTTCTTTCTCTTCGACATTTTATAAATTTGACTTCACACAAAATTTTAAAATTAATCAAGCGCCATAAACATGACTGTTGGACATGTTAATATGAAAAATGTGTACGTATGTTACATGCGGTGTACTGACAATACATATGTAGCCAATCAAAAGTTCACACATATGCTGCCATTGCAAATGTGTACGCTTCGGCTACATTTGTCACATATAAATTTTGGGACAAAACAACATTTCATGTACTACCAAAATTTTGAAGCATGTAGACACTTCTGCATGTTAAGTAAATGTAAACAAAATGCTGCGAATTCTTGTGACGTCAGAGCCACATGCGAATGTGGCTTTTGACATGCCGTGTACTGTAGGCTTAACACTTTTGTTATTGTCCACATTCCAATTGTATGATCAGAATGTATTATGCTGATCATGCATATTCCCACACATACTTTGTGTATGTGTTAGTTTTAAGACATAGAATATTGTAGCATTATTTAGATTGATTAAGAAATTATAATTAAGTTCATAATTGTGACACAAACTGGACAGTCGCACAAGCGGCTGTCCAGAACTAAATAATATACAAATGTTAAATAAAGAACCTTTAATAAACTATAACATGGCTCAAAGAAACATTTAATAAAAAATTCTTATTTTCTCTTTACATGGCGATCCTGCCAATGAAAGGAAAAAATTAAATTGGCGAAATAATAAAGTATTAAAATGTAAAAAAAAAAGAAGAAATGAATGATAAATTAAATAAAGGATAAATTCCTACAAAAGTGATAATAAAATAATATCCAAGAGTGAAGTGAGGTAGTGCAACATGGATCTGCTGGTGCAGTTTAATGTGCGATGAAATGATCTCATCTTGGATTGCATTGCTCATATGCTCAACTCCGGTCTTCTTCCGTGAATTGATCTGGTTTTGGATTGCATTGCTCATATGCTCAACTCTGGTCTTCTTCCGTGAATTGATCTGGTTTTGGATTGCATTGCTTATATGTTCAACTTTAGTATTCTTCCCATAAATTACAACATTGCGACAACAGCAGAAAAAGGAAAACACACACCCCAAGCCGTATGAAGTAAAACATTTCAACAATCGGGATTCGGTAAAGAGTTTATTGTTAATTTTTTTTTTTAAAAAGAAAGAAAAAACAAAAGGAAAAGAAGAAATGATTTCTTATTTGTAAATTTAATGTTGTGAATTTGGTTTTATTGAATACAAGAGAAGAAAATTAATTTTTTATTTCCTAAAGAAAGGGAAATTTTTTTGTGAATTGAAGTTTTCTTAATAAAAGAAAAGAAAAGATAAAAGTTGAAGAATAAAATGAAATGATTATAATTTTGAAAAGGAAGAAAAGGAAAAATTAATACTGATTAAATTGAAAATTTTCTACATTTTGTTCAGTTTTGAACTTTTCAATGTAAATTTTTGTATGAAGATAACATTATTGAATTTGTAAAAATAACATTATTGGATGTTTTGAATAAAAAGAAAATTAATTAAAAGAAATTTTTTTTATGATTGTGAAACTAACAAAAACTTTAATAATTTTGATTAATCACTGAGAAACTCACGAGTCCCTCCAGTCGATAATATCAAGCATAAATTAAACAAAATTGTCAATAATATGCATCACTGAGAAACTCACGAGTCCCTCCAGTTGATGTATATATTCTATTATATAAGGGTAACCGTTTCGATCAGTAATTGGTTCTGATCGATGTATGTCTGATGACCGGTCCTCGGTATACAGAGTGCTGAAACTTAGGCATATGTACCAAATTTTTTTTTTTTATTAAAACTAATACTAATAATGATCATACTTCGAATTTTGAAGAATAATATGGTGAAATATTCCATAAAAATATAGAAATTGTTTTGAAGACCTAATAACAGATTTTTCTTTTGAATACATTTTTGGTAATACCACGATATTTTTTTTAATATAAAGTAATGCTTCAATATGCTTCGAATTTTGAAAAATTTTTCAAACATAATTATTATCGGTTGGTTTAGAAATAAATATATGAGGCGATAAATGCCCATGAGCACTGTGAAGTACCTAGACTACTTCACTAAATTAATAATGAAAATAAATGAAAATAAAAAAGGGAAAGCGAGTACTTTCCAAATTTGAGTTGAACGACAAAATTATAAATAGAAACGTAGACTTAGGTCACCACTTTCTAAAGCTTGAAAAAGTAGCTGATAATATTGCTCTGACAACATTGCGACTTTCACTAGATGATCGTACGTTTAATAACCTAGGAATGAATATTGAAAACCTTCAAAGAGAAAGGTATTGAAATCTTGCAAGATGCAGATATAACTATTGTGCTCACACAAAAAAAATTAATTAAATAAAATCACCACCGATCAAAAAAAACAAGAAGAAGAAAGTAAATGAATAGAAGTATGTGAATTTGAATTAAATTTTTTTGTCCTGTTTTCGAATAATTTTGAATTTAGAAGAGAAATAAATAAAGGTAAAATCGAAGTATGATACATTTGAAATCGAAGTATATTGTTTAAAATGAATTTTGTTTTTGCATTAGTGCAACAAATTTTTTTTGAAATACGTCCATTATAGGCCAATTTTTAACGGCTTTGGACAAAATTTTACATAATGGATAATTAATATGAACAAAGTGAATGAATAGTTAAGAATTTTTTTTTGTAATGAATAATTAAGAATTTTTTTAATGAATAGTTAAGAATTTTTTTTTTAAGAGAAAAATACAATTTTATAATAAAATAATCTTTTCATGCATGCATGTAAAAGAAAAAATTGACGTCAAATAAACATTAAAATATACCCAAATAATCATTAAAATATATCCAACAAATAAAATAATACATATATTATATTTACTTTAATTTTTTTAATTTTTTTATATATATAATTTTTACTCTATTTTCATAATTTTGTTATATGCAAAGTTCTTTATCTTTATAAATATAACATATTAATTAAAATATATAACCCTTACTTTAATTTTTTATATAATTTTGAGTATGCTTTATTAACTGTACACATTTCTTACCAGCTATATTAAGCCCACAATTATTAGTAATAATTCTAATTTTTTTTTTATAATAAAATTTTTAATATATATATATATGACTTAACATTTTTTTCTAAAAAGGGAGGGAAGGTATATTCCCTAAAAATCCCTGCAATTTTTAATTTTATAATTTTTTATTACTAGTAAGAATAATCAACTCAGTATTGATTATTCTTTCTGAAAAAGGGAGGTGTAGTGTGTTTAACTAACCACTACACTTTTGTTATTGTCCACATTCCAATTGTATGATCAGAATGTATTATGCTGATCATGCATATTCCCACACATACTTTGTGTATGTGTTAGTTTTAAGACATAGAATATTGTAGCATTATTTAGATTGATTAAGAAATTATAATTAAGTTCATAATTGTGACACAAACTGGACAGTCGCACAAGCGGCTGTCCAGAACTAAATAATATACAAATGTTAAATAAAGAACCTTTAATAAACTATAACATGGCTCAAAGAAACATTTAATAAAAAATTCTTATTTTCTCTTTACACTGGTACATCAGTGGCAAAGGATGTTTTTGTTTTCTTTTTTCTTTAATTTTCACAGACCAGCTGTTACTTTTAGTATTGTAAATTTTATGAGTACCTTGGTACTCGGTACTTTACACTAAGCAGGCAAATAATTCAATTAGTTCAGATATATATGTATTTATTTGCAAATAAACTAAATTATTTTTAAAATTTACTTTGAAATAGTTTGGTTTTTAACTGTCAAATTCTATTTCTAACACCATATGTCCACATGTGGACCGCAGAGAGTTTTATTTGCACTAATATTGCGAAATGATATTTTATTTTGGATAAAGCTTTTTATTACAGTACCTACAAGGTAGAAATTTAGAAGTTAAAAGCTACAATAATCTTACGAATAGCGTTTTTTTTTTCTAACAAATAAAGAAATCGGACAAAAAATTTATAATAATTTGTAAAAGTAAATCACGAAAATCATCCATTACAAAAATATATTTTGAAGGAACTACTATTATCTGGCATAATTTGTTAAATATGCCAGATAATATGTTATAGCGTATAAACTAATTAAAAATAGATATTTTATTCATTCATTTTATTCAAAAGTAGCTAATCACCCTTATCGTGTTTAGTGTATTTCGACTACGCCTAGTACTAGATTAAATAAAATTGCAAAACTTTTCATCATTCTATTACAAGCAGTACTCGAAAAACGCCAGTCACGACAATGCTGAATATAAATGACCATAATCACATTATTTTTATAATAATATACATATATGTATAATTTGTCCAAAAAATATAGAGGTAGTTATTAAGTACTCATATATACCTATACATTACAACACTACTTTAACTTGCAAATTTTTACTAGTAAAGTGTTCATTTACTTTTTCACATTTTTGAGAGTTATTTTGGAAAAATTTTTGTTACTCTCTCGTTACTAATTTTTACTAGTAAAGTAAATGAACACACTTAATGTTATAGGTGTCAGACCTGGGGTCATTCGGCGAGAAACTGCAACTCAGTTTACAAATGCGTAAAATGTAATGTTAGTCACGAACCTGGTCAATGTAGTGTTATAAAAGGGGAATCTTCTCCAATTTGTGTAAATTGTAATGAAATGGGTCACGCCGCCAATTATAAAGGCTGTCCTTCATACAAAAACTATTTGAGAACCAAAAAAGAGTTATTGGACAAGGTTAAGAATAGAAGGGAGGAAATTAAGAATAATGTAAAATCAGCAATAATAGATAGTAAATTTGTTAAAGAAAAATCATCTTTCGCTAGTCTTTTTAGTTCTAATAAAGGTAATCGGGTCGGAAATGAACATAATCTACCACCGCTTGTAGAGAGTTTCATTAAGATCGGGGAATATTTTAGAGAGTCTAAATCTCAAACGTTAGAAGATAAAATTTTGAATTTTCTGAGTTCTTACAAGTCAATGGCATTAGATGTGGCGAGACAAAAGTATAGTAACTTATTGAGTGAAGTTATTTCCCGTTATGGCCCGTAATAATTTAAAATTTGTCACAATGAATGTAAGATCGTTAGTCGAATTGAGCAGACGTATAGAATTAGTTAAAATTCTCAACTTTCATAAAGTTGATGTATGTTTTTTGCAGGAAACCCGTTTTCGGGTTAACTCGAAACTTACATTCGAAAATTACAACGTTATCAGGGATTACTCTAGTATAGGAACAGCAATTCTCATCAATAAGAGTATTAAGTTTTCTTCTATTAGTATTTTAAACTTAAATTTTCCGAACAGTTTCATTGCAATTGATGTTTCTTTTGGCTCTCAAGTAAAACGAATTTTGTTGGGCAGTGTTTATATTCCAACTAATTTTCCTCGTAATGATTTCAGTTCAGGCCTTGATACTATTCAAAATTTTTCAATGTCTTATGACGGGGTGTTTATTGGTGGAGATTTTAATTCCCGAAATATTAATTGGGGTGATTCGGTCGTCAATTTAAATGGGCAAAGCTTCTTTAATTGGTTAAGCTATTCAAATACTTCTTTTACGAGAATGTGTGATGTTAATCCTTCTTTTCCTGGGGGCCCGTCTTTTTTAGATCATTTCCTAATTAGTACGGCACTTTTAGGCTCAGTAAATCCCAACTTTCAGATTAATACTTTACCAACTTTTTCTGATCATTTCCCTTTAAAATTAGTATTCAAATTTGGTAGCTTCGATTTAATTTTGTCTCCTCAAAGATTTTTTAAATCTTTCAAAAACACTAACTGGGAAGAATTTCGTAATGATGTTCATCATGATATTTCAAGGATATCTATTCCTGACGACAGAAATTTGAGTAATGACGAAATTGACTTTAATATATCACAGTTTAATAATTATATTAGCGCTGATATAGATAGACACTCAATGAAAATTGAGATAAAAAACAAACTGGTTTTTATCCCAGATTCCATAAAAAAGCTTTTTAAAATTAAACACGCTTGGCAAAAAGCGCTTAAGAAAATTTTTCACAGGAACGGTAATAGATGTTCCGACGAGTATCGATTAATAAGCGCCCAAATTCAGCTTCTCAAAACAATAATTAAAGAACAGGTTGAAATACATCAGGTTGGTGAATTTAACAAAAGAGTTGAATCAATAAAACCAGGTCCAAAGGCGTTTAGGGAAGTTTTTAATATCATAGGTAAAAAAAACTAATTGTTTTGATAAGCTTATGGTTAATAATGTAATTTACAATGACGATGTTAATAAAGTAGAGCAGTTCAAACTTCATTTTGCAGATATTTACAAATTTACTGCTCCAGTCAGCGCTAATGTAGAAGAGGTCCCGAATACAGTCAATTCCTACTTAAATAGTTGTTCTGCAACAATTTGCCAATTTAATGATGAATATGGTTGTTTAAACTTATTGGATACTAATCATTTTACTAACATTTCAGAAGTTAGCGATATAATTAAGTCTCTAAAATCCAAAAGATCTGCAGGCGTAGATAACTTGTCAAATTTTTTAATAAAAAGGCTTCCGATTTCGGCAATTAAATTCTTAGCTATTGTTTTTAATAATTGCTTGAACAATGGGTATTTTCCTAAGGTCTGGAAAGTGGCTAAAATTTGTCCATTATTAAAGAAGCCAAATAATTTCCAAATCACCAATTCTCGCCCAATATCTATGTTGTCAAACGTAGTTAAGTTATTTGAGAGAGTTATTAAGAAAAAATTGGATATATCTTTGACATCAGAAAATATGCCTCCTTATCAGTTCGGTTTTAAACGTGGTCACTCATCTGTTGACGCTTTATTATATTTGCACAACGATGTAATTTGTAATTTAAGGGAAAAAAATGTACTGTCGCCGTTTCGTTAGACATTGAAAAGGCATTTGACCGAGCATATCATTTGGGAATTATCTTCAAAATGATTAGTTTAAGATGTGATCCAGTTTTTGTTAAGTTGTTTAAAAACTATTTTCATAATCGGAAATTTTTTGTAGAAATTAATGGCACGAAATCAGATTTAGGCAATATATATTGTGGTGTTCCTCAAGGGGCAATTATGGCGCCATTGTTATATAACATTTTTGTGTACGACTTTCCTCATATTATTAATGGTTCTAAAAGTATTCTATACGCGGATGATTCACTTATTTATGCACACGATAGCTCCCCGGAAATTGCGTTAATTAGGGTTCAAAGACATCTTCAGGTTATTGATAAATTTTACAGTGATTGGGGTATTAAAATCAATTCACAAAAATCAGAGGCCATTTGTTTTCGAAATGCTTCGGGAAAAGGTCCACGTAACATAGTGAAACAGAGCAACACACTGAATCTCTCTCTAAATGGTTCAATTATTCCTTTTAAAGATCAAATAAAGTACCTTGGGGTAACTTTCAATAATCTTTTTAAGTTTAATCAACATGGAAGAATTTGTAAGGCAAAAACTCTAAGTGTTAAGGGCATGTTTATGAAACTATTTGTTAATAGACACTTAAGTCAGAAAGCCAAGCTCTTAATCTACAAAGTTTGCATTCGTCCTGTTATGCTGTATGGTTTTCCCATATGGTTTTCGATTTCTCCAAAAGTAATGATGGAATTGGAGATTTTAGAACGCAGCTGTTTGAGACTTTGTGTTAACGCGAACTATGAAAGTTTTTTTAAGAGATTCTCTAACGGTTGTTTATAAAAAAGCAAATATTTCTTTCTTCATATGTTCTAGTTCTAATTACTAAGTTTATTAAACGACTTGAAAATCATGACAACAAATTAATGGCTTTAGTTCTTCGGTCACAATCTGGATTTAATTGGTCTAACAGTCTTTATATTTCTCCGATTGAAATTTTGCAGGAGAATTTTAACTCCTTTTCTCGTTTTACTGAATACCGCCTACCAGAATTTTATTCCCATACAATTAAAGGGTCTAACAGGGATTAAAGTTTATAATTATTAATGTTATACTATTTTTTTATTTATATATATTTTTTTTTTTTATTATTTGTTTAGTTTAAGTCCTAGTTTTAAGTTAATTCTGACTATTAACAGCCAATGTAAATTTTTATTATATTATGAGCAATATAATTCGAATGTTCACCTTTGATGCAAATCTTCGTATCCGTCCACTTTATCTTAGCATGTAGCATTATTCTTTGTTTTTATTGTATATTAAAATAATACTGTATAGTTTTAAGTTTTTTTTTCTTTTATGCATGTTATCTTTAACCAGTTATTTATGTTATCTAAGCTCTGAAGTCTCAATAAAATTTAAATTGAAATTAAATTGAAATTCGTATTTCAATGTCTTACAATGTCACTGCTTATTAGAATGTCGAGTCTGTTACATAGTCAACGCTATTTAGCGCTATAATGCGACGGCTCGATCATACTTATTGCACCTATCAGGTATGTATAAGCATATCGTTAGCTGAAATCCAAAACCACGTAACTAACATTTATTATTTTTCAGTAGAAAAGAATAGGTTTGATCCCGTACTTTTTGGGCAAAGTCCGGTAAAATGAGAGCAAACAAGAATTTCTCTCAATTAGAGACAAAAACGCACAAAAGTACGGGAACACTAAAAACCACATTTTTATCCCAAAAGTTTGTATGAAATTGCTGTGAAAGTAAACAAAAAAATAAATACTGTTTTTGATTAGTATTTCACTTTTTAAGAGATTTTAGTTAGTACACACATACATATCTATGTTTGTATATCCAAACATACATATTTTGCTTTGCTTTTTGCAAAAGTAACAGTTATTTCATCATTATTCTTTTAGGTAAAATTCAAATTTCTTATTTGTTATTGTTTATTTCATAAACAGCTGATTGATTACTACTTGCACAAACTAGCCCGAAGAAAAAGTACGGGCAGTTTCGTGCAGGAAGAAGAAGAATATTTCTCTCTCAAAATCTCTCTCACTTGCACGAACTTTGTGTACGGGAACAGTTTTCGTGCAAATTGGGATCCCGCGGGCTCCCAATGTTGAGTACGGGATCACACCTAATATGTTAAATGTTACGTTCTTTATATGTAAGTAGTTACGTACTTTTGGTTTTCGCTTATAAAATGTCTAATTTTTATTATATGAAAGAATAATTGGTGGGGCATGGATGTTGATGATATGCATTCGCCCATGTTCTGACACTCGCATGAATATGAAATCGCATGCGTTTTGAAAATCGCCAAACTTATTTCTACATGTTCTGTCGTTCACGCGTTTTGCTTGCGTTTTGCTATTTTTTTTATATCAAGTAAAACAGCTGTTTAAATCAAATCGCCAGTACAGAAGAAAACAATTGGCACAGAAAATTGTGAAAACATTTTAAAGTTGATATTTTTAACTTAAATAGTTTGGAAGTTTTATTAATTTGTTCAAAATATACAATAAATCATGTTTAGTTTAATTTGTGCATTGCTTTATTGTCAGTTTAAACTTCAGTTCAAGTAAAATACATCAGTTCACTTCAGTACTTGCTTGCGAGTTGAAGTCGCAAAACTTCTTGCGATTGTGAACTCCAGAACACCTATCATGCGATTTCATCTCGCATCGCAAATGTTAGGCGAAATGCGATTGACAGAACATGCCTGATTATAATGAATAAAAAAACCGATTTGTTATTACGTGGTTTTGGTTTTTAGCTAACGATATGTACATAAAGCATAAAAGCTTTTAAAATCTTAAACAAATAACATAACGAACTACATATTAGAGATGTTATGAATATCAATTTTTAGTATTCCCAAATACGAATACTAATATCTGTGACAATATTAGTCACAATTCGAATATTTTATTTCGAAATTTCGCGTACAGGACTCCTTTCTTGTGGTTTCAAATTACATTGATAGAAAATGTGATTTACAGAACTTATGCTCTGCTTATCTACTCTTTTAAATATTATATATTTTTTTTGAAAACATGTGTAAAATATTAGAGAAATAGACGCTTGGAACTTAGAGAATAGATTCCATATGCAATTACCTACTTATCCATAAATGAAAACACAAACCTCTTTGGTTTCTACAAAATGTATTAATATATTTGGGATTCTCAAAAGAACTTACATACATACTTATGTATGTATGTATGTATGTTTCAATATATGTACATACATAGTATGTATGTATGTATTTATTTCGTGTTATTTCGCTATATCGAATGTTAGCGAACATTATAATGTACATATGTATGTATGTAGATATGTCTATATTTCGTTTTGTTCACATCTCCTCCCTTATTAATCACAAAAGTATAAATCTCATTTTATTTTTGAACATACAATGTACATACATATGTATGTATGTAATCTAATTGTGTTATGTATAAATAATTTGATCATTATAGATGAACTTAAAATAATGCTTATATATGTATGTATGTATATCGTCGCAATCATGTAGAAAAGAAAGTCTGATAATTGCAAATTTACAGGAGATTGTAGCAGTAATATAAACTTTAGTAACCAACACGTAACTATTATTACACAATTTCTTGTAAACCCGTTAATTTTTTTTCCTATCGTATTAAATTTTTGTGACGAACTGTATTTGTGTGAAATTAAAATAAAATAAGATTCGGAAAATATGCGTTTTTTTATATGGGATTTTCTACATGAGCCCAAAGATATACATACATACATGTATGGGTATTTAATTTAATTATTATCTGTAAATTTATCTGCAATAAATTCCTTTTAGTGTAAGAATACTTAGTTCTGCCAAATTACGGACTTTAGTTTCTTCGTCATCGTTTTTATGCGTGGAAAAATGCTCTCGAACTATCTTAACTGTTGGAAATCTTAGAGGACATAGTTCGCATTGATACACATTATCACCTAAATGTATTCGCAAATGCTTGGTTAATTCATTCGACTGGCAGTAGGCTTTTTCACAATAGTTGCATTTGTATGGCTTCTCACCAGTATGAATTCTTACATGACGTTGTAGTTTTTCGTTGGTTATAAAACTAAAAAAAAATAATGTAAGTAATTAAAATTTCAACTAAATATTATTATGATGAATGGCTCACCGTTTATCACAATATTCACAGGAAAACGGTCGATCGTTGGTGTGATACATTTTATGTTTTTTTAAAAGAAATGGTTTTGGAAAACCACGACCACAGGTATCGCAAATATGCGTTCTAGGTCTTGCTTTATGAACATCATAATGTGAACTCAAATCAGTTTTAGTTGGAAAAGTTTTTGGACAGTCGGGACAGGAAAAAAGTTTTTCATTGAGATGTCGGAACGAATGCTGTTTTAGGCTTCCGGATGACGTAAACGATTTACCACATTCCGAGCACAAAAATGGTCTTTCACCTAAGAAAATTTAAAATTGTGAATGCTTTTTTTATTTAAAATTTATAAAGGGATAATCTACAGGTAAAGGGGTTTTATCTTCCCACGCCAAATTCTACAGTAGCGCTAAAGTAGACTTCTGAGAAATTTTTATTGGTTTTCAGGCTTACAGCATTTTTTAATCGATTTAAAGTCGGCTGTTAAATCGGATCAGTAAAAAAATTATCGCCGAAATTTAATATGTATCTCCAAAGTTGAGGTTTTCATAACAGAATTTCAAAATTTTTATTAAAATGGAAACATGCTTTGAAAAATATCTACTGCCGATTTTAAAATAATGTACCACCCAATGTGTCAAAACGGCATTTGACAACGCAACTAGATCACAAAAACAAGGCGTGTCGAGACTATCTGATATAAATTTGGCTGCTGGTAAAAAGGAAGATTAGATTCCAGACCACTTGGGTCCTGATGTGGTCCCATTGCATTGATTATCAGTAATTTTAGAAAATAAAAAATATGAATTTTGATTTTCGGAAGATAAGCCGCATTTCCTGTGGAATATCACAAATATACTTTACCACTATGTGTACGTAGATGATCTTTTAGCATGTAACCTTGTGAAAAACCTTAAATAGATAATAATTATTGTTTTTAATGTAGTATGAACTTAAGGTACGGTCACATCTGGCAAATATTTGACCAAAAAAGCGTAACCACTAAATACGAATGAAAACACTTTTGATTTAGATACCTGTTTATTACGTTAAACAGTTTCCTACATAATTTATAGAAAATGTAATAGAATCTTATCTTATTAGATGCTGTTTAACTGTATAAATCAAAAAGTTTTTCATTGGTATTTAGTGGTTACGCTTTTTTGGGCAAATGTTTGCCAGATGTGACCGTTAACGTTTAACATACATATGTATGTATGGATTAATAAATGTTATTATTATTTTAGGGTTTAATAATTTTGCTTATTAATATTTACCTCTATCACAAATATTGCACATAAATTTTGTTCCTTCATTATCACGTTTTGCATGCATTTGTTGATGCTTTTTGAAAGATACTTTTGATTTTAGTTTTCTTTTACATCTCTCACAGGGATAAAGTTGTTCCACCCTAATATGTTCACTTAGTGTTTTTGAATTTAAATCCTCATAGTCGTCATCATCATCATCATCATCACCGTCATCTTTAACATCTTCATCATCGTCATATGTAACGGGTTCGAATACTTCATCATCAAATTCTTCTTGTTTAACAATATCAGTTATTTCAGTTTTTCTTATGTGTTGAAAAGAAATTAAATAAAATAATTAACTTTTTACGTTAATTTTGTAAAAAAAAGATTTCACTTGTTGTGTGTTAAGTTTATCTATGTATGTATGTGTGTATGTTTCTGTTTACATTGCATTTCATTGGTGCTGCACCAAATCACCAGTAAACTTTGAAACAACCAATGATATACATGCATATACACATTCTTCACACACAGCAAATACAAAAAATTTTCAAAATAAAATTGAAAAACTTATCTCGAATAATACCTCTTATCACGGGTGTCGTAATCGTAATCGAACTTTAACTTTTCCAACGTAACACATATAGCGAACGTTGCCATATTTTATAGATTTCATCACGACAACGACACTCGTATTAAGGCCGAATAAATTTATTATGCCGACTTGTTGGGGCATATTTAAAAAAAAAAAAAATAAACTAACTGAATGCCATAAAATATCTTCAAGTTATAATTAACTAGCTTATCCCCCTCGTTATAAAATAAAATTAAAAGTATTTATATATCCTATTGTGAAAATTTAATGACGATCGGTCCAGTAGTTAAGACTATATTACGATTTTTAATTTTCCTAAAAAGGGGCGTGGTCCCACCCACTTTTCTCACGGTACGTATTCCAAATTAGCCATATGTACCAAATATCAAAAATGCCCAAAATATGGCGATTTAAATTTTTGGGTTATATGGGCGGTGCCACGCCTCTTTGTCCAATCAAAACTTCATATAGCCTATTATTCATTCCAGAGTCACAGTAACATGCTGTGAAAATTTCAGGAAGATCGGTCCATTTGCTTTTCCTAAAAAGGGTCGTGGTCCCACCCACTTTTCTCCTGGTACGTATTCCAAATTATGCCAATACCATATGTACCAAATATCATCGACGTAGGTAAAAAATGCCCAAAATATGGCGATTTAAATTTTTGGGTTATATGGGCGGTGCCACACCCCTTTGTCCAATCAAAACTTCATATAGCCTATAATTCATCCGAGAGTTCCAGTTAAATACTGTGAAAATTTCAGGAAGATCGGTTTAGAGGCTTAGCCTCCTATAAGGAACAAACAAACAAATAAACAAACACGGCACCACGAAATAAGCCCCAATGAAATAAGCCCCAAATCGAAAAATGAAATAAGCCCCAAAAAATTTTATGAAATAAGCCCCAAACAAAATTTACGAAATAAGCCCCAAATAAAATGAAATAAGCCCCAAAAAATTTTATGAAATAAGCCCCAAATTTTAAAAAAATGAAATAAACCCCAAAAAAATGAAATAAGCCCCAAATTTGTTAACTTTATGATGTAAGCTTAAGAAGAAATCATAAAATACAAAGAATTTTATCCTCTAAATTACATCGAAGACCGGCTTCGCGTTTCAAGCATTCTCTGCATAACCGGCCTACGGCCGGGCGCAACGAATTTATCCTCTATGGTATATCGAACACCGGCTTCGCGTTTCAAGCATTCTCTGCATAACCGGCCTACGGCCGGGCGCAAGGACTTTATCCTCCATGGTATATCGAACACCGGCTTCGCGTGCAAAGTATTTTCTGCATAACCGGCCTACGGCCGGGCGCAAGAAATTTATCCTCCATGGTATATCGAACACCGGCTTCGCGTTCCAAGCATTCTCTGCATAACCGGCCTAGGGCCGGGCGCAAGGAATTTATCCTCCATGGTATATCGAACACCGGCTTCGCGTTCAAAGTATTTTCTGCATAACCGGCCTATGGCCGGGCGCAAGGAATTTATCCTCCATGGTATATCGAACACCGGCTTCGCGTTCCAAGCATTCTCTGCATAACCGGCCTACGGCCGGGCGCAAGGAATTTATCCTCCATGGTATATCGAACACCGGCTTCGCGTTCAAAGTATTTTCTGCATAACCGGCCTACGGCCGGGCGCAAGGAATTTATCCTCCATGGTATATCGAACACCGGCTTCGCGTGCAAAGTATTTTCTGCATAACCGGCCTACGGCCGGTCGCAAGGAATTTATCCTCCATGGTATATCGAACACCGGCTTCGCGTTCCAAGCATTCTCTGCATAACCGGCCTATGGCCGGGCGCAAGGAATTTATCCTCCATGGTATATCGAACACCGGCTTCGCGTTCAAAGTATTTTCTGCATAACCGGCCTACGACCGGGCGCAAGGAATTTATCCTCTATGGTATATCGAACACCGGCTTCGCGTTCCAAGCATTCTCTGCATAACCGGCCTACGGCCGGGCGCAAGGAATTTATCCTCTATGGTATATCGAACACCGGCTTCGCGTTCCAAGCATTCTCTGCATAACCGGCCTACGGCCGGGCGCAAGGACTTTATCCTCTATGGTATATCGAACACCGGCTTCGCGTTCAAAGTATTCTCTGCATAACCGGCCTACAGCAGGGCGCAAGGATTTTAGATCTATTTTACGGATATGAAATAAGCCCCAAATAAAATGAAATAAGCCCCAAAAAATTTTATGAAATAAGCCCCAAATTTTTAAAAAATGAAATAAACCCCAAACAAAAAATTTGAAAATTTTTTGGGGCTTATTTCATTTTTTGATTTGGGGCTTATTTCATTGGGGCTTATTTCGTGCCACCAACAAACACACATTCGGTTTTATATATATATGTAGATTAAAGAATTACACAGTGCAACAACCAAAATCGAAATGGTATGAAACCAAAAGCAAATGAAATTTGACGTTTTCCATAACAAAACCATCAAGGGTTTTTTTAGTTTAGTGAGTTTTTTACACGCATTTGGTGATTTTGAAAGGCTGTCTAGCAAAAAAAACCTTACAAATTTGATAAAATAATGCTTATTTATTTTTTTTAACATGGAAAGTTGTGCTTTCATACTATTTTTGGAGTACAGGAATCGATTTCTGATATTTATTTGCACCTAAAACTCACGCTGGATGGCGCTGTCATACAAATTTTGTTATTTCTTGTAGATTGTGAGAGAATTGAGAGTAAAAAAATTATTTTTGAGCTTGGTTTCATTCTAATGATGTAACGAAATACATTTTATTATTATGTATTATGTTACAACATTTTGTATAAGATTTATGACTTGTAATCTATGTATGTATGTATATACGATTATTTATATAAAAGAACAGTGAAGTTGGTTACTACGCTTTTAACTCAAGAACGCCTGGACCGCTTTCGATGATTTGCACCAATTCGAACTGGTCTCCAGCAAATTTCTGAAATATCCTTGAAAGAAAAAATTATCAAGAAAATTCATTTTCCATACATTTTGTCTAGAGTGATTTTATGCTGCCATCTTTATGATCACGCAAAAACCGCTGAATAGGCGGATAGTATTTGACCCGGAATCAAAAAAGTGTAGTTTTTAGGGGGTTCAAAAGTGATTTCAGTTTGATAAAGTGCACATTGTACTTTTTATGCTTTTCTGTGTTTGGTACTTTTTTTCTTGAGGAATTCTCTTAATTGATTTGAAAAAAATTTGGTAAACGGATAATATATGAAGCAGATTAAAATATATGTAGATTACTTTTTAAGGTGTAAAAAACATTATATTTTTTAAATTTTGAAATGAAAAACATAATGGTACTTTTTTGCTTGAGAAGTTATCTTAATGGATTTTTATGAAATTTGTTAGTCGGATAGCAAGCATGTGAGTCAAACAAAAATTTAGGATACTTTGTAAGGGCTAAAACGATAAAATTGGTACTTTTTGTATATTTTACGTCTTCACGAGCCATCTACTTGAACATGACATGAACATAACGTCGGCAGAGCATGGCGTCCATCTTCTAGAATTTGGCGGACACTTACATGTGTTCATGTGGTGACTAACCATAATTTTTAGTTTGTCAAAGCTTTCACATAGTTCATGTTTTTCGATTTGATGGTTTGTTTTGCTACTTTTTCAAGTGATAATTTTATATAAGTGTTTTGTTATGGTTTTCGCTGTTTTTTGTGCAGTATTTGTTGCAAAACAATATTTAATTGAAAAATAAAGCTGACAAAACCTGAAAAAAGAAACTGTCAAACAGAAAATGACATTGAATGGCCAACCTCATGGCGAACATTGTTCCTCAGCCAGATGTTCGGACATTGATGTCAGAGCATGGACGAAACATGGACATGAACGGTCTACATTAGCCATTTTATGAAGTGTACTTACTTGCTTGCGGTGTAAAATAGAGAAAGCTGGTAGTTTTTTTTTTAATTTGTTTTTACATTTAAGTTGTGAATTTTTCATTAATATGAAGAATACAGATAGTTTATGCCATTATTAACATGTATTGTGAACGAAGTCACGCTTCTACCCGTATAATAAAAAAAGTTTTTATTATTCTTGAAGGACTGTTTCTCCAAGCGGATTGTGTAATTGTAAAACATCAGCTGTATGTAACATAAACAATAACAAATACGATTATAGCCCACAAAGTTACCAATGAAGTTCAAACAATTTTGACATTGGAGCTTTATAATTCAAAATACAAAAGTGATCTATCTTAGTCGCTTGCTATTTATTATACTTGATTGAAAGTTATTATTCAGGTTTCAGTTAAATACAGGAATTTTTTAAAATTGAAAAAGTCTGCTAATCTAGTTTAATATCTGGTTAATAAAATGCAATTAATTCAATGCGCTTCCAAGAAAATAAGTAAAATAATTATATAATAGCTCTCTGCTTTGTTATCTTATAATTTTAATTACACGTTAATTTTAAAAATAAATAAATTACATAATCATAATACACAATTTTAAATGCACATACATACATACGTACACATTTGGTTTATTGCCAAAAGCTATATTAAACTAATTAACGACTAATAAGTTATTAAATAATTTCAAACTCATTTAAAAAATACACCCTTCATATCTAATGCATTTAATTCGTTCAAGTTTCGTCTCTTAGTTTCATCATCGTCATTTTTATGTGTGGAAAAATGACATCGTAAGATTTTGACAGTTTTGAAACGTAATGGACACAGTTCACATTGATAGACATTTTCGCCTAAATGCGAACGCAAATGTTTAATCAATTCACTCGATTGGCAATAGGCATTTTTACAATAATTACATTTATATGGTTTTTCACCGGTATGAATGCGAGTATGACGTTTTAGTTTTTCATTTGTAACAAAGCTGAAAAGAAAAGAAATAATAAAAAAAATGGTTTCTTTTATTAAATTATACAAATCAAATTATTTACCGTTTTTCACAAAACTCACAGCCGAATGGTCTGTCATTATTGTGATACATTTTGTGTTTTTTCAATAGGAACGGCTTGTGGAAACCACGTCCGCATATATCGCAAATGTGATTTTTAGGCTTTGCTTTATGAATTATATGATGTGAAACCAGATCGGTTTTAGTCGTGAACGAGCGCGGACAGTCGGGACAAGCAAAGTTTTTTTCACTTAAATGGCGATATGAATGCTCTTTCAAACCTCCAGCTGTTGTATATCCTTTTCCACATTCCGAACATAGAAATACTCTTTCGCCTAAATACTTACATGCATAAAAAATAATTGCGAGAATATAATGAAATTATGCTTACCACTGTGCGTTCGCATGTGATCTCTTAATATCGATCTATTATCAAATACTAAAGAGAATGTTAAAAAAGATAATTTTTAATAATGAACTTCCTTTTTAATAATACGAACAGAAATTTACCTTCTTTACATATTGAACATTTATAAATTTGTTCCTTATTTTCGTGCATTATTTGATGCCTTTTTAATGATGATTCTGTTTTTAGTTTTCGTTTACATTTATCACAAGGATAAAACTGCGGATCCTGCTGGCTGTCTTTTTCCTTTAGGAACTTCGATTTTCCTGCTGCCGTTTCATGTTGATTAAAGTGGTTCATTGTTTTATTTAGTTCGTCTTTTATTTTAACATCACCAATCTGGCTTGTTTTTGAATGTTTTGATTTTTTTGTTTTACTTAAATAATAAAGAATTAAGTAAAATAGTTTTATTTTTTTAAAACTTTCTATCACATCGGCTTAACAAGTAAAAAAAAATGTTATCTTCTTTTTAATTAATATTTTCAAAAACTAATTTATTTGTTGTTGTGGGTTATGTTTTATATGCTGAATTTCATTGGTTGCTAATACCAACTGATCAGTAGATCTTTATCTTGCTTTCAAACTCATTTGCTTATACACAAACTCTCAAGCAATAAACGAGAATTACAAAAGTAAAAACACAATAATTAAAAAAAACATATACAAACAATACAACAAAAAATATTTATTCGATATGAAACTGTTTATATTTCTTACAACCTTTAAAAGTATATATAAGGCAAAACAAAACATAAACCTTTATTTTCAAAATAACTAATAAATAAAATGGGTATTCGGTCGTTGTCGTGACGAAATAATGTAAAATGTGGCAACGTTTGCTATATGTTTTATGTCGTTACAGTTCGACTACGACTACGACAACCGTTATAAGGGCTATTATTCGAATAAAATCATCATATAAAAATTTAATTTCAAATTGTTTGATAGAATAGGAGATTTGCGAAGTTTATTTTAAGAAAGACTTGACACATGCGATTAAGTTAAAAATATTTTCAAAAATTTTGTGAAATGTGATTCGATATAATCGGCTTAAATTATGCAGATACTGCATTAACAGCATTTATGTTTTAAAATTTTGGAATTTTGGAATTTTTTTCGCTATTTATCTATTTGTTATCATTTAAAAATTTTGACTAGATTCAGATTTTAGAATTTAAGCGTTATTAGTACGTTTTTGGGAATATGTGCCAAATTCCTTGCACTCCTTAAAAGTTTTATCGATTCTTAATCTTAACCGTTGAAATTAAAAATTTTGATTAGCATTGGCTAAACTTATATTTAATATTTTTAGATTTAAGATTTGAAAAACTTATTGATAATTTAATCTATAATTGAAGATTCAATAAATAATAAAATTATAAAAAAAAAAAAAAAAAGATTCTTAATCAAAATTTTTATTTATTTAAAATTTTGCTGCGAAATATAAAATTTTATTTATTTTTTTTCAATCCCGCGATTTATTTGGGAATTTTGGGCATTTTTGCGATATTCGGTAACAAAATATAGATAATTTTAGAAGGTTTACAACTTTACAGCACCCGATAAAATAATATAGAGCTTATTTAAACAACTTTAAATAAAATTTTGTTAATTTTATAAAACATAGCGTATAATTGAGAAGAACCGAAAATGTTATAAAATACAAAGATTTAGTAATAATGCCAAACCCTTTTCAACAAGCATTAAATTAACTTATAATTTTAACGTATAATGCATATTGCACTATTTTATTGCATTTGCAAATTATTATTCCTCTTCAAAATTTTAAATCAAACTTCAATGCATATTTGATATTCTGTTTATTTTTGAATACAGAAATCTATTAATAATAATTAGAATGTTTTACTGAGCAGAAAGAAATAAAAGATAACTTCTCAGATTTATTTGACAAACGTTCCTTTCATTTCCAGTACATTTAAAGCCTCCAAATTTCGTGCTTTTGTTTCTTCATCATCATTTTTGTGCGTTGCAAAATGGCTTCGCAAAAGTTTTACAGTTGGTAATTTACATGGGCATAAATCGCATTGATAGATATTGTCACCCAAATGCGATCGCAAATGTTTCATTAACTCGCTCGATTGGCAATAAGATCGTTCACAATAATTACATTTGTATGGCTTTTCGCCGGTATGAATACGGGTATGACGTTTTACTTTTTCACTTGTGCAAAAACTGTCAATTGGAATGAATTAATGTAATTTTCAAATAAAATAAAGAAATTCAGTCATCATTAATTAACTTTTTACCTTTTATCGCAAAATTCACAGGCAAATGGTCGCTCATTGTTGTGATACATTTTATGCTGTTTCAACAAGTAGGGTTTATAAAATCCGCGACCACAAACATCACATATATGATTTCTTGGCTTAGCCTTATGAATAGCATAGTGAGAGAGCATATCTGTTTTGGTGGGAAATGATCGCGGGCAGTCTGGGCACGGAAATTGTCTTTCCTCTAAATGACGGAATGAATGCTGTTTTAAACTTCCTGACGATGTAAATCCTTTGCCACATACCGAACACAAATACGGTCGTTCACCTGATTTAAATGTATGTGTACATAATATATATGATGCGATTTGATATCTTTAATAAATCTTTTTATGTTTTTCTTACCAATATGCGATCGTTGATGCTCCCTCAGAAGAGAAGTGTATGGAAAAACTAAAAAATGTCAATTATAATACTAGTTGTTATTGCTGTAGTAGGAAAAAGGGTATTACCTTTATTGCAAATATTACATTCGTATGTTCTTCCATCGTTGTCTCTAACTTCGTGCAATTCTTGATGTTTCAACAATGATAATTTTGATTTTAGTTTCCTCTTACATCTATGGCACGGATAAATTCCTCTAGTATTTATTTCTTGTGTTAAATCAGATTTTTTTGTTCCATTCGTTTTAAATTTATCACCATCTTTAACGTTACCAACTTCCTTTTTTTTATCAGTACAAAAAATGTTGAATATATCATCATCACCAACCAGATCGTTATTGGATTTTTTACAAGTAGATTTTTTACTTTTATTCAATTTACTTTAAATAATAGAAAATAAAGTAAAAAAATTTTTTCAATTTTTTTTTTTTTACTTTCGCACATAAATTTAATTGAGGAAAAGATAAATTCTTAAATTAATTCTTTCCTATATATTTGTGAACAGTAATTGTATCAAGAGTTAAAAAGAAAAATATTAAATTAAGAAATTGCACTAAACGAAAAAAAATATGTGTTCTCGTACATACATATATGTGACGACGCGTTAAACTACGATCACGACGCTTATTATTTTTTAGATTAATGCCAAACTCTTTCAATAGTTCGTTTTACACACAAAACACTGATCAAACTCATGTAATTTATGTAAATGGGTTTGAATCTGAAACAGCATAAAATTATTACCACAACAAAGCGCTAGAAATCGGAGGACAGGCACCAGCAATAAATTTTTTATTTAATATATCTCTCAAACACAGAATTTTAATACGTTATACTCACGTGCATATGGAAAAAATTCCGATGAATCCCAAAAGTAAATAAATAGTGTTTGAAAATCTACAAAGGATGTGATCAAGGCGAATTCATACCTCTATATCATAAGGGAAAACATACAAAAATTGCAAAATGTCTTTATTTTTGTTTAAAATTCAAATTTTGCAAGTTTATTATGTTCCCTTTCTATATGTTTTGCGATTCGTAATCGACCTTACGGATTGTTTTTTAATTTAACTCTTTTTTTTAAGATTTTTAATTTTGGAAACGATTTTGCAAAGTTTTGTAATTTCTTGAGATAAACTTTTGTCGAAAGTATACAAAAATTGTTTCGGATAGTTCCGCAATGCAAGTTTTAATATAAAAAACCTACATTTAAATAAAAAAAACGAATATTGAAAATTAAACAGGTATTATTGGTTCGCATCACATTCATACCATATACAAAAATTTTGAGTGCAAATCCAAAATCGTAGTTTTCAGTTGACTTCCCGCACTTAATTGAGAATAAAATCAAAAGTCGAGAATCGATTTTGATGAAAAATTACATTTTTTGTTTGGAACAGATTTACCTACACATATACTAATAGAAAAATTATGATAGCTTTGATTTTAAGTAAAGTAATTTAAAAACCATGATACAATGACTATTCATTGTATCATATTTTAAAACAAACAAAAAAACTTACGAAAAAAGTATAAGGGGCTGTGCACATATTACGTAACGCTGTTTGCAGAGATTTTATACCCCCCATAACGCTTTTTAATAATTTTTCCGTGCAAAATTTCCAATTCGTAACAAATCTTTAACCACCCCGCCTTGGAGCGTTACGTAATATGTGCACAGCCTCTAATAGTACAAATATTTATTTATAAAGCTACTAAGCAGATTGGAAAACTGTATTCGTAATATTGTTGTCTAATTGAGATTTTAGAACAAACTTTCCTCGATTCTCGTAAAATTACCAAAAAAAAAACATATTAAAAATAAGTAGACTGCAGATTAGAATTGGGCATCCCAGGTTACATTTAATCGTTATCGTTTAATATTCAAAATTATTTTGAAATGTGTAATTCCGTGAATAAAAACCTAATCGTTATAATCGCCTCCTTTTCGTGTACGTTCTATCTATTATATAGAACAGGAAAAAAAAAACTTTAATTACCTTGGCATTTTCTTTTGTTCCCATTCAGTATCACTATTTTCATCCCAATCCAAATCGATGCTTAAATCACTGCAACTTTCAATGAATTCTTCTGTTTCTTCCGCTGCTCTATTTATTTCCTCTTCCATAATCATTTCATCATCAGCTTCCATTGAGTTTTCTTCAATAAACGTTTCATCTAATTCCGCCTTGAAAACATCTTCACAATCTTCGTGGTCATGGAGTTCTTCAATGGTATCGCGTTGGTCTAACATTTTATAGAACTTTTTTTCACTATTTATGCAAATTTGTTGAAAGTTATACATTTCTTTAATTTTTTCTGAACATTTTAAGCACACATTTTTTGGTAGCTTATCATTATGTTCAATTTTTAATTGGGGAACGGTAGTTCTAATTAGTTCCAGCAAATTAAGTTTTTCTTTGGCTTCATCTTGGATAGTAAAAATGGAGATCATTTGAGTCATTTTCATTTTTACTTTATTTTTGTTGACCAATTCTTCCTGGTTGGTTTCATTTAGCATGCACGTTCGGCACATCATTTCAAAAGATGAAGACATTTTGTTATTAAATATTCCAATCTTAATTATTTGTAAATCAAAATATATATTTATCACTTTTTCTGTTAAAAATAACAAAGTAGAAAAATTTTCTTGACATTTAGAGTCAGTGTACCCAGATCTACGAAAATTGTACAGTAGAACATCGTAATCGTAAATCGAACAAAGTTTTTCAGCTCAAACTAGCTAGACTTTTTCAATCTAGCCCATATCATGATTTTTGGTTTATCATTTTCATAATTTTTATTCTTCCTTCAAATTCGGTTGAGAAAATGATGTCTTATGCTAACATGTCGGATCAATGTACTTCAGAAAATATCGGTCAAATTTTTTTTGTTTATTATATCGGCTGGGGAGCCAAATAAGTAAAGGCTCCGTTAGCCGAGCGCATCAGTACCGTAATGTGTCAGCTGTTCGTCTATATCATGGGAAAAGCCATACAAAAGCTTACCGAATTTATAACTAACGTACCCGTAATGTATGGGTTCAAATAAAATAGAATTTCATACGGCCGTTAAGTGACATTTGTAAGCCAGTGATGGGCTGTTAGTTTGTTTTATGCTAAGGGGGTATTTCCAATCTTTTTTTTGGTACTATTCTATAATGATGATAAACTATGAATAAACAACTTAAAATAATCCAAACATGTAAATATACATATAATTGCATATATATATGCAAATGTACACACATATTCATGCTTAGATGTATAAAATAAACAAATAGACATTTCAATGGCTGCAAAAACATTTTTTATATATGCACATGTAAAAAGAATTTTATATACATATACATACATATATGCATAAATTTTATATGTACATACATATACATATATTATAGTTCTATGATATTATTGGGATCATTGTGTAATAAAAAAATTTAATTTTTTAGAACAAAAATTGCTTTTGATATATTGATTCATTGAAATTCGTGAAGCAAAAAATTATCACATGGCTTGGCGATGCCACTTGGTTTAATAAACTTTGATTTGGATATAAATTATTTTTATATGAACACAAATATACTGAACATTTTTATACCAAATATGTATATATATATATATATATATATATATATCTTAGGTACTTTTTCTTCACAACAGTAACAATTTAAAAATTTTTAATGCCCATCACTGTGTTGTAAACAGATGTTACTTTTTCATAAATTATTTATTTACCGCCGATTTCACGATGTCGAAAGAATTTTGAATTTTATTTTCATTCGTACAAATACATTTGAAACAAAAACAAAATTTTAGAATTTGTTTTTGCTTCAAATGTAATTATACGAATGAAAACATGTGGAAATTTTCTTTCGACATAGTGAAATAGGCAGTTATTTTATATATACTACCCAGCAAACCATTTCATAAGCAAAATGTAACTCGTATAATAAACTTATATGTAACAGATTTACTAGAACTTTTAATAAGCATGATATTTATAAACTTTTTATATACAAAATGCAGTTTTCAAATACTTTACAATTTTTATACTCTTAATTGTTTATATAACAATTTAACACATATATTCGCAAATGAGTCATGCCATAGTTATGTGTTTTTTTTTTTTTTGTTACCGGAAAGAGTAAATAGTTCAAAAGTTATTGAAAAAAGAAGAAGAGTGTGCGTAGCCTGAGTGCAAATGGAGCTATAGAAATAAAATATGTTTTTCATATACATAATATGCATATCAAGTGGCATAACTATTTCCTTTTAAAATTTTTCATTTAAATTCAATTGGAGTAGGAGAAAACGAACTTTAGTTAAAAAGAATACCGCATGAAACAAGTTTGTAACACAAGAATAAATTTACTTAATTAAATAAAGAAAAGTAAATTATATATATCTATTGTAATTATGTAATTTTTAAATAAACCAAATGACAAATCCTGATGAAAATTATTTTTTTTTGTCTAAGCTTACAAAATTATTAGCAATCTAAGATTGTTTTAGTGACCCATTATTACTTATCTATTTTTCTCTAAGCTTATTAGATAAGCAATATTATCTAAAGGGGCGCTGTTCATTACTAAAAAATTGTTAATAAAATTTTTACAATAGTATTCACAACACTTTTTTAAGCTTAGAACTCATGTTGGTAAGCATGGCTGCATTCCTAAACTCATATTGCTTTGCAGTGCAACAATGTCAGGTATTCTCAATCGCAACTGCATAAACTCTGACAAAGTATGGCATTCCTAAACTCATCTGTTTCGCATCTGATATGCAAATAAACGCAACTAGCGCACTATGAAAATCGTGTATGTTTTTCATAAACAACAATGGTGGAAAAGGATAGTTGCAAGATTATATGATTTCGTTTTAAAACAAAAAAGCTATTAATTATATTGCTCCAAAAGTTTTAAAAATAATTTGTCTCGGTGTCATTGTAATTTTAAGTATGCAAAGCAAAGAAGTGTTTCTAATGATAATGTATTTGATTTACAGAGCTGTAAAATAAAATTGCTTGATTTTAACACTGCTTTGACGTTGCATAAAGACGTTTAGGAAGGCAGCCCTTGTTGCAAGGGATTTCTAAATCGTTTTGGTTTGTTGGGTAATTCTGTTTTGTTTATGTATAGTCAAACACGTTTTTAAATATTCTATAAGTACACCAACGGGCTAACAGTACGGTGCAGTACGGGTACGGTAGAGCAGCGCTCGGCTAACGGAGCCTTAAGTCCCCGTCCAGATTTGCAATTTAATGGCTGGAATTCTTTAAAATTCTGCTTTGAAATTGCATAAGTGTCCACATTATAAAAATCTAATTTTGCAATTTTTGCATTTACACCACCACAGAAAAATTTATTTTCAATATTTTTAACTTAAAAAACTGTAATGCATCACATATTAATTTAATTTTCGTTTTATTTTGTTTTTCATATAATTGAAGAAATACAATAAAACGTCAAATACACATAGAACCCAGTGCGAATTGCAAGGCAAAAGAGAATTGCCGAGCACATGAAACTCTGTACCCCTCCCCAAGCTTCTTACCTCTCTCAACTAAAAAACCAAGAATTGCAACTAATAAAATTGCAAGTCTGGACAGGGACTAAGAACATTGTAAATATTTTTGAAATTATTTTTATTGAATATGCTTTAAGTATTTTCTTTTATCTTTTTTACCCTGGGCTTTACTCAGGTATTATGAATTTTATTACTGTGTAATACGTATTTTTGGCCTTATGGCTTTTGTATTGCAATATGGATTAAATAAATAAATAAATAAATAAAGGTACCAATACACTACATGTTTTTGCTTGTGTTTTTTCAAGTCATTGTTTTAATAGTGAAAAGAAATTTAAAAAGTAAAATATATTTTGAAAATATGGACACAATTTTTTTGAATATAGTAGTGATTGCTCTGATATGCGGATAGTCTGAAGATGTTTTAAGATGAATGATAGAGAATTTTTTTTTTTTTTTAAATTTAATTTAATTTATTCATTCTTATTTACGAAACCGAGCTTAAAAGCCATATTTGGTTTCACTAAAGCTACTACATGAGTTTTTTTTATTAATATTAACAATATATATAAAATCGTTGTTTTCTTTCATATTACATTGGCCAATGATTCCATTTGCACATTATTTGTGTATTTGTCGCTTTTATTCCTATAAACAATTTTTTTATTTGTTGTGGGTTAGCAAATCTATAATTTTTTTTTTTATATATTTTATTCCTATAAATATAAAATTAAATAAAACAAATTAAAATACATTTTATTTGTGCAAAATTTAATACTTTTTCTTACATTTTTGTTCTTTCCGTTAGCTTTTCGTCATAAAATGTTAGCGTATGTAAAATGAAGAAAAATATCTACATTGCGGAACCAATAATATGGCAATACCGCGATGACAGAGATGATACCGCAAGAACGAAAAGATACCGCAGCAACGAAATGAATAATTGCAAATTTTGTTTCCGCATCAAAAAACGTTTCCGCACTTGCGGAACGGAATGAAGAATTAGCCCCATTAATAATAAGAAATGGCAAGTTTTATTAAATTTTGGGAGAATTTTATTACAATTTTGGTATAATTTTTCTAGTGGCAACCCTGCTTCATGTTATAAAATACGAATGAGAGAACAAAATGAATTCAAGTGTACATGTAGACCTCCTTAGGCCCAAATTCACAGTCATTAGTTAGCTAATAGCAATAGTTTAACTAATAATATTTGATTCAGAGCTTCTAGTTTAACATTAGTTAAACCATCAAACGTCATTGCTTAACTAATAGTTAGACAACAGCTGATTCGTTTGAATTTATTATTAGTATTTTTGTTTTGTAAAAAATTTTATATATGGCATGGAAAATTGAAAACGCGGAGTGCGATATTGAAAGTATCACTGATACTGATAATACGTGGAATATTGTTTCTGAGCGTCGCCAACGTAATCTAAAAAGATTTTATGGATAGATTCCGTCTTAGCAAGTAGGTGGCGTAGCAAGTTCTTCAATGTATACGCAATTTTTTAAGAAAGAATATATCAAATGTAAACAAAACCCATATGCTATAACAGAATTGCCAGTACTGAAAGTTAATAGTTTGATAGGGTTACCATTTTTTGTTCACATTAAGAGTGTTGGTTAAATAATACACTGTGAATATGAAGTATTCAGCGTTGTCAACTTTGAAATTTCAAAACGCACAAAAATGGAGCAAAAAACGCGCCATTCAACAAAAAACGCACCAAGTTCAGATTTTTTTTTTATTGAAAATTTTTATTGAATTAATTTTGCGTTTTTACAACATTTAACTTTTGTTTAAAATTCTAATGTTGAATCAATATTGTGCCATTACTTAAAGTGCATCATTCTCCACACTTTTTCAATGCTAGATAATGTTTCGACATCAGATTCAAATTGTACTGTTAATGGCATGATATCATATTTGAATTGGGATAAAAAATTTTGTACAATGTTGGTTGTTGATGTCGTTTGTAGCTAAATGGTCTCAAAGCTGGAATGTGTTTCCGTGTTCCAGCATGCCGAACAAGGGTGGCTATTTAGGAGTGACGTCGCAAATTGCAATAAAAGCATCTTACTTTTGTGATATTATTTGATCAAGGCCGAATCCATTTCTTAAACTCACATTGTGATTTCCAAATCTTTTTGTATTTCACTTATAATCTCCTTTTTTATACTCCATTATTGACACTAACTTTAAATATTTCTTTTAGTAAATAGAAATTTTTTTTAATTTTATTGTTACAACACTTTATATAAACGCATTTTTTATGCATTTTATAAAAAACGAACAATGATCGCTAGTCTCGAGAATACTTTTTTTTGCTAAGCTCTTTAGCAGACTCGACAGAAACTTTTACTACAAAACCAATTATGTACTATGAAAATCTAAAAGGGACAGCAAATTCCCTATAATGAAATGTTTCATAGTACAAATTATCCTCAACAAGACGGTTTTACTTTGTGCATATGTTTTGGTACGTCTTAAATATCATTACTGGTTGTTCTTATTGTGGTCTGTACAATTGATTGTAAAAATTTTACAATGTTGAATGAAATGGTATTGCAACAGTTGTATCTTTTTGTACAAATTTTTTTTCCCAAACTGAAACAAAAAATTGTGTTGAATTTTCTTTAGTGCCACCCGAAATTAAAAAAACGCACCAAAATTTAAAAAAAAGGGCACCACGCACCAACTGAGAAATTTTTCGCACAAAACATTTAAAAAAGCACCAAAAAAGGTGCGAAACGCACCAAGTTGACACCGCTGGAAGTATTAGTTAAACAATAGTTATCATTTTAGTTTACTAATTGCTAACTAATTACTGTAAATTTGGCCCTTATTATAGACGTTTCACCGATTTTGCCGTCGAACAGGAATTGTTTTGACAAAAATTTTTCTTGTAAACGGGGACGTACATAGGTACACGGCGATTATTTTGTTGGGATCGAATTTTCATTAATTGTCAATAGAATAATTTTGTATAGAAATTTTGCAATTTACATGACAACAAAAAAAAAACAAAAATTCCTTAAAAAGAAAATTGTTTTGTGTAGATAAGTTTATTTTCAGGTCGAGACCACTTGTTTGTTTTTCACCTTTTGTATTTGAGTTTTTTGTATATCTATAACTGACAAAAATTTGTCATCAATAATTGTCATGAAAAATTTTTTCCTCCACGAAAACACATCGCGTTAAAAATTTCAAAGTTAACCAACATGAAGTTGTTGTTGGCTAAAATGGTCAGCGCGTTGACTACTAAAGTGCGGTCTACACCTGACATGAAAACACGGACAGAAACAGCAAAATCCTGTTACTGTCAGGTGTGGACCGCAAATGTTAATGTTTTCTAGCCGTCTTAACACGGCTGTTAAGACGTCTGTCTTGAAAGCTCCGTCATAACAGAAAATGACGTTTAGCTTTCAAAGTTTTGTTTTCGTTGTTATTTTAAGGGAAAAAACTGATTTAATATTGTGGAAAAAGTAATAGTTGTGAATATTTTATAAAAAAAGTGTGAAGCAAACTGAATTTTTGTAGCAAATACGTTCTGAATAGGAAAATAAATAACAAAAATAATGTGAGTTTACAATTTTAGTTAAAAAGAATTAAATTATATGTATGTATGTATTTTTTTTTTCGACACAACCACAAACAATAGAGAAAACTATCGTAGTTAACACGTTGACGATACAAAAATAATGAAAAATTATGACATACGTATACTCCACCATTAAAAGATTCGCGTGTTTTAACAGCACGTCTTAACAGCATGTCATGTCTAATGTAGACGTGCAGTAAAGGTGCGGTCACATCTGTCAAACATTTGCCCAAAAAAGCGTAACCACTAAATACCAATGAAAAACTTTTTGATTTATGCATTTATTTATTAAGTTAAACAGCATCTAATAAGATAAGATTCTATTACATTTTCTATAAATTATGTAGGAAACTGTTTAACGTAATAAACAGGTATCTAAATCATAAGTTTTGTCATTAGTATTTAGTAGTTACGCTTTTTTGGGCAAATGTTTGACAGATGTGACCGTACCTTAAGCAAACTAAGACTTAGGGCCTGGCTACGATCTGTGGCCAGACCAACTTATCAACGTCATTAGATTCCCCAATGTACAATAGAGTGGCATTGTATTAATTGTTGTTGGGAGTGTTAAAGTGATAAAAGCATTGCGGTTAGCAAAACCAACGGCAAATTAACTGCCTGTTCGCCGATATCGAAGAAATTCTTTCTTTCGCACAATTACATTTGAAACAAAAACATATTCTAAAACTCAAGAATGCTAATGTAAAATTTACTAAAAATATACATGCATATCGCACTTTATCAACAAGAGGGTATTAACTCAAAATTTTAAAATTTTGAGTAGAGGCAACAAACTTTTTGTTTTTATACTATTTTTCTATCACAAAGCGAGATACAACTGTATTTTTTTGGGTGAAAGACTGGAGAAAATGGTGTAAAATTATTACAGTGTATAGATATGACCACTGTTCATCGATTTCTTGCAAAAAACGAAATTTTAAAAATTTTGAGTTAATACCCTCTTGTTGATCAAGTGTGATATGTATCATTTATTATAATTATGAAATATTTATGTACATATGTACATATGTAAGTTTGTACATTTTAGTTTGAGTAATTAAAACTATTCTGAGTTATTTAAGTTCCTTAGAACCAAATTTAATTAGTAAATCTCTTTCTGCTTCTTTTCGAGCCTCTAAATTACGAGAACGAGTTTCTTCATCGTCATCCTTATGAGTGGCAAAATGTACCCGCAAATCTCTAGCCAACGGAAATCTTAGTGGGCATAGTTCACATTGATATACATTGTCGCCCAGATGTTGACGCAGATGCTTGATGCAATCATTACTTTGAGCAAATGCTCGCTCGCAATATTTGCAACGATATGGTTTCTCTCCCGTATGCGTTCGCATATGTCGTCTCTGCTTTTCGCGGGTCACAAATCTCATATCGCAGTATTCACATTGGAAGTTTTTAATACCTCTGTGGTAAAGATTATGTTTTCTTAGCTGATATGCCATATGAAAGGCGCTTCCACAAAGATCACATACGTATGGTTTCTCTTTCGTATGGACCATCATATGACCATATAAACCACTTGCGCATACAAATTTTTTTGGACAATGTTCACATTGGTAAGTTTTCTCTCCTTTATGGCGCAACATGTGTGTATTCAAACTGCCGACATTTGTAAAGCTTTTACCACACTCAATGCACAAGTACGTTTTTTGTGCGTTTCTTTTTATTTTTTTTGTACTATGTAATCGCATGTGACTTTTATATAAAGAAATTTTATTAAATCCTTTGGAATAAAGAAAATTGAATTTGAGTTAATTTATGTATATGTATATGTATGTGTGTATGTAAACAGAAAATATTTCTAAAATTACTTAATTACTAAGTTTTGAAATTTTATCATAATTTTTTATCTCTACAAATACATATTATATTGGCCTTGTAGGCTTTCATTGTATTGAAATTGAATTTAAATAAATAAATAAATAAAATTGTTATTTGCTTTAAGTTTAGCCATTCTATATTTCCGGATTTCGATGTTGCTAATGTAAACTCTTGAGTCATATAGAATCGCTAAATGCGCGCATGCATTCATATATATTACTTTACAGTTTTTCAAATAATTAATTTTAGAAATTTCTCACGTTAATTTCATGAATTATAATGATTAAAAATATTTAAAAATTGTCTACCTTCGCCACAATGTTCACATTCGAACTCGTATTGGTTGGATTGAATTTTTGGTATTAAATTTGATCTTCTTGTGTATTTTCTTTTAGGAATTTTTTCAATTTGATGCTCTTCCATATGTTTTTGCCAAAGTTCATCGTTGTCAAATACTGATTCACACTCTGGACATGTAAAACTATCATCATTATTTGTTACAGACAAGGAAAGTTCTTCTTTATTATTTCTCTTTTTTCGAAGTATTTTGGTTGACGTGGAATTCAGTTTTTTAGAGGATATTTCAGGCCTGTAAAATAATTTTATTCTTAAGATATTAATTAATGTCCTAGTCAAGGCGAAATCAATAGTTTATTATTTGTTTACCTCGAAAATTCAGTAAAAACTTAATAAAATTACCGTGCGGTTAATATCGCTGTGCTTAAGTAAAAGTTGTTGTTCTCTTTTACATTAATCCTCTTATCATAATGAATTTCTCTCGGATTTTGTTTATGTTGAGTTGGTGTGGCTGTTTTTATTGTGTTTTTTGCATATAACTACTGCCTGTTCGCCAATACCGAAGGAGTTCTTTAATTCGTACAATTACATTTAAAACAAAAACTAAACTTTAGATTTTGTTTTTGTTGTAAATGAAATTGTTCGAAAGAAGGAATATCTTCCATATCGTCGAACAAGCACTAAATATATACTAGATCTGCACCAAGTATGTTCGTTTCGATCCGATGTAAAATGCAATACTAAGAGGGCTTTAAATCGCCTAATCATAATAAGCATTTAAATACTTTTTTAGAAATATTATATTCTAATTTTTAAAAATATTTATAGGTTGCACTTTGTTATGTACTCTCATGCATGTAGAAACCAGTTCAAGCGTATTGTAAAATTAGTACTTTAATACAAATTTAAACAAAACAAAACAAAAATACGAACCAAATTTGATCAGGTGTCCATTCGTCATCACTAGCATCACTATAGGGATTGAGGAAAATCGTATCCTTGTTTTCTGGCTCTTTAGATAATTCACTCAAAGGCACTTCTTCAGAATCTGGAGAGCCTGTACGGTTTTCTTCGTCTGTCGAAAGACATTCAATATTAATTTCTTCAACTTCAAATTTATAATTAGTCTCCAGGGCATCACTGTCTTCCTCAATAACACCTAAAGTATCCTCCCGCACGCCCAAATCGTAATCACAGTTGACATTTTTAACTTCCGTCAAGATTTTTCGAAGTTGCATATCAACTTTTTTATATGTCTCTATAAACTCATGCGACACCACTAACTTTTGTATACAATCTAAACACATTTGCATCGGAAGATCATCTTTAATATCTATTTTGATTTGTGGATGTACGTCTTGAAGCAACTCCATTATGCTTGCTCTAATTTGGCAGCCTGTAGGTACTTCTTGAATGTTTTGCCTTTTATCAATTTTTCTTTTAGTTTTCGAAAACGTTTTCATACACGTCCTACACATGTCCTCCATGGAATTTTCAGTATTCATTTTTTAATAAAATGTTTTTAGTGATTGAATTTACAACCAGTTGTACTACAATTGTAAAAATTTTAAATTCCAAATGTTTACATTTCGAAAAGTTTTGCCAGACTATGCATTGCTAAACAATAGAAAGTATATTAGGTCTGTTCTTACTTGTGGAATAACGTTAGAAACACGATATTCGAAGGCAACTTGATGATAACACTTTTGTGTATCATGGTCTAATAATATAAGGTCTGCTTATCAATACAACAATAAAAAACGACATGAATTTTGTATGTGTAAGAAAAGGCTAAATATTGTCAAAAAAGCTGTATACAAAAAAAAAAAAAAATGTGTTTTGTATGTATTTAGTGGTTATGCAAAAACAAAAAGCACAACGTAAACAAAAAGCATAACGTAAAACCATATACATTTCCATGTATAATATATTGTAAAAACGATGTAAGTACAGTCAACACATACATTTTATACCGCTATGTTTCAAGATTTTTTACTAACACACACAAATTTTTCGAACTGGCAGCTCCAGTGGCAACAGATTTTGCAAGCCACTGAAAATTTGGCACTTGCATGCCACTAAAGCCCTGTACCAAATTTAAAAACTGATAAAATTATAATAATATAATTTTCAACCATGCCCAAAGCATTGCCACGCACGGTTATCTATATAAACGTCAAATAAATCTGCAAAGAAATTCATTTGTAAAAAACTGTGTGCTAAAGCAGATGTACGGGTTGTTTTAAATATTTTTTTTTGTTGAATTTTGTTGTTGTGTGTATTTTTGGTGATTTAATGTGTAAAATATAAAGTTTATTTTCATTATAGTCACAGAAGTAGCTAAAATGTACATAAAAGCGATTTGATATACAAATAAAGACTTCCTAAAATTTTCATTCCGATATATAGATTATTTTGCATATCCCTCCCCCTATTTTAGTGTTTGTTAGTAACAACAACAACAACAAAAAATTAAACTTCCTGCTTTCTAAGAATATATAAAAGGGCTATTAGACACTCATACCTGTCTGCAGACATGTACGATGGCATACTTTGCGTTTTGCTATTACACTATCGAACTCTGACGGCATACTTCAGTACTTATATATGTTGTGTGTATGTTGGTGTGCGACAGACATCAGAAAATCAAAAATTTTTGAAAACCAACAGACATGTCTGACGTACTTGACATACATGCTATTAGACAGTGAGTTTTGGTATGCCATCGTACATGTCTGCAGACAAGTATGCGTGTCTAATAGCCCTTTAAGATAACAAATTATTTTATTCTTTGATTTTTTACTTAACTCGCAGTCTACATTAGCCATCGATTTGTTCGGCCAATGAACAAATGCTTGTTCGCACATTATTTTAGCTAATGTAGACCACTGTTGTTCATGTTTTGTTTATGGTCAAACAGCGTTGTCAGAACATTTGTTCGTACAACCATGTTCAACCATCAAATGTCATTTTCCAATATGAAAATTGAGACAACAAACAAAAGCTATTTGCTGTCTCTGCCACTCCACTTTAAAAATTGTGGTAAAACAGCACATGAACATTTACTAATATTTCCCACATAGAAAAACATGAACAAATTTTGTTCTGCTATTCTGCTGGCGCTTTGTTCATGTGCAAACAAATCGATGGCTAATGTAGACTGCGAGTAATATTTCGCAAAAACGCGTTTTTGATACACATTATGGTCTGGCAGCACTTGCTATTGCTAAAAGCTAATTGTGTATAAGTATGGCAAATTCATACACGTTTTAACTCGCATGCAGTAAACACATAAAGGCAGCAATAATAGTGAATAGCCACAAAACAACAACAATAAAACTACCAAATACAAATTTCCAAGAATTTTGAAAATTTTAATGGTTTATTAAAGTGCAAGATTACGTAGAAATCTAATGGAATTTTAATAAAATCATCAAATAATTGTTATAACTTAGAAGTAGAGTATCAAATTAAAGGGAAAATTAAGACATTGGACGGATATTTGTAAAAATATGAGGTAGTAAAAATTCAAATTCCAAGAAAAACATCGTACTAAAATTAAACGGATTTCTTGGAAAAACAAATTCAAACTCAAGTTATACATATCGAAAAGATACTTTGTGGGGGATGCGTATATGACTTTAATGGTCTAAAAGGCTTCAGATAAACGTAATTTCAAAAATATAACAAAACACGATAAAACAAGTTAAAATAATTGTGCCAATTAGTAATTTTTATAGTATGTGCAAAATGTTTATATTCGCGTGTGTATTGAGATATGTTCTATTATCTGGTATGGGATCAATATTAGTTAGTGCAAATAGAATATATCACCATCCAGGAGAGACATATCCCATCAGTGTGGAGGCGGAAATAGGAACGGAGTTTAATATAACTTGTTATATGAATCCAAAAACATTTCCTAGAAAAAACTCAACTTGTTTGCATTTCGTAATTGGACGAACGAACGAAGAATTGCCGTGGGAAAATATTATCATTGTGAATAGTACCACAATAATATACATGGTTAATAATGCAAGTGAACAGCAGACAGAATATCGATGTAAATGTGGACCGGATGCCATAATGGAGACTAAGGTGTTTGTGGGTTCGCGTCCCAGGTCTGTAAAAGACTTTTCTTGTCGTAGTTATGATTTTGATCATATGATATGTAATTTTACGAAACCATCAAATCCCATACTGACAACATACAATGTTTCATACTATAACGACTTTCCAAGTTATGTATACCAGCCTAAATGTAATTACGATGACCGCAATCTGATTGTTTGCAACACATCGTTGAATGATCGTTATCAAGAAATGTATCATTTTGTAATTGAGTCAAGCAATGCTCTTGTCAATTCAAATGAGCTACCACTAATGCAAGTTTTCGACATAAACAATTTTGAAATAATGATACCTTCTAAGCCTGGCGATAATTTGCGTGTTGAAAGCCTAACAGTGGACAGTATTAAATTGTCGTGGCAAATGGTAAATTGGGAAAAATATCGCCTAAAAGGTCTTCAATGGGAAATCTTGTTGCAACCAGAAAATTCAACTGTTGTGTACCTTGATGGTCCAGTGCGAGAGCACAATGAGATGCGCTTGCGCTTAAACAATTTGCCGTATGCATATTGGAACTATAAACTGATGATTCGCGTTCGTGTTAAGAACTCAACTGCTGTTTGGAGTGAACAGTTTGTACACTCATTTCGTACAGCTGCTCGTCGACCTCAACGTCCACCGCGTGTCGAACCAGGTAGTTTTTATATAGACTCATCTGAAACACGTATAACAGTATATTGGGAAGAATTGTTGCCGCATGAATATAATGGTGACAATTTTACGTATGTCATAACATCAGTATATCCTGATGGTAAACTTTCGTAAGTTTCAAATGTGTTAAGTTACATACATACATATATATGTATTTAATATTAATCTAAATTATAGGTATATTTACATTACATTTGATTATATTATTTTAAAGATTACAAGTTTTCTGCGTGCTGTCTTTTTCAGCCAGTATTGTAAACCAGCCTCTCTCTCATCATCCCAATAATATTATCTATCCCTAATGCTTTTAAGAAACTCTTAATTACCTGGACTATTTTAATCTAGTGTGGTATGCAAGCCTCTTCCTATTCATTCAATTTGACTAATCTCAAAAAAAAAAATTTTTTTTTCTTAACATGTATTTTGCGTTTTGTTCAAACCATGGTTCAAACATTACATTACGACTACGAATTTTCTTGAATTCACATATGTACATATGTATGTACATATCGCACTTGATCAACAAGAGGGTATTAACTCAAAATTTTTAAATTTTCAGTAGAGGCAAACAATTTTTTTATACATATCTACTCTTCTATCACAAAGAGAGAAACATTAGTATTTTTTTGTGAAAGAGTAGAGAAAATTGTGTAAAATTTTTACAGTGGGTAGATATGAAATTTCAAAAATTTTGAGTTAATACCCCCTTGTTGATCAAGTGCGATATGTATGTATGTATGTACATATTTCAAATCACTCAATTATAACGATTGTTTCTCGTATTGCTATTTTGGTCATTATTGAATACTATATTGTAATATAAATATTCTTTACAAAAAGGTACTATCCAGTACATATCGACCCTTAACCGCGAAAAAAAACATAACTAACATATTTTCCGAAATAGGCTTTTTAATGTAGAACTACACAGATATATGATGGTAAATCTATCTGTAACTTGAATCAAATCATTCGTAGGCAGCAATTAAATTTATCATTAAAAAATGTTGTAAAATTTGTTCTTTGAGGATTTCGTTTGTTTTTTTAGCGGTTAGGGGTCGATATTTCTATGGCAATAAGGAAAAAGTCATATTTTATAGTTATCTAGAAAATCAGTTTTAACGGCCTATTTCACTATGTCGAAAGAAAATTTCCATATGTTTTCATTCGTACAAATACATTTGATACAAAAACAAATTCTAAAATTTTGTTTTTGTATCAAATGTATTTGTACGAATGAAAATAAAATTCAAAATTCTTTCGACATCGTGAAATCGGCAGTAAATGTTTAATTGGTTTGATAAAAATGTAATCGCATTCATGAATTTTTTCCTCTTATCTTTGAAAGTATCTTCGTAAATCCTCTTACATTTATACTACGATTTTTTAAGCATGGATTATTTCTCTTGAAGTGTTGAGTTGTTAGCGTATAATCGCTCAATCTTCTTTGAGAGTAAGAAAATAATAAAACATAATAACAAAAACCGAAACAAAAGTAAAGGGAAATACAAAAAAATGCATGGAAAACAGAAAATATGAGAAATAAACCAAGAGAAATAAACCATGCTTAAAAAAATCATAGTATAAAAGTAAGAGGATTTGTGAAGATACTTTCAAAGGTAAGATGAAAAAATTCATGAATTTTTAATCACCTTGTAAATTGTATAGATTTACACGGTGATTTTTAGTCATGACTAAATATCATGACATTTATTTTTGGCCGGCGAGCGGGGTAGAGAAGAAAGAGAGGTAGAACAACAATCACATTTTCTGTTTTCCATGCATTTTTAATATAATATAGTATGTATGGATATTAGAGTTGTCAATTATTCGCCTTTCAACTTTGTTCGAACATTTCAAATAATTGTTTTTGTTCGTTCGATCAAACGATTAAAGCTGAAAAATTATTCGATTAATCGATGAGAACAACGAATAAGAAATTATTTAAAAAATTTATTGACAAAAAATAAAAATTACATAAAAAACTTTAAAATAAAATAGTTAATATATTTATTAACAAAAAAATACATAAAACTATCAATTCAAATAAACATGCTTCATTCAGTCAAAAAATGTCAAATGATTTTTTTTTTTTTAAATCAGACAATTTGGGTTGTTCTTAAGAAATAATCTTCTATAAATAAAAGTTGACTCAATTTTTTTAACTTTCAAACGAATTTTGGTTTTGGTTTTTATTAAATTAAATTTTGAACAAACTCTTTCGCTAATTTTCGATGTAGGTGATATTGTGAGAAGAGCATAAAATAATTTATCTAATTTTTCTGTTTTTTTTTAGATTTTTCCAAATATGCCATATCGTCTAATATACAGCTGAAGTCTTTTTCATATTTTGAATTTTGAATTATTGTGGTTACTTTCAACATAAAATAATCTGGAGTATAATTCATTTGTATATTCTTTAGTTTCACTTTTTGAAGAATATTTCAAAAAAACTTTATTTGCTCGAAAAAGTTCCAGAATTTAAAAAATATTAACGTATTTAAAAATTTTATATCTCTCTCATTTATTCTTATTTTAATACGTTTTAGTAAATCTGTTGCAAAAGAATTATTAATTTTTTTGTTGATAATCCAAAAATTTTGTATACTTTAGGACACTTGTTACATGTGACTTTGTTTTTTTTTTTTTTTTTTTTTCATTTGTTCTTGGAAAAATACTTCCAAGCCGAGCTCAATTTTTTGGCTTTAGTGTATTTCTAACTTATTCACCTGAGAGTGAAAAACCCCCATTCTTGAAATTTTTTTAACGTTTCATTCAAAACATAGCACGACTTCTAGGTATGCGCAGTTCGACAACAACTATAAACATCCAAAATAACAAATTTAAAAAATTTTTACGTATGCATTTCAAACTGAAAAAAATTTGTTCGATTAATTGACATTAATTATTCGATTTATTCGTTATTCGAAAATCAGCATTTTAAAATTATTCGAACAAGAGTTTCGTTTTGTTTGATCGATTAATCGAATTATTCTTAATCGGTTGACAACTCTAATAGATATCTTGTCGTTATTTATCTCTTTCCACCCAAATGTTGTTAGTTTGTTTTTTGTTTGGCTTTAACTTATATGCATGAGTAATACATGAGTAAAGTAGTATCGGGGTTTATTACGGTTCTCGATTCGACTTCGACTGCTGTAATAGATTAAACAAAAATGTTGTGTGTTTCTTTAATATAGTACAACAGTCGAAGTCGATTCGAGAACCGTAGTAAGGCCCATCAACTTTAAACGGTTATAGCTCCCAAAATACTGAACCCACAAAATCCCACAATAACTCGTTCACTTCTGTGAAAAACTGTCTTTAGGTGTATGAAGGGCAGCACAACAAAAGCAATTAGACAATTATTAATTATGCAGACATATCGCTTCTTTATTGCAACATAGTAATATCTCAAAATAGTTTCTCAATACTTTTTTTATTTGTAAAAAAAAATTTCATAAACATATTTCTATATAAACCCAAGTTGTAACCACTTACATGCTCAAGCCGTCCATATAAATGCTTACGTTTTGAAAACTTTAAATGCATTTTGCCGTGTTTAAGTTCTTTTGAGATATGAATACGTTGAAATAAAGGACCGATATCAGAACTTTCTATGTTAAGGTAGTGAACTCAGAAGAAAAAAAATAATGCAATGGTTTCATATGGACACATTTCTGGGAAAATGATGGCACTAATTCTTTTTATGAATTGTAAATATATTCTTTTGAAAAAAGTATAATAAAAACCCTCTACTGTTTTAATTTATAAGTAAAATATTTTTTTGTTTATTATTATCTAATATTTGCAGAGACATAAAGCCGTGGCACCAAGAGAAAAATCTTGCCAAATTTTTTTGGCGGAAAGATTTATATTACGAATTTGAAATACGCAGTCGAAATCATAAAGGTGAGTCGGCCGAGTCAAGTAGATTAATAATTTACCCAACAACAACACAACGAAATCCGAAAGAGTTTACCCCACAAGCAATACACAATGTTTATCATGGCAATAATCGTACCTACACACTTACATGGACAAAACCTAAGAATTTAACAGGACTTTTAAGCTTTACGGTATTTTGGTGTTATCCTAAACGAGCATTGCCCAATGAATGTAAAGTGAGTTATTATCTTTGTTAATTTATAAAGAATATTAAACATTATCTTAATAATTATTTTCCCAAGGAATCAATGTATTTTCAACAACTACCAAGTGATCAATTGAATTTTACAACTCAATCCCAAAATGCCTCCGAGGAAAGAATATTAAATTTAGCTGTATCTGCAAACTATTACAAGTTTAATACTGGTCTTCATTGGACCGACTGTTCAATGGATATTGTTAATACCGATTTGGTTAAAATGGAACCAGAATTGGTGGCTTCAGCAAATTCAATTAAAGTTCAGTGGAGTGTTGAACGTGTCTGTCCATCCATTTTGGATGGCTTCAATATAACGTACTGTGAAGTGACAAATAATGTTGTCGTCGAAAATGCCACATGTTTGAACAATAAAGTAATTTCTAAACTAGCTAAAAAATATGACAAAAAATATTTTATAGAGAATTTAAAAGCATTCACCATGTATAAAGTAACAATGCTAATGTTTTGGCGCACAAAAAAGGGACAACCCAGTGAGCCACAAATTGTTCGCACTCTAGAAGGTGCACCCTCGCCACCCCGACAATTACGCGTTGAAGCTGTAACCAATACTAGTGCAACTATAAAATGGTTAGAACCGACTCATCCAAATGGTAAATTACGGAAATATATTATAATGCTAAATAATGATCAAATTGAGGTAAATTCTTCAACTCTAATCTATCATTTGGAGAATCTGGAAAGTTTTACAGCATACAAAGTGTATGTGTTAGCGGTGACCGTCGAAAGATCTGAAACTAGTAATGACGTTCACTTTACCACTGCTGTTGGAGGTAAGTTGCATTTAAATTTTATTAAAGATTTTAAGAAAGCCCCTTTTAGTAAAAACAATACCTGTTGTAAAAAAGTACCTTTTGAGAAAAACTACATGTTGAAAAAAAAGTTTCCTGTTAAAATTTCCTAAAAATACTTTTTAAGAAAAATTAAATTTAATCAAAAAATAATATATTTTTATGAAAAGTACCTTTACAAAAACAGCAATATTTAATTAAATTCCCATCCAAAAGGATCCACTTTCCTAAAGAATAATACGTTTTTAAAAAAACCTTTTTTTAAAAAAATGCCTTGAAAGTTGCTTTAAAACCATAATTTTTTTCTATTGTGTATGTATTTTGTAATCTTGAAAAATTCGTTTTTGAACTTTTTTCATTTTGAAAATAGCATGAGAATTTTATCCATAATAAAGAAAAATTTCCCATAATTAAAAAAATACTGGTAAATAAATCGACTACAAAATAAAAATGGCATTGCCCACTTATCTAATCAAAACTTGGTATAATTCCGGTCATGTAACGTGTGTGCGAAAAGTTTCTTAGAAGAATGTCCTTTCAAATAGAGAAGAAAGAAGTCCGAAATCGGTTTATAAATTGTACAGTTCGGAAGGAATACATAAAAGCATATACAATCGTGTATGTCATGAGTTTCACATCCGTGGGAAAGTGAATCTTTTCCGAATATTTTGGTGTCCTGATATTCACTTCCGAACAATTTTTTTCGTTTTACTTTCGATTGCACTAAGCTGTGTGAAAGCAAATAGAATCTCATTTATTACACAATAAAACTAATTTAATTTGAAAAAAATCTTTTTTCAACTTAAGTTTGATACCTTATCTTCCTAATTCGGAAATAAAAACCAATATATGTTTGATAATAACACATGGAACAACAAATATTCTATTTTGTGATTCAGAAATTTTCACTCTAATTGAAAACGTTCGGAACTCAGACACAAATATATGAATTAATTACTTCTTAAATTTTTTTGATGGAGGACCAGATGATGACCCCCTAATTGTGCTAGAACTTAGGGAAAGGGATAGGGTAGAGAAGATATGTTTTGAGAATGTAGAAGGCTTAACTCTTTTACAACTTTGTTTTGCGCGTTATGTTAAATTTTAGAGTAGTGTTGCAGCGCCTCTGGTGTTCAGTAGACACATTAACATTCTTAAGCTGCATGAGCAGGCATTTTAGTAATTGTTTTACTTCGCCGAGGGTTTCGCTAACCGACGAAGGAGCCCGAATTTCTGTCGGAACAGTTTTTAGTGACAGGCATAATATTAAAAGGAATTCCTCGTATCTCACTGCAAGCGACTGATGCAGCAGGTGTCATACGGGATTGCTTAACAGAGGTGGGAACCAGCAGTTACCTGCGGCGTGGCCAGGTCCACTTGGGCCCACTACAGCCTGAGCGGTACACAAGATCCGCTCAGGATTGGCAAATGTTGCACAAGACAATTAGTAACAGTGCTCATGGGGCACTGGTGTATCGGGAGCAGGCGCGGATCCCGCTTTATCGTTTGGGGAACTTTTTAGAATTTTATTATTTTTATTTTACAGGAAATTCAATAACCAAATGTCACTACCTTGTCTGCTATAGGCTATCACAAAGGGACCCCACGTGCATCCTAAGCTGTGGTGGTCTCTCGAAACCTAACGTAACATATTTCGAAAATTATTAATTTTGTTTTTTATTCTATGACTTATAGTTCCATCACCACCCATTGGACCCAATAATGTAGCAAATGTTATACAATGGAGTAAACCCATCAAGCCACGTGGTTCTATTGAATTCTACGAAGTTCTAGTAACACATTTACATAACGATGAAGTATTAAGGCGACGGATTAGTGTCATAAGAGATGCTACGTCATGTACGGTTAACAAATTTCCAATATGTTTAGGACCCGAATATAAAACTACTGTCGAAGTCCGAGCGGTAAATGCAGTTGTCCATGCTAATAAAATCACAAACAATTTATACGGTGTTCAAAATAATGATATTTATACTGAAAATGACGATTTAGAGTGCAGCGTCAACAATACAGTGTCTTTGGAATTTAAAGAAAACATAGAAAAATATATGAATGCTACACGTTATGAATTGTACAAATCAGCATGGCAAACATCAGCGATCTTTTCATGCTCCACCAGTCCTATGAGTGAAATAACAACAATTGCTTTGGTTATAATTGCCATGTCGTTGAGTGTAATGGCTGCATTGTATATGGCTCGTAAGAAATATAATAAAATGGCGAATATTAATTGTACTCTGCCAGCTGGTCTGGAAACGTACTTTAGCAAGGATTCAGGACCATCGAGCTTCCCAGGTCAATTTAGTAGTGCAAGTCATTCAATTAAAGACACAACAGCTGCTGAAGATCAATGGATATGTGCTGCTCGAATGCATGATTTTAATTTTCGCAATGAACATCATCATTTGCTGGCATCTTTGGGTAATGATTCGAGCTATTTGGGCGGTACAAATGTCGGAGATAATGCTCTTAACGATAGCATCTTGTTGAGTAGCAGCGAAAAAACGTGTAAAATTCCCGAAAGTGATGTGGCACATGACAATGACTCTACGGAGGAATATGAAAAAGAAAGTTTCAAAGAAAGCGTCAATTCTACTTCAACCTCGGCAGATTTTCTAGTTGAAAATTGCGAAGGATCCGAATGCAACAATTTGGTTTTAGAGGAATCACCTCTAGAAATATTTCCCAGAAATAATGGTTATATTAAGCAATCAATGATGCAACCCTGGCAGTTATTTAAAACCCAGCATGACATCAATGATTCGCTACCAGCGGCAGCAGCATGTCCGGCCACAGAAAATGGTTATATGACAGTTCAAAATTTATGTCATGCCCTTGAAAATCCAAGCAACAAAAAAACTGACTTCACGCCTACGAAGACTGACAGCGGTGGTTACATATTACAACAAGATTTGCAAATGTTTTTCAAAAATAACCAACCTGCTAATGCTAATACTACGATGCCATCAACTATTACAAATCCCACAACAACTGATGATCATTTACAACCATTTAATAGTGATGGCAGCGGTTATACAACTCTTGAAAATCTAACAAAGTTAAATATAAAATCAAACTTGTTTCCACAAAACGAAAATCGTACTAATCCAATTGTACAACCGCAACAGCCAAATGAGGTGGTCATACATAGAAATCTTGCACCCATTTCTATCGAAAATAATCCAGAAGAAGACGAAAACATTTTAAAACCTGCTGGAATTTGTGGTTATGTTACCCAACATGATTTAAACATATTTGCTCAACATCAGCATAACAATTGTTAAATTGTGCTGAGAACTGATTTTTTTTTTTTTTTGATTTTGCTTAAAGTTTTGTATACTTAAAACTAAAAAAACTATACTAAAGCTGGCTTTGGCTGATTAAAAAATATCATTAGTACATCATTTCATACCGAAATTCATTCATAAACCATTTAATACGTCCATTATGAAAAGTTAACTATACAGATACTATTATTATGTATATTTTTTTTTTCTGAGGAGAAAACAAAAATAACACAAAAACACACCAACTCTAAAACGAAAGTATTTTATAATATAAGTTAATATTTAATATTAAATATTGATATAATATTATTCATTATTGTTAAGTCTAGTTTTAAGAATGAAAATAATCATGCAAAACATTAATTAATTTCTCATTAAATCAGTTTCTGTTGTGATTTTTTATATTTACTTTTTTTAATACCACCGTTGTTTTATTTTCACTTTAATTTTATTTATATACTCATCATGTTCATGGCGTCCCAATATCTTTTGGTTTTGGCGCTATTTTCTCTGAAACTCCTTTCGATTGCACTTATGAAATCAATTTGCTCTTTATCTTCTTTATTCTTCTCTGAGCGATTTTGTAAATTCTGGACCAACTAAGATAGTTTGGGGTCATGATAGCATTGTAGAGACCATTGGAATTATTCCTTATCTCATTGACTATTGCATTCCAAAACCTTTCTTTAACAGAGTATTTAACTACTCTTTGTCGGAGGACCTCTGCCCTACACCACATGGGGCCTTACGAGTGTTCACGGATGGAGATATTGAGGAATTCGGGATCAGGATTTCAATCAGGCTCCCGGACGAATGTAGCATCTTACAAGCGGAAATATCCGCCATAAAAAATGAAATAAACTGGCTGCGGTCCTATGGGATGACAAACAGAGTTATTCAAATCATAACCGACAGCAAACCGGCAATAATTGCCCTCACGGGTGTATATACTACATCCTTTCTGACTCTGTAATGTAGGAAGTCACTTAATATGGTGGCGAATCATTCAAGTGTTACCCTTATATGGATACGGGGACACGAGGAAAACACATACAATATCAGCGCTGACAATCTGGCCAGGAGAGGAGAAGCGCTAGATGCTGTCGACGTTGACAGTTTCTGCTGTCTTCCGCTCTCAGCCTACTGGAAGCGAATTGATGATCCTCTTATGCAGTTAGCACAAACCACATGGTATAATATAGCAGGGACAGTATGGGCTCGCCTGGACGTCAAGAGAACTAAAAACCCCAAGATGCAATTGCGCCATCTTGTGGCCGCAGTCACAGGGCACTGCACCTTCGGTACCTACGCTAGACGCATGGGTCTACCATATAATGAATACTGCTCCAGCTGTAATGACGCGGAAGAAAAAGAAAGCATCGCACACCTTCTATGCCTCTGCCCAGCTATGGAGGATCACCGTCTTCGCTTTTTAGGTAATAGATCCTTCAGTGCCCTCTCCGAGCACTCAATAGCGGAACTCGGTAGCCTTAACTTCTTCCCCTCTGCCCAATAGTGGTCTTGGCATCCTGCCAGTTACCATTGCTAGTCTCACCCCTTGCATCATTTTACCCATTTGTTTTTACTCTTTCACTCTATCGCCTATTCTTCTCTAGACTCTCCTAATCTCCCTTTCTCTACTACCATTCTTACCTACAGGTGACACAATGTGACCACCACATAAGGACCCAAGTGGCCTGGAATCTAATCTTCATATTTTGAAGGTATTTATTGTAGCCTGAAAAGAAATTTCAATGGGAAATCATCACACAGAGGGGATTTTGAAAAAATTAAATAATTTTCATATCATAATCGGACAGATATGTTACAGATTAATGTGAGTACCTGCCCTTACGGCTTAACCCCACAGCGGTCTTAACACCAAGTGAATTTATGTGTTCACCACCACCCCTGAGTGACCCCGTTTCTTATGCATGCGTAAACGCCTTCCTTAATTATTCGAACTATCTAATCTCTTCTGTTGTTTCGCAACAGCATATAGAAGTTTCCCATTGGTTGATTGAAGTCTAACCAGCCACTAGCACTGGACGAACATCAGTCATTTAACCAATACCTATTCCAGCGATTTTGGTAGCATCCAGACTTATTCTCTCAAAGGAGACCTCATCGGCAAGCGGTCACGGAATCATGCCACCAACGAGGGTAGTGCGATGGCTGACAGCATATCCATCCTCAAGGAGAAAGAGTATGCCAAATCGCATCCACATCCCCAAGAGAACAGAGTATGCATCTCGCATTATTACATCGCATTGATGAGTCGAATATAGGAATCACACTCTCTATCCACGGGTATACACCCTCCCGCGAGGCTTACCCGCTCTTGTGGTAACAGTGTAAGGTTACTGGTGAAGCCTCGAAAGAGAACACCTACAGACTAACTTTCTATCGACGTTGGTCTTTAGTGAAGACCTTAGGTTCGTTTTTACCTCCTACCAGAGTAACATAGATTGCCGTTGCTCTCTTGTTTCAGAGTTTGGGCAGTAACATATAAGTTTTATTCGTAATTGGCCAAAGGTAATCGTGTCTGTCATGAGTTTCACATCCGTGTGAAAGTGAATCTTTTCCGAATATTTTGGTGTCCTGACATTCACTTCCGAACAATTTTTTCGTTTTACTTTCGACTGCATTAAGCTGTGTGAAAGCAAATATAATCTCATTTATTACACAATAAAACAAATTTAAATTAAAAAAAATCTTTTTTGAACTTAAGTTTGATATTTTTCGGAAATAAAAACCAATATATGTTTGATAATAACACATGGAAAAGGACATTTAAGAAAATTCTCACATTAGCCACCAATCGAGCAAAAATATTCGGAAGTATGCCGGACAACAAATATTCTATTTTGTGATTCGGAAATTTTCACTCTAATACTATGTTCACACGGACAGAAATTATAGAGGTCGCGCTCTCATTCTTGGTTCGCGGGCCAACCTTGATTGAACCTATGTACATCTTTCGCCATACAAAATTTTGAGAGCGAACCTACGTGTTTCATTTTGAACTTTGTTGCGAACCCGTGTAATTTACTATCATCTCTAATTTTGATAACAACTTATAGCTAGTTTATCTGAACTAGTTCTCCAAAATTATTTTAACAAAGAAAAACAATTGATAAGTGCCGAAATTTAATAAAAACATTGAACATATATAAAGCATATATTTATGTAAATAATTAAATAAAATGAAAAAGCAATAAATAGTCAATCGTATTTTAAACAGTAAAAGAATGTCGAATTACGAACCAACCTAGAATATGTCGTGAGAACACATGGGTTCGCCATCGAGGTTCACGGAGCGAACCTAGTGTTTCAGTTTGTCGAGTGAACATAGTATAATTGAAAACGTTCGGAAGTCATGACAGACACGAATGTTTGGAAAAGCCAATTACCATTTTCCCCACAAAACGTAACCCCGGGGAAAATTTTAAACGGGTAGTCTGATTCCAATAAAAATTAATAGAGAATGCGCTATTGAGGTTATGTTTAGTGTTGCGAATTAATAATTAATATCCTTAGGAGCGGAGCCATAAAACAGAAAAGTGATAAAAAAAGAAGTTTAATTTGACCGCAAACATAAAGTTAATGATGCCGCCTGGAACATAAAATATATTCTAAAAACAACCATATTGAGATATCCCACATACATACATATCGCTCATTTACTAATAGAACGTCACAACACAAAAAAAATCCATTTCGAGATAATCGGAGTCGTGACTTATTCTCTTGAAACGTGGAAAGTAGAAAAGACATAAAGATCAAAATTATACACAATATAAAGCATCCCAGCAAAAAATTATTGTTTCTGGAAGCAGTAACAAAATTTCATTTAGATGCTCTCTGCCTCTCTCTACTTTCTTATTTATTTATTTAAACTTGTGTATTTGCCTATAGATGAATTATGTATGATAGTAGATGACGCAGTAAAACGAAGGCATAATTCAGATAATTCAAACATGATCTTAGCGCATTTTGGATGTTTAGAAAAAAGCGCTCTTTTATGTAAAAAACAAGAGCTCCGAAAGTGGGACATCTCGAACAAAAATCATGCACGTACGAAGCGCTTTTCGCAGCAGTAAGCACAACAACAACAAGCATCTCTCCCTTACAAACCTGGGGCCAAATTACGGCATTCGATATCAATTACTACATGTAAATTTCGATCGATATCGAATGCCGTAATTTGGCCCCTGCTTTGGCCGAAGCAGTAGTTTTTGCTGGGATGTAATGGTGAACAATTCTGTATGATTAACTCCGTGATTAACATTTTTGTTTTTGTAGATTTCGATATTAGGTCCGATCCCGTATTTGTTATTTTTTTGTAAAGTTCGGTAAAATGAGAATAAGAAAGAATCACAAACAAATTCAAAAGTACCCGAACAGCAAAAACCAACCATTTAGCTCAAAAGATAAAATATGACGATTTATTTATTTTTAAAGCATGTATGTTCGTCAGAATATTAGTATCTTTCTAGGGTTAAGAAAATTGGTTTAATTTCTCTGGTATATCCAATGGGTTCGAAGAATCCCTTAACAAATATTTTTTTATAAATGTCTTTTTTTAATTGTGCCTTCACTGCTAATATGCTTTTCAAAACCGCTCCTAACATTTTTTAATTTGGTTCGTTTATTTTGTGTATGGTAAAACATATGTTTTTCTTTTCGAATTTTTTTCGATTATCAATCGTACTTTTGTCAGCAGAACAGACCTGAAGTACGGTGGACCGAACATATTATACAATTAATTCAAAATGGCGGCCGTACGAATACATAGTCAGCTAACGGTGAATTAAAAAGCATGTGAAAACTATTGTTGTATTGAATATAATATTGAAGAGCAATAACGGCTGAAAGATTAAATGAAACCAAAATAGCGGAATATTTTCTTTTTCTTAATATGTTCAGAATATGTAATTTTGTTTAAATTTATTTTCGTTTTATAATTAATTTCTTAATTCATAAATAATAATAATAATAATTATAATAAAAAAATTTTGCATTAAATATTTATACATAATTAAAATATTCCATTTTATGCGAATTATTTTATAATAATCTATTCATAATTTTATCTTGGCCTGGTACAAGAATTTCGGTTTTTCTAAAAAAAAATTAGAAATTATATTTTTTTATTAAAACAAAAACTTATCAAAAGGATTTATTAAAATTAGCCAATACAAACAAAATAAATTTAAGAAAAATGCCAAGGACAGGTTGGTTTCTTACATACTGGGGGGTTACTCTGTATTGCGATGCAATAGCAAATGCGATGCGAAAGCAATCTTATTTACATTATTATCGCATTTGGTTTCGCATCGCAATACAGAGTAACCCCCCTGTTCCACTAAATGCGAACGATAGTTTGATTCTTATACATAAATACATATCGATGGCTTAATAAAAAAAGTCGTAACTTGATTTTATTTTTCAAAGCCATTTTTTTTGTTGCTTATTCTGTTACACAAATGTCGAATGCTCTTAAAAAAATAAACTAATTTGAAGATAGAATTTATCACCTCTTTTCTTTTTTTTCATATCTAAAATTGTACGAAATTTATTAAGTTTTTTCCTTTCCATATAAAGAAACAAAAAATATAGAGTTACGCATTTTTATATTAAGCCATCGCGATATATTGAATACAAAAATAAAAAAAATAGTTTTTGTTTTCAATAAAAAATACAAGAAAGAAATTGTCGATCGCATTTAGTGGAACTGGCAGCAAGTTTTTAAAATTTTGGAATTTTTATAAGTTTTTTTTTTTTAATTTCAAGGAATTTCCAAGTAATTTTCATTCCAAATAAAATGACAAATCAAAAGAATCAAAAACAACAAGTAGGTATTAGATTTATACATATTTCTACTCTTATGTGTGTGTTTTTAATTAAAATCGCTGCTTTAACATTTTAAAATAATTTATTATAATCATCAGCATTCAAGCAAGATTTGATTACAATTAAATAATATTTGACGTTTTCTTTTCTAGAAAATATGCAAAATGTCTTACTTTTTTATTACAAAAAACTAGCAATTTTAGAATTTTTCAATTAAAGAAAATAATATCTCTTCGCAAGGAATGTAAAATCACATCTTCGAAAATGTATTACATTGCATATTTTCATTGAAAACAAAACGCTGCTTTATTATGTAAATAACGATACGTAATTAAAATAATAAAAAATTACTCAAATATAATAACTAACTTAATAATGAATAATGAGCAACAAACAACATTCGTTCATGATCATCTTCAATCGGTACAGCACTAGAAGAAAATTGAAGTGATACTTTTTCAAGTTGAGAGCATCACTCAGGAATTTTTTAGGTTGTTATTGTGTAGTGTACGGTAGTGTACAAGTCCATCCCCAATTTTGTACGCATTGGATTTATTCGAAATAAATTTTTTCATCTACAATACGTATAATTTATATTACATTTGCAAATACACAAAATTATTAATAATAATCTGAAAATAAATATGAAAAAAAAGAATATTCGTAAAATTATACATAGACGTGTGTGTGTGTGTGTGTGTGAGAGGGAGAGTGTGTAACTGTAAATAATGCAAAAATATTTTCAAATAAATTTATTTGTACTTAAAAGGTCTGCCTTTTACCGACTTTTTTGTTTACTGTGCTTTTTAAATTAAAGAGAACTCAAGTCTACTGTCACAAACGGACTAAAGACCACAAAAAATTAGTGGAGAAGTAAGTCACTTTCATGAAAGAAAACTTTCACGTGTGAACCCAGACTTATTTTCAAATAAACTTAAATGAATTCCCAGTTTTGTGACAGAGCTGTAAAAAATGATTCTGAGAATCATTCAAGCGTTGAATTAAAACTTTTTTAATATATTCATTGTGCAGAAAAAATTAATTGCCTTAAAGTATAAATGCATTCATCATGAAAAACAAACTTATTAATTTAATTTATTTTACAAAATAGTGAATTGAGTTAAAATTTTAGTGAATTCGTCTTGAATTAAATATTTTAAATGCATTAACTTCATATAAATAAGAAAATTGAAAAAAAATTTGTATTCATTCATTGGTGATATAACGGAAAGGAATTATATTTCATTTTTTTTTATTCACTTCTTTAGTTAGGATAAAAATTACCAAAAATTATCTCTTCATCTCATACGCTGTTCTGTAATTTTTTATAATTATGGTACTAAATTAATTGATTTTTTAAAGATGCATTTTGACAGCATTCCGCGTGGAATACTGGCCTTTAGATTGAGTTTGTTTGACACATAATTTTTGATAATGGCAATTGGATACATGCTTTTGGATAAGTTATTAATTCATACAACAGTTTTTGTTTTTATGATGTTAATCCAAAGTAAAACAGTGAATCAAAAACGACTTACAATTCCTATCCCTTAAATCATCGATAATACATTCATATTTTAATTCAATTAATTTTTGTGAATAAAATGAATGAATTTAAGACTTTGTTTCATGTTGAATTCAGTCACACTTTAATTCAAGTAATTTTTTAAGTGATCTCAATGCATGCAAGAATTTTAAATTCATTAGGAATGCTTACGTATTTCAATTCAATTCATATTTTGAGCAAAAATAATAAATTATATTTTCTCTAATTCATTGTGATTTAAAAATCAGATTTGAGTCATTCTTTTACAGCTCTGTTTTGTGATAAGTTATCACTGATAACAGAGATATTTTTAACTATCCTAGTATCAAAAATAAAAAATTCCTGGGGCTAACTTCGTATTCCGAAAATGTGGGAAAACTTCCTAAAACAAAGAAAAAGTTCGCGCAAACTTGCAAAATTTTTAAGGTTTACAAAAAAATCGTTAAAATCGCCAAAAATAACAGAAACTTGCAAAATTTTAAAGTGTACAAAAGCAATACTGCTGGGGTACTAATCTGCAATTCGAATCGAAAGAAAAGTCTTTCGAACAGCCATGTAAATAACATGCAAGTTCGAACAGTTCGAATCGAAATACAGAGTAACACACACCCGCCACCACCCTGATAAAAAGCTTTTAAAAATACAGAAAACTCGAAAAATTGCAAAATCTTAAGCAAACTATAATTTTGATTAAAAATCTATATTATTTAAGGCATTCAATCAAAAAGTTTTGTAAAAATCGCGAAAATTACTAAAATTTCTAAAAGCTTTGTAACATCGCGGAAATTGCGAAATTCACAAATCGGAAATTAGCAAATCGCTAAAAGTATTAGAGAAAAATGGAAAAAAACGCGAAAAGTCTCATACCGCGAAAAGTTGCTAAATGTATAAAAGAAAGCGCTAAACCGGTATCGAAATAATGTCGACAATTAAAATATTAAATAAAATTTGTTTGTTGTATTTTTTATATAAGTTACTAAATCGACTACGCTTATTTTTATGTAATTCTCAAATGAGTTTTGAAAGTTGGTGCATAAGAGGATTTGTATTTTTTTCAAAATACTTCATAAGCGCCAAAGCAATAATTTTTTTCTATTAAAACAATAATTGAAGCACAGCCGCGAATAACGTTGTAAGTGACAAATTGCAAATTGTTCAGGAGAGTAAAAAAACATTTTTTAAAGGCAAAATTATATATTTTTTAAATTTTTTTTTACCTTCTCAAAAATGATAATAATAAAAACTTATATTCAAAAAATCAAGAAATTTTAATTTGAAATTACATGTTAATTTACTGTTTAAAAATTTTTTTAGTGGAAAAACGTTTTATATCCAAAGCGCGATGTCAGTTAAAACGTTATTCCACTACAGCAAGCATCATGGAAAATGGCTTTTAAAACGTTATTCCACGTTGCAAAATGTTATTGTCGCAAAGAAAACATTCCTATTAAAGACAATTTTGTTTAATTGATTTATATTCTTTAAATAAAGGATAAATTATAAAATTTTATATATTTATATATTTATAACAAATAAAAACTAATTCAACATCAAAACAAAAATTTGTATCAAGAAAATTAAATTCGAAAATTAATTAATTATTCGAGACGATAAAAAACCTCTTTGTTGATTGTATTTTTTTTTTCATAGAAATGATAAAAATGTTGCTGTATTTGACTTATGCTAATTTTTTTACAAATTAAGTAGCATTGGCAATCACAAACCTATATAACAAAAATTAAAATAAAAAATAAAATGTTGCGGACTTAAAACGTTTTTCCATGTTACCTGCTCTGGAGCGTTTTTTTTAGGTATACTTTTATTTTTTCTTGTTATATACGCATTTCCACTATTTCTCAACGTTTTCATTTTATTGTCTTTCCAATTTTCAACATTAACTTTCCTTTTTGTACCTCTGTTACACTTATCAATTACTTTCGACAATTCCGTTCGCATCATTTTGAATGTAACTTACAACGTTCTTCCACTGACTGTCTTTTTCTAATTGCATTTCGATAGCGATAAGGAGCATAATTTTGGCTAATTTGGTGTTTGAGTAATGTAAGAGAGTAATGTTAACGGTAATATGCAAAAAAAACAGGTTTTGCAAAAAATGGCATTTGAAACGTTATTCGCGGCTGTGCTTCAATTGGTGTGTTTTTTTACGTGATATTTTGTACAAATTGTTACAAAATGTTACTGGATCCTGTTCGTTTACTTTCTCCAGCAAGTAAATTTATTTAAATAGAGAGAAAGAGAGTCAGCAATTGACATTTGAATGTCTGAGAACTTGCAAATTCTTGCTGGATAAATTTTGTTCAGTAAAATTTTGCAAGATAAAACAGATGTTTTTACTGCTTCTTCTTACCAATTAAAAATTAAACAAAAAAGTTTTATTTGTGAAATATTATGTAGAAAGTTTTCGAAGTAATGAAAAACTAAACAAAAATTTATTTATATTTGTTGAAATATGTTAAATTTAAGCAAAAATTTGTGATATCTTTATTAAAACAATGGAAGAATATGAATATAAGTACTGCTAATGCATCGTTTTTAAATCATAAAAACTTTGTATAAACATATGCATGTGTACTAATTAGAAAGTCAATGAATTATATAAGTAAAATTTTAATTTTTAACTAATTGTAAATTATTAACTAATAATTGTATAAATCATAAAAAATAGGCAACAAATTACTTCGAAATTTTATTTAAATCGTTAATCGCAAGCAGCGACCAATTTTTTCCTTTTGAATTAGCATTACTTATCAGCTGTTCAGCAAAACAACATGCAAAATCTTGCAAAATGCTGTTCGCGTACTTTTTTGCAAATTTTTATAATTAACAGCCATACCTAACCAAGAGCGGCAAGCGTTTTTTAGCTGTCAAAAGTTCTCATGCCCATACAATTTGTATGGAGCATCCCGAAATAACGCGGCGGTAACGCGGCGGCAAAATTTTGCAATTGGAAAATCCGATTTTGACAGCGCGTTTAATAGTGAAGTTAGCTGCAAAAGACAATCATGATACAATACTATAAGGTAGTCTTACAAGCCCAGCTGACAATTCTTGTAAATTACTTGTTTTTTATTTCAAGTGTTAAATTTTGATTTGTATTTATTTTTTCGTATTTGAATGAATAATTTTTATTAATATTTTTGGGACAGGTTGAAACATACACACATACACATTTATACTTTTGACTTCTGAGGAATTTTTTTATTATGTTTATTATAAAGATGCATGTATTATTAGGTTATGAGTATACTATTATCATCAGGGTTGTTATATATTTTGTAATAACCCTGTTTTTATGACAAAGCGTTGACGCTCTTGTTTAGGTATGGTATTTCAGCGTTAACGCTAGGCGGTAGAAAACGTTCCGCTTTCCGCTCTTGTTTAGGTATGGCTGTAAGAGTAATTGAGAGTAAATTTGGTTTTTTTCTCTATCACAAAGCTGCTGGATAAATATTACTGGTAAAGTAAACAAACACACCTAATGACTATAAGGTAGCCTTACAAGCCCAGCTGAGAATTGTTATAAACGACTTGTTTTTTATTTCACGTGTAAAATTTTAATTTGTATTTATTTATTATATTTAAACATATAGTTTAGTTTTTTTAATCTATATATATAAAATACAAAAAATGTTTGTACCCATGTTCGCTATAGACTCGGAAACTATCCAACCGATTTGACCCAAACTGGTGTCATTCAAAAGGGAATTTATAGAGGATGGTTTTAGGCTTTTAATATTTCAAGTGGGCGTAGCCCCTCCCACATAAATTGAATAACATCATATATCTTGACTATTGTGATAGCAAGAGTTTTGAAACATTGCAATAGTTCATATGTTACTAATGTGAGTAATCAGGACAAAAATGGGCGTTATCGGACAAGTGGGCGTGGCAGCTCCCATATAACCCAAAAATTGAAATCGCCATATTTTGGGCATTTTTTGACCTACGCCGATGATATTTGGTACATATAGTATTGACATAATTAGGAATACGTACTAGGAGAAAAGTGAGTGGGACCACGCCCCTTTATAGGAAAATAAAAAATCTTAATATAGTCTTAACTATTGGACCGATGGTCATTAAATTTTCACAATAGGATATATAAATACTTTTAATTTTATTTTATAACGAGGGGGTAGCGAAGTACACCGGGATCAGCTAGTTATTTAATATTTTTTTTATTTTCTAATTTATTATATTTAAATCAAAAGTTTTTGTGTATGAAGAAAATTTTAAAAATGAATACGAAATAATTATGAGTTTGCATTTGTGCAAAATGGATGTGAGATTAGAGCTATTGGAAAGGAACCTTTTTTAAAGTTCCCAAAGATAAAACCAAGCTAAAATCGTAGAAAGAAGTCTTCATAAAACAATTTCATAGCAAACGTTTTTTTTCGTTGATTTTCTTATTTAAATAAATAATTTTTATTTATATTTTTGTCATAATTTAAAGCGGTAAATACATACAACATACATATTTACACTTTTGACTTCCGAAATCAAATTTTCTACCAACAAAATACATAGAGTTGGTTGTTTTTGTATTTCTGCATATATGTACCTTATATTCATTGTATCATATTAAAACATTTTTAATTTCATATATTAGAAGCTCCTAATTCATAAACGATTATTAAAGTTATATTGGCGTTAATGTACAAATTTTGTACAGGAAATCCGGTTTATGAATAACGCGGTTAATATTTTTGCATATCGTTACTTCAAGATCAACGGGTGGTATTGGCTAAAGTAGTTAGCGCGTTAACAACTAAGCTTATTATGATTTAGGACCTGAATTTGATCTCTGTACATTAGTGTGTGTTTTGGATGGTTTAAGTAATGGAGGCATAGAATTGGTCACTAAAAACTGTTCGCACACCGATTGATACTGTTTCAAGCAAATGTATACAACATTTCCCTCCTTCTCCGGTTTTCAGATCCGTCGACGAAGTAAAACAATTAATAAAAAATGTCTGCTCATACAGCTTAAGACAGTTTATGTGTCTACTTAATACAAGAGGCGTTCCAACACTGCTCTAAAAAAAGGCGCAATAGCCGATTTGGAAATGGATTAAGCCTTTTACATTTTCATAAGTTAACTTCTGAGTGTTGGTCCTAGAAAAAAAAAGCCCTAAACAAAAAAAAATTAAAAAAAACCGACTTCGTTCACCGAACAAAACTTGCGGTTTTATTAATAAGTAAGTAAGTGTCTTACTATTACGTCTTTCCTAGATGTATCAACGCAAATTCAAAATTATCTTTAGCATGATTTTTGTTTTTAGTATGTTAGTATGGAATCGCTCCAAGTTTCTAGATTTCGAATGTTAAATAGACTTAATAAAATTTATTATGACCGCTATGAGTTGTTGTTAACAATTGTTCTCTGTTAACTGCAATATGAGATCTTCTAAAATTTTTGCTTTATTTTATCTTCACACGTATACGAAACATACGACTGTATATCGTAGTAATTAATGCCTTTCTGATAATGATATTCAATCCACAAGTCTACTTGGAAATATTTCAAAATATATACTTACATTCAATTATTTTACAATGGCTGTCATTTATTGTTTGGAGCATGGAATAGTATGTTAAGACCAGTATTTTGATTTGTGTCTATTAAATCGGGCGAAAGATTTTTCAATTTCTGTGATGGCATTGGTGGCAAATTTGCTATTTTAATTTCGTGACGAAATAGCTGATTAATGCTGCGTCCGACCAGAGGAGCGGTTAGTTTTTTAAATATATCTTTTTTAGCTTTGTCTACTTTATTTCCTTTAACGGGAGCAACGGCAATTTTTTCATCAAACTTTTGCACATCGGCCGATGAAACATTCGGTATACTTTGTAGTACTTCAGAGAGTGATGTAAATTTCGGACGTAACAGTTCATAAAATTGTACACCCAATGTAATGAGGCCAGCTTGATTTGCTTCATGTTGTCCATGCACTTGGAGACCTCGTAAAACCGATGTGAATGCTGCTACAGCTTTATTGGCGTCCATTAACTGCTCACCTGCCAAAAAACGCATGACTGGAGCACACACATTTACCGCTTTAAGATTGCATGTTCCATCGTTCCAAGAAAGAGCACCGAGTAAAGTCATTAAAATATAATTGGAGGTGGCAGGATTACGCAGCAGTTTGGCACCTAAATCGCTTATAATATCCGAAAGTAACGCAGCTTGTGCAGCTCTAGTATGCGCTACGCCATCCATTGAATGTTCTTCGGCATCCATTGTTACATCTGAAGGTAGATTAGATGCTGGTGTAGCATTATTAGCATTGCTATTATCGGGACCAATTTGTCCTCCCACTAAAGCTACTTTAAGCACGTCCAAGTATTCTCGTGTCAGCGAACGATTTAACATGTCTTCGAGTACTTCCTGGGTATCGTTCGATTGTTCATCCTCATTTAGTTTACCCGACTCATAAAGGGCAGTTATATAGACCCATCGACCAGTTAGTCTATTAAACATGATGGGCGACAAATGTGCAAACATGGGTAATAAAACACTATCATAAAAGGCTGGGGGACATGAGTAAACAAACGGCTTGAAAAATACCCGAACAATAGGACGTAATCTATAATCCGGTATATCTTCTATACATGTAAATGCGCTATTTATAAATGCATCAGCTATAAAATCCAATTGATAGAGATCACGACCTAATGATGGCCCAGCCGAGCCCATCATGTGGTAGCAACCTTCATAAAGCAGAGTCATAAATTGCTGCATTTTGTCGAATGGAGTTGGTGGTTTCTTAACCGAAGGATCTAATGGATCTGCCGGCACTGCGCAGACTCCCATCAATACTTTCTTTTCATGTTCCAGCATTGTGTGTATAGTGCGGTATCCTTCTGAAAGTCCATTGACTGCCTCCTGCTTGAAAACCTCATTTAAAACACGCAAAAGTGCCAAAATATGGGGCAGCAATGGTATGATATGCGGCGAAGCAGGATTACGACAAATAGGATTACCCAATTCGGTAAAGCCGACTACAAAACCACCCCTTGATGCTCGATCGGGATCATCTGGCCATGTACAACGCTTTATTACACCCAAAACAATATATAAAGCGTTAATAAGAGTACTACGATTGGGGCCACAAGGATCATTTTCGCTGAGATATATTGGATTCTGATCTAAGCCCACAAAATGCATAAAGTCCAAGGCCGACTTGAAAGCATGTGAAAATGCTGACCAATGTGGCAAACTGTCGCGCATTATTTCTCCTATAAATGCGCATTGTCGTTCGTAGTCGCAAAAGTGGTTGGAAATAAGTAGTAATGCCTCTTGTAACGTAACTCGATCCATTTTACTAATGGGATGTTGAGGCTGTTGAAACAGGGTATTAACGTGTGTATTAATTTGATCAAAAACAGGCAGCAATAAGAGAGGGTACTTGTGTCCCAATTTCACTATAAGCGAAGCTGCATGCCGTCGAAGATTTTTGCAGGCCTGCACACGTGGTGTCAATGGTTGCTGGGGCGTTGGATTTGGATCATTGGGATCCCGAAATATCAAAGCATTAAAGATTTTCTCCAAAACTCTTGGCAACAGCGAAACACCATTCATTGCTACACAATTATTGGGTGTGATTTGGCACGACGACATGCTGAGGAACACAAACAGAGCAGAAATGCACGACAGAAGTATGGAAAGAGTTAACGGATTATAGGTGTCCAGTTTGAGGCAGTCTTCTAACAATTTTAGGCCAGCCTGTACAGAAGGTCGTTCCGCTACCATCAAAATACGACTAAGAACACCATCAAGCACAGACACTAAAGCTTCCCACTCCAAATAGCTGGGATCTAAGACACTACACTGCTCATTGCTCCGTTCAGCTTGAGCTTTAGCCAAACGATTATTCAGCCATTGCTCACAATATGCAAATGTGACTAATGGCTGAACTAATGTCGATTGTCGAAATATTTCCAGCAAATCTGTGCGGCATCTATAAAAGAAAACTGCAAACTCTTCTTCGGAGTCATAATCCAGGCAGATATAAGATGCTGTTGTCCCAGCATTCGGTCCTCCTCCCGTTAGGCAACGTGCTGTCGGATAAGGGGTTTTTATAATACGGGGAGCAACAGCATCAATTATTTTTGGAATGTAGATGATTAACGCCAAATCCTTTGATATAGCCTCATGTTTTAACAAAACATTCCAAATTAACGCCGAACCATGGGCAACATTCAGTGATGCATGGCGAATGAGATACAATAAACACTCCAGAAACATATCAAAATGTGGTGGCCTCTGAATAGCACCCTCTTCTTTTCCCCACAACAGCGCCAGCTGCTGGGCCATGCCACTAAGGACTTGAACCAACTTTTTTAAGAATTGATGGTTCTGATCTAAACATTGAACGCTACTCACGGTTGGTATCATTTGCGATGCAGAAAATATGTAGCGCATTGGTTCTTCTCCGAAAAGCATCAACAAAGGTTTGCGCTCCTTTACCTGTCCCTTGCGATTAGTAATTTGTGACAAGCATTCTGCAGCGTTGCACTGAAAAGCTCTATCGTTCAGTAGAATACACAAGATTTGTAACAGTTTTCCATTATTGCAGGTTATATGATTTATGGAGACCCATTCAACAAAACCCGTCAATGTTAGCAGTACGACCTCAACAACACGACTGTGAGCACTTGCCTTTTGAAAGTGTCCTTGCCCTGTGGACTCACGAAATGCAGTAACATGCAGTTCGATGAGGCGCAAGAAAAACTCAAATATGTCATTCATATTATTGGTTAGAGCCTGGTACATATCCTTCCGTCTTTGATTGGACTCAATAGTTTGTAAAAGTGCCACGTCTTCTACTAGGCGCAAAAACACCAGCAACACCAACTCAGTCTGTGCTTCTCCCTTAGTGCAAGCATCGGACAGTTCAGCTAATAAAGTAGTCCACTGTTGTGGCCACTCCCTTTTAATCATTTCAACTATAATACGTGAGACTGCGTCTTTAAGATGAGACAGAGTACGATCCTCCGCCGGACCTACGCCCATCAGTAACAATTTCATAGCATGCTCTTTAATGAAAATTTTTTCTTCCTGTGATATGCAATTCCACTTGAATTTGATGGTATACTCCATAAGTTGTAGACCAAAATGTTTTACGTTTTGTGAATATTGGCCACTGGCAAGAAATAAACCTACTTGAGCGCATAAGGGACTTTCTTCCTTAAATCTTTCACATGCCATGTACGCGTCCATGCGGGCTTGCTGACTTGTATGAGGATGCATAATCAGTTCGACAGCTTTCGACAATTCATCTGCCAGGGCAGACACAGTGTTATGTTGTGCCATCTCCTACGGGTTTACTTATTTTATTTACAGTCTTCAATTAATACAAACTAAGGAATTTCAACAGTTTTTAATATTGCAACTAATTTAGACTCGTGTTGCCGTACTGTGATAGTACTGCAATGCTTACTCTTCTTCCTTTTGAAAGGTAATGTTTATTTTGTTGGTAATTTTTCACAATATTCAATTATTCTACTTTTATATACACAATTTTCCTCTTTTTTTTTAATATGACATTTTATTGAAAAATTTTCTTGTATAAATTTCTCATATTAGTACCAACTTCAGTAGCAGCAAAAATGTGTGTAACAAATATGTATGTAGTTTTGTTCGTAGCCAATGAAGTTGAATCTAGAGTTGCCAGTTTCTCGAAAATATTGTCAACCTTTCAAGTTATAAATTTGTTTATTTAACTTCTGAAACCATAGCACAAAAATACTTGTAAAATTTGATGACTAGTACTGAATTATTATAAAAATTATGGAGAATAAAACCCAATTAACTTTTAATATATAAATATTACTAAGCACAAATTTTAATACGGCAATACTATCATATGCCGGCGAACTTTTTTGTTGTTGTTTATTTTCGATGAGTACGTTCAATGTTATTGTGTTGGAAAGACCAGATAAATACACATAGAAAAAGGAATCAAAATTTATGGTGTGTATAATCAATGCGAATTCTTTATGAATTCGCCTTGAGTATATGCAATTTTCTTGGGATTGAATTTGAATAAATCGAAAATGAATACGAATATATGTAAATTTTTTTTCATAAAAAGGATGCAATATATATTATAATGTATTGATATATAAATAAATAAATGTATTTTATTATGATAAAATAATGTATTTGCTAAGGAAAATTCATCATAAAAGGGCTATTAGACACGCATACTTGTCTGCAGACATGTACGATGGCATACCAAATCTCACTGTCTAATAGCATGTATGTCGAGTACGTCAGACATGTATGCTGGTTTTCAAAAATGTTTGATTTTCTGATGTCTGTCGCACACCAACATACACACTACATTTATTTGAACTAAGGTATGCCATCAGCGTTCGATAGTGTAATAGCAAAATGAAAAGTATGCCATCGTACATGTCGGCAGACAATTATGCGTGTCTAATAGCCCTTTAAGAGGTAGATTCGCCTCAATTCGCTTGGAAAAATATTCACTTCCTATGTCAAAAAATGTACCGATAAGTGTGTCAACAAAGCATTTGACAAAAGAACTGGTTAACATATACAAGGGGAGGAAATAATTTCCTGAGCTGTCGACACTACCTGTTATAAAAGTGCCTTGGTACTTGCTCTGATAGTTTAGAAGAAGAGTAGGGAAAAAATAACCTCAACTGAACGCACTCCACGTTAAATTCAACAAAAACATAAATTAGTGCGCCGCGAAACGTGAAAAGTGTTAAAATATATAAACATAAAAGGAAAAAAGAAAAATACATCAACTCATCGACGTTTTAGGATTTCATTTAAATTCTTTAGGTGAATATTATAGTTCACATTATGGAGTGGAACGACATCGGAGTTGATGGCCAACACACTGTGAAATTTATAGATTTACCGTATGTGCCGTTAGCGAGCCCCCTTCAATCGGTAGATACGAATGAATTATTTGTTGGTTGGTATAAATGACATTTTACGATTTCTAAGTTTGGTGACTAAATTTTTAATACTATTGTTATAAAGACAGGAAACAAGGCGGATTTTTACGTAGTGGCGAATGGGCCTGGTTAGCTAAAAATTCAGTGTTACAAATTGTTTCATTGCGCAATGGACAAACTATTTCCTGCTATGAGTTTTGCCAATCCCGTGGCTATGAAAGCTGTACCATTAAAACCGTGGAAGAAATATTTCCAAATAATCCTGAAATTATGTTGCTGGCCGTAGTGTTAGAAAGTTATCGCGGGACTGGTGGCAGTTGCAGCTATGTTGCTGTTTACTCGGTAGAGTTAAGAAGTGTTTTGAGCAGTATCGAATTAAGTTTACATCTTACGTGTGCTCGCTTTATGGATGCGTCTGCATGCCGTCGCAGCTTGTTGCAAAATTTTGATGGTTGTCTCGCTGTGGGCAGCGAAGAAGGTGCCATTGTTTTATTGGATATGAATATTCGTAAATTAACATCAATACAGAATGAATTGCTCGAAGATATTTTCGTTCCTTGTCATATTGTCGACTATTGTTTGCCTTTAACTGAAATCCATCGTAACTTCCGAAAGTGTCAGCAAGATGGAATACACTTTGGCTTACAAATGGAAGGTAAGTGATACTAAAAACACTATCTGCATAAAATAGAAACTTGAAACTAATTACAAGAATGTAATCTTTACAATGGTTCCATATTACATATGTATGTACTTATGTATTAATTTTTTGTTTGTTAAAGTTCAGAAAAGTTTTCAAAAGTACGGGAGGAGCAAAAACAAAATTTTAAGCTCAAAAGTTTGTATGAAAGTGTTGTAAAAGTTATCAAAAAGACGATATTAATTTCTCGATTTGCATTTTACTTTTGAGGATATTTTAGTTAGTACATACATACACATACTTACATACATATATACATATTTTGCTTTGGATTTTGCGAAAGTAACAATTATTTTATTAGTATATTCTTGTTATTTAAAAATTCTATATTCTTATTTGTTATTGAGTTCAACACTGATATCAATTAAAGGGGCATGAGTGCAGCTGGGTTTGTTATTGTTTTATGCTAACATTTGTGTTCTTTTGTAAACGTAAAATATGAAACTAATTCCTAAAAGTCAGGGAATCATTTAAAAATTTTGCCAAATCAAATGTAACACATTCCAAAGGCGTTGTTTTTATCTGTAAAATTTTAGCATGTTTTGCGAGCTTTTAAGGGCGGTCAAGAATCAGAGGTTATTTCCATCAGCACTGGTGTTCTTCAAGGATCTATAATTGGCCCAGTTTTGTTTCTAATGTATGATTTCGTAAATTCTCTTGATTCTAGTTTATTTTTGCTGATGATATTCAGCTGATCTTTGGTAACTCTAGGCATTTCACTGATGAGCTAGAAATTGCAATTTGGGACACTATTGGTATCTTGTGTGATTGGATGTCCCAGAATAAATTGTGCTTTAATGCCAGTAAAACTAAAGCTATTATGTTTCACACTGGTCGTCGAAAATTGCAGTATCCTAAAGTAAATGTTCTTGCTACTGATGTGCATTTCGTTGAGTCGCTCAAATGCTTGGGTGAGAAAATTGATAGCCAACTTAATTTTAGTGAACATATTGACTTAGTAAGCTCTAGCTAGGGTCACGGCAGGTCTGAGGTCACTCTATCACTGCGGATTGCATCTACCCATAAAAATGAAATATATACTTGCACACACTTTGTTAATGTCTCATGTCAACTACTGCCTCGAAGCTATTGCTGGTACTCTATCGTACAACACCAACAAATTGAGTAAAATTATAAAAAGAATTGTTAGATTTGTGTATGGCATAAAGTATCGTGATCACGTATCCCGTGCGGTTGTTAGTTTTCTGGGCTGTTCTGTACTGCAGTACTTCAGTATACGTACTCTGGCTTGCTTTTATAAGATGATTGTTACTGGCATACCTATCTACTTGAGACTTATATTTCAGTTTCTAAGATCTGAAAGAAATTGTCAGGTTGCGGTTCCACTAATTACTTGTTCTATTTTCGAACGATCATTTCAAATTAGAGTTGCTAGAATGTGGAATAACTTGCCGAATGAACTACGTAATTTCGTTTCTTCCTTTAATGTTTTTAAAAATAAACATTGTTTATATTTTGTTCGTAATAATATATACCCTTAAAGAATCTCTTTTAAGTTGTTCTTATCGCTGCTACGGACTAATTCGGATTTTTTTTTGTTTCTTCGAATGATTTTTGGCATTCATCTACGTTCAGGCGGTGCACGGTTTAATACATTTTAACTTAGTTAATACACAAATATAATCTATTTTTACCTTTTTTTTCTTTTGTTCAGCAAAGAACATTTATGTATATTTATCTTTATTGAAATGTTATTTTCTCCTTAAATTAACTTATAATTGAAATTAATTTATGATGCTTTCTCAGCTATATGTCCTTGGCCTTTGTAAGCTTTTTGTATAGCAAATATAAATAAATAAATAAATATTTATTTATTTTATTTATTTATTCAATCAAAGTAATATAAAAAGCCACATCGGGCCAAATAAAATATATATTACAGTAACAGTTTCCCGAATAACTAAATACTTAAAAATTATTGCAAAATAATAGAAAAGAATTATAATAATTAAGTCTTAAAGTTGGCCCCCCAGCCCAAGTAGATAGAAAGAAAAGTTATATAAATAAATAAAATTTTGCAGAAGTTTTTATTTTTTTATATATTTTTTGGAATTTTTAATCAGTATTACGTTCCATAATCTTTTATATTTACCCAAGATTTTTCGCCAATTTCGTGATTTTTTATGTTCCTTAAAGTTTTAGCAGTTTTTAATCATAATTATAATATCTTTAAAATTTTCGCAGTTTTTCGCAATGTGCTAATTTTTGCAAAGTTTTCGACATTCTTACATCTTTAGGGAATTTCAATCAAACATAAATTAAAATTTTAGCAAGTTTTTGCACTTTTACAAATTTAGCGATTTTATTATGGATAAAGCCAACTGAAAATAATAATTGCTGCAATTCTGGGAGTTGTTAAAAATCACACATGATCCGATATGAAGTGATTATGAAAATTGTAAATAAGCAAAGTCCACATTAGAAAAACAAAGACATATCGAACGTTAAAAATAGTTGCAGACAATTTTTCGTGTAAAATCAACCATAAATTCTAGTTTTTCGCGAATACTGCAAAATTTTTCGAAGTTTTAGAATATTTCGAAGTTTTTGCTCTTTTTGCAGTGGCTTAACTTTTTGCGAATTTTCGCCGTTTTCGTGGATTGAAATTGGAGTTTCCATATTGTCAGTTGGTTTGATAAAAATTGGCATTTTTTTTTTGCCTAAAATCGGCAAATCGGCATTTGGTAGTTTTTTAAAGGAAAAATAAACAAAATGCCAAAAAATCGGCACTTTTGGCAGCCCCGATGTGATTTGACAATCGACTCAGTGTCGGAATATACCGTTTATATGTATGGAATAAAGATCAGTATCTTAGCGAATTCACTTACCAGTTGGTGTTGCTAACACATCTGAGCTACAAAATGGATGTCGTTATGTCAAAATTTGCACATGCAAACATATAGGGGTCGATATGTCAAATGTTGTTATAATGTTTTAGTTGTTTTAATAGTAACACCACTTGATATATGAATTCGCCGTGAGCAGTATGAAGAAATATAAAAAGAGGTCGACATGTGTTAGAGCACACATTTTTTTATCGATTGGGTTTCTCTGGTCCGATTCCTCATAAACTTTCGACAATAATCATGATAGAAATCTATCAGGTTAAGGTCATTAGGTCGTTGTATATGATATTAAACGCCGCTTTTTTAAGTTTTTTTTTAAACTATATTTTATTAACTTTTTGATAATTAATTTTTTTTTATTAATTGAAAAAAAATAATTTGATAATTTTATAGAATACAGAGTATTTAATCTATTAGAAACTAGCAGAGTTCTTCTCATGCTATAATATTTTAGTTGTTTCATTATCTGCGAATATGTTTAAAATAACAGCAGAAATTTTTCAAATTAAAAACCGAATTTTGTTTTTTTTTTATTTCTAAAAGTTTCTTTAAACTTAAATTAATTTCCAGCATCTTATAATAAAGTTATTAGTTGCAAATAAGTCAATTATCTTTCATATTATTTTAGGATTTTTGTCAATAGTTTCTGCTTCAGTTTATTTTAATATTTTGTTTTTTGATTTCAAGATTTTTTTTGTTTGTTTTGTTTTTGTTAATTTAAAGCAACTTTAAATATAAAAGTTAAAAAAAGAAAATTAATTGGTTCTCACATTGAAACTTAAAATAATAACTAAAATTTTGTTATTATCTAATACTAGATACTATTATTATGGTTTTGAAAGAATTCTAACAGTATGTTAAATTAATAATTTTATAATAAACTTTTGTTGCAACAAATACATTTTGTATTGTTTAGTTGTATGTTTGTATATAATTTCATTCTCTAATTAAACAATACAATATACGAAGTTTGTGATTTGTTTCTACAAACAGTGCAATATAATTATTTGAAATTTTCAAAATTATAAAGAACGATCGTACACATCCCGATGGATCGTACATACTCGTACATTTCTATAGAGGAAAATGTAAAAAAACTACATGAAGACTTTCAGTAATTAATTTGATAATAAAGTCACTTTTTGCTGTTTGTTTTTAATTTTCACTTTACGACATCGAAATTTACAATTTACATTTAATTTGCTTCCGGCTGATTCTCTTGTTGTACATCTAACATACCACAAATCATATATGATAAATCCTCACCTTCATCGACTTCTTCGAATGTAAAATTGCCGGCATTAAAGGCCGCCTGCATATACGGCGGTATATAATTATAATAATTATTTTCGGCATTTATTTGTGGCTGTGATTCTTCTGGTAATATTTCTTCGTAAGTAATATCAGTGTCATCATTATTAATGATGTATGTATTGGAGACGCGCGAAGCCGATTGTCTAGTACTCGGACGTTTACTATTGCCGCCTGCTGTGGAAGCAGCTGCATGTTTTGTTGCCATCGCCGCCATACCAGCTGGTGTTTTCAGAAGAACTATCGTTTGTATGTGTTTTGGTAAAATTTGCTTTATATTATGCTGTGTATGTAAATGTTTCACTATATTGCTGCGATGTAATTGCACATAATTACAGATGGTACAGATTTTCCCTTCAATTTGCAACGTCTTTGAATCATTTGCATAATCTTGTGCAACGCCGCCTTCCTCCGGACAACCCTGCGCCTGATGTTGGGTTAGTAGCGATCGTGTTGGTTTACGTATACCACAACCTATACAACGATAGGCATACTCGCCTGTATGCATGGTGAAATGTTGATACCAATAGGGGAACATAAAACGTGACACTTTTTGACAAAATATACAATATGCTTCATATTGAAACTGGCCATTTTTGTACAGACTAACTTCAGAAACAGTACATTTGCCCTGTTTGAGGGCTCTTACTTGTGGCAAGGAGAGACGGGAATTGTACACTTCGCAGCCGCGATGTTCGTTAACGTAATGATGCACCAGACGTTGACAGTTTAGATTGCAAATGACACATCTATCTTTAAACTTCCCACTGACATACATTTCACTATCAATATTTTTGGGCCAGTAATTTGGGTCGTCCGGTGGGGCTGCGTTTATATAATAATTATTTTCCTCATAATCATCGCCCGTAATTACTTCTCCTTGGTTTCTCTTGGATGTTCTTCTACTAGATACGCTTTTGCGCTTTTGTGTGCTAGATAATGTGGCTACGGGCGGCGGATAATATTCTTCTTGGTCCTCTAACTGTTCTTTCTGTTGCTTATAAATGCGATGCACCTTGGGCTCATCATCGTCGGATATAATCTGTGCTTCATCGTTTTCATGATTTTCAATCCATGTGGCCTGTAGTAGATCTTCGGCATCGTTATTTTCCGTGTGCTTTCGTATAGTGGTTGCAGTTGCTGCTGTTGTATTTCGTAATCTTATGCGTTGCATTTTTAAATCTGAAATTAATTTAAAGTTTATATTATTTATTTCTTTATTTTTGGGATTTTAAAATTTTTTAAATATATTAACTGTTGCTCTGCCCGTACGTGATCACAATGACGTAAAGTAAAGTGTTAGAAAAACAAAAATGATAGTGCATAGAAGAGTTTAATATTAAAAAAAAAAAAAAAAAAAAAAAAAACAAATATATTTACCACTTTTTAAAGGCTTCGACGTAGTAGGTGAATCACCGTATCTAGTAAAAGCCTGTATAAATGCACTTTCAAAAGATTTGACTTGTTGTTGACGTTGCTTTTGAGCTTCTAAACGTTTCTGTTCGATTTTACGTTGTATTTCCACCTGGGCCAATTTTTCATCATCCTCATCGTCAATTTCGTATTCAGCTAATAAATCATCTTCATTGTAACTAAAACTGTTGTCTAAACGTTTTGTGCGTTTACTGCGCAAAGACCGTTTACGGTGATCGCCCATTTCACTACTGTCTTCGGAACCGTTCTCTGATGTTTTAAATTTTGATATGTCCGGTGTGTATTCGTCGTCCTCATCCTCATCTAATTGTCTTTTGCGCGTTAAAGTATTTGTACTACTGCTCGAGCATGATGTCGATGATGTGGAAGAAGTTGCAGTGTTTGTTGATTTCGGTAAATCCATATTGCAAGTTTTAAGTGTCACTTTGCCGCTGACACCGTGAGCAATGAGAGCCACAGTTTTTCCCGGAACTATCGAGCAGGTCAATTCACAAAAGCGACTACCGTAGTTAGTAGGTTTTCTTGGGGTTTTAAAGAAAATTGTTTTCAGATCTGCCATCAATTCAACATTCGGTTGAGTGTTGCCGCTTTGCACATAACTGTTCATATTAGCGCGCAAAGCTTTGATTCGAACAAAATCCTTGTATTTGAGAGCTCTTTGCAAGAACACAAAACAAGAATGTGTTGGCTCAAACTGGGGCTTACAAAATTGATTTAGGAAATTATCTAGCCACCTGCAATAGCGTCGTTCAATTTCAACTTCAGGCGAAACTCTAACATTAGGGGGATTACCATAAAAAGCATTTGGTATAATAACACTTTTATTAGAGAGTAAAGCAGAGAATGCTGGTGGATTTGATCCCGTCACTGAAGCTGGCTGAAGTTGAACAGCATTTAGAAAATTTGATTGCGGTGTTGCAGGTGGTAGAGGTGGTGGTGCAGGCTTTTTAGGCTGCTGTCTTACAGGTGGTGTAATGTTATGAGGCAGACGACTGGATATAGTACTTGCGGTTGGTTTGCTACTGTTATTTTTATAATAGTTTCCTTTAGCTGCCCACAGTGTACGTTTTTGTGGAGTTTTTTGCTGTGGAGGTTTTTGTTGTGGAGTTAATCTGCCGCGATTGGATGCAGTCGATTCCTCATCAGAACTGTCTAAAAGTTCGATACAATCGACAATTTGTTGCGTTGTTCTGCCTATAAAAGCGCGATTTTTATTATGAATTGCAGCTCTTGGATAATTTTCGATAGATTTATTATTTCTATTTGATTTATTTTCCATTTGAGGCATCGTTTTAGGAATATTTTTAAATGTTAATTGATTTTGTTGTTGTGGCTTTGCTGTCGATTTTCGAGCACTTGTACGCGTTACAGTAATATTTTTTGATACAGTGACTGTTGTAGTATTTGTTGTAATAGTTTGTCTGTTATCATCATTTTCAATAATATTGGAAGCAGTAACCAGTGCTTCTGATGTGTCTTTTGAATTAACAACATCATTATCGTCATCATCATCAGATTCTATACAAATCGGTGAATTACGCGTTTCAACAAACTGTACTTCGTCATCTTCTTCGTCGCAAGGTACCACCTCGCTTACGTCATTGTCATCATTGACCTCATTTACTTCATCTTCGGATTTTTCATCATTAGCAATTTCAGTAACTTCGTTATCATCGGCGGCGTTTTGTGCTTTATTGTTTGTATAATTTAATGGATCATATGTTGCTTGGCTAGTAGTAGTATCTTCATCAGAATTTGGTTCATTTGATTTGGGTTCTTCCGAAGCGCTGTCCACATTTTTAATACCGTCTTCTAAAGCAACTGATTCCGATTGTGGAGGCGATGCCTCATTATCGCTTTCGTCATAGTCTTTCGAACAGGTGTCTTCCTTTGCATCACCATTTATGGATTTCTTGTCACTTCCTTCATTTTTGTCAGCCTCCTCGCTGCTTTTACAATCGTCTTCTTCCTCATTTAAATCGTTGTCATCCATTTCACTACCATTTGTCGATGCATCCTCCTCATCGTCCATATTCGCATGCCGAGAGTTTTCCATCAAGTCTTCATTATCTTTGCCATCAGTTAAATCTTCAGCTTCAGCTTCATCGGGAACTATTATTTCATCAACTTCTTCATCTCCCGGTATTTCTACATCCTCAACGTCTTCAGGATCTTCAAGGTCTTCATCATCTTCCAAATCCTCAAAGTCTTCATCTGAAGCTGGTTCCGTTAATAATTCTCTTGCTTTTTCTTTTGTATCTTCTATAACGTCGTCTTTTTCTTTATTTGTTTTTCGATCACTTTCTACGTCTGATTGTTGTTTAGAATTTACATCTATTTCTTCACTGATTTCTTCTCGATCATTTTCAACATCTGATTGTTGTTTAGAATTTTCATCTATTTCTTCACCGATATTTTTTTGATCTTTTTCAACATCTGATTCTTGTTTAGAATTTTCATCTATTTCTTCACCGATATCTTTTTGATCTTTTTCAACATCTGATTGTTGTCTAGAATTTATGGTGGTAATTTCTTCACTGATTTCTTGTTGTTCTTTTTGTTGTTGTTGTTCACATTTTTCATTAATTTCATCACGGACATCTTTTGGGTTATTTCCTGAATCTGGGTTTTCTTTAGAATTTTCAATAATTTCATTACTGATATCATTCAGATCAGTTTGAACATCTGGTTGCTTCTTAGAGTTTTCAACAATTTCGTTATCAACATTTTGCGGGACATTATCCCCATCTGATTGTTGTTTAGTATCTTCAGCAATTTCCTCTGTAATATCTTTCGTGTCATTTTCAACATTTGGTTGTTCTTTATGACTTTCAGCAGTTTCCTTACTAATATTTTTCGTATCATTTTCAACAGCTTCTTCACTGACGTTTTTTTCAATTTCTTTGCTTTCAGAATTTTTTTCATTATTTGTATTAATATCTTTGTTATGGGCATTTATTTCAGAATCTTCGCTTTCTTGAATATTTACATTATCATCGACTTTGTTTGCGGTATCGTTTTCCTCAATTTCTTGTTGGTCATTACCATCGATATTTTCTGATGTTGTAGATTTCTGTAAATTGTTGGCGAAATTATTTGATAGTTCTGCAGTTTTGTCCAAATCAAGTGGTTTTTCGACATCTTTTGTTGGCATTTGATCATTAATGGGATTCATTTTTACGATAATATTCTATACATTCTGAAAGAAATTATAAATTATTTATTTATTTAAATAATAATATCAACATCATTAGATCATATTAATTTATTTGTTATATTGTCGCAATTTCTTATTTCTTATGGTGTTAGCAAATCTATATGCTGCATTTCATTGGTTGCTTAATACCAACTTATAAGTAAGTCTTTGCCACCATTCTTGAAAAGTTTACAAACTCATTTTCTTATACACTAAACTCTCAACCAAAAGTTATTAATTTTGAAAAGTGATTTTTTAACTATACTGAAGATTTGGCATAAGTGTCAAAAAAATGGACAAAGATCTGCATAACAAAAATACAACAAATGTAAAACTTTTATACGATCATATAATTTTTAAAGGAAATATTAAAAGTTTTAGTCTGTGCTCTTTTTAAAAAAAATCATGCATTTGGATTTTGCCGAAAAATTCATATTTATTTTATCTAGTCACAGACAACAATTATTAGAAAACTCGTTATTTTTATAAACTTAAAAATAAAATCGCATTTATATGTATATTTTTTTACCAATTTTTTGAATTTCTCATTGTAAAAGTCAAAGATCTACTCGTACTGTCTTCCACATGAATATCAAATTTAAAATTTTTTATTCATTTATTTTTACACGGAAAAATCATTATAACTCACATTTGAAACGCCGTATAAATGTTCTCTTTTTCTAACAAAGTCCAGTCCCATGTTGATTAAATAATTTTCGTTTAAATTTTCAATAAATTTTTATTGTTAAGTTAGCGAAAAGAAAATTTTTAGAAATTTGTCAAGGCAAAAGCATAAAGCACAATTTTAACATTTGCAAGATTTTATTTCTATACGGAAAAAAAACTGCGAGGTTACTCCGTAACTCGATTCGAAGAGAAAACTGTTTAAATTTGTATCTTATTTACAATGAAATTCGAATGCATTTGCTTTCGATTCGAAATACAGAGTAACACGCCGGTGTAGTATTTTCCATAGAATTTTGCGTTCAAATGCAAACTTATTTAACAACATTAATGGACTAAAAGACGTTTCTTCTTCTATAAGGCACAAAAAAATGCATTCCCCTTAAATGTTCTCCATGCATAATTACCCCAAAAATCTTGTAATTTTTGTACTTTACTTTTCTTTTGATGTCAGCACTTGCAAACGTCAAGTGCGAGACTTAACGTACATCTCTATGTTGCTTCTAACAGATCATTAGGAAACAAATTTTCATTTTAGAGAAAAATTAAAAATGTTGAATGTTTATACCAAAAACTTTGCAAAATATTAATGAGAATTATAGAGTGTAAATAAGCAGTGTAGACATAAAGAATTTAACAAAACAGCAACAAAGAAAATTTTATTAAATTTTCATAAATTGAAAATAAATGTACTTATTTCTGAATACATATTTTTGATTATCAAGACAGTATTCTTTATATTCCTATTTCTGGCTTTAAATGTACTATGTATTTGTGGCCTTTGCCTAAAAAGTACTCTAGAACTTCTCTTGATAGTCTTGTGCTTGAGCAGATTAATATACTTTGATCCGTTTTTTTTTTAATACAAGTTTAATAATGTCTTCTCTTATATTAAAGTACATAATAAAGATTTGTTCAAACTAAATTTACTAAAAATTAATTTTTATAGCAATTATTAGTAGTAGTAACAATATATGTAACATGTAAATATGCATGTTTGTATGTAGGTGTGTACATTTTTCCATACAGTGAGTCAAATATGTAATCAGTTTTCTATTGCTCTTTTAACGATTTATTTGATTTTTTGCGCACTATAGGCCACTGACTCTATACTATAGTTTATGCATACTTATGTACATATCATAGGCCATAATGGTGCTTTGTGACGTGACGTCACAGCATTTTTAGGAAGCCACACAGTGTAGTTACAATTTTTTATTTTTCGGCCTATTAAATAAAGTACCTACATATAACAGATGAATTCTCTATTACTTTTAAAAATACTAAAATTTATCGATAAGTTTTACCTGAAAAAACAATTTTTAATTAGAAAAAAGAAAGAAAAATTTTGCCAAGAAAATTTTTCACATTCACATTTTATCGAGGTTTTTTTTTATACTTGAAAAGACAAAATGCTAAGTTGTTTGATTTTGGTGGCGTTGAACAGTGGGTCTTGTTTGTGAAAATGGAGCTAAAAAATTTTGACATTATAAAGCACGTGTAAACACAAAGTGTCACAATTCGTTCAATTGAACAAAGAAAAGTAATATAACAAATTTATTAACTTGTTTTCACTGTCTGTTCTTGAATAAGATTTATTGGTTAAAAATTATGTACCCACTTTAGATTCATTAATTTTTTTGTGCAGTGTTTTTAAGAGTTAAAATAACATGTAAATTTACATTTTAATTTGAGAGATATAAATTAATTCTTTGAATTAAGCATGTATGTAAATGCTCACAGAGTTCTAAGATTGCTTGTTGTATGTAGCGTGCATAATACATGTAACATATTCAAGTGTTTACTATACTATTATATAACGGTCATAATATTTCCATTTTTTTCAACAAGGACATTCATTCGGCTTAAAATTGCAAGCATTTTGGTAAACTTATTTTATTATTATTATGTATTTTTTTAACATTTTGTTTACCACACCAATAGTAATAAAAATTTCACATTTTTGTCTATTGCAACCCACTGTACATTTTTACCCAGCAGTTTGTCTTTCTGACATAAATTTTAAGTTTTAAATACACTAACACAAGCATAGGATAGTACACACAATTGCAAGCGACAAAAATGAAGAATAAAATTTTTACCAATGAAAAATTTATTTAGCACTTTAATTATTAACACATTTCATCTGTAGATCTTTTTTTATCAATATTAAAACTGTCAAATTAATGACAATCGGCAATGTTTGACTTTTTGTAAAGAAGAAAAATAACAAAAACAATTATTCGCTTATGGGAGATGATAAAATAGACACAGCGCCTCTGCTTGACACAAACACATTACTTTTTTAATTTTTCTAAAAATTTTCGATTTATACACACGGTTGTATGTAAAAAGTAACAAAATAAAGTTTTTAGTACTACACTCAAAAAAAAAAATTCAAGTTGAGATGCTTTATGAAAAATTAATTAATATTGGTTTAATAATTTAACTCTACTGTTTTATTAAATTTATAGCCATTGTGCAATATTTAATCAGATTGAAAATTATAAATTCTACATTTAAGTTGGTGGTAAACTTATTTTCTTCAGGTGCATACGTACATACGAGTATATTGTTTGTCATATAGCAACCCTATTCGTAAAAATTAATGTGCCATGTTGTATAATTTGGGTGTATGTCAGTGATGGAAAAATTAAAAATTGAAATGGTACTGTCCGACAACAAAAAGTGTACTTTTTTCAAGATTGTGGTACTTTTAGTGAAACATATATTTTTATTCAAAAATAAAATTAAAAATCCATTTTATAATAAAAAAAATATTAAATGAAGAAAACAATGCAGCTTGGTTGGCATAATTTTTCAACCAGGTTCAACCCCGTATTAGCAGAACAAAACCAATACATGTACATTAAAAAAAATAAACAAATGTGTGCAAAATACACTAACTACACACATATATGTATATTTTTACAATTTTATGCCAGATTATTTAGTATCGTGTGTTTTCGAAAGAACAAAAGTTATGCGAACTAAAAATTAATCTCGTGTAAATTGGACCAATAACATTAAAGGGCACTATACATTCGCCATTTAAGGTTGTAACAGTAAAAATTTGTTTGTATGTGTGGCACCGACGACGCTTGATGAAAAATCAAAAAATTTAGATATTGGGTGTGCTTGATATCAAGCATACGTATACGCGCTTGATGTCAATGACAGTGTATAGTGCCCTTAACAACTTTTGCAAAAAACACAACTAACAACAACATGAATAACGAATTTGTGCATTCCTTAGTTCTTGTTTTGAAGCCAATGTTATCAATGATTATCAAAATAACGCAAATTTCTAAAAAAAACAAAGCAAATAAAAAAAGTAGTACTAAATTAGTCGGGGGGGGGTATTGTGGTATTTTTGTTGTGAAAAAGTACTGAAAATAGTACAAAAGTACTGCATTTTCCATCACTGGTGTATGTACTAAAAACTTGAAATACAAAATGGCAGGGTAGCCAGTGTTATACATATTATTTTAATGCCGGTGTATATGAGAGGTTGCCAACAGATTGATTACCCTTCTGCCATATGAATGGAAATTTTTTGTAGATTTTTTTTTAATTTGTAGAACGACGTTATTTTAAAAGCTTGAATTTTGGTAAATTTTTTTGGTTTCTCATGAATTTTTAATTACATTTTTTAATTAAAGCCGCTTTTACACTGTATCACGTATGTATATGTATGTATATGTTGTTTGTATGTGTGAAAACATTTAGCTGTCAATTTATAAACTCTTGCTTAATAAATTAAAAAAAAAAAATAATAATAAAGTAATGATTAATGAAGTTTTACGAAAAGAAATATGTAGGTATTCAATGAATGATAAAAATTTATAATAATGATTCTAGTTTTTTTTTTTTTTTTTTAAATAAGTATTTTAGTATAATTATTATCTGCAATATTTTTAAGTTTAAAGTCTTTGTATATTCTTTGATATTTCGCCAACCACTTTTGTGGCTTCGTTGAAAAATTATAAAACATAACTAATACATGCATACATACATATTATGAAAAAATAATTTTTTCAACAAAATTTTTGGATAATTATAGCAACAACTCCGGCAGATGAGTAAAATGTTACTATTGATGTTGTTATTATGGCTGGCAATCATACTAATATTATAAATGTGAATGTAAGTTTGTTTGTTGCGCTTTCACGCAAAAACTACTAAACCGATCATCGTGAAACTTTGTACACATATTCTTGGAGCTATTAGAAGTAACATAGGATACTTTTTATTAAAAAAAAATTTTATTTCCTACGAAAGTTAAAAAAATTGTTTATTAATGTAGTGAAGCTCCAATCTGCATATGGTTAAGTGAAACGCAAAACGCCCTAATTATTTTATAGGAGAAGAAAAACATGCTAAAAGTGATTTTTAATTTGCGATTAATCTTGTGAGCCGTAATAGTTAAGATACGTTCACATTTATCAAATATTTGTCCAAAAAACGTAACCAAGAAATAAAATTTAAACTTTAATTCCAATATTTTTTTTTCTAATTTTGGGTTCGCAATTTTAAAAATTGTATAAAAATACATTTTTTGTACAATAATTAATTTTATTTTGTAATATAAAAACCCTAAGAAAAACTAGTGGTTACGTGTTTTTGGACAAATATTTAATGTGAACGTAGCTTTAGGCACTTTAAGGGCCTGACCCACGAGCATCCGTTTTATTGTTTTGATTAGATGTTGAGTCAGTAAAAAATATATTGAATAAAATCGGTTAATAGCGAAACGAAAGTTAGTTGATTTACATCTAGAAATCCAGCAAACGATATCCATGATGCGTGCTATTATTTCAATTCTAATAAAATAAAAGAAAGTAAAAATAATATGATTTATAGACAATTAATTTTACTGGTCAGGTGTTCTTCCTTTTTGATACATTATTAATAAACACGCTATTTTTGATAGATGAAGTGTGATTTTTTATAGTGATGTATTTAAATTGGTGAAATATACACACCGAAATTCATAAAAAAAAAAAATCGATTTCCGATTTTTTTGGCAGTTTGGGGATTTTGCGTTTTGGGTACATAATTTATTTTTTTGAGGTACATATATTTTAGGTATTTTATTATTTAAATAAATGTTATAGAATCTGTTAATATTTATACAGACGAAAGTTCGTAAATGTTAATAATCAGAGAAATATTAAATAGACATTGTTAACATATTTCGAGCAACAAAGGACAAATAATATCTGACTTTTTTCCCCTTTTTCATTTAATTTTTTTTATTTAAAAGTAATTGCTTGCAGTTTGAAGAAAATTTACACTATGTTTTATGATACATATAAATTTGCATTTTGTAAGGATAATACAAATTCATAATATCCAATGGAAGTGCCAAGGTTTCCGTTTATGTTATATAAAAAAAATTCATAACTTAATTGTTATATAAAAATTTAAATTTCCTAACTTTCGTAAAACTTGGTTTTGTTTAGTTTTCACTTTAACTTTTTTTTTTCAAAAAATCGCCTCTGCTGCCTGTCACCATTTTTCCTTGAAATACCGTTTGCCAGTTTTTCATAGTATAAACGGCAACTCTCGTCGACTCCAGTTCTTAAAATCCAACAAAGATAAAAATTATAGAGTATGCCTTCGGGTAATGTAATTTAGAAATTTATGCTGTAGGTATTTTATAAACTTTAATAATTATAAAGATGCAATTTTTCACAATCAGTATACTTTTTACATAAATTAAAAGATTAAACCAAATAAATAACGTCCAAACCAAAACGCAATGATAAAATGTTCCGAACGAGAAATCAACAAAATAAATATGTACATACATATGTATATCGTCAATATATTTTTGACTAAATAAAAATAAATACTGAAACGTAATTAAAAGTTTTCAAAAATAAATTTATTTATTACGGGTTAGCTAATCTATGTATATGCAATTGTGCTTTAGTAATTCTCATTTGTTGCTTGGCAGTTTGTGTATAAGTAAATGAGTTTGAAAACTTTTCCAGCATGTTGGTAATGATTTAAATAAATCATCTTTTAAAAACATAAATTCTTAAATACTTGCTCGAATAATAGACTTGAGTTTGTATATTTAAATTACTTTTTTATTTAAAAAACAATACAATAGAGAAATGATAATTATCTGAAAAAACTAGGTATTAGAGAACTTTCGATTTTGCAAAGTATTTACGATACTTTCATGAATTTTATTGAAAAATTTTCATGATTTTTGGACAATGTTTAAGATATTTTTTGGCATATCAGATACGTGCAACTTTACAAGATTTTCAATTTGTTTTTTCATAAACTTACACCGTACAAATATCAAATATTAATTTCAAACAAATTAGTTTTCTTATGCAAATTAATTAATTTAATTGAGCTCTTTTTACAAACATAAAATTTCAGAATTTAAACAGAAATGTTTTTACAATACGTTACAACAATGGCTTAGGGTGGGAGGGGGGGTTCAAAAATGGTCTTACGTAAAAGTGAACAACCCCTAAATATGTAATTGTAAAGCACAATATACAACTATATAAGAGAAAAAAATGAAGGGAATTTCTTATGCTCACGCTTAATCACTTTTGCGTTGAAGGGAAAACAAAACCCACTATCACGTGAGCACCGTGTATTTATTGTATATTGTAGTTATGTTTGTACATTTTTCTATTTAAGGATGATGTGGCAAATGAATTTTTGTGTTCGTTAGAAATTTCATCTGTAAACTGGTTTATAAACTAAACACCATTTTGAAAATTTTCGAGTTGTGGCTGTTTATGATGTAGTGTGTGATGTGTACTAATGCCTAGGTGTGAACTTATGTGTGTATGTATTAGTGATGTTACGAATACTCGTATTCGTATTCGACTATTCGCCTGTTTTAAGATATTCGTATTCGTACATACATTTTCCAAAAAAAAAATCATACAAAAGTTTAAAAAAAGTACATAAAATGTAAAAAAATATATTAATTTTTATTAAAAAAACCCATTGTATTTCACGTAGAGTAAGAAAAACGAAATCTGAAAGTATGTAAGTAAAATAATTAAAAAAATGTTCTGTAGAGGTTTTCAAATTCGACATCTTAATGCAATAATAATGTTAAATCACTAAATTTTTTTTTCATTTATACTTACTAACGCAAAGGCAGGGATTTTTTCCAATTAAATTTGAAATATAAACTTCAAAAGAAATATTCGTATTCGCGAATACTAAAAATTGATATTCGTAACATCACTAGTATGTATGTATGTGCAAAAAATTAAAATCAACTGAAGTTCTGGTAATTTTTAGTTTTATTGGAATAATACAGGGATCGTATGACATCCCTCATAATTAATGGAGTGTTTTTCCGTCAAATGAAACATAAATTAATGTTCAGACCAGTATTGTTTATTTGTTAAAAAAAACATCATCTACGCAAAAAATAGCAGTGTTCGAAGTAAATCTGGGTAAAGTGCATTAAGATGAGAGTAAGCAAAAAATTCTCTTCTCTTAACCGAAAATTGCTGCAACACATGAAATCACATTTCATGCCCGAAAATAAACGTCAAAAAGATACATACAAAAAAACTACTACTATTTAAAATAAAACACTGAAAGTCAAATGTTTTCTCTTCCAAATTTAATTGTTAATTTTTTCATGAACAGAAAAAAAGAATGTTTAAAAAAATTAATTATATTTGCACTTTTTTATTTTATATCCACAAATGCCAAACAGCTGTTTTAGTGATTTGATACTTTTACTCTCTCATGAGCATTCGCTTTTAAACAATTTTCCCAATTGCCTGTGGATTTCTGGAATTTTTTCGTTTTGTTGGCTTTCCAAAAAGTAGCCGAATTATTTTATATTTAGCTATGCTTTTTAAGTTTTCTTTAAAATATATTTTTGAACAAAAATTAATTTCTTTATATTTTTTTTCTACATTCACTGAGAACTGATAGCGCGTATAATTTTTCAGTGAGATTCGTGTTAGCATTTTTTACTTCGAGAGGAACAAAAATTTCACTTACTATTTACGATAGGGGTGAATACCACTCATCTACTCGTTGTCGTCAATAATTCCAAACGAACCGAAAATTTATTTATGATATTTTTTATTTCCATGCATTTTTTTGTATTTCCCTTTTACTTTCATTTAAGTTTTTGTTATTATGTTTCTACTTTCAAGAAGATTAGCCGATTATACGTTAAAAATTCGACAGCACAAGATAAAACATTTTTTTAATGATGGTTTAATGCAAGATATTTTCAAAGATAAATTAATGGTTTGTAATCACCGTATGAATTGGCTGTAAGCTTAGAATTACGAATTTATATCTTCTTTAGAAGGAGCCGAGCCAAGCTTAGATTTTCCAAGTAGATTTTTCTATACAAAAGATGAAAAAAGGTATACGACTTAAGAGCAGAATTTTTAACATTTTAAAGTAACAAATTATTTAAAAAACGCAACTCATTTAAAAGTTTACGCAATACGTTCTTCCCAGAAAAAAAATGCGTTAATTAATAGGAAATTATAAAAAAAAAAATCAAAATTTTGTTAATTGAATCAGTGACTTTCAAAATATATGTTTGCATGTAGGTTAGGTTAGGTTAGGAAGGGTAGTGTGAAGCACATACCCACTCGGAGACCCAATTGGATCCATTGTGATTCCCTTCATTTTAATTTATTGACTAATTAGTCTCCTTACTGACCAAGAAGATTCAAAGAGTCCTTATCATCCATCATTCAGCCACGTAATTCCCATGATAAAGCCCCTGATATCCTCAAGTTTGCACTTCGCGGTATCACTAACGCCCTCATGGAAACATCTGCTCTGCCATCGTTGCCTATGGTGTTGCAGCCTTGGGCAATGACAGATGTTACGCTCTATAGTTTCTGGCTCCTCTTCATCCCCACACATCCTACCGAAATCTGGAGTGCCATTTTCCTATATGCTGGTCCTCGCTCTAACCGAGCAATGACAAGTCAACGCGCCTACTAAGACTCCCAAAACCTTTCTATTCATTCCCAGAAGTAGATCAGATTTACCTGAGTCTAGTTCTGTCCATATGACCCTCGAGACTCTACAATCCTCTCTATTCCTCCAAGAATGATTGGTTCTGCTAATCACCCAATTACTGAGTTCCCTGTAGTAGTAACCGATTGGAGGTTTAACCGACCTAAAACTAACTACCTCATCTAATGCTGACCCTAATCTTGCCAGCTCATCAGTGGTTGTGTTGGGCAGGATTTATTCTACTCTCATGGTCGGTCGCTATTTCCTCGTCTGTTATATGCAGGGTATACCACGTGCAGGTGAGGTTGAAATTTGGCTAGGAGAGGCTGTAATCACTATTCATCTCTACCCCGTATTCCACCCATAGCTGCCAGATTTTTTGAAGTAATATCCTCATATTTTTGGGCAAAAATCGTCATTATCGTCAATATAGGTTATTGAAATCGTCATAAAAACGTCAAATGAAAAAACCGCTTTTTTTTTACCAACAAAACATATTTTTATTAGCGGCAAAACATAAAAACTCTTAAATCAACAAATCTTATTAAAAAACAGCATTATTTAAAATACAGAGATTAATACTTCATATAAATACTTCACTTAGAATTCACAATAAAATCACATGTAAATAGATATCATGTTTTTCAATACTTTGAAATATATTTATACATTGTATGGAAAAAAATAAATTCAAATCCTTTAGTTATTTTTTTTTTCAATTTGTAAAATATGCATTTTGAATCTCATTTTTGGAAACACTTTTTCTAAAAATGTATAAAAGCTACAATAAAATTTATACAATAAAAATATAATTTTTTAAGAAAATAGACATATACATATACATATACATGTATATGTATAATATATTTTACAAATATATATTGCAATTATACATATTGATTAATTCAGGTATAACTGTCAGATCATAGCAGGTACATTTGTTTAGCTTTAAATAATCCTTTGAATATAATTTTGTCTCCAAAGACGACTTTTTAAATTTCTTATTTTAGTCTTATATACGTTTACCTGACTAAATATTCTTTCCATACTTGCTGAATAATGTGGTAAAACTAGGATTTTTGTAATAAATTTAGTCAAAATCGGAAACAAAAGACTAGAACACCTCGTTTGCATCTCTGATAGTTTTTTCCAAAAATCCAAAAGTTATTACATATATGTATGTTTTCATCGGGACAATAATTTCCATTATCTGAACTCTGTTTCTAGCTCTTGGTGTTCACTTTCTTCAACAAAATAGGAAAATTATTTTATAATTTCAGATAACCAACTTTTTTTGTTCATTAATATTATTAAATGGATTAATTTGGCCAAGAGCTTTATATATATTTTCAAAATCAAATCTTGATAATATCTGATCACAAAGCTCTATATAAAAATTAACACAATTGTTACTACTATCAAAGTTTTCTTTTGCATTTATTTGTGATTCTTCCAATACGTCTCTGGCAAATATTCCTAAATAAAAGTCTTCAAAATTTAAAAAAATTGGTTTTGTTTTTATAATCAGTTAAATTAAAGTTTTCAGTTTTCAGCAAACTAGTTTTTAAAAAGTTTCTCATTACACTTTTTAGCAGTTCAAGGTTGCTCTAATAGTACAAATATATGTTGCAAACTTGAATTATTTAAAATCCCCGGTTTGCATGTATTAAAATATAAATTTTAAAGTCTGTTTTTCTTTTTAAATTTCAAAGCTGCAAACAAAGAATTTATTATGCTCCTTGCGAAAAATTCGGCGAAAATACTAAAAAGTCCTAAAGTAGGTACTTTTCGGAATTTTTCAGGGAGTTGCGAGATTCTCCAACAAAAAGTTAATTGATTTTATTTTGCCGTTGAACCTACATTTTTCGCCTCCTAAGTGCAAATTTTTAGCCGTAAATATTTTTCACATCATCTTTTCTTTAGAACATATAATGTCATCTCATTATTAATTTAAAAAAAAAAAATATTTTATGAATAAGAGGCCGACTTCCTAAACGCATGTTGCATAGCATAATTTGAAGGACTGCGCAAATCATGTTGTAGCAGCAACCTTGCAGTGTAGAGAAATGCTTTGCATAAAAACGGCGTTATGCATTTATTTTTACTGCAGCAACAGTTGTTCATAAAAATATAAAATTAAATAAAGGTTGGTTATAAAAATCTACATATATACATACATACATATGTATGTATGTATATAAAAAATTGTTGCAAGTGTGTTGTCACTTTATAACTCACGAACGGGCAAACCGAATTCGATTCAATTTTTAAGGTTTGTTCGTATGGTCGTGTATCTAAAGCAGCGTTGTCAACTTTGAAATTTCAAAACGCACAAAAATGGAGAAAAAAACGCACCATTCAACAAAAACGCACCAAGTTCAGAATTTAGAAAAGCACCAAAAAAGGTGCGAAATGCACCAAGTTGACAACGCTGATCTAAAGCAGTGTCGGTCACAAAGAGAGGAAGAGAGATTCTAGGTAGTAGTAGTGTTTATGAGTATGTATTAGTGAAAAATACAGTGAACAAAATGCATGAACATTACACAATATCGAAATTTAATTGGTTTCTGTTTGTTTTGTATGAATAAAAATAAAGTGCGTTGTTGAAAATATTCCCTGTGTAACTGATAAAAACAAATTCAAGAGAAATATCAAAAGGCAATTCGTCATATATCTGCTTTTGCAAAAGCAAATGAATGAAATTTTTGTTTATTTTTTACATTTTGTATTGCTATTATATATGTATATGAACCTTGCTTACATATGTATATACAAAGGGTGATGGTGACTTAATGACATATATCTTAATTTATGTGGATGATATCATTGTGGCCTCAAAATCAGATGAACAGATCCAAAACGTTGTACAAACCCTTAAATCACATTTTGAAATAACTGAGTTTGACGATTTAAAGATTTATTTGGGAATCGAAGTGAGTTTTGAGTCTGGTTTATACTATTTGTGTCAGGAGCAATACATTAACAAAATATTAAAATAGTTAATTTCCATGATGCAAAAGTATCACATATACCAATGGATCCCGGATATTTGAAGCAGAACCCATCAAATTTACTTGCAGACAATAACATGTATCGTAAGGCAATTGGATCATTGCTTTATATATCAAACAATACTCGACAAGATATTGCTGTAGCTGTGTCTATACTATCCCGAAAAATAAGCAACCCAAGCGATGAAGATTGGACGGAAGTAAAGCGAGTTTTCAAATATTTGAAAGGAACTAAAAATTTAAGATTGTGTGTGCGTTCCAAGTCCACGTTAGAGCTCAAAGGATTTGCTGATGCTGACTGGGCTGGGGACATAAATGGTCGCAAATCTACAAGTGGTTTCATCTTCAAGCTGGGGAATGCAGTTACCAGTTATGCTTGTAGAAAACAAGCAAATGTCACTTTATCATCAACCGAGGCCGAATTTGTGGCTCTTGCAGAATCGTCCCAAGAACTATTATGGATTATTCAACTACTAAGAGAATTTCGTATTGATGTATTGAATCCTACAATTTATGAGGATAACCAAAGTTGTTTGAAAATGATTGATGGTGAGAAGATATCCCCTAGAAGCAAACATATTGATTACAAGTACTATTTTGTTCGTGATTTATGTACATAGATCTAAAAAAGTTTCATTTATATACTGTCCTACAGATTCAATGTGAGCTGATATTTTAACTAATCCTCTTCAGAGGATTAAAATTTCTAAATTTGTAAAATCAATTGGTTTAATTTAAAATCATTAATGTTTGTACAATTACATATTAGTATGTACATATACATATCAATATTGTATTATAATATAATGTTTGTAATATTGAGAAGGGGTGTTGCTATTACATATAGCACATCGTGAAAGTGTTCCTTCTGAACTCTGTACATACATATGTACTAGTAGTAAAAACACTGACTTGTATTTTTCTTTATATAGAAACTTTGTATATAACGTCTTTTATATACATACATATGTATATTCGTTTTTTCATGTAAAATTATTATTCAATAAAACTTACTAACAACATTTTGGTGAGTAGTTTTATTTTCATTCGGCTGTGAAATTGAAATTTTTTGGAAATAAGGCATCTCTTGTAGAAGGAAATTTAGAGGAAAATGAACCTAGAGGTGTTAAAAATTATTAAGTTATTTCTTTAAATAAGCTAAATTATAATACTTTTTATAGTAGTTGTAACGCTCATTTTTGTCGTTGCACCTTTCCAGCACAGGTTTTGAGAAACTTTGTCGGTAAAAATTTTACGCCAAGCAAATTTTAAAAATGTTTCTGGGGACTGTGATATGATTAAAGATACTTCTTCTACCTGGAAACCATATACATATGAATTTATGCTTTTTATTAAATAAATATATTGCCTATTTAAGTCCTCACCTTGGCTCCTCTTCATTTTCAAGATTGTCCATGCTTTCAGTAGCACCTCGATCATATAACAAACATATTATTTCTTCACTTTCCCGTTTTATCTTTTTCGTATTTGCGTTCTTACTCATAATTAATTGTTTACTCACAAGCAATATATGTATATACTTTTCTCTTCACTCTTAACACACTTTGATCGCCATATTTTTAAAATGTTTAAAATTTATTTTGTGCTTTAAGTGGTGTTGTCACAAGGCGAATTCATAAATATGCCTCGATTGCCACGTGTATTTATAATTTGAAAATGCCACTTGACCTCAACTTGATAACAAATTGATAAAAAACTGATTGTCAAATGTTTATGCTGAAATCATTATCAACTTGAATTCAAGTGTTAAACACAAACCTTTGAAAAACATTTGAGAATTGTGCTTGATATCAAATGATAAAGCCATCTTATTTCAAAGGTTTGATTTCGGCTTTGCTGGGTATACTGTGTGCTGACTTCATACACATGGTAAATACACGTTGTAGCGCATACCCATGACAGCAGTGAGTAATCATTTTAAGTTTAAATCGAAATTTATAAAAGTAAATATCTCCCGTGCGAAGCCGGTGCGTTCAGCTAGTATAAAATAAAAAATTAAAAAACAATTAAATTATTGCGTTTAGGAAGTCGGCCAGACTCTTATTTTACAGTAACTATTTCGAAATTGAAAAATAAAAGAAAACTACCTACGAGATCATTTTGAAAAAGAACAACTTAATCTGAATTTATGCAAACAATTATTGGACAGTCTTATAACAAACATATGTACATATGTACACATTTTTCTTACATACATATGTATTTAATAACTAAAAAAATTAAAAAGAATTAAATAAAACAAACATATATTTCTTCTAATTTCTTCGATCTTTTTTATTAAATTTATTTTCAGTCTGATTTTTGCGAGTTAAAGATCCACTTCTTGTTTTTTATAAAAAATAAAAATAACAAATTTATTTTTAAACCAATATTTCGCTACCAAGCAATGGGTAGCTTCTTGAGGGTTATATATAATAATATTCAATGAAGTACCCCTACCAGAACGTGAAGGGTTATTGATAAGTAAATTTGCTGTCATTGATAACCCCTCAAGTGGTCACAACCTCAAGTCACATTCTTAAGAGCAATATGAAGATTTTTACCTCTTATTTTGTGTACGTGTGATTTTGCATTTCTCTCGCACTTGTGAATTTTTCTCGAGTGAGTAACATATATCTGTACTGCTCACTCTAATACTTTTTGCTAGTCAACAAGCAATCACAGATTACCAATCATTGACTAGGGATAAAGCAGTCACATTTTACCACTCATTGACTAGGGATAAAGCAGCCACAGTTTACCACTCATTGATAATGTATAAAACGTTCACAGATGACCGCTAGTTGATATTAAATAAACGAACTTCTAATTATCTTGCATATTTATAAATTATTTTATTTAATAATATGTACATATGTATGTATATTATATGCATATGCGTATGAATTTGGGAATGTATAAAAAATACCCTTGACGATTGTGTACAATAGAGGGCACATTTTTTAACAAAGCCTCTGTCGTCCTTTCAATATCCAAATCTAAAATGGCAAATATTATATCCATCGTTTTCATCATATCCTTTTCATAAATGAAATAATTTATTTGAGTAAATAATTTTTTTTTTGCATAAAAAGTTTTCTTATTTACCGTTTTATATTTGCATTTAAGCATTTTTTCTACCAGATTCCATTACTTGTACTGCTCTGACAGGCACCCAACCATATTCAAGAACTGTATTCCATACGGCTTTAAATTGCTCAATCAGTGGATTCCGTAATACTAAATTTTGTGTAAGTGTAAGGCCACGTGACTTTAGATTGCAAGTGGGATGGACATCGTATTGAATTTTACGTATTATTTGTAGTGATAACCCTAAACGCTCTTTGAAGTTTTCTTGAGAAGATATCTCCTCATTGCCGGGAGGTGATAGAAATTGCTAAAGCATATTTAATGGCTTTAAAAGTTCGTCCTAAGTTAGAGACAAAAATTTGCAAAAGCGCAATATTTTCAATAAGTAAAATTTACAAAACAAAATTATTTAATGGAAAACTATTAAATCCTTCCTTACCTTTTTAACAGAATGCATATAATTAAACAAAAATGAAGCGCCACAGACCGAAAACGAAACCATGCGCCTTTTAATATTGTCCAATATATTTTTTACATCAGCTGAAGATAATTTTTCATTTTCCCATATTATAAATTTATGAAAGTTATTATCCGTCAATTTGCCAATCAATTTATAAGTACAACGAGCAGTCAAATAACCAGTAAAATTACCATAAAATTACAATTCGAATGTCTAACAGACAATTGTCAAATAAATACAACTCTTCAACGTAAAATTATTGCAAAAGTGTTAGTAAAAATGTTTGAGTGTGTTAGTACAGGTCATATATTTCTGGTAGGGACGTTAATATTTATATGAAAAAATGTTTCGTTTGTTTACAAAATTTTTGATAGGAAATTGAAAAATTATTTAAAAAAAATTTTCTGGCCCACAAATCAAAAAATTAATAAATTTGAAATTTCTATAGAAAAATTAATAATTAAATCAAAATTTGTATTAAAATACGTTGATGATCTGTTTTGCATTGCTTCAGGTAGTTCAATTAAAGTTATTTTATCAATGTTTAAATCATTTCATAATGATATAAAATTTACTATTGAAAAGGAATGTTATTCTAAACTTCCATATTTAGATACATTAGTAATAAAAAGAGGAAATAATTTATTAATTGATTGGTATCAGAAGCCAACATCTTCTGATCGGCTTATTAATTATTTTTCTAAACACCCTAAAAAGATTATAATTAATACGGCTAAAAATTTAATACAGAGAATACTACAGATTAGTGATAAAGAATTTCATAGGACTAATATAGAAAGAATTAAAAATATTTTAATTAAGAATAATTATCCAATTCAATTGATCTGTTGTTTAATAGGACAATTTGTTAATCACAATAATTTAAATACAAGACCAATTATTGAGCCAAAAACTTATAAATCACTAACTTATGTGCCTCTCATATCTGAAAGATTAGAAAAGTCGAAGATTTATGACAATAAGAAATATGTAATGGCCGATAAAATGTATAATACATTAGGAAGACTATTCAGTAACATAAATGATAAGATATATAAGTTAGAGATGTCTAACTTAGTTTATAAGTTTCCATGTGGTGGAAATGATAATGATAATTGTAATAAGGTATATATGTAGGTACTACCAAGAACAAATTACAAAGTGTAATTGCGGGACATAGATCTGATTATAAGTACAGAAACACTACATTAACATAAAAGACAGCTTTGTCATTACACTGCGATAGCTCTAATCATTGTCCTGATTTTAAAAATACATTAATTTTAAACAAAGAAAATAATTATAAGCGTAGATTAATGCTACAAAAGTTACAGATAACTAAAGTTCACAGTCCGCAACGGATTAATTACAAAGTAGATGCAGAAAATATAGCTCAGAATTATAGATATTTAGTTAATAAAAGTAGAAATTTAAGCTAACTTTTTTTTTTGTAAAATATGTTGTTTTGTTTTTAAATATTAATGTTCTCTATAATCCTTAAGATATGCTTTAAAATAATTTTGTTATTTTGTTCATAAAAATATTAATTTTTTGATTTGTGATCCAGAATATAATAATTTTTCAATTACCTATCAAAAATTTTGTAAACAAACGAAACATTTTTTCATATAAATATTAACGTGCTTCATTGAATATTATCTACCGTGCGCCAGGCCAAGTTCGGCCACACAGTGTGTACGAAACCATTCGAGCTGTTTTTACCCCCCTCATAACTTTGGTCCACCTGATCATAATGTAATGAAATTTGAAACATAAGGTCTACCCACAGAGGTGACCTCAGGGTTATTTGAAAGTTCTACCATAAAAGCTTCCCGAGATATTAAGGTGTGAAAAGTCCATATTTTAGTACATATTCACTCACTGACTCATCAATATTATTGGGCACTTCCAGTAAAGCTAGAGAGCTGAAACTTGGTACACAATACACTTGGTACAAATAACCGAAAAAATCTGAAAACGGGCACTTTCCACCCGGGGGGACTAGAGTTCCCCTTCTTTGTATGGAGCACTTCCAGTATAGCTAGAAAGCTCAAATTTGGTACACAGGTAGGTAGTGATGAGAAATTACCGAAAATGATTTTTTAACGAGCACTTTTCATCTGGAGGGACATTCCCCTTCTTTGTATGGGGCGCTTCGAGTAGAGCTAGAAAGCTTAAATTTCGTACACAGGTAGGTAGTGATGAGAAATTACCGAAAATGATTTTTTAACGAGCACTTTTCATCTGGGGGGACATTCCCCTTCTTTGTATGGGGCGCTTCGAGTAGAGCTAGAAAGCTTAAATTTCGTACACAGGTAGGTAGTTATGAGAAATGACCGAAAATGATTTTTTAATGGGCACTTTTCGTCTGGGGGACAATCATGCCCCTTCTTTGTATGGGGCACTTCTTCTATAGCTAGAAAGCTGCAATTTCGTACACAGGTAGGTAGTGATGAGAAATTACCGAAAATTATTTTTTAACGGGCACTTTTTTTATGGGAAAGAATTCTGGGGAAAATTTTGCCAAGCTTATATGTTGCCTAGAAATGAGATTGAATTGTACCTATCATGAATTTGGTCTATATTTTGATCTCAGTACTTTTTACGGCCGAAATATTTTGGATAGGAACTTGGCCTTATTTTCACATTTGTGTTTTTGTGTGGTTATATAACCCTGAAGAAGCTACCCATTGCTTGGTAGCGAAATATTGGTTTAAAAATAAATTTGTTACTGTTATTTTTTATAAAAAACAAAAGAAGTGGATCTTTAACTCGCAAAAATCAGACTGAAAATAAAACAAAGATAAATATTAATCATAATAATAAAATACAATTTAATTGCAGTCATTGAAAGCCCTTGTTCGATACAATCTATACTACCAATTGATTTAATATTGGGCCTAGCAATTGGCTTCGAAGATGGTCGCCTGGCTTTATATGATTTGTCTGAATTGCAAATATTTTATATTGCACTGCCCAATGCGGAGGTAACGATGTCATCTATAGTAAAAATGGATTTTCTAGAACCACCAGACGATCCACGTCCATGCCTATTTATATGGGCGATTCATGAAAATGGTGAAAATTTGCATGCTGTATTGCACAGTTTAATGTATGAAAAACGTCTTATGGCAGAAGATGAAACTAGTAATTATTTCGAGGTAAGCAGACAGACAGACTTTAATAAGCAAAATTAATTAAATTAAAATTTCTTGTTTGCTTTCAGACATTTCAAGCAAGTTCGGTACGTTTGCAATTGCCTTTGGAGGCAACTAAAAGTATAGCTTTAGCTTGTCAAGCTATTTTCACATTCTCCAACCATGGCGAAGATGATTCCAATTGTCTCTGTGCCATGTCGTGGCTCTCTGTATTGGAGAAAAAGAATAAACTATTGATTTTTGATTTAAATCAATGGTATAAAGAAGAAATGCCTTATATGATTGAATATGGTAAACAGCCAAACTATTTAGCCGGTTATATATTAAATGGTGAATGTACCGGCTTGCATACGCTTCTCAATTCCAATAGTATTGCACATTTTAATTCAATGCAACGTTTTGAAGAGCATTTTTATCCAAACTCTTTAAGTTTTGGTAAGTTAAAGAGTTTATTGCTGAAAATTCCGAAAAAAAATTGTACGAATAACAAATTAACAAAATCTTATTCCAGAGAGTTCATTATTACATACCGAAGGTTGTCGTCGTTACAATTGGGAAGGTGCTCAAAATAGGGTTATTAATCTTTTAAGATCAAGCAATGCCGCCATCTTTTTGGAACCTAATTTTTATTTTAATGAAGTTATACGTACCCGTTTAATGCCTCAATTCATTGAGTTGAATATAAATTCGACTTTTTCCAGAGTAAGATTTAGTTCTAAAGGCGTTTTAGTTTTATGTATATGGTGGTAGCAGGGCGAATTCAATTTGCTTTGTGGTGAATGTGAATGGCTGTCAAACTTCACATGTATATGAAAAGTGTTATTCACTTTTCTTTTTTGTTTTTTCGTGGCGCTGCCACCTGGTGAAATAAATTCGCGTTGGCTTAATACAAATACATATTACAAAAAATAGCCATATCGTACACTAAATCAAAAACTGTCACAACTCAAAATTAATCAAAATCGGTTTCTCTTCAAAATTTATTTGCCATTACCGCTTTTTTTTTTAGCTGGAAAATCACTGCTGTAAGTGTGATTATTTTGCTTGTATTACTTCTGCAGCATATTAGCGATTCGTATTTTGTCTCTCTTAAACATTTTGAGTGATTTTTGAGTTATGACAGTTTATAATTTAGTGTGCGATATGTTGAAATTTTACAAATTAAAAATTTATTATTATTTTTTTTTTAATTTAGCATGCCAAATATGAAATATTATTGTCTGCTGCTCTCGAAAACAATTGCGTTAGTTTATTGCGTGATTGTGCCAAGTCATGGCTAGATGGCAGTTTTATGGGTAATTTTTCAGCTTCTACTGGTTTGTCTCTATCTACCCTAACGGACTGGATCTGGAAAAGAGCTACTTGCATAAAAAGCAGGTGCAATGACCTAAGCAAAAATCTATTTGAATTTGGCGGTTATCCTTTAGATAGCAGGGAGCAAAAAGAAATGGCATTCATAACAAGGCAACTTAAACTGTTATCTGATCTTTTGAATGAAATTTTGATTTATGCCAAAAAACAAATTCCTGCAAGAGGTAGAAATCATAAAATAACTCGAAATTTCTAACATATTAATGAAACTTATAATTTTTAGCTTTAGCTAATCTAGAAAACAAACACAATTCATTGTCAATGGCCTCCAGCTATCAGGAAATTTTATTGTGGTTACTTAATATTGGCCTCTTACCGGAAGCTGCACCGTATAATGATAAAACCAGTACTAGCAACAATTTAATACCATATCCGTACAAAGATTTGCAACAATTTTATAGCAATAAGCGTTTGTTTTATGCCAAAATCAACGAAACGTTTATATCAAAAAAATCGGGCAGCTGCAAGTTACTCTTTATTGATTCATTTATTGAACATGTATGTAAAGGAAATGTTTTACATGAATATTGGTTGGAAAACGAAGGTAATGGTCTATATCCCCCAAATTCGTTGGAATCTATGCTACGTGTTATGTTAGTACCCGATTTAAGTTACGACAACAAGTGTTCCATATTGTTGTATTTCTTTTTGGACTTGAATATGGCCATTGATGAGGACATCTATAAGGATGTTGTGTCAAATTTCATAAAATTTCCAAGTGTATTTAAGCTTTCGGCGCCTCTGATCAAGACTGTGCAGGCATTTTGGAATTTAGACCATGATCATTATTTGGTAAGTTTAACGGAGAATTTTATAAAATGCAACTCTTAAAAAGTAACAAAATTATAAATTAAAATTTTTCTTTTAGTCTACATATCGCGTGTTAAAAACAAAAAGTTAATTTAACGTGTTTTTATATTTAAAAAGAAACAAATTTAATGAAACGGTAATTCGCTACCGGTGATAGAAAAAAAAAATTGGGCAAAAATTTATTTAGGTTTTTTCATGTAGCAATTCTTTTTTTTTTATTTTTTGGAGCCCCTAGAAAACGATATATCGTCCCCTTATTAAAACAATAGTGTATAATTTTATTGCCATTTCGAGATAATGGAGTTTAAAGTTTTTGTGTTATTAGACATCTGGGAAAACAGTAATATTTCAGAAAATAATCAATGTTTTTAAGTTGTGGTCATTTATATATGTACATATGTGGTGGAATAAGCAGGCTACTAGTAGATGATATTTCATTAATTTAAAAGTGCTTTAATTGCAAATAAATGGGATTCAAAGTACCATGATGTTACTTAGTAAAAAATCTCTGAAAACAGCGTTACGTAATATGTGTACAGCCCCTAAGCTGTTGCTTAAATTTAGGGCACAAATCACAGTTATAAGTGGTTAATTTCTTTCTCTTTCTTTCCATTATGTCAATTGTTTGCCACTCGGAGTCCCAATTCTCTTTGTAGAGCATAAAATTAGGATTAACTTTCTCCACTTTAATTTGCTTAATTTTCAACCAATTCACTGAGTTGTTTTCGTTTCCATTATTTTCACGGTGTTGTTACAATAACACACTAGCAAAAGCACAATTGCCACAGCAATCTTCTTCTTCTCTCAGCAAATTCTACAATCTATCAAACAGTTGCATTTAACAGTGTAAACAGATTTTAAGCTATTGTTTACGTCAACCGTAGAACACACAGAGACATTTTTTATGACATATAAAATGGTGTATAAGTGCCGTACGGATTGACTCCAATTAATAAATTTTTAAAAATAGTTGTTCAATTCACAAGCTCATTCGTCTGTCTTATGGTTTAAAAAAAGACGATATTTGTTTATGTGCTTGTGAACATACAAATTTGTTGTATCGTTATTTTGTCGTATTTTAAATGTCAGTTTAATATAAAAAAATTTAAATGTCAGTTTTATATCAAGGTGTGAAACCAGGTGTGGGAATTATAATTTGACGCTAAATATAATAACTTTTTTAGCGATAAGCAATTTTGATTAAATTAGTTTGAAAATTAAGTTGAAATGAATCATGTATATATTTATCATTAAGAAGAATGTATTTTCTGGTGTTACTTATCACATATGTATATAAAATATTTTTACAAATTAATTTAACAAATAGAATATTCCCAGACCCGGCCTCAATATAACAATTGAAAAACATATAAAATTCAATCGTATAATTATAACACACTTTTGTATGAAAATTACCATCAAGAAAAATACAATATTGTATAATTATACGATTAGACAACACATATGACGTTAATACGAGCTTGTGAATTGAACAAGTGTATATTAATATACGTAATTGTTCGATTTTATTTTGATATGAAATAATAAAAATAGTGAATAATAAAAACAGTTTATGCTTTTTATACATTGTTTTTCTTTGAAATTATATTAGAGTAACAACTAATTAAAACACCATACCTGCACTTACACAATTATTAATGAAAAAATTCAATCAGTTAAGTATGTAGTTTCTTATTATGCAATAAAAAAATAATGGTGTACATGCGCATACACTATTGTTTAAAAAACTAATATATTTACCAAAAATAGCCCTCATATTTCATAATTTTAAAAAATGTTTCTCTTTGCATCAACAACTAGGGGCTGTGCACATATTACGTAATGCTGTTTTCAGGCCCCCCACCCCTTCGTAACGCTTTTTACTAATTTTACAGTGCAAAATTTTTAATCTGTTACAAATCTTTAACCCCCCTCCCCCCTGGAGCACAGCCCCCTACCAACCCTAATAATTACTCAAGTTATGCTTTGATTCAAGAAAAAAACATTTCTGAACAGCAAAAAAAAAAATATGGGTTGAAAATTGCAGCTTCCAAGAATTTTTAAAGTCGGCAAATAAATGGTTATGCTGTCTTAAATGTAATACAGTGGTGCGATTAACTAACTTTTACACTTTAGCAGGTGTTAACTTTAACAACACTTACTTTAGTTTCAGCAAATGGAGTGTCAGCTGTGGGCAGTGTAGCCAGGTGTGGGGATTTCTCCCCAAATTGGGGATTTCTCCCTGGTTTTTGGGGACAGATTATCGTGTGGAGGGATTTGGGGATTTTTCATTTTCAGTATACCTATTATTAATATTGCTTTATTTTACCATTATCTTTCATACATATATTTACATACATATATGTTTATGTATCTTGGCGTTTTTCTTCTCCATATTTCGATTATTTCAAGGCGATGGTATTGAGGATGTTAATTTTTATAACAATTTGTTCAAAATTTTTAAAACCAGAATTTATTGAATTCGATATTGCAAAAATGGATTTATTAATTGACGATAAGGAAAGTAATTTGGTTGTTGCTAAAATTGATGTTGGCATAGAATGTTCAAAGGAATTAGAAGCAAAAGGAGTTCAAACAAATTTATTTAGATTATTTAACTGTACTAGCAAAATAAATGCTTAAAATATTCACTGAGAGTATGGAAAATTTCGAGTTATTTATAAATTTACAACTCGAAAGCATAGAAAAAATAACAAAAAGAAATTAACTTAAATAACTGCTTGTTCGCCGATATCGAAGAAGTTCTATCTTTCGAACAATTACATTTGAAACAAAAACAAAATTTTTGTATTTTTTTTTGTTTCAAGTGTAATTACCCGAAAGAAAAAACTTCTTCGATATCGGCGAACAGGCACTAAATGTATGTAATAAAATTAATAAAAAAAAATTGTTTTTTATGATACCTAATATACATATCTTTATTGGGGACAAAATTGGGGATTTCCAGTTTTAAAATGGGGATTTTTGGGGACAACACTCTTTAATTTGGGGACATTAGACATTTTTTACCTGGCTACACTGGCTGTGGGCTCGGCGTCAATCCGGCGAAAACCGAATTGGTGCTATTCACGGGACCACACTAAAGATCTCGGACAACGCTAAGTACCTGGGCGTAATCCTAGACAGTAAACTATCTTGGAACCTAAACACCCAGTATAGAGCAAATAAGGCCCTCGTGGCTATTTACACCTGTAAAAGAGCGATTGGTCGCAGCTGGGGCATCGAACCCCGAGGGACCAATTGGATCTTTGAGACGATAATTAAGCCCATAATGTTTTATCGGGTTATAGTCTGGTGGGAAGCGACAGAGAAAGACTCCCACCGACGAACTATAGAAAAAATTTTTAGGCTAGCGGCGATCCTGATAACGGGAGCGCTCAGGTCTACTCCAACGAAAGCACTGTTCGCTATGCTGAACTGGCTTCCGGTGGACGTTCTGGCCAAACAGCTAGCTCTGTTCGCGGCGATCAGACTGAACGCTACATGCTCATGGACGGGAACCGATCTTGGTCACTCCAAGATTCTCAGGCAGCACCAAGCGCTCCATGATTTTACTGACTACTGCCCACCGGAACCTTATTTCGGCGGGCTATTTCAATCTATTGTTCCCAATAGGGAAAATCACTCCTCACCCCCCGCCACCAATGGAGCCACCAGAGTATTCACTGATGGCTCCAAAAGAGGCGTAAACACCGGGGGCGGTTTCTACGTGGAAAACTTCAATGTGAAGGTTCCATTCAGACTTCGGGATGGCTGTAGCGTCCTACAAGCTGAAGTCTCGGCCATTACAAGAGCGGCAAGATGGCTTAGGTATTACAGGATATCGGGAGACATCCTTATGTTTACCGACAGCAAAGCGGCCATTGCCGCTATGAATGGTGTATACACTACATCTACGGTGGTGAATGAATGCCGGAAATCTCTAAACGAGATAGCGAGACATTCAAGAGTAACACTAGTTTGGACTCCAGGGCACTCAGAGTGCGCTGGAAACGATATTGCGGGCGAAATTGCCAAAAGGGGCGCATCATTGAGCAACTCGATGATATGCCACTTCGTTGGCATTCCTCTATCTTACTGCAAGCGATTGATCCAGCAGGAATCATACAATCTTGCTCAAGAAAGGTGGGAACAAGAGCATACCTGTCAAATCTCCAGGTCCACTTGGCCCCGCTACAGCCTGCACAGAACTCGTGATCTGCTCAGACTTGGTAAATGTCATACAAGACGATTAATAACAGTGCTAACAGGGCACTGGTGCTTCGGGACTCATGCCAGAAGGATGGGCCTAAGTTACAATGACTACTGCAGAAGTTGTAACGATGAGGAGGAGGAAGAAACAGTTCTTCATCTTCTATGTCAGTGCCCCGCCCTTGATAGCGTTAGGGCGAGTACTTTGGGCTTCAATACTCTGCCAGACCTTGACAGTCTGGCGAACATGAGGCTAATCAGCCTATCCTCCTTTTTACAACAATCAGGATGGTTTGATTCGGCGACAGGACAATCACAGGAAATTGAATAATCAATCGACTGTGCCCTGTCCGCAAAGGGACCGAATTAACGGACCCAAGTGCGTCTCGTCTTGGACGTGACGGCCCTCGAAACCTAACCTAACCCTACTTTAGTTTGCACTAACCATTCAATTACAAGGTCTGTGCACTAGTACAACGATAAAATTCTACATGCATTTTGTTTGTGTAAAAACATGGTGCTAATGTCTAAAACAGCTGTCTACAACATAAAGAAAAATGTATATTTTGTGGTTATGCTGAAAATAATCATGATGGCGGCCTAAAATGTAAACAACTTCTGACATATGTATTAAGCATGCTGTTGACAATTTTTAACGGTCAAAACACAACCCTACACAGGCCTTGTAATTGGACCATGACACTAACACTGCAGTCACACGTTCAAGTTGTTTTCAATTCTCTTTCAAGAAATTTACACATACTGCTGTCAAAATTCACAAGAATTGAAAGCTGTGAAGTAGGTGGCATTCAATTTCAAAGCAATTTGCTTTCAAGAACACAAAAAATTATGGCGGCAGAAATGTACTTACATATGTACATATGTATATGAAAACAAACGAGAGTTCATAATAAAAATGGCAATCAGCTACTTTCTTGAAAGCAAATTGAAACACATAATTTTAAAGAGAATTTGAAAGCAAGTTACCATCAAATTTTAAAAGTATGAGTGTATTGGTAACAAAATGAGAGAGTACTAAAATTTGAAACAAAACTTGATCGTGTGAACCCCAAGTAACCACTTTCATTTAGTGAATAACATATTCACTAACTTATTTTTAACCGTAGTAAACAGCTTTATATTTCAATTGATGTTACGTGGCAACTCCGCCAAACGAAACGTCAAAATAGGAGAGAAGTATAAAGAAAATGACAAATATATTTGGCGCCAAAAACCGTTCGTTTCGTAAATTTTATATCTTATTGTTAATTTGATCAGTTACTCGATGTATGCAACGATTTTTTTTTTTTTTTTTTTTTTTTTAATTAGGACCAGCACTCAGGGGATGACCCCTACGTATGCAGTGCATTGTGCCGGAACTCAGAGAGAGGGATAGAGTAGAGAAGATAGATGTTGAAAATGTAGAAGGCTTAACTCTTTTACAACTCTGCTTTGCGCGTTATGTTAATTTTTATAGCAGGGTTGAGGCGCCTCCGGTGTTAGGTAGACACATTAACTTTGTTAAGCTGTATTGGCAGGCATTTTATTAATTGTTTTACTTCGCCGATGTTTCTGCTAACCGACGAAGGAGGGCGATGTTGTGTACATTAGCTTGGAACATCATCAATCGCTGTCGGAACAGTTTTTTAGTGACCAGTGCTATGCCTTCATCACTTAAATAGTCCGACAACAATTAATACAATGTCTCACTAATGTACATTACAGAAATTAATGATGTTGATTGACAGGGTTTGAACCCAGGCCTCCCGTCATTGCTTGCTTAGTAGTCAACGCGCTAACCACTTCAGCCAACACCACCCTAGCTTACTAGCGACTGTCTCATGGATATACCCTATTGCTTTCCTACATGACGTTGGTAACATCCAGTTGTTTAGAAATATAAAGTCTATAGCACTAAACAATTGTAGTTTAAAAAGCATAGTAAATCGAAGTACAGAAAGTCAACAGAAAATATAATAAATTTTGTTAACATTTATTTATTTGAGCAAATACTCAAGAATTTATGTTTTTAAAAAATTATTTATTTGTTATGGGTTAGCTAATCTATGTGCATTTTGTAGAAAAGTACTTATCACAATGTTGTCAGGTGTGAACGCCGAGTTATTTAAGGCCGAGGCACATAAGTCCCTTTTGCAAATTTTTTTATTCGCAAAGATATTTCATTTACGTTTAACTGTGACCAACAACAAAAAAAATTATATATATGTATACATTTATTACAAATATTATTTGAAATTTAACGTATTGTTTCTCATTTTAGTAGGGCTGTTCACGTCATTTTCATTGACTGTGAATTCATTACTAGGTGGCCTTATTATCCTACGCCATCATCAGCTGTTTAAACTTGAACTGTCAAAAATTGATTTAAATGTTTGCGCAAAAAAAATTCAATATTTATTTTTATTTGAAAATCAAATTTTAGCGATCAAAGTTTAATATATATGTACATATGTATTTTTATATAAATAGATACATAATTAAATTTTATTTGTCCTTATCTTAATGTCCAATAGAAACTAATAACTACCATAACTTTTACCATATAAATTATTTAGCCGGCTGTTGATGAGTTTATTTCGCCATTTAATAAAAATCAATGCTATCCCCAGTGGCAGGTTGAGTTGCTCATAGAGGTGTTGCTTAATCAAAAAGCCAACAATTTGGCATTAAGAATATTAGAGTCACAGCCTTCGTTAATATCGCCACTTTTAAAGTTAAATACTTTATTGGCCAACGAACTAATTTCGGAAGCATTTCATTTTGTACGTTCCAAAAACGATGACAAGCTCTTGGAGACTTTTTTCACTCGCTGCCTACGTAATGGTCGTTTTGGTGTTATAAGAGATCTAGCCTTGAGTGAAAGCGAAGGCTTAATATTGCAAAATATTTTGAAAAGAAGCAAATCACCAGGTGCGGAAAGTTTACATTTCGTTTATTTACTACAGAAATCGAAATATCTTGAAGCTGTCACTTATATGGATGAATTGTCAAATAAAGCAAAAGGTCTAAAGGGAACATCATCTCAAATGGATACACAAAATTTGGTATTGTCTGCTTTCAACACCACTATGACTCCTGTTACACAGGGTTTAACAGATGTGTATTTTCGTATCAAAAATAAAATCAAGAAAAAAGAAGTCGATAACAAATCGCCGGTACCTCTAAGCTGTCAGCTTATTAAACAAAACGCTAACGATCTATTGGGAGGGATGTATCATAGTTCGGCTTTGAGTGCACATTTTGCCACCTACTATTGGGGTGAGATGGAAGAGCAAACAAAACAGTCTAGACATTTATTAAGTGCCAACAATGCACCATTTTTGAGAAGACCTCAGATTGATACCAATTCCATTGAGTATGTGGCCAAAAATAATATTTCATATCCACAAGCCTATAAATTCACTGAGAAACGGACATTGTTGGAAACTGGAGTCCTGGACAATGAAAATGATGAATTGGAAAGACGTAAAATGGAACATAAACTTAATCCCACAAAGAAAAGACGTTTAATAGGTCAAGAAATTTTAGAAGATTTATCACATTTTATGAAATCGAATAAAACTTTGAATAGTTTGAATGGATCTGTATTTACATTTGGTCCCGAAGAACAAACCAACGAACCGGAGCCAGCAAGGAAAAATTCGTTAGATTTATTGACGCGTCCTTTAATGAGTAAACCGGCAAAGGATCCAGATGCTACTATAACTTCAGTACCACCAGAAATACATGGCATTCTGAAAACTCACTCATCCGAAGTAGGACAGCCGCAACGTGATACATTGGCTGAAGAAGAGAAGAGTTTACGTTTTACACTTCCGTCTCCAGATGTAAGTTCTGCTGCTGAAATAATGCAAAATGAAAATACAATTGATGATGGAAAATACGTTAAGGAAGAAAGCATGGAAATGGAAACTGAAAAATCTAGTCTATTATTAACTGATTCGCCTAAACTGGAAAATATTATCAGGTCTGTTTCGGAAGAGTCAAACAAAAGTTCTCCAAATTCAAGCAGCGTATCGGATGAGGAATTTTTTTCACCATTATCTTCTCAAAATAGTTCCAAATTGGATTGCTCAAATTTAAGCAAATATAGCTTTTTAAGTGGACCTCAACCACGAAAACCTTTAGCAAGATTTTCAGCAGAACGTTCGGAAAAATCAATGACTCCGGAACCAGATACCAAACCACCCCGGTCAATTTCGAAAACTTCAGTGTCACCGCTTGTATACGAAAAGGATTATTTGAAAAAAACTACTTTGACATGTGATAGTGATTTTAAGCAATTGAGTAATGCAGCCTATGCTACGGCTCCCGAGAGCAGAATATCTTTAGATCAGTCTAATAAAGATTGTTTGAAAAACTCCACTGACAAAGATTCAAGTAATGAAATCTATAAATCAGCTCGCGAGTCGGTTCTTATATCGAAAATTTCTCCTAGAAGATCCTTAGAACGATTTAACACAGATCAGTTGAAAAATAATGCCACAGCTATGGACATTGGATCGAGCAATGATGGCTATGTTACAGCTAGCAGAACTTTCTCAAAACCACAGACATTTTTCTCCTTTGACTCGAAAGAAGAAAATACTCAAAAAACTAGCGGCTTTAGTAGCACGAGTTCAAAGGCGACTTTTATAGAAAGTACAATTAATGAGTTTTCACCACAAGTTTCATCGTCCCAAGTTGGTACAAGTTGTTTAAACAAAATGGAGGAAACTATAACTCCTTCTGCTGCAAAACTCTCCGAATGTTCTACAGTTGTCGGTACTCTAACTACGTTCGAATCCCCTAATACCGATTCAAATCTTGTCTTTGCTATGCCCACTATGCCTTTAAATAGTACTAAATCAGATCTTAATAAGCCCACCGATGAACAGAAACTTCAAATGTTAGACACTACTTTAAGCATGAGTACTTATGACATTTCAATTTCGGAATCTTCATCATTGCAGCAAACAGAATCATCTTCAATAGTTTCCATGAAATTCGAATTTACCAAATCGTATGAAAAACAAAAGAAGGAGTTATTCAAAGAAGAAGCTGAAAATGATGTTAATGAAACTGAAAAAGAATCAAATTCGCCTGATCAGAAAGAAGAAGCAATATATGATTGTATTGTATTGTCATCATCGTCATCATCATCATCATCATCATCACCAACATTGTCAGAAGATTCACAAGAAGATAATTACGAAGACAATTATAGCAACGACGAAAGGGAGAATGAAATTTATCTTGAAGATAATATTGAAGATAATGATAATTCTGATTTTGAAGAAAGCAGCAGCGAGAATAATATATACAATGAAGATCTTATGGACGATTATGATGAAGATTGTAATACCAACGACTTAGCAATGGACGAAACCGATAGTTCCAGTGATGTCGCAAACGAGGACGCCATTCAACTTATAGAAGATTCTTCATCCGAATTAGAACAAGAAGCAAACAATTATAATGAAAGTGATAGCGATGATGTCAAAGTGATCGAATACGAGCAAACGTCGCCTTCTTTAACCGCTGAGAACATCGAATTGCCAGTTTCGAAAGAAAAACAAGCAAACGAAGATGGTTCAGGTAATATTACTACTTTCGAAAAACAGGATGTAGAGAAATCAAAACTTGAAAATGAGTGTGATTTAGAAATCATGAAAACGACAAGTTATACAACAGCTTCATTGGAAACAAATATGTTTGAAAAAGGCAATTCAAGTTCAGGCGAAAACCCAGGCAATTCGCTATCTACTGCAAACAAGTTGCCAGAAATTGATATTAGGATTGATGCAAACATTCACTCGTCCACAACTGATGTTGTAACAGAAAATAAGTCAGGAAATTTAAAACAGAAAGATATTTTGGATATTACTATGAGCAGTGGTAAACAAAAAGATCAGCATGATCTTGGAACAGACACACAAATTGCTACTAAAACTGACTCAGAAGGTGTTACTTCTGACAAAAATAGCGCACAGCCGTTAAGTTCGAAGAAGAACGTCGAAAGTGTCGATGCAGCAGAAGAAGATGCGATCACTTTAAGAGTGGAAGATCCAAACGACGATAATCCAGATGTGAAAATGGAAAAACAGTTAAAAGATAAATCTACGATTGAGAAGAAAGGAAATACTGTTGAAGATAAATCACAGTCAATAATTGAAACAGGAAGTAAGGAAATAAAGAAAAATGTAGATACAGACAAAGAAAATTTAGAGGCAATTGTTGAAACAGAAAGTGCGGAAACCGAGAAAAATATGGACAGAACTGAAGAAATATCCCAGGCAATCATGGAAACAGAAAGTAAAGAAATAAGAAATAAAAAAAATGCAGATGAAGCAAAGTTGGAGACATTTGTTGAAGCACAAAGTGAGAAATCCGGTCAAAATATGGGCAGAGTTAAAGAAATATCTCCGGAAATCATTGAAACAGAAAGTGGAGAAATCGGGAAAAAATCAGACAAAATTTTAGAACAATCAGGAGACATCATTACAACCGGAAGTAAAGTAATCGAGGCAAAAGAGGATTTAGAAGTTAAAGAAATTTTTATGGATATTGAAATTAAATCGGTTGAGATGAAATCTATTGAAGAAAAATGCAAGGCAATAATAAAAAAAGATAGTGGGAAAATCGCGAAGAAAAATGAATTAAAAAAATCTAAAGAAATCGAAGTCGATTCTTTAGTAAAACCTATGAAACATTATTCTGAAGCAGTTGAGATTCTATCTCCCTTCCAAGAAGCTGCACCAGAGGAAAAATTACAACTAATTGTTGAAAAAGATGAAATAAGTAAGAAGAGCGTTAAAAAAGCAGAGCTAAAACTCAACGAAATTCAAAAAGACAGCATGCCTGTAACCACGCAACGCAAACGGAGAAATTCAAGATCAACTTCTGTACAGCCTGTAGATACTGAGGTTAATGTTGTTGCTGCAGTGTCAACACCACGCAGGAATACACGGGGAATATCTGTTCCTCCCCAAACAATCAGTGAAACGGAGGAGTTTTCGAATACTACCCCACGTACACGTCGAAATGTCAGAGCAAGTTCTTTACAACCAAAATACAAAATTGAAGAAACCGAAACGGTAACACCGCAAAAAATTCGGAAAACTCAAAATTCTCCTGAGACGAAGGAGACACGGGTTTCTTCTCGCCCTTCTAGTTTAGTAGATGTCAAAATAGCAACACGACGTCGATCATTTTTATTGGATTCTATTAATGAGGATGATGCTATCCAGGATTCTCCTTCAACACGTACTCGCCTAAGATCGCGTTTAAACTCAATGGATAGTGAAGCGGATTCTCCAATGGTTGGATCTTCCGAGCATTTATCGCAACAAAAACGTACGCGAAAAATGTCTGTATCGAACAATTCGACCGAACAACTACTAACACCCAAACGCACGAGGCGCAATAGCTCCACTTCTCAACCGGACGCAAGTAGAGCAGTTTCAACACCACGCACCTTAAGAGGTCGTAGTATATTATCTGTTCAAGAGGAGGATAGCGAAAGCATTCCTGCTTCACCAGAACCAACAAGTAGCAAAAGAATCTACATGAAACGTAAGAAAAGTATCAACGAAGAAACAATTGCTGAAAGCAAGGAGCAAACTGAGCAAATTCACCCTAAAAGCGATCAAACGCCTGAAAGTTCTTATTCTGCCTCGCGACGACTGACACGAACTCAATTGGCCATTATGGAGAAATCCGTGGCATTATCTCAGGCATCAACTGCATTTGCAATGACGAAAGAAGAATCCATATCCCCACCATCAAACAAACGGATAACAAAAACACGTTCTACACGTTCATCGAATGCAAATGCCGATACTGATGATGCCGAATCGGTGTCATCTAAAATGAGTACAGCTTCGAGCGCAACTGGAACAAAACGGCGCATAACACGAAGTTCTATTAAAGGAAAGGTAATTTTGAAAGGTTTATTTCTTTTAAATTAAAATAAATCCTTTTACTTCTATCAATTTTAAGGATGATGTCGATGATGATATCGTCAGTGTTGCAAGTTCCTTCGGTAGTGAAAAGAATCAGAAAACTCGACGTTCAAAGGAAAAAAGTTCTCCAAATACAACTTTAACTACTATACCGGAAGATGGTAAGTCATTCAGTAACATATTTTAACTTAAAAACTATTAAATTTAGATTTTTAAAAACAAATTTAAACGTTTAACATAACATCGTTTGAGAACCACAATAGCCATACAATGGGTATTCCATCGATTGTGGTAGCCGCCATTTGTTACGAATTTCGAAAAAATAAATGACACTTTCATATTTAATTTATATTTCTTGTTCATTAATAGAATAGAAAAAAGGAAAAATCTCCATTTGACATATCTGCATGCAGAAGATGCATATAAAAATTTTGAAATTTTGACCTCCAAAAATATCACGTTGCTTAGTAATAATTAAAACTTCTTTATTGTACATAATTTCAATACATTGAGTTCCTTCCGGTCATTTAGCAGAAAGACTAACGCTTCTATTTAATTAAACAATGAATTGACTAAGAAGTCAGAACTTCCAAAATAAATATTCTATAGGAATTGAGCAGCTCCCTGTCAAGGGAGGTATTTTTTAAGGCAAATTTGTGGCGAGACCACCGTATATGAATTCGCCTTGGGAATCATACATGGGGAAAAAGATGACTTGTTGGTACCAAGAAAACTTGGAGAAGTTATGAAAGGATTTTTAAAAAGCATAACTTTTGCTGCTATAAAAGTGTGGCGATTTAAATCAAATAGAAAGGGGTGTCACAGAATTTGTACGAAAGTGAAAATTTACACATTTTTCAATTCGGACTGTTTTTGATTTGCTTCTTCAGCTTTCATACGATTTCATAAATCCAAATAATTTTGTGTTGTGTTAACTCAATGACATACATTTTAATGCGGAACATTTTTTATTTACTATTTCCAATAATAAATTGCAGCTAATAAAAATATTTGGATTGAAATAAAAAAACCAACTGAAGTTTTGTAAGCTGTCTTTCTGTTATTTACTTTTCTTGAAATGCCACGCTGCATTTCTACCAATTTCACTTAAAAAAGATATGGTAACTTAGGAAAATGAATATGGCAATGCTTGGTTTTCTTATTTTCACATTTTTTTCTTGTTGATTTAATAAATTTTTAAAATTTATTATCATAACCGCCTGTATAAATATTTTAAGAAACAATTTAAGTAACAACAGCATTCTTTACCATTTGTAATATATTTTTAACGTTTCTTTTATGTAAGTACTCTAAAATATAAATTACACCACACGATTTTAAATCGAATTAAAAATGAAAAATTTTTACGTTTTCACTTTCCTACGAATTTGGTTTCTGTGACACCCTTGAGTATTGAAAATACTTCACAATGTAAATTCAAGTATGGGAATGGTTTACAAATAATTTAATTGGGGTATTCACACTGTAGTCATAAAGTAGTCATATGTCATAAAATAATAGCACACCAAAATATGACAAGTGTAAACACGCCGTCATAATTTAGTGTGCTATGTCATAATTGTGCCAGCTGATAAACATTTACTCGGATTGGTGCGCATACGTTTGCATTTTGCCTTAAATGTTTTTTAATTCAGTCCGACTTGTTAATAAAGAAAATAATAAATTTCCTGTAAATCTTCTAAAATGTCCATTATCAATTAAAATTGTTTTTAATTGCTGAAATAAATCAAATCAGCTGTTGGCGGTAACATGAACTGAACTAGTTTTTGGACGGCGGCAAGTAGAAAAACGTTCACAAGCTGCCAGGCAGATCAGTTACACAAACACCAATTTTTATTCTTGTGTTATTTATAAGTAGAGGCGGCTTGTAAATATTATCGCCGGCTTGATTGAAGAATTTCAGCTGCTCGACTAAGGTTTCTACTGTTAATTTATGACAAACCATAAACATACCTTAGAAAGTCTTTTTGCTTGAAGCACAACAACATTTTTTTAAACTATTGTAAAATAGTAAGACATTATGACAATATGACTGATATGACTACAGTGTGAACATTTTAAATGTTTTCATTTAAAACAAATTCACGTAAAGAAAGTTTATTTTGGAGCAATTGTTTAAAATTTTCGCCACAAAAGCAAAATCCATGGTATAGTAAATACATATAAGATAGTTGCTTTATATTTATTATTCTTAATAAGGATTTTTTTTAAATTATATTTAAAGTAAAACATTAAAAATGTTGCCACATAATGAAATAAATAAATTGACTCCTAGAATTTTTTACATAAAAATGCTGAACGCACCTTATATATAATTTAAGCGATTTCGTATGCCGATTCACAATAAAAATGCGCATAAAGCAGCGGATGATGTGTTTATTTTTTTTTTTTTTTTTCAAATTAAAACAAAATTGATTTATTTCAGTGTTTTTCATAACAAAGGTAATTTTTTTTGCTTATTTTTTTTATACTTTTGTAATATAATCATGCGTTTTACATAAATCCGATATTTGAGCGGATAGTGATGACAAAACAAAAAATTTTCATTAAAATGTAGCATAATTGTCAGCATAATTTTTTTTATATATGTTTTTTGAAGCCTATTAAAGCTATAAAAACTCTCTATAACATTTTTCAATGGCCAGAAATAATTCCCGTGTCAATGGGTTAAGAATCATTTAGAGAAAATAGAGGTTTAACGAGTTTTATTATATCTTAAAGATGCCCCTGTGGCCAGTCGAACTGTATTTGGAGGGCTCTTGTTTAAATATTACTTGTCATCTGATCCGAAAATATTAAATTTATTTCCGTCCGAAATTGTTAAATTTTTAATTTATCGATATAAGCAAATAAAAGCGATTTAACAAAATGATTTAGGCAAATTCTAAATTAACAATATCTGATTTCAATTACTTGTTATACGAGCTATTGTTTTTTGTTAGTCTACATTGCAACACATATGAAATTCTGCTCGATATAATACAGAAATAATACAATTCTTAATTAATGTTATAATCAACTCTAAGAATTATTTAATAATGACTTGCCCAAACTATAATTCCTTTCTAGCACCCATTGAAACAAAGAAGCGGAGACGACCAACCAAACATTAAGTAGTTTTTGGGAAGATTTTTGTTCTTTTACAATAAGACCGTGTTTTCTTTCACACTACAATTAAATGTTTAATGTTTTCAGATGTATTTAAAACTAATATTTTCTAATAAAATACAACATGTTTTTCAAATGCTTTATTTTATCTAAGCAACGAAAGTTATTTGAAGATTTTCAACTGACAGTGGCACAAAATACACAGAAATGACATGAGATGGAAGATATGTTTACCTATAGATTTTCACGACAACACATTCCTTTAGTATTGTTTGTTTTCTTCTGTGCTGTCTTTCTATCCAAACCCATATATTTCTATAATTCATATTCAAAATACTATTAATTAAATTAAGTTTGTTTTCATATATCTTGTGATATGCAACGTACATAAGCACACAATAAATGGTTTTATCACTATATTTTTCATTTATAACATTTTATTAAATTTAAGCATGCTTTCATGTTGAATTTTTTACTTCGAAATGGAATTTTTTGGTTTTCATTTTATTTACTTTCATAACGAACACACTATTATTTTGTCTCTTTTTCACAAACCTTTAATAAAACAACTAAAATAATAAGATCCAAGACTTTTTCAACTGTCACTTTCGTCAGTTCTGTGTATTTTGTGACAGTGGTATCTTTTTAAAAAGATAAAGATTTTTCTCTCTCCGCACTATATTTAATGAGAAATTGAAAGAAAAAAGAACCTGCAAACCAAAATCCAAGGCGACTTCATACTACGTGAACAGAACCAAGGCGAATTAATTATCAGGTGGATGCAGAGGCGATTCGGGCGAATTTATCCATCACCATAATTGCCAAATTTGGTTCATATTTTCCGGCACCATTTTTATGTAATATTTTATATGTACATAGAGAATTTTTACAGGTTAGCTGATGACTTTGCTTTTTACACAAAAAAAAATACCTGTTTTTTTTAGTGTTGTATTGTTGTAGCCGTGCACATACCTTGTTTATTATATCATGAACAAAACAGGTGATTTGTGATTTGTGTACTTTCGCCATATCCATTTTTGGTCTCCCTCATATGTCAAAACATATTTTCAGTATATTTTTTTTTAAATCCCAGGGAGGCATTGACTAAGCGAATTAGGGGTGAGTGTACCTTATCTGTATAAATATGCCTCCACAAAAACTACAAAAAAATATGTTTTTAGCGAGGCAAAACTAACTTTTGAACGATCGGAGTTTGTAGAAACTTTTTTTTTTGTAAATAATTTGATTGTAATATTTTTTTTAACTATTGTAATATTTTATTTAAAGTATTACAAATGCATCTTAATAATTTCCTGAGACAATTGTAGATTTAGAATAGTTTTAGAGGAACATTTTCAGATCGTTGTATACCAGAGCTGAATCAGCACGGAACGAACCTAAAGAATTAAATCAGTCAGGCGATTATTTTACTAAGTGCTCTTGGCTCAGTGAGAGCATTAAAAACGTACAACTGAACGCTTTTGTTGGGTGTTTTGTTGTTTTCTTTTCATAGATCCTTTTATTCGTTCATTGTTTTTATATCGCATTTTGTTTTCATTATCCTCATGAAATTACTATTAGTGTAACCATTTCGTTGATCTGTGACAATGATCTACGACAATTTTATGTATTTCCCCATCAGAATATACACCATTTTTTTAATTAAACTCCAAAACTGCAGAAAATTATTATCCTATTGTAGTTAAACCACTTGTTGTAAATATTTTACTTTGTTTTTAAACATTTTTATAAAACCAACAATCTTAAACGTGACACTGCTATGGTGGAGGAAAACACAACTTCAGTTAACGCCATTAAAACAAATTCAAATTTAAAAAAATTCAAACATGAAGACAATAAAAAAATTCCAAAGACTCCATGTTGGAACTGTGGCTTGATGCATTATTCAAAATATTGCACATACATTAATAATAAATGTACTCAATGCGACGTTGTTGGTCATAAAGAGGGATACTGCAAAGCCCCAGGTAAAAATAGTTCATTAAAACAAAACAAATTTTCCTATAAGAAGAATTGTATGAAAATTATTATTCAATCTTGTTTTTGAAACTTAACAATAAACTCATTATTATTATTTATATTTAATTAATTGTTTGAACTTAAACCATAACATATCCCTATAAAAATTATTCTTTCTCCATTTGTTTTAATAAAAAAATTCTGTTAATTAAAAATATTAAATGAAATGAGCTCACCTCACCATCGATTTGGTACAGGTCTAGTATGCAATCCATAAAATGTTTTCAATGTGCAACATTTTTTCATAAATTTTCAATTGTTTGTATAGTTTTGGAGTGGATTACTGGAAGCCAGAAAATCAAAAAAAAAATTATTTACATATGTATATGAAGTTGATCAAGTTGATCAATGCTACTTTACGTAGCACAGAAACTCCCTAGATGAAGAACTATTATGCTATGCTGCTCGTTTGAAATATAACAGGAAAGGAAGACTAGTGGACTTAGAAGATTCGGTGGAGGTGGAAAAAATATTTAACGAACACATCAGAACTAAGAAGGAGTACACTGCAAATCGATTTATCTGGCCTTGATCGCCTAGTGGCTGCTTGAAAGAAACTTAGCAACCTTAATTACTACAAAATGGAAAAAAAGATCTGTAACATTTAGTTCTCCAGTGATAATCTGCAATGTTTAGATTTGATAGGCCCTAAATCATCGTCAACTTTTTCAACTGTACCGGACACGTCCAACACTGTTATGTTACAACTTAACCAGAATCAACAATTTTCAAGTATACCTGGTACTTTCACCAATATTCACTTTTTCTACTTTGACACCGCCGCTTTCCTTTGATGGAGGAGTTGAGGAAGTTTACGTTTGCGAAATATGAGAAATTTTTATTGCTCAAGGGTTGCGGCGTCGAATGCGGATGAAATGGAATATCCTACAAAATACTCTTCAGTTTGCCGAGGGAAAAAACCCGCAAGGTTTTTAGGGTGCTGAAGAAAACATGGCAGAATGGTGCATTTCCCGACGTGTGGAGGAGAATAAATATCTGCCCTAGAACTAAGAAGGAATTTTTTTTTTTTTGCATGTATGTACAAACCTTACGGCAAGCCGATGCTGTTTTCACAGGTGGGCCAACTGCGTTAAGTTTATTGGCTAGTGCCTCTCTTAACCTTTTAGCGACTTTTCTTCCTTGCATGCAATTTGGAATTAAATTTTTCGCAAGTTCGGGTGATCCGCCATGTATTGTGCCATAAGTTCCTTTTGCTTGCCATTTACTTTATTTATATTTGTCCTAACCAAATATGTAATGGTTTTTAAATTATTATCATTAAAGAGTAAAATTTATGAAAGAATCGTTATTTTTTTTATGCACAATGCAAATTTATAAAAACATGAATTTGTTTACGATAGCTCTTTATCTATCGAATGACTTTTCGAGAGAAGGCATTCGATCGACAATTCGATATCGAATGCCATGATCCCAAATTTCGATAGAAGTTATTCGATAACGAATGCGGCGATTTAAAAAACTAAAATTTCGATCAAAGTCATTCGATCACGAGTGCGACGATTTGGGCCCTGTTTAGTAGAAAAAAAGTGAAGCATTCACTAAGGAAGCGGAAAATTTTAATTTGAAAATTAACCTAAACAGGTCAAAAGTATTAGCTTTTGCTAGGCGCGGATTCAAGCTAAACATCAAAGTCAATGGAATGGTGATGGAGGAAATGGAAAAAGCGCCGCATATAAATCATATATTTTCAAAAGTAAATCCCACTTCGTTTTTTTAAATATTTTAAATGGATGAATTTTTGGCAATAACGCGAGGTATGTCCTTAATTTTTCCAAAAGTGAGTATGCAGCTGTAAACTTTTCAAAGTAGTCAATGTGGATATTAAGAGCAACGTCCAATATAGCTTTGAGTGTGATTAAATCAACACCAGTGTATGCGTTGTATCACATGGTAGCGGAACTCTCCCTCAAGTACAGGTTTCAATTGGCATCTGCCAAGGAGCCAGTAGTAGCAGCAACACCCATTTCGAAAATATGCAAATATAGGGTCATTCTGCCAAGATCCGGCAAACTACAGGCAATTTTTTTTTTATCAGGACACATCAAACATTAACAACGATATGGCCAATGTAATTTTTTTGGGAAAAGAGGACAAGGCTAGAAAACAGTAGGGATGGAGATTTTGTTCACCGATGGTTCCATAATGGATAACCAAGAAGGAGGAGCAATATTTTATCCCAGATGAATGCGTTTTAAACTGTCCAAATGTTTCCCATCCATGTCGGTGCAGCTGCTTACAAACTTGAGGTCTTAAAAATTTCAGCGAGGGTAATTTTGCGGAATTTTTCTGTTCTAACGGATAGCAAAAGTGGTATGTTGGCTTTGAAAAGTAAACATATGAACGAGATATACATAAAGACACATAAAACTCTGGAAGACAGTATGAACATTGAGAGCATAAAGATACACTACATTCCATCTAATAGTCCATACGAAGGGACACGGTGGACAGGGAGGCAAAGAGGGCCACTACGAAGGATGTACCTTTAGAAGTTCAATGGACAGAAGACTAGACATTGAAGAAGATTGAAAATAATTTATGGGCAGAATATGAGAGAGAATACGGACACATGAGTCTGCGCAAAATTTAAAGATTATGGGAGAATTTTCCCAGGCTTAAGGCGAAAGAAAACCCTGGGGCCAAATTACGGCATTCGATATCGATCGAGATTTACATGTAAATTGTATTGAAATTTCGATCGATATCGAATGCCGTAATTTGGCCCCTGGTTCCAGAGTTCGTCTCTAAGAATGTAAATAATTCCCATTAAAGTGTTTAATATGCTTATGTCCGTATGAAAAAGTAATATTATCAGGCTCAAGTTCAGTTTTATTGAATTAATGAAAATTCAAATTACTAAGAGTTTTTTTATGTTGGAAAATATTATTATTTATATCCAATAAGTTTTTTAGCAGAACGTATCAGTACTGATTTCAAGGCCGCTACACCTCTCATCAGCGTTCAATTGTCCATCTTTACAATTTTCGTAAAGTGGATACTAATTGAGAAGAATATCAACTATTTAACCAGTTTTCAAGAGAAATAGAATATGAGAATTAATTTTTAATTCATTTTTTTATTCTACCTTGAAACAGTGCTGGTTAGTACGAAATTCCCTCATTACTATTTGGAAAGTACTAATAATCAACACAAAGGCTGACTTCCAAAACGTTCGTATCCAAAGTTTGTATACAGTATTGCTACTGTATTTAAATCACATACATATGCAAAGTACCGAAAGAATGAATCAACCATAAAACCGATGCCTTGTTTGCTTTCTTACTGCGTTCAAAATACTTACCGGCGGCGTTTTGAAATGGTATACATTGTATAATTATTGTACTGCGGCGTTATGAAATGTGCTGCTTTGTTCAAACACAAAGCAATTGACGTTTTGGAAGTCAGCCAAACTCATAGTCCGTTATCATCAAACTATTCTACTTTGTATTCTAACGTTTTTTTTTTTGTTATTTTTACTCTATATAAGGGAAATTCACATATGTATTACTGTGACCCTTGTTATTAGGGTATTTATAGCTCGTGCCCAAGCGGAATTAATATTTTTATATTATGTCGTTCAGCCCACAGTCATTGTACAGACTCCATGTGGGAGATGAGGACAGATGGCAGTTATGCGATGAAGTCAATTTTGATTCCTGTTTGGCAAAAACCAAATTCATTAGCATTCGAACACCCACTGACAGATACAAAATATTTCGTATTTTATTTCATTCGAGAAGCTTTAAAAAACTAAAACGTAAAACAATTTTTATTAATTCATGTGTAGAAAAATAAAGCATAAAGGTTAGTTTCTTTCCTGCTTACTTTGATCTTTCCTTCTTGCTGGTTAATTTGAGAGTGAGAAAGAAATATATAAGCAGAATGATTAGAGGGAGGCATTATTGCCACATTGCACAAATCAGACTTAAAATAATGTTACCACAAGACCAAAATAATCAGGGTAAATAAACTTATAGCGGGTTTGCAATAATCCCCATATAATTTTCAAGTGTTCTCTGTTTAATGTTGCAAGAGCAAAGTATCCTCTTTTAGAAACTTTCAACAATATTTGTTCCTTTTCTTTCGCAACGGAACCCATCAGAATATGGGATAATCATATATTTTATGAAGCATATCAATATCAAGCCTTAAATTGCAAAAGTAATACCTTTAAATTTTTGGCGGCGTTTTATCCTAGAATCAGCCAAATAATCATTCACTACCGGCTACGCTAAGGGGCGTTAATAAAAAAAAAAATATTTAAATATTTACAAACATGAGTTTATTTTCTTAATTATTTACAATACAATTTAATTATTTTGCAACTTTTGTATAAAAAAACACTGGTTTCGGCAAGAAAATAACGTATTTCGTTGTTTTTGTTCTTAAAGTCTAACAGATAAAAAAATAAAAATATTTGTATAGTATAATTGAAATATATAACAAAAACTAATATCCTTATATGGATAATGGAGTATAAATTACACTAGACTAAAGTGGAAAGTTCGTGCAACGAGGTGCTAGTAACATTACTCATATCCAAGGTGGGTGGTACGCCAGGACTCACAGAGCCGCTGGCTTCGCGTGCTGTCGATAAACAACCACCGTTTGCGATGGGTTTCGGTGTTGGCGGTGTCGCTGTTGATGGACGCATCATAAATGATGAACTTAGCGCTGTTAAAGGATTAAAACTACCATGCGAATGATTCGGCGATACTGGCGTTATAGACGTTGGATGCAATACCGTCGACATGTTGTTTGATTGATGAAAATTAAGATGAGGCGGATGTAAATGATGGGTATTAAGAAATTGAATGGGTGGTGTAATTGGGCCAATTTGTGAAACCATCGACATGTGATTTAAAGGCGCACTACGATAACTAATCGTTTTCTCTTTCTGCCATATGAAAACGTTATGCACCATCGCAGCTCCACAAAAAATTATACCAATTCCGATCAATACACTTGTTATTATGGCAGGTGTGGAATGAAAGTGATTGAATGTATACAAAATTATTCCTAAAAATAAATATAAAAAATTAAAAGCGGAAATAGAAATAATTTCTGTTAAAAATCACCTGTTAGAAATATCGGTATGGAAATAAAGAAACCACCAACCGCACAAGTTCGACTAGTGCTAGACTTCTCTAAATAACGATTATCTCTAAAAAATAAATAAAATATTTTTGTTAGACAAAAGAAATTATAGACATGTTTAAAAATTATTCACCCTTATTCTATTACACGTCGGCAACAACGTCGGCCATTTTAAGGCAACATCAATAGAACACAACATCAATACTAATTTTGTATTCCCTAACAGTATTGAGACGATGTTGCCTGTTTATCCATACATACAACACTCATATCTAATATTTGAGTCAGCTGACATTTATTTGACTATTTTCGGTAAAAGAGTTTTTGAATAAATAAAATTTTTGTGCATACATTAAAATAAAAATTATTTTTTCTGTTTGATTCGGACTGCAGTGACGAAGAAAATAAATAAATTGACAATGGAAAGAAAAAGAAGAATACTTAGACCGAAGTCTTGTATTTTTAGTTTGCCCGATGAGAAGTAAGTAACAAATTTTAAGCAATAATTTTCCAAGTAATGGATTAATGGATTTTTTTAACCTTTTAAAGATTTGAAAGTAATTTTCGGTTCAATAGATCACATTTTAAACATACGAGTATACTAGTAGGAGCAATTCCGCTGCGAAAACCTCTAGTTTTTCTCTTAGTCTTTTCAAGGTCTTGCACAATCTTCTCAAATTGGCATTTATTTCTTATTTAAATTTTTTCCATTATTTTATTTAAACAAAAAACACAACACAAATATATAAAAATACCAAAAACTAAGAATAAAAAACAACTTTAACGTTAATTTTTTTAAAGTTTCAAAACACAACACAAAGCAACGCAAGACAAGACAATACCGATTGGCAACAAAGGATAAAAAACGGGCTTGTCTTCTATTGCCGTTGCCATATGGAATAAGGGTGAATAAAAAAAAAAACGACTGCAGAAAAAAAGCAACATGCTTCGCCATACGAAATTTTGAGAATATTTAATCTTCTTGCGAAGCATGAAAAATTGCTGTCTTCTCTAATTTTTATCGGAAGTTTAACTAAACTATTTTGTCAAAAAAAAAAATCAAAAACTTCAACTAAACGTGAAAATTTGAATTAAAACTAAAAACCTAACAAAAAAATGGAAACAAAAAATAGGTTTGTACATTTTTAAAAAAAGCATAATAATTTTAACTTTAATTTTTTGTCTATTTTATATTTTTTTCACGAAATTTTGTAAGAAAAAAATTATTTGTCTTTAAAAAAAATAACTGTCAAATCGAAACTAGTAGATGAGTCGTGTAAACAGCTAGATTCATTGATATGCTTCAGATAGCGAAGCGAGTGCCGTGTCGTGTGAACATAGCATAACGCAGGTCATAGTAGTAATCAGGAACTTGTAAATGAAGAGTTTGGGAAAATCCTTACAAAACATGTGTGCGAGACTTCATCGTACACTGAAAAAATAATTTTCTACATAATTTCAAAGAATACCTTTCACTGACTTAGATTTACAAATTATTTTTTGTAAAAATACATTGATTCAATGTACGCTATCATTATTTCGATGAACATATTTATCGAAGGCCAGTAACTAATGTGACAGTTTCTCGCATCGAAAAGTTTATTATCATTCTGTGAAAAACCGAATGAGTGAGAAAAAAATTAAAATTTTCGTATTTTTATTAGGTTTGCAGGGTGGCTCATATAAAAATCCTACTAATACTCTCTGAATCATTGTACAAAAGATCGAGTGACATGTGTAATTTCACATTTTTTTTTTTTTTTATATGATGTGAGAACTTCTCACAAGTTACAGAAACGAAGTACAGCTTCAAGAATTGCAAAGGATAATGGGCTAATTAGAGCTACTGTTTTATGATTGTTGAATTAAATAAAAATTAAAAGTTGGCGGTGGACAATAACGTGCCTCCCTAGGCAGGTCATCGAATAAGGTTTTTTTTATGTGCAGCCGGACACTGCAAGACACGACAACTTCGGGTAAGAACTTCCTACGATAAAATGTTACAAAATTATATTGTAAAGTTTGTAAATTTTGTGTAGAATGAGAACCACTGCCCGACCCGTCTTACGTATGTATACAATGATGAGAAGAGAAGTAGATAATTTCTAGTCGTTTTTCCAAAGAATTAATTTATATAGTATGGCGATAGTGTATTTCCGAGATTGAATGATAGATGCTTTATATGGTTACTGATTTGATGATTTAAATACATCTTAAAACAAAAACAATAGAGATTATCTCCTGCTCTGAATTTTTAGCCGTTACAGCCAGTAGTCTTCTTGCCGTTAGAGTCGAAAGCTTCGATTTTGTTTTTAACACTAGGGAAATTTTTATTGCCTTTAGATTTTAAAGATTTTCATGTGCGTAGGGTGGCGTTGGCAAACTGACTTAGGATCTGGGTTCAATCCATGGTCAGGTCAAGTCATCAACATCATGAATTAGTGTGGCATCGTATTAATTCTTCTTGGATTGTTTAAGTAATGAAGGCATATCACGGGGGGGTTACTCTGTAACTCGATTCGAAAAGAAAACTGTTCGAATTTGTATCTTATTTGAAATACAGAGTAACCCCACTGGTCACTAAAAACCTGTTCCGACAGCGATTGATACTGTTCCAAGCTAATATACATTACATCGCCCTCCTTCGTCGTTTATCAGACAGCTTAAGAAATTTAATGTGTCTACTTAACACCAGAGGCACTCCAACACTGAACAAAACGCACAATAGCAGAGTTGTAAAAGAATTAGGCCTTCTTATACAGTCTTCTCTATCCTGTCCCTTTCCCTAAGTTCTGGCACAATGTATTGCATAAGTAGGAGTCATTCCCTATATATACATATAAATTTATCTAGCAAAGATGCAAACCAGATGTATAAGAATATTCCACTACATACAAATGGTAGCCCAGGTGGCCTGCAGCAAAAAAGCGATATGTGAAATAATATTGAAACTTGAGTTTTGAAAAATGTTTTCATATAAAAAATTTTTGGGAGAGGATTTTTGGTTATTATAGAAAAATGGCTGAAATAAGAATTTCTGTATTTTACTTACCGTCCATCGAACATGGGCGAACGCACTAATTTAACAGCAAAAAGGAACTGAATTGCACACACTAAAAGGCAGCACAAATTTAAGGAGAGCGATAAAGCGCATAGCGCCAAAGTAACATCATAAACTATAATAAAATCCTCTGGAGAACTGCGTGTTAAGGCATCTTCGCGTGCATTGGGTGATATTTTAAGTAAAAATATTAAAGACAACAATGCCAATAGGAGGGAAACTGCAAAAGTACAGAAAATTTGCTGTTTGATGATAATTCAAATGGAAATATACTCGTATGTATTTAATTTAAATTTGAACTTACCCAAACATAATAAACCCAAGCTAGTTAATGCCTCTCTAGGTCCGGGGCCATGTTTCGATTGATTAATTATGGCACTAACAGGATTCGTATAATTTGTATAGTTTGTATGATTTGTGGTGTTATTTGGATTTAAAACGGTACTATTGACTAAATTACCGTTATTTGTGGTGCTGGTGGTGGTGGCATTTGTTCCGTTAACAGACGCTGCATGAGCCAAGGCAATATGCTGATTTGTGTAGGTGTGTAAATTATTACCAATACCATTTAAACCATTTGGTGTCAGATGGTTTATTATTGGTGTTGTGGTGGTTGCGGTATTTGTATTACCATTTCCGGTTGCCGATAATGGCAACGGCAATGATGGTGGTAGTGGTGGTGGTTGTGCCTGTTGCTGTTGTTGGTGATTATTAACAGTTGTTGTTGAGGGTGAAGCAGCAATATTAAGTAGGTTTGTTAAACGTGATCCTCCATTAACGGCCAGTGTTGATACATTTGCCGTTGTTGTCGATGATGATGTTTGCAAGTTAGAGCCACTCAGAGTCGATATATTTAAGGGCTGTTGTGGTCTTAAATGAATATTACGTGCTGTATTTGTCACTGAATTATTGCGAACTTGACCATTTGCTGGTCCACCAGCATTTGACGTATGTTTCAGCATTTAGAGGTACGATAAGTTTTCAAGAACATCAAATTAAAATTGTTGCTACATTGTGGACAATTTTAAACTGAAATTTAAGGAAATAATAAAAATTAATGCAACGTATTAGAATTGTTTACAACGCTTGTATTGCTAGTTCAGGCACATAAAACGTAGTGAAGTTAATTATTGTACACTATCGCACAAACGGTTCGACTTTCGCGGAAAATCCTATTGTTAGCTGTTAAGCTCACGATAGTAGTTATCGTGCATAATAATACGATTATGCAAAAAAAGAAATCTGTCAAAATTATGTCCGAGCAAAAGTTTGCCACACTATGCACAGCATTTTTTATCAACTTATGCAATTATATTATTACGTTTTGTTTAATAACTCGGTTGTTATTCAGGCAATACTGTGTGTTAATGAAATCAATAGCATACTTTAGGGGTTAACATACATTGTGCGATTTAAATACTTTACAACACAAAAGACTTAAGAAACAAACTTAGTGCCAGGTTTTGTTCGTTTCAAAAACAACCGACAGATTTTTTCAAGGTTTTTTCGTTTCAAAAACAAAAGACTTAAGAAACAAACGTTAAAAAATTTCTTGATTCGGTCGCCTCAAAGCCCGCGATAGAAGCTATGCAATAGCTTAAAAAAATTTTTTAAATAAAAATCAAATGACTTATAAAATTATAAAAATTGAACAAAACTGTCAAAAACTCCTACTTCTTAGCAACACTATTTAAATTTTTCAACAAACACACACACGCACTATTTTGTGACAGATCTTATAGTGAATCACGGCATCAGTTGATTTTTGAAAATTTTCCGAATTCATACCCAAGACATATAAATGCAAGCAAAAAAATCATCGTAAGAATTGCAATAAAGAAAAATTGGCTGAAACTGGGGTATCGCAGGTGCATAAACATTGCAAACTGATACCGTTAGTTTTTTTATTTTAACCGATTCAAAAAGAATTAACACATTACCAGCTAAATAAATGTATATTTGATCATTTATGTACATACATATATGTTTTCATTTCTTCTCGAACATTTTTATATATTAGTTTTCACTGTTTTTTTTCTTATTAAATATTCGGCCTTAATGCGAGTGTCTTTGTCGTGACGAAATCTGTGAAATGTGGCAACGTTCGCTATAAGTTTTATATTGGAGTAGTTAAAGTTCGACTACGACAACCGTGATAAGGCATATTTTATAATGTATCCCTGTAAAATCTACCCACTGTTTGTTAGCGAAATATTGTAATTTTTATATAAAAATGGATATTTTACTTGAAAAAAATATAGACAAAATAAAACTAAAAAATTAAAAGATAGAATAAATTAAAATAACTTCTTTCTTAATGTTCGTTAATTTAAAAAGAAATATATGCAAAATATTCACCCCTATCGTTGAATAACAAGTTTTTGTTCCCGTTAAATTGTTATTCCTCTCGAAGTGAAAAATGCTATCACGAATCTCACGTGAAAAATTATTCGCGCTATCAGTTCTCAGTGAATGTAAAAATAAGAAAGAAGATTAAAACAACAAAAAATCAAAGAAATTTTTGTTCAAAAATATAAACAGGCATATGTATATACATACATACATATCTATATATATAAAAATGAATATGTGTATGTATGTATGTAACGTATGGACTCCAAAACAACTGGGCCGATTTTGATGAAATTTTCAGGGAATCTACAGAATATTCAGGCGGGTGACACTGTGAAGTCTGTGGCAAAATCCAATTTTCATATTGCACCACCAATGACATATACATATATTTATTTTACTTCCTGACATTTTTACTGTGACTCTGAAAGGAATAATAGGCTTTATGAAGTTTTGATTGGACAAATGGGCGTGGCACCGCCCATATAACCCAAAAATTTAAATCGTCATATTTTGGGCATTTTCTGACCTACGTCGATGATATTTGGTACATATGGTATTCGCATAATTTGGAGAAAAGTGGGTGGGACCACGCCCCTTTTTAGTAAAATTAAAAATCGTAATATAGTCTTAACTACTGGACCGATCGTCATTAAATTTTCACAATTCGATATTCTTACGAAATAATAAATTCTTGACTATATAAAGTAGGGGGTAGTGAAGCACACCGGGTTCATCTAGTTTTAAATAAAACTTAAAAAAGCAAAGCTAAATATTCAGTATTGAAGCCTTATGGCGTTTTCTTTTCTGACAAAAGTGTTGCATTTATGCTACATTATTTAATTTCCGTGATCCATTCCAAAAAAATATGTAACATATTTAAAAGCGATTTCGTTCTTTTCTAAATATGTTGCACCAATAAATGGCAAACTATGCAACATATTTGACCCTCTACCATCAAGTCGGGGTGAGATACTGCCCTTTTTTACATCTTTGTTAAGTACATTTTTATACAAGTAAGAACCTTTATTCTTGTCATTCTATTTGCTTAAGCGAAAAAACTTATTATTAAAAAGACAAAAAGGTGAGGAAGATTTGAACAAAAAATTTTAATAAATACTTTTTTTACAATAAAATTTTGCCGCTAAATTTTTGTAGTTTATTATAGGTAATAGAAGCTGATGAGAAAACAATGTTGCTGACGTCTTTTATTGATAAAATTGCGCCAAAAACATTGTAACGCTACGTATACATTAATGTTAAGCCTCAAATATTATGTACCATTGTGGCAATAAAAAATGTACCAATTTTTAAAGGTATTGGCAAACTGTAAAAAGGGTTTCACATTGAAAGGGCAAAATTTTTGTTCAGAAAAGAAAACGTCATCAGTTTATTTGCAGCGTTTGTTTATTGCATTCTAACTTTTATGTGGTAAAATAATTCAGCTACTTTTTTGAAAGCCAACAAAACGAAAGAATTCCGGCAAACTAAAGCATCACAAATCCGAAGGCAATCGACTTGTTTTCTTTTTCTTAAAAACCTTTGTATTCGAATTATAAGAAGAACTACATACAATTTCTGTTCTATTCCCCATTAAAAATAAAGACAAATTATCACGATAAGGGAATTTTTTTTCAGTGAACATTTTTTCACGTTGTTATTCTGGATGAAAATAAACTTTTTTCATGGGAGTTTTTCAGTTTTGCAAACACGTGAAAAGTAAAAAAATTACGAGGGAAAAATTATTTATTTGGCAAAGTTTCCTTAATTTTCAAACCCCACAGGCGAACTAATTACCACTTTACTGTACTTTATGCAAAAAGCAATTAAAATAAGGATGTGTTAAATTTTCACGAAAACAAAATTATTACAAACCACTGTGACTTCATTTCTAAATAGACTGTGGTTAGAACTGCCGTTTTGGTTACTTTTTTTTTTTTTTTTTTTGAAATATAGTTTTCGGAACAGAAAAAAATTAGTGAAATTTAACGAAAATGCACCAAAAATCTCGAAAAATCGAACAAATAAAAAAAATTATCAGAAATGAGTTTCTTTACCAAAAAAATTACATACTTATCAATTATTTTACTTTACGTGGAAATGATGATATATAATATTTCGCATGGGACTTCGTTTTTAGTACTTTTCAAATTATGTTTTGGAAGACAATTTGTCAAGTGCGTCACCTCTAAGCTCTTCGCATTCGTAAGGTTTTTTTTTACTTCTTTAGCTTTCGAAGTTATTACATAAAATAACTACATCACTTAAGAATGTGACACATCTTACTTACATAAGTATAAAAAAACCTTTACTTAAAAAAGTTTGAAAACTTTTCAAGCATGATGTTAAAGATCTACCTATAAGTTGGTATTTAGCAACCAATTAAATGCAGCATATAGATTAGCTAACCCATAACAAATAAATTATTTTTTGATATATGAGTTTTTATTGGAACTGCCCTTTTATAAACTGCAGATTTATTTCCCACTGCGCGAAAGCGGAAATCAATTTGATACAAAGAATTCTTTATCAATAAATGATATAGAATCGCTTTTTATGACTGAATAGTCAAACGGATTTTGGAAATACATAATTTTTAAAAATAATTGCAGTACCCATTTTTTAAATTTTGTTATTTTAGACTAACCATTAGTAAAATTTAATTGAACTAAACAACAATTTAGTCCAAAATTTGGTTTTTCTCTATTCAAGTCTTATATAAAACAATATGATCATTTATTATAACTAAATAGTAAAAATATGATCTTGACATTCGAAAATGTTTATAATTTGCAAAAATAAATTTCTAAGATTCAGTTATCAAGTGTCCACTGTACACATATAAAACTTGTAAATACATAAATTAAGAATATAATTGAGAATATCCCGATCGAACACAGTGTTCGATCATAATTTATAGCTTATATGGAATTTTGAGAGTCTCACAAATATAAATTTTACATTGTTATCGTATAATTTCGGGACATGTGAAAAGCGGAGTACTACATATTATATATCGTTGGAGAGGTAATAAACTGCAGTTTTTGTTTATCTGTAAATAAATTATATATTTAAAAAATCGTCGAAGCAGTTTCGCTGATGATATATACATACAATTCTTTAGCTGGATTTCTGGTATTATGAACTTTTAGCCGCCATGTAAACAAAGTGGTCAAAGAGTGACTGTCCAAAGAAGAGGCCAATGTAGACTTGCAGCAACTACTCTTCACATTCCAGCACATTGTACTTTATAATTGATTTGAGTAAACAATAATTTGATTTTTACTTTTCCTATACAAAACAACCGACCAACAATTCAAGGAAGTAATAAAACGCTAATTTTTTTTTTCCTTTGTTCTTTTTCTTTCTTATAATAAAGTCAAAGCCAAGAATTTCCGTTACTTTAACTTGCATTTTGTTTTTTTTTTTAGTCGTTGTTGCAACCGTTCAGGAACACTTGCATTACTATCACTTGCTAACAATTTTGTTTTCTCTTGATTTCATCGCTTTGTTGTTGTCGTTTTTTTGTTGAGCTGCTTTTGGTATCTGTGTTCATGATACACCGTAATGTGTAATAATGGCAACAATTAGTGGCATTTTCTTTTTCTATTTTGGAATAATTATAATAATTGCATTTATACGGTTTAATATTTTCACATACCAGTCACTACACAGTAGTGCCGATCGAAAGTTTATCCATTCGAAATGACAGTAAAAATATTAATTTTCATTGTTATAAAAAATATTTATAACAACCAATGGGAATTCATAACAGGGTAGACTCGCCTCAATTCGCTTTGAAAAACATCAACTTCCGATGTTAAAAAAATGTGCCGAACAATGTGCAAACCAAGCATTTGACAAAGCAACTGGATCACATACATGCACGGGGCGAAAATTATCACCTGAGTTGTCGACACTACCTGGCCATCGAATACTAATCTGTAGGAATAATTTAACCAACGCCCAAGTAACACTGAGGTACTCGATCGAAAATGGCGATGGATCGGTCATACTCTCCAGAATTCATAGAGAGACGTAACAGGAACAGCCATAAACTGTAACCCACAGGGTAAAACTCGGGACAGTTGCCCGCCCACTACATACATATAAGGATATAAGGAGCCGCAGAACAAAACGTACTTTTTCGCATTTTTTGACAAATTGGTTTTTTTTTTGGTATTTAAGAATATAGTTAGCATAATTTTTGTTTGTTTTACTAAGAAAATGGGTTCTAAAAAAAATTGGTGCACAACAAAACGTACTTTTTTCATAGTCTGCTATTTTTCGTGTAGTTGCACTTTTTGATTTAATGAAAAAATATGAAATGCATGTGTCAATAAAACTAAATCAAAGTACACTTTAGGGGCTGTGCACATACTACGTAACGCTGTTTTCAGCGATTTTATACCCCCGCCCCCCCTTCGTAACGCTTTTAACTAATTTTGCAGTGCAAAATTTTTAATCCGTAACAAATTTTTAACCCCCCCTGGAGCGTTACGTAATATGTGTACAACCCCTTAACAGATGTCAAACCAATATAAACTCCACTTTTCTGTTCTCTTTTTCGTATTTTATTTTAAGGACATTTCTTAATATTCTCAATTTGTTTGAATTTTTTGTCGTTCTATTTTCGTTTAAATTAACTGTTAAATAATAATTTCTAAAACATAAGTATTGTTTGTTGACTGCGTTGTTTTTAAAATATATTTAATAGTATAATTAAAACATGAAAGAATTACAATATGCCGTAAAAATTTGAATGTGGGAGCTCGTAAAAAGCGAAAATGTAAATATGTTCAAAAAAGTAAATATTTCGAGTTTTATAGCAATAAATTTTACTCAGATTACTTTTGGAGTATAATTTTGAGAAAAGTTTTGTGTTTTTTTTAGATCATATATGTACATACATAGAAAAAAAAATATTGTAAATAACGAAAATTAATTTCAATGTATAATTTTTTTTATATTGGATCAGGCTAAAAAAAATAAATCAAGACAAGTGTAAAAAAACGCAAAAACGTGCTGTTTTTCTTTTTTTTTTTAACACAACATACTTTTTTACTTTTATTTTTAACAAAACTTCCTTAAACTGGTGTAGAGAATAATTTTATATTTACATTGGATTTACATCTAAGATATATTATTAGAACATTACATGAATACAACAACGACCGTTTACCAAACCAGCTTACAAGAATTATTATGCAAAAAAAAGTGTATTGGTATGAGCAAATAGATGCACTAGCTAATGAGGTAAATACCTCCAGAGTTTCCGAATGCTCTACAAAAGAAAGCTGGGAACAATTAAGATTTGATATTTTATCAGGATTGAGGCTTAAAGAACTACAAAATCATTTAGAAAACGCAGCTACTACAAGCCGATTTTACTCTAAACTCAATTACACGAGGCCTCAATCATATTTTGAAATTTCAAATAACACGACAGCTATTAGCTACATATTCAAAGTTAGAAGTGACCTGCTTGAATTAAATGGAACAAGGTTTCAACAGCAAAGATCCCGTGATTGCTCGTTATGCAATCTTAATCAGATTGAAAATATCTTACATTTCATAGCCATATGTCCTATCTTGCGTCATATTAGATATAAACATTTTAAAAAGTTTACCTTGACTGAAAATGAATTAATAACTATTGTAAACAACCCTACAGAAAATTTTAAAGAAATATATGGATTCATTATACATGCGATAGGTTACAGGAAGGAGCTCTTAAATGAGTTTAACTATTAACCTTATTATATAATACACAAAAACATTATCATATTTATCTCTTTCCGACTGACGACATTAAGTCATAGTCGTACGTTCTTATATTTTTTTTTTATTTTATTATTATTTTATTCACTATTTAAAAAAAAATTGTTATCACAAAGAAATGAATTAAATAAAGAACATTTAACTAACTAACTAACTTCCTTTTTCCAATATAAAAGTGGTTTGATATCAAACATGCTTAACAATTATTGTGATGCATCTATTGATATGTAAAAAAATTGTTACTATTTCCAGGCTCATGCAGTTTTTTAGGGAAAAGAAATAAATAAACATCAATTTCCTAAAAATTTGAAATGAGCGAAAGAGTACGTTTTGTTCTATGGCTCCTCATATGTACTTGGAGGCGACAAATTGAATTCGATGCTAACCAAACCGATCGAAGTTTGGGGGAAAATAAAAAACATTGCTGCCCCTATTATGATTCACAACTCAACTAAGTTCAGTTGTCAATGTTACAACTCAACTCAACTATTTCATTTCATTATGGTTTACAACTAATTTTCGTTGTCTTCGTTAAGTTGTTATCAACCTTAATATGACAATTTGAATCAACTATTAGGTACATGTATGTATATTCAAAGTGTGTTGATAATATTTTTGAAAATTTTATATAAATTAATTTATAAATTAACGAAGACAACTGTTCAAAGCTGAGTGGAAGTTGAGTTGAGTTGTAATCTATAATAAGAATATGGCAACTACAACTCAACTATCAATTCAGTTGTGAATCATAATAGGGGCATACATCAAATTGGATCGAGTGAAATAAGTTTGCTGTGGCCCTTTGTTCCTCTAAGGCACAGGTCACTATATAAATTAGGGCCCATTCCCTGAGTGCTGGACCTACAAAAATCGGTCCGGTTTTTTAAAATGAAAATACTATTGCTTAAAATTATTTTTTATTTAAATTAACCCACATAATGTTTTGAGTGTAAATGTACAAATTTATATAAATGTATGTCAAGTCAATCCTACTGTGCATTCTGTATGCAATTTTTTATTTTCTTTTATCCGAAAACTTTTTAAGGTTTTTGTACATACATATGTATTCGTCTTTGTGCATTTAAAAAAAATATTTCTGTATGTATGTATGCATCAATAAATTGATGGTATGAATGTAATACTGCATTTGTGTACGTGTGTGTATTAAAATATACTGCAATCGAAACGCTTTCATTAACTGTATTTAAGTGCTGTTGATAGCTGGCTGTTGCAGTATATTAACATTTGATCGCTCCATCTGTCTAACCTACAGTTTTTCTTTCTTTCTAACATTTCATTCATTAGTTTATTATTATTTGATTAGATTCAAGTGAAATCTAAAATTTGTTCATGATCACAGTGGAAAACTCTCTCTCTGTATACTGAATTTTAAAAAGACAAATTGCTATAACACACTCAGTGTTGCCACGACCAAAAAATTTTTGTACCTAAAATTTTCTAAAAAAAAAATGTAACCAAATAAGAAAATAAAGTAACCAAAATATATTTTTCTATTTGTCTTTTATGTGCGTTACATAATTGATGACGCCATAGTTGTGGTCTGTCGGTCCAATGATGCCAAATCAAGTATACCCATACCCCCAAAACTATAATATCATAGTTTCCTTTTTAGCACTTAGGGGCTGTGCACATATTACGTAACGCTCCAAGGGGGGTTATAAAATCTCTGAAAACAGCGTTACGTAATATGTGCACGGCCCCTAAGTGAAGTCCGTAACGTTATATACATATATTCAGAATAAAAAATTATCATCAATTTAAATTTTCAAATACACAGCAGAACAAATAAGTACGCTCATATACGCCTTTAATGTATTTATCACTACAAATTCCAGTGCTAACCGTTTAGGTATTATATTAATACATTGCCCATTTTCGGATTTTTTGTACTACTTAATTATAAATTCTCCGTTAAGAAATGAGAGTTACTAAAGCACAAGCAAAGCAGTTTAAAAAACTTCTAAAAAAAACACAACAAATATGTTTTATTCGATATGAAAACATTAATTATTGATCTCATGCGACCGTGATTAAAATAAAGGCTGACTTCCAAAACGTTCGTATACAAAGTTTGTATACAGTTTTGCTACTGTATTTAAATCACATACATATGCAAAGTTCCGAAGCAATGAATCAACTATAAAACCGATGCCTTGTTTGCTTTCTTACTGCGTTAAAAATACTTGGCGGCGGCGTTTTGAAATGGTATACATTGTATAATTATTGTACTGCGGCGTTATGAAATGTGATGCTTCGTTCAAACACTAAGCAATTGACGTTTTGGAAGTCAGCCTAAATTTAAGAAAGTGTATGCATGATTTTTGAGTAAAATCAAAACAAATTTAAAGAGACACCAGTGCTTAAATTTCTAAAATTAGTCGCATTTAAATCTTGCCTCAGGTTTGGCGGAAATCAGTCTTTTAATTGTTGGGCGCAAAAACAACATTTGTTTTTGTCACATTCGACTGTATTGGTTTTTATCAATTATGTTCGAAACGAAAAATTGTTCCAAGTCAAACTTAGCACCAGTTATAGAGCCAACTTAATAGCTCAGTTATGGTTATGGCCAAAATAAAAATCGTTTTTTTTTTTTTTACTTTAAAAGTGAATGATGGTCACATTCGACATCATGGAAATTACTATATGTAAGTAGGGCTATTAAAAATTTATATGGAAATAATTATTAAGAAATATGTATCACCCTTGGTGGAAGGCTTTTAATGGGGGTTGTATTTAAGTGAACATCAGTTATAGGGGAACTCATTTAAGCTGTAAGAACTTAAGCGGGACCTATTGTAAATTTAAGAACTGTAGAGTTCATCGGGATTTTTTAACGCAACAATCCAGTCATTTAAAATTCCAGAATTTTTGGGATCTTTGTTGGCATCACATTATATTTTTTACGACAGCACTTAAGGGATGACGCCTACTTATGTAATGCATTATTCAAGAAGTAGGGAGAAAAGGATAGGGTAGAGAGGTTAGATTGCGAAAATGTAAAAGAAGGCTTAATTCTTTTCCAACTCTCGATATTGCGCGTTTTTTGTAATTTTTAGAGCAATGTTGCAGCGCCTCCTGTATAAGGTAGACGCATTAAATTCCTTAAGCTGTGTGTTTAGTGATTTTGTTAATTATTTTACTTAGCCGACGAATCTTCTAAACTACTATTATTATAAACTATCAATTCTCTATATTTTCGAAAAGGTTTCTATAGCAACTTCGGTGAAGTTTTCGAATCTCACAGTAGCAGCCCAGCGGGAAAACTCAGAAGCCATTCTAACTTCAGGCCACATTAAACGCCTTCTTAGGAATGTTTTTGAATCAATTTATTTTTTTTCACATTTCAATTTAGCTTCTCTGAGAAGGAAGAAGAGAGAAAGAAAGATTTACATTTTTTTGTGTTATACATATTCCAAAGTAAAAGAAAGCCATTAATTATAAGGCCTTTCAGAATCACTCTCGAAATAAACGAATGCTGAAGGGCTTCCCCGCAATGACATCGTGTGTAAAAAATATATGAGTATGGAATGGAGCGAGAAGGCATTGCGTATCCAAAAGAAGGTGGCAGAGGCCTTGTAGAAGGCCTTCGTGGTCCTTCTTTTTCCCACTGGGAGGGTATGTACGGATTGGAAATTTTGCACTGAAAAATGATTAAAAAGCGTTACGTGGAGGGGGGGTATAAAATTATAAAATTTCTTAAAACAGCGTTACGTAATATGTGCACAGCCCCTAAGACTTTAACTTTTAAATGATATTTACGAAATATATTCTTCGTTTGTTTTTAAAAAGATTATTATCTACCGTCAAAGGTAAAGGGCTTTCTTTCTTTAAATAAAAATTATTATAAATTAATATATTTTTGTACATTTTATGTACATACATACTTTTAAAAATTTTTTGTGTGATTTTCTTTGGGAAAATGTATGTGCAAATTATTCGAGAAATATTCGCTTGAATTTGCCGAATACGAATATCTTAAAATAGGCTAATAGTCGAATAATCGAATACGAGTATTCGTAACATCACTAGTATGTACATATGTACATGTGGATGTAAATTGAAAATAAAAAGTTTAGATTTAGAATCAGCGTTGCCATTTTGATGCTTTTTGGGTATTTTTTGGTGCTTTTTTACTTAAGCAATACCCGAAATTTTGTTAAATCCCCGTTTTTGAAAAGCGGGTATTTATAGTGCTTTTAACAATTTCTTACAGTGCTTTTCGGTGCGTTTTAAAGAATCAACATTTTTGGCACTGAACCATTTTTCTACTATTCTTTAAACACACCTAATACTTTACTAACCAACTGCGTATTATTTGCATCTATATTTTGATTAGTACTCGCAAACTGTTAAGAGTTTTACTTACTTACTTTTAATATTAGTACATATCCTTTGATTTGTTTGTTGTAAAAATTTAAGCAAGAAGGTGCTTGGTTATTATCAAGCTAACAGTTATTAAGAGTAAGTTCTTCATTGATGCTAAAGGTCATATGTGTTAAGGTTCATCATCTAACAATGGCTTATCTTTAGATCGAAAAGCAAATATATAGAAAAGCTTGGGAAAATTATCCAGCTTTTAAAAGGTGGCTTAGATAAACAAAAGGTGAACTAAAAGCATATTTTATTTTTTCTAATTGTGAAATAAATGCACGATAAAGCGATTTACTCCGACAAAGTCACATAAAAAGCCATGAAAAAGCAATAGATCTGTCTTTTGATTCACCAGACCCAAAACAAAATTAGGTTAGTGCTTTTGTACCCGAAATGTGTTTCAATTTCACCCTATTTCCATGGGCTCGCAGTGCTTTTGATGTTGTAAGAGTTGGCATCACTGTTTAGAATACAAACGCGAACGTATATGTATATGTATGTATGTAACTATGAACATATTGTACGATTAACAGTAGCAGGAAAAACTGTCGATTATGGTACAAGCTGCATAAAGTGCAAGGTGTTTCTTTATATATATGTATGTTTGTGTAACTTTTTTCCTGAATTTTATTATTACTTTGGTGCGTTCTGGCTTTCAACCACCCGTTTGTAAAATGATATTGTGAAGGAATTTATTTGTAGAAGGAAACCTCTCAAAAAACATGCCATTCAAATAAAACGAAAATTCAATATTTAAACCATACACACCGGCTACAACAAACATATAAACATACATACAAATTGAATTGTACATTTGCACCACGGCACAAGATGTTGTTAAAATATGATCAGGGAAAGGAATAGAGCAAAAAAAACAGGAATAAAATGAAAGTTCTTATTAGCAGACGCCAAAAAGAACGCGCGCGAACTTAAATTCATTCAAATATTTTTTCCATGTGTGTTTGTTTATATTTGTTTGTTTTATCTTTTAAATTAAACGAAAGAAACCAAAAATATGTTGAAACATTCGTAAAAAATAAAAATGCATGTAAGAATATGCATACTTAAGTATGTATGTATATGTATTTGCATTGCTAATAAGTCATTAACAAAGAAGAAGAAGAAAAAAAAAACAACTATTTGTTGTTATTTATTTTAGACTGTTCGATGGGCCATTTCTTTGGGTGCACAACTTGCTATACTTGACATGTTTGATGTTGGATGAAGTTGACACTTCGAACCTCATTAAGTAGTTAATCGACTAAACGAAACCAAACAAACAACTTTAGAACAACTTGAAAAACCGGCAGTTTGGAATTTCAATTACATTCAAAAATATACAAACTTACATACATATATACGTACGTATGGATACTGGTAGGTGTGTTTGTTTGTGTGTGTGTGTTTGTTGTGTATGTACGCTATTATCCAACTTCCATTTCTATCCCACAAAGATTTGTTTTTATTGATATTTTGTCTCACAGTTGTTATAACTGCGGTCAATACGTTGTTATTGGAATTATTGCTGCTGGTATTCTTTAGTTCTTCTTCTAGTATTGTGAGAATATACATACGTAAATTAGGGAGATAACTTTTTAAAATTTTTTTAAAATATCAAAATTGGCATAGCACAGTCCGATAGAGCATAAAAAACTATAAGGGAACGTATATTTATTTTTTCGCTAAGGTCAAAAAAGTTTACACACCAACTGCGATGAAGTTTTGAAAATTTTTAATTTAATATGTTTATTTAAAACAAAAAATAGCTCAAGTATGAAATTTCATTAATATTTAGAGATGGTAAGAAATTTTTCCGAAAATAAAAACGTATCTTTAACCTTTTTAAACTAAAAAAAATTAAAAATGTTTTTATTCATTCGTATAAAATTATGAATGTTCAATATAATAACTGTTTAGAAAAAGCAATTGGTGCGTGAACTTTTTTGAGAAAAATTATAAGAGATTATGATTTTCGTGGATACTGGACATGGTTGACCTCATGGTACTATGCCAAAAAATTGGTTATACCCTTAATGTACATACTTACATAGATATGAAAGCAAATACTTGTATGTACAATTATGTATGTACATATGTAAATATATATGTACATACGAGAATTTACATAGATACGATGTAAATATGTATAAATAGGTATTTAACTATCATAGTAGGTAAAATAAATATGTATCAGGTAACCAGTTGATTAGGTTCTTCCCAATTTGCTTTATAATAGAGTTGTGTGGTTCCGGAACGACATACTTCCTTGGAACAATTCCCTATGTAAAACGATGCGTAAATTGCCAATAGGTTCTTTTTCATCGTTCATCGTTCCGCAGTTGCAAAATGTCTTGAGGAATCGTTAATGTATTTTAATAATCGTCAAAATCGATTACCAATTTGTTCACTAATTTTGAATAATATTTTTTTCTTGGCTAAAATTAGCAAACGAAATTGTCAAAAGAGTTCCCAAGACGAGTACTTTCTTTTGAAAAAGTTATTTTTTATAAATACTCAACTTAAATACTGTTGTCGTGATTGTAAAAACAAACAATATATGAGCCGTTTATTTTGAAAGTGGCATAAGTCACTTTTTTGTTGATTAGAAATTTTTTTTGCAAATGAAAAGATACCGTTCAATTTTATTTAGTGTTGCCGTTAAAGACTTTTGACGACTTTACTCAAAAAATTTCCTGAAGAAGGACACCACAGGTGTTTGAAATATAGAAAAATAATAAAAATACATACATACATACTTACAATAAAACACAAAACGAGTTTTGTTTAAGTTTCAACAGTGACCTAGGGGCTGTGCACATATAACGTAAGGCTGTTTTCAGAGATTTTATACCCCTCCCCCCCCACGGTAACGCTTTTTACTATTTTTTCAGTACAAAATTTTCAAGCCGTAACAAGTCTTTAACCCCCCCTTTAGCGTTACATAATATGTGCACAGCCCCCTGTGCATCATAATTTATGATTATTTTTTCCAACATTAACGGTGTAGACTAGCGACTTCACATATCACAACAGAAAATAGTCTAGCGACGTTAAATCGCACGATCTTGGAGGCCAATTCACGGGACCGGAACGTGAAACTATGTGGCTGTGTGACATGTTGCACCGTCTTATTTAAAAACAACCACAGCTCCTGCACATCATGGCTGTTCAATTGATGAATAAAAAAGTCAGTAATCGTGGCTCTATAGCGGTCGCCATTGACTGTAATGTTCTAACCAGCATCGTTTTTAAAGATGTACGGACCAATGACCATAAACCACACCAAACAGTTAATTTTTCTGGATGTAATGATGTCTCAACAATACACTTGAGGATTATAATCACTCCAAATACGGCAGTTTTGTTTATTGACGCATCCTTTCAAAAAAAGTGACCTTCATCGCTCAAAAAAAAAAATAAAGAAAATTCGCGCGATACGTTCGAAATGAACAGAATCATAATTTTCAAAATGAATTTGCACAATTTGGAAACGTTGGTCAGGCGTCAGTCTATTCATGTTGAAATGCCGAACCAAACTAAAATACCCTTTATATCCCAATGTGCGGTAATGCATGATTTGGTACAATATTGAGAAGGAGTCTTAAATGCATAAATCATTTAAAAACGACAGAGTGTGTTTTCTAATAGAAAAATTGCCTATCATGACCCTGGCAACGAATTTAAACTATACTAAAGACAAAATTATGTTACTCGTTCTCGTGATCGTGTTCGTTTTCGTGATCAGTTGTATCAACCTTTTAACAAAATAAAAGAGGTTTGTACAAATAAGCGACTGATGTTGCCAGGGATTAATTATATTTTTTTTTAATTGGAAGAAATTGCTTGTTAAACTTTAGCGACACCGGTATCGAATATGCGTCAAAGGGTTAAGGCCGTGGATTCAGTAATACAATTTGTGAAAGATTTGTGTTTGGTATAAAACTGGGAATGTGTTACAGATTTTTTGAAAGATCTGTACGATTTGGTTATTTTATGAATATCGAAGTACGATATTCTTTTGGATATAAAAATACAATTGTGTAGGATATAGTCCAAGGCATATTTACACAATTTAGCTCGACCCCAATTTGTCTAAAAGAAAGTTCCATCCTGGGATGTATAAAATATATATTTTGACATCTAAGGGAAATACCTAGGCGTTATCCTTGACAGTAAATTAACATGGAGATATAATCTTCATGATCGAGCAGCTAAAGCCTTAAGGTCAATTTATGTTTGCAAGAATGAAAGCCGTTGGATCCTCTTGGGTCATAAATCCTAAGGGGGGGGTTAAATTGGATAGAGACGATAATTAAACCGATACTTTTTTATGTTATACGGTGGAAAGCACTGGATTTGGCGATCAATCGCTCTCGTATAGAGGAGCATTCTTTGCACAATTGCAATCATGATAAGTGTTGCCCTAAAATCTCTGCTGGGCTGGCTTCCAGTTGATTTATTGGCTAGGAAGTTAGCACTACGCACTGCAGTAATACTGAATACAGTTAGCGCATGAACCATCGACGTGGGGGGTTACTCTGTATTGCGATGCGAAAGCAAATGCGATGCGTAAGGTAAATGCGATAACAGTACAATTTGGTACTCTGTATCGCTTACGCAAACGCTTTCGCAAAATAATTTGAAAAAGAAGAAACACTGGCACCACAAAATTCACAATAGCGAAGAATAATGTCAAAACTTGTAAACAAAAACATTTAAAACTAACTTTTTGTGCAGAACTTTTTTTTGTCTTCTGTTTGTGATGGCACGTAGCTGGACATTGATCGCTAGACCGTTATTAGTGTTTGCAGATCTGCTCAGTGGCATCCGTCACACACTATTGTTCACCAATAAAAAAAAACTAAAATAACATAAAGTAAATAGTGATGTATTCGGTGGCATTATGGTTTGAGGAAGAAAATGAGCATGTTGAACGTATTACAAGGAGAATTTTGAGATGTAGATCAGATATACTCTCCCTAAATGACTACAGGTAAGAAACTAAGTGTAGGTATTATGTGCAAATTGGACTATTGAACTACAAAGCCCTACTTCAATAGAGAATTTTGATATTCTTCTCCGGAGCATTTTTTTGCAACACCACACCGAGCCCAATGTCTTTACACAGATGGCTCCAAACAGGGTACGAAAGTTGGCGGGGATGTCTATATTGCAGTGTTCGGTATCTCTTTTGCTGCATCTATAACTTTACCCTTCTTGACTTCTTCTTCTAATCTCCCCTTCCTTCTCCTCTTCCAACAGGAATCACAATGGGACCACACCACAAACCAAGTGGCCTGAATTTTTTTTTTCTTTTCACAACAACCTGCTAATCTAAACTAAGGGGGGAAAATATATATCTACATATACATGTATCTATGTATATATATGTACAATATATATATGACAATCGATGGCTTAATATAGAGAAAGGTCGTATCTCGTTTTTTTTTTCCAGAATCGGTTTTTTTACATGTTCTGGTAGACAATACTCAAATACACCTCCCTTAAAAAATTAATTTTCCTATGTTGACGAATAACATATTTACAGTAATTAAAAAAAGCCCTCACTCATTTAAAAAAAAAAAAACAGCCAACAAATGTTTCAGAAAAAAAATTTTTATTCTTTTTTCAGATTTTATTGATTTTTTTCCTTCTCCTGTAAAGTAGCTAAAAGTTGAGATACGACTTTTCTATATTAAGCCATCGATATGTATACCCGTATATATTTGGCACTAACAGTAGGGTGCGTATATTTTAGACGTATGGTTTCTAATCGCAATTGATAAAAGCACATATGTACATAATTTTGAATAAACTTTATTCTTCTGTGTTTGGAGAATTTAAGCCAACCGTTTCTTTTTTTGGGATTAATGCCACCTGTAAAATTAACAGTTCGCCTTATTGTCGAAAGTGCAAATTCGTATGTTTTGTTGCTGCATTTGCAATTTCGTAAGACCATTTGCAACGAACACTGAACTTCGCTACTAAATTTATTTCTCACTATTGCCAATTAGACAAGTGAGACAGGTGGAATATTTCATTATTAAGAATTAAATATTTATTTATTTGTTTGAAAAAAAAAAAAAACTTACCTCAAATTTTTGTTTTTTTTTTTTTTTATAATAATCCACAATAATCGTTAAGTGTAGAATTTGTAAATCAGCTAATAGGGAAGTGTTTAATATAACGTTGAGTTCCTTTTGCTTTGTTCGTGTGAATTATCTGCCTGCCTCAGCATTTACAGGAATTTTTTTTTACAAACAAAAAAATTTTACACCCAAATTCGTATGTGGGCAATGGCATTTATACACATGCATCCATACGTGTTTGTGTGTGTGCTTGTGTATCTATCGAAAATATGCATAAAAAAAATCGGCATATCTTGTTTTCCGCTGTTGTTTAAAAGAAATTAAATTACAAAAAATAGAAATACGAACACTAATAATTTACAAATATTTTCCATTTTATTAAATTTTGTATCATTACAATAATAATCTGTTATTTATTTTTCGTTGTTATTTGAAAATTTCATTTAAAAGCCACTGACTTGTAGGTATTTTAAGGAGCATTTTTAGAAGCTGCTTTTTAACTTTGTAGGTATGTGTAGTTTAACAAGCTGTTGCTACTCATTCGTTTTAGGCCACAAAAAATATTTTAAAACCGCTTTTTTGAAAATATTGTATTTGCCTTTTTTCCACAAACTTTCCGCCAATTTATGCGCGGGTCTTCTCTTAACAAAACTTTCAGACCTTTACTCACGATCGTGCTTCGAACATGACTGAATTTGTAACTGAAATTTTTATTTTGGTGGTTGGTGAATGGACATTGCGCTGGCAACGGCCAACATATCCAGCAGTATTTTGCTCACACTTGTTTGTGTTCTCAACAGCGTTGCCACCAAAGAAAGTTAAAATAGTACAAAACCAAATGAAATAGTACAAAAAAAATTCGACAAAAAGTTTTTTTTATTTTCATCAAAACAAATTGTTTTTATTTAAAAATCATAAGTAGAGATCATTATATTTGTACTTTAAAATGTATACATATATGTAGACATTTATTTATATACATACGTATTTATATATGAGTCATTCCATGTCAAAACGTACGATTTTTGCTAAAAATTGACTTTGATGTCTCCGATGTCTTTCAAAATTTGAGGAAGAAGTCTTCATTAAAAAATATTTTACACGTGTTTCGGGAAAAAAATTAACAATTTTTTTTAAAAAAGTTATTTGCATTTGAAAATCGTCAAAATCGTGAAAAATCTTCCGACATGGCAACATTTAAACTAATGTTTTTATAAAACTAGTGAATGGATTTTGAAGTTCAATACCTTATTTTAAAGGTATTTGAACCTTCTTTTAAAAAAAAATATTATTTTTTATAAATTAATTTTTTTTTATTATTAAAATTTGGTTTTTTTACTTAATTTCTGTTTTCCACAATCTTCGAACAAGTCGAAAAATCTGAAAAAAATATTTTCTTAAAGGTTAATATATTCTTAACATTCCCTCAAAATTTCAGAGTGGAGGTCGAATGGATTCTATTTTTTTACGATTTTTTTCCATTGCAGCACCACAAAAAAATTACATTTTGTATATAAAAATTTTATTTTCAAGCATGTTAACGAAAATTTCAACGCATGTACATATGTATGTGTGTATGTATTCAAAAACACCCAAAATTTCATACTTAAGTAAATATTTAATAAAAATTCATATTGTTCTGGAGATTTATTTGTTTTGCTTTTTCTATTTTGCCGTTAGAATTTAAAACAAATCTCCAGAACAATATGAATTTTTATTAAATATTTACTTAAGTATGAAATTTTGTGTGTTTTTGAATACATACACACATACATATGTACATGCGTTGAAATTTTCGTTAACATGCTTGAAAATAAAATTTTTATATACAAAATGTAATTTTTTTGTGGTGCTGCAATGGAAAAAAATCGTAAAAAAATAGAATCCATTCGACCTCCACTCTGAAATTTTGAGGGAATGTTAAGAATATATTAACCTTTAAGAAAATATTTTTTTCAGATTTTTCGACTTGTTCGAAGATTGTGGAAAACAGAAATTAAGTAAAAAAACCAAATTTTAATAAAAAAAAAATTAATTTATAAAAAATAATATTTTTTTTAAAAGAAGGTTCAAATACCTTTAAAAAAAGGTATTGAACTTCAAAATCCATTCACTAGTTTTATAAAAACATTAGTTTAAATGTTGTCATGTCGGAAGATTTTTCACGATTTTAACGATTTTCAAATGCAAATAACTTTTTAAAAAAAAATTTTTAATTTTTTTCCCGAAACACGTGTAAAATATTTTTTTATGTTTAATACGTCTGGCAAATTTAAAGAAAATCGGAAGAGGTGGAGTAAAAAAGGTGTTCGGTCTGACATGGAATGACTCATATACATATGTATACAAAATACACTTATGTAACTAATAAAGCATAAAATCCATTTATTCCCTTACATATATATATATATAATATCTAAGTGCATACATACATATATCTATTTTAGAAGTATATACATACATATGTATTTCAGTGGTCACTGTTTTTGTACCTTAAAAATATGAATACATTTGTGTTCTAAAATAAAAAGTAAGAATTATTTTTTCCAGTTTTTTTTTTAGCATTTCACTCGTAGGTTCAAAATTTGCACCCCCATTTTTTTCAATACCCTCTTTCGTAAATATGATAGATGCAATTGTGTTAGTTGACAATTTATTTCTCGGCTCCGTTTTAATATTGTTAAGCTTGCTAAAAACCCTTTCTAGGGAAGAATTAGAAAATGGTAATATTAGAAGAAATTTTATAACAATTTCTAAAATTGGGAAGAGAGTTTCACCAGCACAATTCTTTATATTAAAAAATTTTGTCCAATAATTTTCGACATCTAAGTCATAAGAAAGATTTAGCTCTTTGTGGTCCAAAAGTGCATGTTCGCGCCACTCATTGTCTAATTTTTGGTGATCTATTTCAACGAAAGTTAATCTGGTTTTAACATTTGATAACGATTTTATTTCAAATGATTGTGCAAATTTTGGATTTACTATATCTATAATCATCAAAATTGAATCTTTTTTTAATTTGGGTAATAACTTCAATGTAAAAATTTCTGAAATCGGTATACATTTTTTGTTGTTCTGATTCGGAACAAATTGAAATAGTCTCTTGTGCAGCGACACCAATATACATTTCATTTTGTTGTACAAGAAAAAGTTCATTTGTGTGATTAATCGAAAATAAATCTTTTTGTTTTATAATACCTGTTTTTATATAATTAGACAAAAAAATTTTAAGCATTTTTATAACTTCATTTTGTAATTTGTATAGCATTGGAGATTCTGATTGGAAAATTAAATTAAAATTAGTTAATACTCCAAGAGAATATGAAAGGAATTCTAAATATACTTTGGTAGACTTGTTGTCCAATGCGGAAAGCATTAATGCGGTTAAGGATCTTCAAAAACTTCTAATCGTAAATACGATCTCTAAACTTCATACTGTTCGATAACACGATCAATGCAAGCCTTTAATGACAACCATCTAGTTATTACAGGTGATAAAATTTTATGAACTTCTATTTGAAAATATTGTTGGAATTCTTGGAGCTTACATTGCCGTAAATAGCTACGATTAAAGTAAGATCTAGGCGCACGGTGGTGCGCCAGGCCAAGTTCGGCCACACAGTATGTATATTTACACGAAACCATTCGAGCTCTTTTTACCCCCTCATAACTTTGCTCCCCCTGATCATAATATAATAAAACTTGAAACATAAGGTCTCCCCACATAGGTGACCTCACAGGTTAAATTTGAAAGTTCTACCATAAAAGCTTCCCGAGATATTAAGGTGTGAACAGTCCATATTTAAGTACATATTCACTGACTCATCAATATTATTGGGCACTTCCAGTAAAGCTAGAGAGCTGAAACTTGGTACACAGGTAGGTCTTGGTGAGAAAATAACCAGAAAAATCTGAAAACGGGTACATTCCACCCGGGGGGACTAGGGTTCCCCTTCTTTATATGGGGTACTTCCAGTATAGCTAGAAAGCTGAAATTTGGTACACAGGCAGGTAGTGATGAGAAATTACCGAAAATGATTTTTTAACGGGCACATTTAATCTGGGGGGCCAATCATGCCCCTTTTTTTGTATGGGGCCCTTCCAGTTGAGCTAGAAAGCTTAAATTTCGTACACAGGTAGGTCCTGATGAGAAATTAACAAAAATAATTTTTAAACGGGCACTTTTCACCTGGGGGGACTAGGGTTCCCTTATTTGTATGGGGCATTTCCAGTGTAGCTGGAAAGCTGAAATTTGGTACACAGGTAGGTCCTGATAAGAAATTAACGAAAATGATTTTTAAACCGGCACTTTTCATCTGGTGCGACTATGGTGCCCCTTCTTTGTATAGCTAGAAAGCTGAAACTTTCTACACAGGTAGGCCCAGATAAGCACTACATATAAATATTTATACAAAAACAACTTAGAAAAAAGAAGTGAGATACTCACTAAAACATAAATGTGAAAATAAGGCCAAGTTCGTATCCAAAAAGTTTCTCCCGTAAAAAGTACTGAGATCAAAATAAGGACCAAGTTCTTGATAGGTACAATTCCATCTCATTTCTAGGCAACCTATAAGCTTGGCAATATTTTTCCAAGAATTCTTTCCCATATTAGAAAGGCAAACATATTTTGCCAAGCTTAAAGGTTGCCTAGAAATGAGATGGAATTGTACCTATCAAGGACTTTGTCCTTATTTTGATCTCAGTACTTTTTACGGCCGAAACTTTTTATACGAGCTTGGCCTTATTTTCACATTTATGTTTTTGTGTGGATCCAAGATTTCTCAACAAATCTTCTAAATAAGTTGGAATTTTCAAAGTTGATTTAGAAGCTACTAAGTGTACTAAGTGACAAAAACACTTTACCATCACAACGAAAGGTTTTTGGTCTTTTAAATGACTACACACAGAATTATAATTACCGAACATGACATTTGGTGTGTCCGCTGCGAAACCAACAAGATTTTTGAATGGGATTGCCTTTTCCGTAATAGTTTGCTTTAATAGCGTGTATATTTGCTTAGCGGTTGAAGCTTGACATTCTTTTAAATCGAAAAATGCATGTTGTAATTTAGCATAGCTGTCATCAAAATAAATAACAACAAATGCGATTTGTTTTTTTACACTTACGTCAGTCGTTTCATCAATTATAATTGAAAAGTATGTTTTTTTCAATTTTTCAAATAATTCAATAGAAAAACACGGTCCTAGTACATTAGTCATAACAGCTGTCGCTTTAGTTCTATGCATATTCACGTTTTTTAACATTTCCGAATCTCTAAAAGACACCTTTAATGTGGGCAAAAGGTTGTCAATGCAGAGAAATGGAAGGTTATTAGCAGCTAACATTCCAACAACTTTGTACTCGGACCGTTTAATATTTTCTGCAAAAGTGTTGTGTTTTTGGAAAGCTTGAGCAATGCTTACTTGTATTGTTGTTTATTGATGTTGCTAATCTCTTATGATGTAAACTATTATGATGCCGCAACAAATTATTTTTATGACACACAAACTGTTTGTTACAAATTTTGCAATATGCAAACTCATCTTTCCCATTTGTTTTTTGCTGCAACCAAATTTTAAAACTGGAATCTTCCAACCAAGAAGCTTTAAATTTGTTATGCAAATTATCCATGGCCTACAGAATTTAAATTGAATTAATTACATACATACATACAATAAAAATATATTTATGATAAAAAATATACACTTACTTATGTTTTTAGGAACAAAAAGACTTTTTTGGTGTTAACTTTTTGCTGTTGTAAGATTTTAATTAAAAATACTAAAATAATTTAAAAATAAATTTAGTAAATATCAATTTTTTGTTTAAGAACACATAAACTATTTGTAATTTTAAAACTTCAATAAAAGCGACTACAGAAACAATTAACCGAATTTTCAAATAATGGTGGCCTGCCACTTGCACAAATAACTTACTTCACCATGATAAATACATAACCACTGGTTATTAACCAGTGCACTTACATTTTATTTTATTCTTAATTTGTCAAACTCCTTAAAATAATATTTTTAGCTTTTTATAGATGGAGTTTGACAGCTCGAGAACTAAATAATTTGTAATTGTATTAGTTATACAATCACATGTTTAATAAGACGTATGGCTGTAGTTTACAATTTTATATGGGAAAGGAAAGGTCAGCTATATATGTAGTAATACAAAATATTGCTTTCAATGTTGGAAAAGGAAAAAATAAAAATTAGTACTGCCAACGAAATGTAAATAATAAAGTAAATGTTAAAAAGGCATATTTTGAAGGTGAAGTTCATGAAACATTCAGTAAAATTTGTTGTTTTAATTTTAATTTTTTTTTATTTTTCTGCAATTAGTAAAATAGTACAAAATTGGACAAAAATTTTATGGTACAAAAATAGTACAAATATTTTTAAATAGTACAGTTTTTGAACTATAGTACAGAAAGTGGCAACGCTGGCTCTCAAGTAATTTTATGTTTGAGTTCGATCTGATATAATTGTCTGTTTGTTTGATTGTATGTCTTCTTAACTAATACTGACTGAGTCGAGTATTGAATAAAAAACAGAATGTAAGATAGTTTTTTCATCCGAAGAATACGATACCATTCAGGTTTCTAAATTGTTTTTATTTCCCCTTCAACAAAAATAAGCGTATTTTATAGATTTGTTACGTTTGTAATTTGCACATTATTAATATGAGATCCATGAAGTATATATATTTTGGATCCTTCTAGGTAGAGTAGTTGAACGGAACATGTCTGTCTGTCCATACGTACAATTGGGTTTAGGAAGCAAGCAGATAAGTAGGAGACTTGGGCCTTGAACTGATGTATCACAATTTGTCTTAAGATGATTCGTATTGAAAATCAGTAAAAATTAAAAAAAAAATCATATACATACACACATTTCATACAAGGGTATATAAGATAGAATAGAAAAGTGGATAGATCTGGTCCAAGGACCGGCACTGCGACACCTATTGGATCTTTTGTGCCATAAAGGGTATATAAAATTCGGAAAGCTATAGGCTTCACATTTAAATTAAAAAAAAGTATAATAATTCCGTTAATATTTATACAGGCTAAAGTTCGTAAATATTAATAATCAGAGAAATATTCAGTAGACATTGTTAACATATTTCGAGCAACAAAGGAACAATTTAATATCTAATCATCCCTTTAGATTTCAACTACACTGGCCGAATAGAAGAAACGTTGTTTTCGGTAGAAACCACTAAACCTCGTCAGTATTCATGTGTAAATGATTTCACTACTTGTTAGGTAGCTCTGTTGAACGTGATTACAAATTCCATTTAATACACATTTCGAATGTACATATATAGAATACAAGACTATTACGAGACACTACTAATTGGATGCCAGCTGGGGAATTTTAAATTTTTATTTTTCACCATATATTAAACATTACAGTGTTGCCAACGAATTCTATCATACAATCCCAATCTCTTGATTTTTTCCCCCCGTTTTTTCCTGCTAGAAATGCAGTAAATGAAAATTGTTTCAGATTTGGCTCAAAATTTTAGTTAAGGCGCTATTCACATATTGCGTAACGCTATTTTCAGAAATTTTTACGATTTAATTTTACAAGACTAAACCGCTGTGGTCAGCATATTCAAGAAAACCCGATATCATACATTTCTAGTGTATATTTCAGTCTCAGGAAAGATTTGAAATACGTCTTCCTCATAGTTCGAATATTCACTTTCTTTCTCGGGAAAGGTATCCCATTTTCGAAGTTCGTTGAGAATAAGGGAATAGAGTAAAATTTCCCAGGGAGATGTTATTTCGAATAGGTGAGCAGGAAATTTGGAGAGGTGCTATTCATAATTGGGATCTTATAGATGCGCACGCGTGCGTAAATGCAAACCCAGCAATAAACTCGAGCGACATACTAATAGAGCAAGAAATAAAAGTAACTTTATTTTAACCCCTGCCTAACAAAACTTTATTCATCCATCCACAAAAAAAAATTCGTTGAAGTTATTCGATATGAGTTAATTATATATTTTTTTCAAGTATGGGAGTTTTTTTTCGTTTGGTGATGGCACACGATACTAGTTTCATTCAAGTATGTACATACACACACACCTACCATTATGCATGTTAACATGCGTACATAAATGCATGCATACATACGAGTACATTTCACAGTGATGGCCAAAAAAGATAGATTGGTACAAAATGATACTAAACTTGAGCTTGACAAAGTTCATAACTTTATCAGCAGAAAGAATACGGAGGCATGATCAATGTTCAAAGAAACAAATGTAAATTATCAAAAATATAGTTTTCAACTACACAACATCACCACATTAGATCATTAGTGCTCAATCTGCACGGTAAAATGAGCAAAAATCACAAAAATTTTCATAAGTACGAGAACAGCAAAAACCAAATTTATAGCCCAAAAGTTTCTATGAAAGTTAAAGTAAAAGTTAACAAAAAGACAATCAGGTATGTGATAGAAATCGATTCGATTTGAAATGAAATCGAAGACTTAAATCGGTATCAAATACATTTATAGCCTTTTTCCACTAAGCAACATCTAACATCTACCATCAATTTGAGAAGATGTTAACATCTTCCCATAAGAAATACACAGTACTAAAAGTCAACATCTTTAAAAGATGTTCCTAAACCATTTTGTTCCAATCAACATCTTCCGATAATTTTAATGTCATCTCTAGCAAAATGACGGATACATACATATTGATAGTTTCATTTTTTGTGAATGACATACATAAATGGCATATGTACATGAATGACATACATACATAATTTATCTTCATATTCATCTTTCATAATGGATCGCAAATTTTCTGCATTAACAATTGTGTTTGTTCTTGTAAAGCATGAACGAGTCCAATTATTAATGTTTCTTCAAAATTCATTTTAATTTAACATATATTTTTTTCCACAAAAAATTATGCTGTAAGTATTTTTATATTTTTGACAGCTGAGAAGATGGTAGATGTTGCCAATGGAAACGCAAGTTTCACATTTTCAACATATTCCATTCATTCCTCTAAAATGTATGCTAGTGGAAAAAGGCTATTAGGTGTGATGGAAATTGTATCGATTTCATTTTTCATTTTTGTTTCAATACCACACATGTCTCTAAGAAAAACTTACTTTTACTCTTTTTTTTACAAATTAAATAAATGTTTGACGCAAAATTATTAATTTTTTGCAGTTTTAAAATTTTATCTAATTTTATATTGGAAGATTCCTGCTAATTTCAGTTTTTTTTTTTTTTTTGCGACAGGAGTAATTTTTTCAAAGATTTTACTTTCTTGCATTTGCTCTCAAATCTTTAAAATTTAAGCAAGTTTTTCCCTTTTGGCGATTTTCAATGGCGTTTTTTTATGCATTTCTCAAATTTTTGGCAATTTTTAATCAAAATTATGGCAAATGGTGTAATTTTGCCGAAGTTTTTGTTTTTTATTTTTAGATTTTTCGGAACTTTTAATCAGTATCGCGTTCTATAATCTTTTACATTTACTCAAGATTTTGCAATTTTTCACCATTTTCGTGATTTCTACAATTTGTTTTATATTCCGTAAAGTTTTAGCGATTTTTAATCATAAATTATGATATCTTTCAAATTTTTGCAGTTTTTTGCAATGTCCGTAATTTTTGCAAAGTTTTTGACATTCTTACATCTTTAGGGACTTTTAATCAAACATAAATTAAAATTTTAGCAAGTTTTTGCTAATGTTTTGCATTGGTTCATATTCTGCAGATTTGAAATGAAAATTTTGGGTTGTATAAAAATTTACAATTTTTAGCGAATTCTAGCGGCAGCGTAATTTTTTTTTTAATTTGTGCCATTTTGCTCGGCGCGCCGCCGATCGCGCCGTTACGACTTGCTACTCTGCCCTACTTATGCCATGCATTGTGCCAGAACTAGGGAGAAAGGGATATGGTAGAGGTTTTTTTACAACTCTGCTATTGCACATACATATGTATTTTGATCGCCGTGAACAAAACAAACTTTTTTTTGTCACTTGGCAAACTTTTTCTGTCACGTAAAAAGTTTTTTACCATAGTTGAAAAAAAAGGTACATGGAATTAACTAACTTTTTTCAGGGATGCAAAAAATGTACAATGCTGCGCATCTAGCGTTTTTGCCAGTAACTAGCGATTAAAAAGACAAACCGCATCAAACTTTTTGAGAATTTAATTAATTATATATATATATATATATATATATATATATATATATATATATATATATATATATATATTAGCTAATAAACTAATAATGTTAAATACAAAAAACGCCGATCGATAAAACATGAAAAAATAAAAATTTTTGGCTGTCATTTTCTTAAACAATTGCACATTTAGAAGTTATTCCCAGCAAACATTGGTGCAATTAGCAAAATTCACTGAAAAATGTTTTTGCTTATAAAACGAGAAATTGTTCGAAGAGTTGAAAAAGTAAAAACGCCAATCGATAGAGCGTGAAAAAACAATAAAAACTGTATGCTGTCATTTTTGAAAACACTTGCATTCAAAAGTTATGTGCAACAAACTTTTCAAAATTAGCGAAAAACAGGGAAAAGTGTTACGTCTGTAAAACGAAAAATATTCTTTGTGCACAAAATTGAACAATTGTCGTCGATAGTGGACCCTCATACAATTTTGTGGGTGGAAATGTCACATTCTAAAAGACTTGCATTTAGAAGTTATTCCCAGCAAACATTGGTGCAATTAGCAAAATTCACTGAAAAATGTTTTTGCTTATAAAACGAGAAATTGTTCGAAGAGTTGAAAAAGTAAAAACGCCAATCGATAGAGCGTGAAAAAACAATAAAAACTGTATGCTGTCATTTTTGAAAACACTTGCATTCAAAAGTTATGTGCAACAAACTTTTCAAAATTAGCGAAAAACAGGGAAAAGTGTTACGTCTGTAAAACGAAAAATATTCTTTGTGCACAAAATTGAACAATTGTCGTCGATAGTGGACCCTCATACAATTTTGTGGGTGGAAATGTCACATTCTAAAAGACTTGCATTTAGAAGTTATTCCCAGCAAACATTGGTGCAATTAGCAAAATTCACTGAAAAATGTTTTTGCTTATAAAACGAGAAATTGTTCGAAGAGCTGAGAAAGTAAAAACGCCAATCGATAGAGCGTGAAAAAACAATAAAAACTGTATGCTGTCATTTTTGAAAACACTTGCATTCAAAAGTTATGTGCAACAAACTTTTCAAAATTAGCGAAAAACAGGGAAAAGTGTTACGTCTGTAAAACGAAAAATATTCTTTGTGCACAAAATTGAACAATTGTCGTCGATAGTGGACCCTCATACAATTTTGTGGGTGGAAATGTCACATTCTAAAAGACTTGCATTTAGAAGTTATTCCCAGCAAACATTGGTGCAATTAGCAAAATTCACTGAAAAATGTTTTTGCTTATAAAACGAGAAATTGTTCGAAGAGTTGAAAAAGTAAAAACGCCAATCGATAGAGCGTGAAAAAATAATAAAAACTGTATGCTGTCATTTTTGAAAACACTTGCATTCAAAAGTTATGTGCAACAAACTTTTCAAAATTAGCGAAAAACAGGGAAAAGTGTTACGTCTGTAAAACGAAAAATATTCTTTGTGCACAAAATTGAACAATTGTCGTCGATAGTGGACCCTCATACAATTTTGTGGGTGGAAATGTCACATTCTAAAAGACTTGCATTTAGAAGTTATTCCCAGCAAACATTGGTGCAATTAGCAAAATTCACTGAAAAATGTTTTTGCTTATAAAACGAGAAATTGTTCGAAGAGTTGAAAAAGTAAAAACGCCAATCGATAGAGCGTGAAAAAACAATAAAAACTGTATGCTGTTATTTTTGAAAACACTTGCATTCAAAAGTTATGTGCAACAAACTTTTCAAAATAAGCGAAAAACAGGGAAAAGTGTTACGTCTGTAAAACGAAAAATATTCTTTGTGCACAAAATTGAACAATTGTCGTCGATAGTGGACCCTCATACAATTTTGTGGGTGGAAATGTCACATTCTAAAAGACTTGCATTTAGAAGTTATTCCCAGCAAACATTGGTGCAATTAGCAAAATTCGCTGAAAAATGTTTTTGCTTATAAAACGAGAAATTGTTCGAAGAGTTGAAAAAGTAAAAACGCCAATCGATAGAGCGTGAAAAAACAAAAAAAACTGTATGCTGTCATTTTTGAAAACACTTGCATTCAAAAGTTATGTGCAACAAACTTTTCAAAATTAGCGAAAAACAGGGAAAAGTGTTACGTCTGTAAAACGAAAAATATTCTTTGTGCACAAAATTGAACAATTGTCGTCGATAGTGGACCCTCATACAATTTTGTGGGTGGAAATGTCACATTCTAAAAGACTTGCATTTAGAAGTTATTCCCAGCAAACATTGGTGCAATTAGCAAAATTCACTGAAAAATGTTTTTGCTTATAAAACGAGAAATTGTTCGAAGAGCTGAGAAAGTAAAAACGCCAATCGATAGAGCGTGAAAAAACAATAAAAACTGTATGCTGTCATTTTTGAAAACACTTGCATTCAAAAGTTATGTGCAACAAACTTTTCAAAATTAGCGAAAAACAGGGAAAAGTGTTACGTCTGTAAAACGAAAAATATTCTTTGTGCACAAAATTGAACAATTGTCGTCGATAGTGGACCCTCATACAATTTTGTGGGTGGAAATGTCACATTCTAAAAGACTTGCATTTAGAAGTTATTCCCAGCAAACATTGGTGCAATTAGCAAAATTCACTGAAAAATGTTTTTGCTTATAAAACGAGAAATTGTTCGAAGAGTTGAAAAAGTAAAAACGCCAATCGATAGAGCGTGAAAAAATAATAAAAACTGTATGCTGTCATTTTTGAAAACACTTGCATTCAAAAGTTATGTGCAACAAACTTTTCAAAATTAGCGAAAAACAGGGAAAAGTGTTACGTCTGTAAAACGAAAAATATTCTTTGTGCACAAAATTGAACAATTGTCGTCGATAGTGGACCCTCATACAATTTTGTGGGTGGAAATGTCACATTCTAAAAGACTTGCATTTAGAAGTTATTCCCAGCAAACATTGGTGCAATTAGCAAAATTCACTGAAAAATGTTTTTGCTTATAAAACGAGAAATTGTTCGAAGAGTTGAAAAAGTAAAAACGCCAATCGATAGAGCGTGAAAAAATAATAAAAACTGTATGCTGTCATTTTTGAAAACACTTGCATTCAAAAGTTATGTGCAACAAACTTTTCAAAATTAGCGAAAAACAGGGAAAAGTGTTACGTCTGTAAAACGAAAAATATTCTTTTCAATTGTTCAATTTTGTGCACAAAGAATATTTTTCGTTTTACAGACGTAACACTTTTCCCTGTTTTTCGCTAATTTTGAAAAGTTTGTTGCACATAACTTTTGAATGCAAGTGTTTTCAAAAATGACAGCATACAGTTTTTATTGTTTTTTCACGCTCTATCGATTGGCGTTTTTACTTTCTCAGCTCTTCGAACAATTTCTCGTTTTATAAGCAAAAACATTTTTCAGTGAATTTTGCTAATTGCACCAATGTTTGCTGGGAATAACTTCTAAATGCAAGTCTTTTAGAATGTGACATTTCCACCCACAAAATTGTATGAGGGTCCACTATCGACGACAATTGTTCAATTTTGTGCACAAAGAATATTTTTCGTTTTACAGACGTAACACTTTTCCCTGTTTTTCGCTAATTTTGAAAAGTTTGTTGCACATAACTTTTGAATGCAAGTGTTTTCAAAAATGACAGCATACAGTTTTTATTGTTTTTTCACGCTCTATCGATTGGCGTTTTTACTTTCTCAGCTCTTCGAACAATTTCTCGTTTTATAAGCAAAAACATTTTTCAGTGAATTTTGCTAATTGCACCAATGTTTGCTGGGAATAACTTCTAAATGCAAGTCTTTTAGAATGTGACATTTCCACCCACAAAATTGTATGAGGGTCCACTATCGACGACAATTGTTCAATTTTGTGCACAAAGAATATTTTTCGTTTTACAGACGTAACACTTTTCCCTGTTTTTCGCTAATTTTGAAAAGTTTGTTGCACATAACTTTTGAATGCAAGTGTTTTCAAAAATGACAGCATACAGTTTTTATTATTTTTTCACGCTCTATCGATTGGCGTTTTTACTTTTTCAACTCTTCGAACAATTTCTCGTTTTATAAGCAAAAACATTTTTCAGTGAATTTTGCTAATTGCACCAATGTTTGCTGGGAATAACTTCTAAATGCAAGTCTTTTAGAATGTGACATTTCCACCCACAAAATTGTATGAGGGTCCACTATCGACGACAATTGTTCAATTTTGTGCACAAAGAATATTTTTCGTTTTACAGACGTAACACTTTTCCCTGTTTTTCGCTAATTTTGAAAAGTTTGTTGCACATAACTTTTGAATGCAAGTGTTTTCAAAAATGATAGCATACAGTTTTTATTGTTTTTTCACGCTCTATCGATTGGCGTTTTTACTTTTTCAACTCTTCGAACAATTTCTCGTTTTATAAGCAAAAACATTTTTCAGTGAATTTTGCTAATTGCACCAATGTTTGCTGGGAATAACTTCTAAATGCAAGTCTTTTAGAATGTGACATTTCCACCCACAAAATTGTATGAGGGTCCACTATCGACGACAATTGTTCAATTTTGTGCACAAAGAATATTTTTCGTTTTACAGACGTAACACTTTTCCCTGTTTTTCGCTAATTTTGAAAAGTTTGTTGCACATAACTTTTGAATGCAAGTGTTTTCAAAAATGACAGCATACAGTTTTTATTGTTTTTTCACGCTCTATCGATTGGCGTTTTTACTTTTTCAACTCTTCGAACAATTTCTCGTTTTATAAGCAAAAACATTTTTCAGTGAATTTTGCTAATTGCACCAATGTTTGCTGGGAATAACTTCTAAATGCAAGTCTTTTAGAATGTGACATTTCCACCCACAAAATTGTATGAGGGTCCACTATCGACGACAATTGTTCAATTTTGTGCACAAAGAATATTTTTCGTTTTACAGACGTAACACTTTTCCCTGTTTTTCGCTAATTTTGAAAAGTTTGTTGCACATAACTTTTGAATGCAAGTGTTTTCAAAAATGACAGCATACAGTTTTTATTATTTTTTCACGCTCTATCGATTGGCGTTTTTACTTTTTCAACTCTTCGAACAATTTCTCGTTTTATAAGCAAAAACATTTTTCAGTGAATTTTGCTAATTGCACCAATGTTTGCTGGGAATAACTTCTAAATGCAAGTCTTTTAGAATGTGACATTTCCACCCACAAAATTGTATGAGGGTCCACTATCGACGACAATTGTTCAATTTTGTGCACAAAGAATATTTTTCGTTTTACAGACGTAACACTTTTCCCTGTTTTTCGCTAATTTTGAAAAGTTTGTTGCACATAACTTTTGAATGCAAGTGTTTTCAAAAATGACAGCATACAGTTTTTATTGTTTTTTCACGCTCTATCGATTGGCGTTTTTACTTTCTCAGCTCTTCGAACAATTTCTCGTTTTATAAGCAAAAACATTTTTCAGTGAATTTTGCTAATTGCACCAATGTTTGCTGGGAATAACTTCTAAATGCAAGTCTTTTAGAATGTGACATTTCCACCCACAAAATTGTATGAGGGTCCACTATCGACGACAATTGTTCAATTTTGTGCACAAAGAATATTTTTCGTTTTACAGACGTAACACTTTTCCCTGTTTTTCGCTAATTTTGAAAAGTTTGTTGCACATAACTTTTGAATGCAAGTGTTTTCAAAAATGACAGCATACAGTTTTTTTTGTTTTTTCACGCTCTATCGATTGGCGTTTTTACTTTTTCAACTCTTCGAACAATTTCTCGTTTTATAAGCAAAAACATTTTTCAGTGAATTTTGCTAATTGCACCAATGTTTGCTGGGAATAACTTCTAAATGCAAGTCTTTTAGAATGTGACATTTCCACCCACAAAATTGTATGAGGGTCCACTATCGACGACAATTGTTCAATTTTGTGCACAAAGAATATTTTTCGTTTTACAGACGTAACACTTTTCCTTGTTTTTCGCTAATTTTGAAAAGTTTGTTGCACATAACTTTTGAATGCAAGTGTTTTCAAAAATGACAGCATACAGTTTTTATTGTTTTTTCACGCTCTATCGATTGGCGTTTTTACTTTTTCAACTCTTCGAACAATTTCTCGTTTTATAAACAAAAACATTTTTCAGCGAATTTTGCTAATTGCACCAATGTTTGCTGGGAATAACTTCTAAATGCAAGTCTTTTAGAATGTGACATTTCCACCCACAAAATTGTATGAGGGTCCACTATCGACGACAATTGTTCAATTTTGTGCACAAAGAATATTTTTCGTTTTACAGACGTAACACTTTTCCCTGTTTTTCGCTAATTTTGAAAAGTTTGTTGCACATAACTTTTGAATGCAAGTGTTTTCAAAAATGACAGCATACAGTTTTTATTGTTTTTTCACGCTCTATCGATTGGCGTTTTTACTTTTTCAACTCTTCGAACAATTTCTCGTTTTATAAGCAAAAACATTTTTCAGTGAATTTTGCTAATTGCACCAATGTTTGCTGGGAATAACTTCTAAATGCAAGTCTTTTAGAATGTGACATTTCCACCCACAAAATTGTATGAGGGTCCACTATCGACGACAATTGTTCAATTTTGTGCACAAAGAATATTTTTCGTTTTACAGACGTAACACTTTTCCCTGTTTTTCGCTAATTTTGAAAAGTTTGTTGCACATAACTTTTGAATGCAAGTGTTTTCAAAAATGACAGCATACAGTTTTTATTATTTTTTCACGCTCTATCGATTGGCGTTTTTACTTTTTCAACTCTTCGAACAATTTCTCGTTTTATAAGCAAAAACATTTTTCAGTGAATTTTGCTAATTGCACCAATGTTTGCTGGGAATAACTTCTAAATGCAAGTCTTTTAGAATGTGACATTTCCACCCACAAAATTGTATGAGGGTCCACTATCGACGACAATTGTTCAATTTTGTGCACAAAGAATATTTTTCGTTTTACAGACGTAACACTTTTCCCTGTTTTTCGCTAATTTTGAAAAGTTTGTTGCACATAACTTTTGAATGCAAGTGTTTTCAAAAATGACAGCATACAGTTTTTATTGTTTTTTCACGCTCTATCGATTGGCGTTTTTACTTTCTCAGCTCTTCGAACAATTTCTCGTTTTATAAGCAAAAACATTTTTCAGTGAATTTTGCTAATTGCACCAATGTTTGCTGGGAATAACTTCTAAATGCAAGTCTTTTAGAATGTGACATTTCCACCCACAAAATTGTATGAGGGTCCACTATCGACGACAATTGTTCAATTTTGTGCACAAAGAATATTTTTCGTTTTACAGACGTAACACTTTTCCCTGTTTTTCGCTAATTTTGAAAAGTTTGTTGCACATAACTTTTGAATGCAAGTGTTTTCAAAAATGACAGCATACAGTTTTTTTTGTTTTTTCACGCTCTATCGATTGGCGTTTTTACTTTTTCAACTCTTCGAACAATTTCTCGTTTTATAAGCAAAAACATTTTTCAGTGAATTTTGCTAATTGCACCAATGTTTGCTGGGAATAACTTCTAAATGCAAGTCTTTTAGAATGTGACATTTCCACCCACAAAATTGTATGAGGGTCCACTATCGACGACAATTGTTCAATTTTGTGCACAAAGAATATTTTTCGTTTTACAGACGTAACACTTTTCCTTGTTTTTCGCTAATTTTGAAAAGTTTGTTGCACATAACTTTTGAATGCAAGTGTTTTCAAAAATGACAGCATACAGTTTTTATTGTTTTTTCACGCTCTATCGATTGGCGTTTTTACTTTTTCAACTCTTCGAACAATTTCTCGTTTTATAAACAAAAACATTTTTCAGCGAATTTTGCTAATTGCACCAATGTTTGCTGGGAATAACTTCTAAATGCAAGTCTTTTAGAATGTGACATTTCCACCCACAAAATTGTATGAGGGTCCACTATCGACGACAATTGTTCAATTTTGTGCACAAAGAATATTTTTCGTTTTACAGACGTAACATTTTTCCCTGTTTTTCGCTAATTTTGAAAAGTTTGTTGCACATAACTTTTGAATGCAAGTGTTTTCAAAAATGACAGCATACAATTTTTATTGACTTTTACGCTTTATCAGTTTTTATTGTTTATTGCATTATTATATTATTAGCGAAAACTTTTTTATTAATATATTATATTACCAAAAAGTTTTCTGTATATTGACCTTATACTCACAAAAAGTTGCTAAAAAAACGCTACATCTCTACATTAAAAAAGTTTGCCAAGTATAAGTACGGTTTTATCGTCTCTGAAAAAGTTTTTTTAGTGCTACTACTTGTTTTTTCAGCCTGGAAAAAAAGTTTGCCAAGTACTACTGCACTTTTATCAACTCTGGAAAAAAGTTTGCCATTTTTCCAAAGTTTGTTTTCTTCTCATGCGTTGTATTTTGTTAATTTTTAGAGCAGCGCCTCTGGTGTTAACAAGATGCATTACTTTCTTAAGCTGTATGAGCAGTCATTTTATTACATACCAGTAACAATCGCTGTTGCAACAGTTTTCAGTGACCAATTCTATGTATTCGTCACTTAAACAGTACAACAAAAATTATATTGTTATCGATATTATTTTAAGGAATGCAGCTATTTCTGACAAAATAGCGAAAATTTGCAAAAACTTGGTAACATCATGGAAATTGTCAAATCGAAAACTAACACTAAAATTTATAAGAATTCGGCTAAAATTATTAAAAAGAAAAATAAAGGGAAAGAACGTCAAAAATCGGTATCGCAAAAAGTTGCTAAATGTATTAAATAAATCGCTAATCCGGTATCGAATTGATGTCGCCAATAATTAAAATTACGTTATAAACTCAGAACAACACGAAATTGACACATACATATGTACATACATACATATGTACATACATACATACATATGAATATAGAACTGTTAGATGGACAAACTTTAATGGTGTTTCAATCGACGAATTAACGCAATCAATTTATCGCAACGGATTCGACCTGTTCGAAAAAATTTGTTGTTCGTCTCATTTGTATTTCTGGAAATTTTCGCTGTTTTTCCTTCATATTCTGAATATTTTTGTTGTGCATTTCAATATCTATTTTTTTTTTCACAAAAATAGAAAAAACAATATTTTGTAATGAAAAATTTTTCAGCAGTTTTTCCAAAATTAAAAATTTTTTAATCAATCATTTTAAAATTTACAATAATGAATTCTTTTCCACAATTTTAAATTCATTTTAGTAATATGATATTGCATATTTTCGGACTTGGGTATTTTTTTTTGCACAAATTAAAGTTTCTTTAGCTTTACTATCCACTTTTACACAAAATATAATAAATTCGTTATTATTGAAGTGATGAAAATCAACAGTAGAAAAAGTGATAAAATTAGGGAACATGCCCTGGTGTAGCACGGACAAATTTAACCAATTTATTTTCAAGCCGTAAAAAACCTTTTCGAATCAGGGAAAATGCATATGTTTAATTCATTCATTTTAATGAAGAGCAATTTATTTAATCAGTGATGGCCAAAAAGAGAATCTAGGTAGCAGTGGTGTTTATAGTATGTTTAGTGTAAATACAGTAAACAAAATACATGAACATAACACCATAATACCAATTATTTCATCAAAAAAATATATGTATGTATGTAAAAATGTGAAAACATAAAAAATTTCAAAGTTAAATGATTGGTATGAACGCAGAATTAAAAAAAAACATGAACAAAAGAAAAAAAATTACTTTCCTACAATCATCCTCGCTATTACTTTATTTTTATTGAAAATTTGCTTATAAATTGTAGCTTGAATAAAATAAAGTATTTGTGCGTTGTTGCAAATATTCGCTGTGTATCCCATAAAAAAATTTAAACAGAGAAATGTCAAAAGTCAATGCGACATAAACCAGCTTGTGCAAAAGCTATCATTCAATTGAATGAAATTGATTTTTATTTTTTAAATTTTGGCGAGTAGTTTTATTTTCATCGGGTTGTATACATACATACATATAAGCAGTAGAATGAGGTTCGGAACTTTGGTGCCAATTTGGCCTTCGCTAATTTGAATTCCGGCACAATCTTCAATGACATGCTAATGTAAAATAAATCATATATGTATGAACATATGTTTCCCCTAAATCGAACCAGTTCGTCATGATTTGAACCCATAATTCAATTTGTGGGGGTGGGTGGCCACCCACTTCAAATAAAATATTAATAAATCTGCGCAACTAAAGCACGGAATCTTTTTAAATTCTGCGTGTGTTACTTTAAGAACAAAACACAACTTCCAGCAAAATGTCTTTAAATTAGGTGTGTTTTCTTAAGTCGTAATGAAATTTCACAAAAAGGATATATTAATCAATTATTTATAATTATTTGAAGTGATGCTTTTATTTTACAACACGTTTGGGTAGCAAAGCGCACCGGACACAGCTAGTTCTGAATATTTTTAAATATTATTACAAGAAACCAAACAAATCAGATTTTCGATTAATTTTGCAATTTTTCAATAATTTTTAGATATGTAAATTTTTTTTCTAAAACTGCCGGCCCAAATTAATTTGATTTATTCCGAGTATATTCTATTCAAAGTTTTAATAATTTTTAAATAATTATTATTATTATTTCCCAATTAAAAACTGTTGTAATGGATTGTTCGCAAGTAAATTGACGACATTTTAACAGTTTTTAGCTTAAATTTTTTTATTCATCAAATTGAATAATCTCTATTTCTAACCGCTTACGGCAAAACCATAAATCTGATAGAAATTGCTTAAATATTTTTATAAATGTAAGTAAAGTTTAAAAAACAACAAATTTCAAGAAAATTATAAAATCCCTTTTCGGAAAATTTTACTTTTCTAATCGAAATTGGCGAAAGATAAACCAACCACATTTTTTGGCCGCCATATTAAATCATTTAAGTGTTGCCATCATATGACTGCCAGTGTTCACCCAACACACTTTGGCTAAAAGGTCAAAGGTCTATTGAAAATGTTAAACAAATTTTAAATAAATTTAAAAATAAAGAACAGACTTTATTTGTTTAATTTCAATTAATATTATTTCTTTGCTTAATTGCTTTTGCCTTAATATTTTGCATCACACGTGATACCACCCACCATCAATCAATAATTTCCATCCGTTTTTTATTTCAGTTTCTATGTATTAAACTTTTCTTTCCTGCTTCATTTTAAGTTAAATTATTGTGTATTTTATATACAATACAATACGATATAACTTTTGCAATTATTTAATACATTTTTAATAAATTTGTTTTTTTTTTGTTGTTATTTGCTAGATATTGTAATCTAGTATTAGGCATTTTGTTATAAGTTTCCTTTTTCTTTTTGCAACTGCGAAGTGAAAAGAAGGCAAACGAAACTAAAGGTGGTTTTACACACTATGTATTTTACAGTGTGTCCCTGTCAAATTTCCCACTGCTAAACGCATACATAGTGTGTAAAAGCAAAAAAAAAGGTGCTTCTGTAAATGTCAGCCTGCTTTTGCAGTGTAAAAATTTTCAATTAGAACGTGTTCTATTTTGAACTGACAAAGCACCTGCCATCAGCTGTCTTGCAAGTCAATTTCTTATGGCGCCAAGAACAAGTGTTTATTATTCTTCAAATTTAAATTAAATAAATTTTATCTATATATATAAAAATGGTGTAAAAAATGTATAGTAATTCATAAAATGAGAACGGCTGGGCCGATTTCTGTAAAATTTTGTCAGTTGTTCGTATTTTCGAGGAGAAGGTTTTTACGGAAGAAAATTTTGGAAAATCCTTCCGGAAAATCGAAAAATCGAAAATCGAGTAGGATATATAAAAACATACTTTTAATTTTATTTTATAACGAGGGGGTAGCGAAGCACACCGGGGTCAACTAGTTTATAATAAAATCTATGTTTTTTTACATATTCTTAAAAAAAAACACTCCCGAAAAATTAAAAAAATGTCATCACAAAAAGAGCAGTTAAAGGTTATTATAGGTTATGTCAGATGAAACCAAAAACCCATCGTCGTCTGACAAAGCCACTGTAAAATACATAGTGTCTAAAACCACCTTGAGGATGATGAAATGTTTTCGTTTTTTTCATAATACATATATATATATTTTTTGTTTGTTTTAAAATTTATAATCTTAAGTGTATTAACACTTTTTTAAATGTTAACATTAGTTTAAATAGAGGATTATGCACTTTTAAATAAGAAACATATAATTATAATATAATGTTTAATAGTTTTGCTATTGTGTAGATTTTTAATTATGAATTGGTGACTTTTTGTTTTTGCAGTTGATATAAAATAATTTGGAAATGTTAAGTTTCAGTTGAGATTTGTGGTAGAAATCACTAAATATATCATTTATTTAGAGATATTTGTTGCTGCTTGTATGTATATTTTTTTTTAATCATTTCAAAATTTGTTTTTCTATTTTTACAACTAAGTCAAAATAAAACCCTTACGTTTTTTTATGAACTTAAAAATTAACACACAAAAAAAATTAAACCCAGTATTTCTTAACTGTTTTTAGCACCCCTTCTTAAAGTAGAAGAGTAACAAAGCACTTTCAATTATATTTTGTTATCTGCAAATTTATCAAATTTGAATTGAACTCAAGTATACAAATGTGTATACAACGAATGCGATTTTTTTTCTTTTATCGTTAACTAAAGTAGAAAAGTGTAATTATTAGTTTTTTCTTTTATGTATGTAGTAGTATGTATGTATATCATTTTTGTTTTTAACAAACATTTAAATTTTCTTCTTAAAATACACACTAGCTTTTATTTTTACCTCAATCCAAGATTTATGTATATTTTTAATTTTTATTTTTTTTTTTTGCTGTCGTATCTGTTTTATTTTAATATATATAGCATATAGTGGTATTATATAGTTAGTTCATATTTATAAAATAAGATAAAGAAGGGGAAAAAACACACACACATACATATTGAATGGGGTTTAGGTATGTTAACTTAAAGATAATTGATTTAAGGATAACAATCGCTCAACAGCTGCATTTATATCGCCAAAAGTTGCAATAAGTGCTAAAATTAGATAAAATTCAAAATATGTTAATACAATATGCTATAGTTTATTATAAAAAAAAAAGTTGAATTGAAATTTTCAAATACCCAAAACCAGTGTTTAAAAAAACTAATATATTTAGTAAAAATTCCCCTCATATTCAATAATTTTATGTGAAAACTAGAAAAATATTTACCTGATAACAAATAAATTTCCAGTTTTCTAAAAACAATTTTGTACTTGCCAACTAGTAAAATTTTTACTAGCACACAAAATGAAAATAAATTCTCTGTAATATATGAAATGAAAACTAGCATCTACACAAAAATGCAAAAACACACATATGCAAAATATTCTTTTCATACAATATGCCGCTATCAAACATACCAAACAATAAAATATATGCCAGTCCAACCAAACACAAGTTCGACTAGTTGACAAACATGACGATCTTACAATGACTAGTATTTAAAAATTTTTCTCCTTGAATCAACAACCAGCACCCAAAAAAATTTTCAAAATATGCGTTGATAATTGCTGCTTCAAAGAATTTTCAACGACTACAGATATGTATGTACATACATACATCTGTACATTGTACATACTATGTATGTTGCTATACACAAGTTGATACACAAACCTACATACACACATATATAAATAAATATGTACATAAATCATACAAGAATTCATACATACATCTATACACACATGAAATCTCGTACACGATTTTCATTATACACATCAAAATGCGACTCAAAACTGCTCACAACAATTAAACATTCATAAAGCAAATGCTGATTGTTATAAATTCTTGAAATCTGCTTGTTGTTGATTCAAGGAGAAAAATTTTTAAATACTAGTCATTGTAAGAGCGGAAAGCGGAACGTTTTCTACCGCTTAGCGTTAACGCTGAAATACCATACCTAAACAAGAGCGTCAACGCTTTGTCATAAAAACAGGGTTATTACAAAATATATCACAACCCTGATTATAATAGTATACTCATAACCGAATAATACATGCATCTCTACAACAAACACAACAAAAAAATTCCGCGAAAGTCAAAAGTATAAATTTGTATGTGTGTATGTTTCAAACTGTGACAAAAATATAAATAAAAATTATTCATTCAAATACGAAAAAATAAATACAAATCAAAATTTAACACTTTAAATAAAATACAATTGATTACAACAATTGTCAGCTGAGCTTGTAAGACTACCTTATAGTCATTGTATCATGAGTGCTTGTCTTTTGCAGCTAACTTCACTATTAAACGCGCTGTCAAAATCGGATTTTCCAATTGCAAAATTTTGCCGCCGCGTTACCGCCGCGTTATTTCGGTATGCTCCACACAAATTGTATGGGCATGAGAACTTTTGACAGCTAAAAAACGCTTGCCGCTCTTGTTTAGGTATGGCTGTAAGATCGGCATGTTTGTCAACTAGTCGAACTTGTGTTTGGTTGGACTGGCTTATATTTTATTGTTTGGTATGTTTGATATGGCTAGTTTTCATTGACAAGAAATTGTTGCTGAACAATATATTACAGAGAATTTATTTTCATTTTGTGCGCTAGTAAAAAATTTTACTAGTTGTCAAGTACAAATTTTGTTTTTGAAAACTGGAAATTTATTTGTTATCATGTAAATATTTTTAGTTTCTTTACTATCAAAAATGGAAACGGATCATATTTTCTCACTAGTCGCTAGTATAATAAATAAAAATAACAAAACTAATTTTCAATCCTGCTCAAAACTGTTTTTAAAGTTATGATAACATGACAGCATAAAAATAAAACACTAATAATATAAAAGAAACATAATAAATTAATTACCTTGCAAATTTGCTTCACGATTTCCGAATCCCATGGCGGTCAATTGTTCCAATTGTGATTGATAGCGTACTTCTGGCGCTTGAGTGTTATCGGCTGTTGTACTCATACCATTAAACATGCGAGACATGAAATCATTGAATAATTGAGCATTTGGTCCACCACCGGGGGCAACAGAGGGATTACTATCAGCTGAAGTATTAGTTGTAGTATTTGTTGTGTTCGTATCTACGTTAGTATTTCCTGGTGGTGGCGGGGGTACACCCAATGATCCTACTAAACCGGGTGCAGCAGATCTTAATTGTTCCATGCCTTGTTGTATTTGCATGATGGCATTAATGGCCTCAGGATTAGACAACATATTCATAACTTCGGGATTTTGCATTTGCGACAAAAATTGTGGCATCATATTTCGCACTTGTTCCTGCAATTGTGGATTATTTGCCAACATTGGACTGGTGCTTAAGAGACGTGCAGCCATATCGGGATCTTGATTCATAGCATCAAACATTGATCTTGTATAGGGTGCATTTAAAAGATTCTGCATTAATGAAGGATTTTCGGCCATTTGTTGCATAAGACTCTGCATGGCTGGAGTGTTAAGCACACCTCGTGGTGGTAAATCAGGATTAGCACCACCTGCTGTACCAGTGCCACTGGCATTGCCACGACCACCCCATGGATTTGGTAAAGGTTCACGATTTTCCGTACCCATTTGAGGATTGGCACCTGCCAAAAATATTTCTTTTATAAATGATTTTTCAAAAGAAATCCAGCGTACAAATTTTTTAAGATTAGTAGAAAATCATAAGACTAAATTCATGATTTGAGATATTTATTGTAGGCCTTGATAAGTTACAAACAAGTTCTCTTAGTATAGTGACACTTTCTGCTATCCGCCCATGGACCAACAATAAATAATAAGTAGAACGAAAAATCTAGAGATTGGGCATTGTAAAATATAATTCACTGGCAACACTATAACACAAAAAATCAACGGCTAAAACTAAAATTTTGGTTAGCATTTGCTAAACTTATAATACTTAACATTTTTGGATTTAAGTTTTGAATACTTAATGAAAATTCAATTTATAATTGAAGATTCAATAAATAAACACAGTACGCAAAACTGGCAACACTCGATTGTTTCATGTGTGGTAAAAAAATAAAGCTATAAACTAACATCAATTTAGTAATGAAGTCTCGTATTATATTTTCATTCGAAATGTGTATAAATGGGATATGTAATCACGTCCAACAGAACTACCTAAAAAGTAGTGAAAGCATTATACATATGAATACTGACGAGGTTTCAGTGGGTTCTACCGAAAACAAGATCTCCTCTTTTCAGCCGTGTATGTTAAAATCCAAGTGATGTTGGATAGATAGATTAAGAACTTTAAATAGGTATTAATTATTCAAAACATTTTCAAAAATATTTTGAATTATTAAAAAATATATTTTTTTTATTTACATTATTACGAATAAACGTAATTATTATTCGAACTTATATAATTTTGAATTTTCATTAATTCAATAAAACTGAACTTGAGCCTAAACAATATTACTTCTCATAGGCACATTATTAAAAAATGGTAAAATCAAATTTTTGTTTTAAAGAAAATATTAAAATGAAAAAGTAAAAAGTTTTTCTATTTTATTTTTCGATGTAGTAAATCTTCGTACAACATTTAGTTAGATCAGCGTCAGAAATTATAAGATTCAATACAAAAACATAAAAGCAATTAGCGAAACTTACCTCCACCATTATCCACAAGACCCGCAAATGGATTACGTGACAACGAATCAGTGGCGGCATTCATCATGGGCTCTTGAATATCACGATAAATACGCTGCAAAGCATTGTAGCCACCAGGCACAGACTCCAAATTGGACAGTGCACGATCATGAGAGCGCATTAATTCTTGCAACATCGATGGATTGCGTGCCAGTTCCATTGTTTGACGTAACAATTCGGGATTATTCAACATATGTGATATTTCAGGATTACGCTGCATCAAATCCTGCATTTGAGGATTTGATGTGATTAACTGACGCATGACATCGGGATTATTCATCATTTGTTGGACCAACGGATTGTCCAGCATTGTACGCAACATATCACCATTATTAAGTAGTTCATTTTGCATACGCGCCTGCAAGTCCATAAAGGAGCCGGAACCAGCTCCCAAAGCTTCTACGCCTGATAGACCACCCATAGTATTTAAACCAAAAGGAGTTTGTCTCACATCAGCTGGGTCACGCTGGGCTGTTTCATTCGATACAGTTTTTGCCTTAATAACCAAATGAACCGTTAAACCATCTTTAATATTGTGAGTCTGCAAGTTATCCGAGTCTTTCATAATTTTCCCGGCAAAAATTAATACCAACTGCTCTGGTTCGGCTTCAAATTTCTCGGCTACAATTGCTTTAAACTAGAAATATTTATACAAATACATACTTCATTTAAGTAAATTTATACTTTTTAAACATCACTATGCAGTCGTATTTATTTTCTTCTTTATTAGTTACATGTAGCAAAACAGTTAAAAATAAAAAAAAAGCAAAATCAGTTATTGTATTCGTACGCATTGTGGCCGCAATAGCAAACCTAATACAGGCTGCACTGTACTTTGGCACATAGTGCATATATTTACCGCCACACTACCGCCACCATTGAAAACATTAAACCTTTCACACGCCGCATAGAATAGTCAATTCATTACTACACTTCCCCCACCCAGTTAGTATTCAATATATGTAAAAAGAATCAACGTGTCTCTTGCAATATTAATGTGTTTTGCAAATCATGCAGTAATTTCATCATTTATGCAACTTGTTACAACAATTACTTACATCCTTGATTCCAGAATCTTCATCCACTTCAATAACTTTTTTATCTTTTGGTGTTTTAACATTAATCACAATTCTTCTATTTCCACCTTCTGCCATTTTGGTTTTATTAATTTGTACGTCCTTTAATACTTTAGAATGTTTTAATTGTGTATTATTTTTTTACTTATTTTCAAGTATTTTTTCGGCAATTTGTGTGGTTTTCTTTAAAATTAAAGTAATCTCACAAATTTGTGAAAATTGGTATCAATCGAAAAACTAGTTCGTCACTTCTACAAAGCGAAATTAAATAAAAAGGAATTTGACGAAAGACGGTGTAAATTTTGACGAGTGACGAAAATTTTACTTAACGAAATTTTTTAGTCCGGTTGTAAATTAATGCTACCTGACTTTATATATTGTTGGCGTTTTTAATTATATAGAGAAATTTATTGTAGGTCTAAATTTGACGATTTTTTCAATAATTCTATTTTATGCTGGAGTTCACATCATTTTATTAAATTTAAGGAACCACCTAGTTTTTGGCCACTTGTTTTAGAAGGTAATCATAGTGTTTCTGTGATATTGGCATATAAAAAAAAATCTTATGGGTTACTGCGTGTATGTATATATTATGTGATAATATCGACACGTACAGAGTTGCATTCCAAGCTAATTTAATGTACATGCAATATCTGCAAGTGGGCTAAAATCGGACTTTGGAAATGTTGCTCCCAAGTCCAATTAATATTAATTTATGCATGTATACAGTAAAGCAAGACGAATTGATGCATGACAAATGGTGATTATTTTCGCATTGATTCGGGACTTGTATTATTTTGACAAAGTAACTAGAGGTTTTTCAAAGCGAATTGAGCCGAGTCTACCTGTTATGAATTCGCCTTGGCAGCAAATCACGACAGTGTTGAGGTTTTCCTAGAAAATAATGCCATATTGCATAAACTCGCCTGGCATTTCATAAATCATGTTTTTCATAAACGAACCTTCTCTGAAAATTACAAGGTAGCAGAAGTAAATTCCTAAATATGTCAAAAGCATGTATTACGAGCATACATACGTATGAACCAAAACTACTTTTGACAAATTGATTTATACTAATGAAAATGTATCTTAAAGCTGCCGCGTGGTTAATACGCTTCCTGCAGTATGCGGCATCGCAATTTGAAACAAGTTTTCAATATTCAAGCCTAATTCATTACCAGGTATGTATATGCACGACTACAACAAAACAAACAACAGGCATTATTTTGTTTGTGTAAACGGCGAATTAATTTCCTACGCTATCAAAGTTCTCCATACATAAAAAGTTACTTAAAAATGGCGCCGGAAAATACGTACTAAAGTTGACAGTGTGGGAATTGAATAAATTCGCCCGAATTCGCCACTGCATCCAACTGGTAATGAGATCGCCTTGTCAATATTAAGTTTGAAACGAGGCGAATTGATTATTTAATCAGCTGTTCTATTAGCACTATCTTGTAAGTATATTAATTTGTGTGAATCGCTTGTAAATAAAATTTTTTTTCTCCTCATGCACGTGCAGTTCCATACACAACAAGAAAGCAATTTTGATTTTGTGGATTGATTAAATGAAATGGAGTCTTCAAGATTTTTTGTGGCAAATTTGCCAGAAAATGTAACCGAAAATGATCTAAAACTGTTGTTTCAAGATTACGGTCAAATCAAAAATATTGAGTTGAAAATCAAACAAAATCTTGTTGATCCAGATGATATTAAAATGTTAGCATTTGTTACCCTTAACATTGGGACGCAGGACGCACAATATTGTAAGTTTATATATATTAAGAATGTTCTGTTGTGATATTGACTTAATTATTTTAATCAGATTTAAATGATTTAAATTGGCTGAAGATAAAAGGCCAACGAATAAAGGTTTCTTTAGCGAAAGAATCTTTTATGGAACGTTTGAAACGTGAAAGAGAAGAAGCAAATGCTCAAGACGGCGAAACATTGCCAGGGACTAAGCAGCATCTGGGCCAGCAGTCTGAGTTACTGAGGGTACCGCGAGAAAACCAACGCAAAACATTCGATGTTGATGCTGAACTGGGCGATGATGAAGTGGCACCTGAGTTAATGATGAGTAAAAAGCGTGCGTCCAGTTCTATTTACAATGGAAAAATTATAATTCAAAGCCAGGATGTGCAGCCGATACATGTTATAGAAACAAAACATAAAAAGAAAAAGCAAATGGATAAGAACTCTAGCAGTGCAGATCAGAAACGCAAGGAATCCTTAAATAAGATGAAAAATCAATATCAGCAAAATAAAAATGCCATTCAGAAGGCGTTACAAGGTTTGGTAGGTATTTATATTAATAAAGGTTTATGACTTCTCAGTGTTTTAACTCGTTTTTAAATTCTTTTAAAGGATGGAGCCTCGTCAAAGAGAATTAAATTCAGCGATGCCGAAAGCGATCCGGAAGAACAAACAAAACAAGAATCTGCCAAGAAATCAAAGACAGATTTATTTGGGTCTGATGATGACAGTGACGGAGATAAAATTGGTTTTAAATCCGTTCTTTCCGGTAAAAAAGGAGAAAAATTAGTGGAAATGCAAGCTAAACAAAGTTTAGATCCACGTTTTCGTATTAATGCCAAATTTGTAGATGATGAGGAAGATGATAATCAAAAAAAAGACAACACTAGACAACAGAAATCACATTTTGACAATGCTGAAATTGATGTAGATAACGAACGGCAATGGCAAATGAATATATTGGAACAAGTAGTGGGTACCAAATTGGACACTGTAAAAAGTGCTGACAAGTCACAGAAAAATAAGAAAATGTTACGTTACGATCCTTTAAAGGATGAACATCAAAAATTTGAACGCTCTAAAGAAGAAGATGCACAAATAAAAAAAAAACAAGGCAAAACTAAACTGGATAAAAACGACAAGACCAATTCTGTTGTAGCACCGCCAGAAGTATCCAAGGAGGTATTCTATGTTGTTACTGACACGTTGCAGCAATCGTTACGCACCCGTGGTGAAGGTTTCAGTCTGTTAAACATGTTTGCCAACAAAGAACAGTTGGAAGAACGCGACGAGAAACTAAAAGAGTTGGGCAGCGAAAAGATTTTAGTAAATAATAAATTGGAAAAATCTTTTGCGGTTAATCCTTTCAGTTACGATTCTTCTTCGGAATCAGAAAGTGAAGAAATAAAGAAGCAAGAAAATATTAATGCCAAAGAAAGTGATAAAACAAATACACAAATGCAGAAAAAATCCAATAAAAAACCGAAAATAATTGTGGAATCATTTTTCATACCTAAAAATGATGTTCGCCTTAAAGGTACAAGTTATTATTTGTTTTTCGTTATAAATAAAACTAAAAAATATTTAAATTACAGAAGGTGCCAAATTTTTTGTCTATAAGAAAAATGAAGATGCTAACACCGAAAATTATGATGAAGTTCGTAATCGCCTAAAATTATTAATAAAAACGAAAATTACAAGAACCAAAAAGAATTTGGTCAATGCGGGCTACAAAGGAAAACGAAAGTTTTAAATATAAATTAAAAAAAACCTGTAAATATTTAGTTTGTTTTTTTTATAATGTAATTTATTTTATGTTTGTTTATTTGTAATATGTACTCATGTAAATGGTCATGGCCTCAGATGACCGTCGAAAACTTCTGGTGTCTAATCGTCGCTACAGATTACGCACTCAATATCGAACAATATAAACTATGTATGTGTTTTATATCGACTGTCATAAACTCAAACTTAGAAAATGCGATCAAATCAACCCGTTGTCGAAAGCGACGATTAGACTCCAAATTATTACTTATTACTGTTAGCAAAATAGAACAGACTGCAGGCCAAGTTTTTAGTTATTTGTGGAAAGATCAGAGAAAAATGCAGAACATAAATTTTTTGGAAAACTGATTTGGCTTATTTTTAATAGCAAATTTTAAAGATGACAGTGTGACAAACTCTAAAGGTCATAAGTTTCTCCCTTCCCAAATCTCCATTTCAAATGCTTTATCATCAACTTCTCAATGAAATGGAATGCAAACGGTTGTGGACTTCAGCGATAAAAAAAATCAAGTAATCGAAATATGAAAATTGATGCTCACAGCGATAGATACTGTCACATATACTCTTTATTACAAATATTGCTAAAATGTTTGTCACAACTTCAAAAGTCTCCTGCTGTCAAACAAATTTACCGACACATACATATATATTTGCTAACATACCCCGATAAGTGGTCACCTTCACAGAGTTCCATTTTTTTTTTGTTAAAGTATAAAAAAATGCTTCAGTTCATTTCATGGTCACATTCTGTCGTGTCACTTTCTGGAGGAAAGGTATAGTGTAGATAAATCAACTTGCTGTCAATGTACCTTGATTTTGTATCATCTTTTCATTAACTGTTATCCATCGACAAATAAGCCCTCAGCAGAATTAGAAAACTGAAATTTTAAGGACATCTCGCAGCTTGTCGTACTGGAACTTAACTTCAATATATCCTGCCTTAGCTGTTGTGAACAATAATTTTCAATCATATTTTTGAGCAGCTGACTTTTCATCTTTCAAGGCGAAAATTTCTAAACAATCATCTTCTGGACGATCTGTCGGAGTTATCAGAGTTTGGTCTGGACACTAACGCCTGAAGTGGTATGTTAATATTTAATAATTTTTAATTCTATTTCTGTTTATATACATATAATCCGTCCGGTCTTTAAAATGTTATTAGGAAAGACGAAGATAGACTAATCGTTCTAAAATTCCTTGTGGTCATCTTAACTGCTTCTGGAAAGATTTCCGTGGTTACCTTTTCACTCATTGGATATGCATCTAAAATCCAGACATTGCTTTATCGATTGCCGCATTAATGAGGAGAAAATGTTCTCCGGAAATAGTTAAAACACATCACACCCCACGTTACTTTACTAAGGTAAGTGCAAGTTTTTATTCCTTTTCACTAATATTTTACACTCCAATCATCAGTGAAACCTGATTAATCTCTAACGAAAGTTCTTAGATAAGTGTGTAGTATGTTATTATACAAGCGAATATTTCTCGAATACCTTGCACATACTTCCCAAAACAAAATCGCCTGTGTTCTGTATTTCACTACAAAATGAAAGTGAAAAAACTTTTGAATATCAAATTACAATTTCATTGTATTCTAGAAAAGTAATGAGACTTTGTTTTTTCGCCTATTTCAATTTTGTTTTATTTCAAACAAATTTTTAAAATAATGTGGGAACAAATCTAGTTTTGAAGAATAAAAAAAATAAGAAAAAACAATTAAATAAAAAATTTGTCGGCTATGCTTAGTTTCCGAGTTATGGGCCTTTGGAGTTCCAGTACAAAATAGTGAATATATTCTGTATGTTTCATATAATGTGGTCAATATTGGTATAATTTAAAAGCTTTTGAGAAGACGGTTAATGATTTACTAGACTTTTTAATTAATTCACTAACCCACTGGAATAGCGGCTTCGCTGGCTAGGTTAGGTTAGGTTAGGTTTCGAGGGCCGTCACATTTGCGACGTGACGCACTTGGGTCTGTTAATTCGGTCCCTTTGTGATACCCTACAGCAGACAGGGCTCAGTAACTTGGTTATTCAATTACCTGTGATTGCCCTGTCGCCGAATCAAACCATCCTGATTGTTGCAGGAAGGAGGATAGGTTGGTAAGCCCCATGTTCGCCAGACTGTCGAGGTCTGGCAGAGTGTTGGAGCCCATAGTAACCGCCCTAATGCTGTTAAGCGCGGGGCATTGACATAGAAGATGAAGAACTGTTTCTTCTTCCTCCTCATCGTTACAACTTCTGCAGTACTCATTGTAACTTAGGCCCATCCTTTTGGCATGAGTCCCGAAACACCAGTGCCCCGTTAGCACTGTTACTAGTCGTCTTGTGTGACATATACCAAGCCTGAGTAGATCGCGAGTTCTGTGCAGGCTGTAGCGGGGCCAAGTGGACCTGGCAACTCGACAGGTATGCTCTTGTTCCCACCTTTCTTGAGCAAGATTGTATAATTCCTGCAGGATCAATCGCTTGCAGTCAGATAGAGGAATGCCAACGAAGTGACATATCATCGAGTTGCTCAATGATGCGCCCTTTTTGGCAGTTTCGTCCGCAATATCGTTACCAGTGCACTCTGAGTGCCCTGGAATCCAGACTAGTGTTACTCTTGAATGTCTCGCTATCTCGTGTAGAGATTTCCGACATTCGTTTACCACCGTCGATGTAGTGTATACACCATTGATAGCAGCAATGGCCACTTTGCTGTCGGTAAAAATATGGATGTCTTCCGATATCCTATAATACCTAAAGCTGGAGTTACATACCACGCGTCCTACGCGTCACGCGTTCTACGCTTTTTACGCGTTGTACACTTTTTTGAAATTCAAGTTACATGCAACGCGTTCTATGCGCCAAAATGTTCGTATTGATCAGCTGTTGTTCAAGTAAAGTGAACTTGTTTACATACATACCAGTTAAATAAAGTAAATTGTTTTGGCAAAATAGGACAGTGAAATCGATGTTTTAAAAGAATTAATAGAATTTATTAATTGCTCTTCCATTTCGCACACAATATTTTACACTTGTTTTTAATAAACATGCAATGGAGATGATACAAACAACTTAAAAGTTATCGATAATTAAATGCAAATTTTGTTGATTACATAAAATGTGCATTAAAATGCATTTTATTATTGTGTTCAATATTTACAAGCTTAATTATAAAAGATTTTTGTATATTCAGCACTTTTTATGAAAAAAAAATTAGACAATTTATCCACGACACAAAAATATTTATCGATAACATTGGAAATCGAATATTATTTACCATCTATGACTAACAAATACAGCTGTGTTTATTTATATGACGCGTCTGACGCGTACAAAAGTAGAAAGTAGATCTACTTTTCGCGTCGCATGCGTCGCGTGCGTTCTACGCGTCGTGCTGTGTAACTTATCACATGCAAATGCACTGATTCTACTTTTCTGACAGACGCATGAAACGCGTCGACGCGTATAACGCGTGGTATGTAACACCAGCTTAAGCCATCTTGCCGCGCTATTAATGGCCGAGACTTCGGCTTGCAGGACGCTACCGCCATCCCGAAGTCTGAATGGAACCTTGACGTTGAAGTTTTCCACATAGAAACCTCCCCAGTGTTTACGCCTCTTTTGGAACCATCAGTGAAAACTCTGATGGCTCCTTCGGTGGCAGGGGGTAGGGAGTGATATTCCCTATTGGGAACAATGGATTGAAAAAGCCCGCCAAAATAAGGTGAAGTCATGGAGCGCTTGGTGCTGCCTGAGAATCCTGGAGTGACCAAGATCGATTCTCGTCCATGAACATGTAGCGTTCAGTCTGATCGCGAGAGATTTCTCTATGTGACTGACCAAGGAGTGGAGAGCAGTTTCGACAAACTTGCCCTTTGTGTAGGCGTGCTGTGAGGGGGATAGAAGTTCCTTTGGTATGGACATTCTGAGATGTATATCTATAGCTCTTTCCAGAGTTTTGAGCAGAAAGGACGTCAGGCTGATAGGCCTGAAGTCTTTAGGTTTAGTGTGAGACGTCTTGCACCCCTTGGGGATGACCTTACACAGGTTCCAGCAAGCCGGAATGTATGCCCTTTTCAGACTCTCTGTAAAGATTTCAGAGAGCCAGGGCACGACTAGGTCCATATTTTTTTGTAGGTCCGCTGGAATAATTCAATCTGGTCCAGGAGATTTGAATGGATCGAAGGTACTGATCGCCCATCTGATTCTGTCTTTGTCCAGCGGTACAATAACTGGCTCAAGCGAAGTAGTTGTATCACCGGTAGCGATAACTGTGGTAGAAACCGGGGCGTTACCGGGAAAGTTGGTGTCAAGAAGTACGCTGAGCGTTTCATGGCTGCTTAGAGTCCAGCTTCCATATGGTTTTTGTATGTAGCTGGGTACCACCGGTGAGGTAGCTAATATCTTCCGCAATCGGTTGGTTTCGGAGGAGCTCTCTACACCACTGCAGAAATTCCTCCAAGACTTCCTTTTTGCGCTTCTAACAAGGTTTTTGAACCTGTTTAGTGAGGTCTTATATCGCAACCAGTCACCTGTTTGCTTAGCCTCGTTAAAAAGTCTACGACACTCGCTTTGCGAGTGTGCGATATCAGGGCACCACCATGGTGGTTTACTTTTGCCTTTGCGTGTCGTGGTTTTGCAAGACATATTTGTTGCATAGCAGAAAGATTCACTGTATCGATATCCGTCGTGTTGTTTATAACGGGGACGGAGCTTAGAGTGTTACGGAGGAGATTGTTCTGCAACTCCCAGTTAGTTTTCCTTCTGTTTATCAGAGGATTTGGTCTATCCACGCAAAACCCTATGGTGAAATCAATTTAACGATGGTCAGAAAAGGAACAGTCGTCCGAGACCTTCCAGTCGCTAATTAAACTGTTGTGGTGCGCACTAATCAGTGTAATATCTAAAACCTCACTTCGGTTTGAGACAATAAAAGTCGGTTCTGAACCCCTATTTACTATTTCAAGATTATTATTGATAATAAAATCGAAAAGAGACTCACCTCGTGCGTTGGTGTCATTACTACCCCATGTGATGTGGTGCGAGTTCGCATCAGCACAGATTATGATTGGCGTCCTTGTGCTATCAGCTTTAGCCACAATCCCACGTACCAAGTTGTTTGGTGGACGCTCACCGTGGTCATGGGCCATGTAGCTGGCGACTACCCAGATGATGCCGGATTCAGTCTCCATTGCTGCGGTCACACTATCTTCATCACTGTAATCAGATAAAATGAAGATGCGTAAAGAGTTTTTAGCCAACATGCAAGATCTGATATTACCTGTACCATTGGCAACCAAGAGCTTGTAGCCCCTGAGGTTTAGTCCACAAACCCGTCCTTTATGGACCCAGGGTTCCTGGACCATGATTAGCTCCTCCTCCTTCTCTACCACCCGGAGGAGCATTGCAGCAGATGCTGCTTTAGAGTGGTGCAGGTTGACTTGAGTCACCTTCACCATCCTCCATTTTTTTCTGTTAATGTGACGTCGACGTCCTCCTGGTCCTCTTCAGAAGCCAGCAGATCGTCTTCGTCACCATCCGCGACGTTCAACCGTTCAAAGAAGCCGCCAACCAACAAGGAGGTTGATTGAGCATCTTCTCTGTCGGATGAGGTCGCGGCAACATCACTTATCGTACAGTCTTTTGGCGGTACGGCTTCATGGCCCGGATCGCGATTCCGTCTGGCGTCAGTCCGGTAGACACGTAACAAAATTGTGCTAAAACCATAGAACAACTTGTTCTGCCTCTCCCGAACTAGCGCCAGCGACTCCTGATTCAGGATCAGAATCACCTTCCTTTTGCACCCTTCGGCCGCAGACACCTTTGCTACCTTCCAGTCGCTGGTTGGTAGGTCAGGGTTGCAGCACCGAAGGATCTTAAGGATTTCCTCCGGTGCCGATGGTTCGTCAGGTATTATGGCGAAGGCTCTATGTAATCTGGGAATCTCCTCCATAGGAACCGCATCCAGCCTAGCGCCCTGCCATACTTCACCTATACAATCAATGGCCTGCTTTAGCAGCGTCGCTGAGCGTTCGTCTGCACAGGCCATCAACTTAATATGATTTTGGTACCAGCCAAAATCACTGCACTGGGGGTTGTCTCGGATTGTCTTAGTAGACTTTCCAGTTTCTTATTTACCATGTCCCACTTGTCGTTTTTTTTTTAATTTTCGCGATAGGCTTTATTTTTGTCAATGCAAATAAATTTCAAAGCAATATTGCAGATTTTTTTATTTTTGCTAATCATTAAGATACGAATCATTTTTTTTTTCGCTGGCTAAAGATTTTCTGTTTTGTTCTATTCAACATAAAACTCAAATTGAAAAAAAAAAAAAAAATTATTCGTATCTTAATGATTAGCAAAAAAAAATCTGCAATCTTGCTTTGAAATTTATTTGCATTGACAAAAAAAAAGCCTATCGCGAAAATTTAAAAAAAAAATTCACAAGAACCCCCATATTCAATGCAAGCCCTAAAACTGATTATAATTTGCTAAAATTGTTCGTTTTCTCAAAAAATCGCGAAATTTATGAAAGTGCAAAAACTTGCTAAAGTTTTAATTTATGTTTGATTAAAAGTCCCTAAAGATGTCAGAATGTCGAAAACATTGAAAAAATTACGCATACTGCGAAAAACTGCAAAAATTTTACAGATATCATAATTTATGATTAAAAATCGCTAAAACTTTAAGGAATATAAAACAAAATGTAGAAATCACGAAAATGGCGAAAAATCTCGAAATCTTGGGTAAATGGAAAAGATTTTATAACGCAATACTGATTAAAAATTCAGAAAAAAACCAAAAACTTTGGCAAAATTTTGAGAAAATAAAGCTAGGAAAAATTACTTCTAATATTTTTACCGAAAAGTATTTTATTCACGCGGCTTTTTGCCTTCGATTTCAAATTACTATTTTGGTGGCGAAAATGATTTGTAGAACACATTTCACTTGAGCGATTTTTTTCCAATTAAATTTTAAGTGACACTAAATTTGAAAATTAATATTCGTCGAAAATTGTTACATATTCGTATTTATATTCCCGACTACAAAAACTTTATATTCGTAACATCACTAGTATGTGCAAATGTAAGTATGTACTTATGTATATAAAGGTTTTCCAATAAGAGTGATATGATTTCTTTAAAAAAAAAACACACTTATTGTTAGGGAAATTCAAAAGTTTTTTATTTAATGTGAAGTACAATCGATACAATTAAGTTCTAAATAAAACTTCATTCAAATGAACCCAATTTTCGAGCACTTTTTTCAATAAATCAAGTCGTATGTCATGAATGGCACGTTCAATATTGACTTGTAAAGCTTGAAGAGAGTCTAATTTATTTCGAAAGGCCAATGACTTCAAATAACCCCACAAGAGGCCATTGAATATCACAATTTCTTGTAATAATCGAATCTCCAAACTTTTCTTGCAATAATTCAATTGTTGCATTTGTTGTGGGGCACGTAGCCCCGTCTTGTTGGAACCAATGTTGCCAAGATCAACTTCTTCCAATTTCGGACATAAAAAGTTGGTTATCATCGATCTATACCGCTCTCCATTGACAGTAACGGTGTTACCAACTTCATTTCGAATGAAGTACGAACCGATGATTAAATCAGACCAAAAACCACACCAAAATGTCAATTTAGATGAATGTAATGGTTTTTCATGAATAATTTGTGTATTTTCTTCGCACCAGAATCGACAGTTTTGTTTATTTACCGCACCACGCAGATGAAAGTGAGCCTCATCGGAGAAGATAATTTTCTTAAAAAAAGCGTTATCGTTTTCAAGTTTTTCCAAGGCAAAATCAGCAACGTTGTTCTTGCGTATATCTCTCCATGATGAAATTGTAAACACTACTGAATACAATGGAAAACAAATGACAGATCATGACATATTACAAATGGCCGAAACGTCACTTCAAAATCATATCATCCCTATTGGAAAACCTTATATGTACATATCTACTGTTTTTTTTTTTTTGTTTTTGGAAAAAAAACGTAAATAAGAAATTCATTTGATTTTAATAATTATTACATTTCTGATTATTAATAATTTAATGATTGTATTCTTTTAAGGCACTTACATATACATATATAATTAGAAAGAGTATTAAAACTTAAAACTACATTGTTCTGATTACAAAAGTACACATTTTACGACAACACATTTGAGAGAGCTTAAGTAAAAATTAATAATAATAAAATCTATAAATAATTAAGTAAATTTTTGGCACACAGTTTGATTTTAAAACAAAGTTTTTTTTGGTTAAATTACATCTTAAAGTCTAAAATAAAAGCGAGTATACTCGTTTATTTGTATAAAAAAAATCTCTTAGAAACTCTTTAATCTTTGGTTCTATTTTTTTTTTACTAATTTTGAGTATTATTTTTTTTTTTCGTTTGATTTGTTCATTCAAATTGCTTTTTCTGCTGGACTAATGACAGCAGCTGTAGCCTCACTTGTTGTAGCAGATCCGTTACAGATTTTCGTAGGACTATCTGCAATACTGTTTTTATTGCTATTCATTGTGGTATGGTTGCATTTGTGCTGCACCAAGGCCTCTATGGCGACCACAGTTCTTTCCAGCAACCCAACTAGTCTCTCCTCTCGAGCATCCATTCGTCTTAGCAGTTCCTCATCCCGTTTTTCGCGCCTTTTCAAATATTCTATTAATTCATAATTTGTGCTGTCACCGTCGGTTGAGGTTGATAGCTTTCGTTTACATTTCGGAGAGCCACCAGCAACACTACTGCAGTCTGACAGATTGTCTGTATCGACTATAACATCGGGATGTAAAATATTGTGATCCATATTGGTTGAGTAATAGTTTTGTGACCTGGATTTGAATATATAAAAAAAATTTATTGGTAGATATTCTTGAAAACGTATCGAAGAAGTAAAAATTTACATGGAAAACAAAAATAAAATTTCATCAATTTGAAATTTTTTTTATATTTTATCATAGAGAGAGAGAGAAAAGCGTTTAAACTATTATGTACATTTAATTATAGAAATGTATGAAAAACAAAAACTATTTTTTAACCACTATTTCGGCTTAAGATCTTATCTGTATAATTATTACGCAAGATCATTTCTTGTGATGGACTTTATGGCCACACTATTCAACCGATTTTGATAAAAGCTATACCAAATTAAAAACATTTATTCACAGAAGTGAACAAGATATTGTGGGATGAGTATTTTTGAACCTCCACACGTTTAAAATAGCTGCAAACGTTTTGCTTATGCATAAAGGCATACTAAGTTTTTTGGTTATAATGACTCTTTACGACCAACTGAGATCGGTCATATAGATTAGCACAGTTGGAAGGAATACTTGACTAGAAAGGACGGCGAAGTGCCAGTGGTTGGAAGAACCCGGAGGGCTACTCCGATTAAGAAACGCAACAAGGTAGAAATACAGCAACAACATCTGAGCCCAAGAGAATTTAAAGTCAATCAGTAAAAAAAAGAGCCAACACCGAAAAAAAACGGCCACGAACACAACACAACACAAAATAAATCCAGAGATGGAGACCAGAGAGCCCGATATCAACACCTAGGGAGGGAAAACGGCAACACTCTTGGTAATATAGTCAAGCAATAAAACTTTCCCATTCGGAACATAAGCAAGGAAAGATCCGAGTTCAAGTTGAAGGATTGAAATACTTGAATGCCCGCACAAGATGCGAGGATGTTATCACTTATAGGATGCCAGAGAAGATGTTCAAAGAAAAATACAAGGGGTTTTTCACATATTAATGGAATTGTGGAATGAGGGTGGAATGGATATAAATGCGAATACAGCCGATCCCAAAGAGGTGGAAGGACCTAAGCAAAATGGGCAAATAGAAACTAATGCGGTGACCTGGCAAACTTCGCTTTTCACCTTCGTCGCCACCCGTTGGGAATTTTACGACTTTTCTTTTTTTCCTAAACCGTCGGGTATCAATTACGAACAAACAAACAGAAGGAAGTATCCAATTTGACTCAGCAACACAGTTCACTATGACAATGTATGAATGATCTAATAAACATCTTTGATTGGGACTGTGGATACGATGTGATGGGAGCCTGCGTGGACCTGGTAAAGGACTATTTATCATTTACATTTATTAATAGCGAAACTATACGAGATAGGAGTCAATACGCACTTAATCGAATGAATGCAGTATAACATCTTACGGAACAGGCCTCTGCCCACTCGGCGAAGCTAATTTATCTGTGCCATAGGAGCTAAGTATGCAATACACAAAATAATGAATAACACCTGTTACTTCGTCGTGGTCATTGACAGTGAGTCTGAGAACCAAGAAGTACTTATGCCCGAGTCTGAAAAGGATCTTTTTCTTCTTCTGCTTGTTTGACCTTTTTCAACGTATTTAGGTGACTGACCGTGTATAAAAATAACGACCGATGAGCTTCGATCTTATGCGCATCTTCTCCAATGACAAAACCACGTTTTTATGAGATCCTCTTGAACTTGTTATTTCTAACAACGTTTAGGAAAAGAGTACGAGAAGATTATATCAATAGTCACGGTGATAGACAAGTACAGCACGGCCTTCTCGAAACTTTCGGTAGTAGCATGTTTTTTTTAGGGACAAGTATGAAGCAGTGCAGAGGTTATAAACGTCTTATTCTTCGTGAAGCTAAGGATATGAGTGAAGCGAAGAAGTAATGGGTTTTAGACCCCGCTGCTTAGCCCTCCCCAAACAGAGAATGCAAAAATTCCTTATTAGGAGAATTCACTACGATATAAAGGATAGTGAATTCGGGGAGATTTCTGTGCATTATGATTCGGGACATTTGGGTAGAAGTGGACGCAAGAGTACTCTGTGAATGTCCAAGGGATGCTGCGAAACTTTGGAACAGGGATTTAACGCGAACAAAAATATAGTACCTTACAACATAAAGCAGATCAAATCGGCTGATGAGTGGACACCCCTTTGAAAAGACTACTTTTGACAAAAATTAAAGTTATAGAAGCGGATAAATGTGATATCTGCGTTGAGACGGAGGACGATTACATGTAGTATTCTAATGGCGGATTTCTTTAAACACGAACCAAGAACTACAAGAAGTCAACGGAACTCGTAAGGGAAGGTCGAGCCAATTGGCGTGGATGTAAAACAGCTAGATTAACAAGATTAGAGGTTTCGATGATATTTTTGCGATAAATCTTTTAATTTCAGTTTTTTTTGTTTAAACTTATTTTTGATGAAATCAACATCTTTTTTCTGATACTTTAAAGAAGTTATTCATGGCGACTTAATACATCTCATTACAAACTTACCCGTTATAATTTGTTTGCATTAGCTGTATGTCATCCGGATTGAACTCACCATCCGAAATCGGTTCCGATCTAGAAGAACGTGATAAACTGGCATGATTAAAATTTTAATAACACTTTTCGAAATTCAAAAGCACTTACTTCATTGAGATATTGTTATCGCTAGTCTGTAGATTGAGAGCACCATTGCAGTCTTTTTCATATTCCTGACTTAGAGGCTCTTTCAGAACGTTCGTATTAACCGCAGTCACTCCGTTTACATGGGCCTGTAATAAATTATGGGCAGCAGCAGCAGCTGCTGCAGCAGCCGCCGTACCATCGGGCAGACCATCAGCTATATCGGTTATATTTTCTTTGCGTACTGTCGTCTGTAAAGGCAAAGGTGAGATGTCATCGAAGACACCACTACCGCCACTGCCACCATTTGTATTGCTGGTATCAGTGCCCAGTTGTGCCTCCACAAAATGATTGGGTAGAAAACGTTCTAATTTACAATTACTATTCGAGTCATTGGAATGGACTGCGGCCAAACTTTGCAATAGATTATGTTGAGCCACAACAGCAGCCTGAGTTTGCTTATCTAACAGTGCTCCGAATTCAGCTGCCTGCCGTCTACGATGATAGTACGACAATTCATTTTGATTTTTAGCTATTAAAGCCATACGTTTGCTATTCGATCCCCAACACTCTCCCCTTTGTTCCTCAATTTCTTTAAATAGAAACATATATGGCCAATTGCGTCTAACATGTCTTTCGGGATTCTTTTTCAGTTGTGTATAGATTTTTTTGAGATTCTCATATCGATTGCAACACTGTTTTGCCGATCGTTTTCGTGCACTATAACGATTAAGTACTTCGGCAACCATTTCCCAAACACTGGCATGATTTTTACGATTCGACTGAAATGCACTTTGTATTCGTTCTGATTTAACGATATTCAGCAATGCTATTGACTCGGGTACATTAAAGTAACTTTCTGGGGTTCGGGGAGCACGATGATGGTGGTAAACACTGGTGGGTGTCCGCGTTTCCTGTAAAGTAGAGGAATAAATATTAAATATGTAGATTGTGGGAATTTTGATTTTCAGTTTGCAAAAGTTTTTATTTTTTATTACTTTAATGTGCGCTAATTTGTTAATTTTTCGAGAAATGTATCCAAGCTAGCTTATCTAGGCGAAGTTATACCAGATGGATATAGTCGCTAACTTTTGACGTTTGTATTTCCCCCTTGTAATAATATGTCTTGATCCCTAAGAAAGACATATTTATATAAGGAATACTCGCCCCAATTTTGCCTTAAAAAGTTTCTACTTGAGATGCCATAAAAATGTACTGAAAATTTTGATTTAACATTTGATGAAGATCCTACCTAGTGGAGTCCTCAATTAGCAAAATATGAGACAGAAAACGATGATGATCTGGGAAGAATTTGTGTAAATAATTGACAGGTCGGTTAAATTAGACTAATTGGATAATGGATGTGGTCTATATGATCAAAACTTAAGCTAGGAGGATCAGAACTACTACATGTTATGAATAGGAAGGTTCTAATAGAGTCTTGATAGGATCGTTGGCTGTTTAGACCGAGGAAACTAATTTGGGAAACTGACACTCTCAACTTCTGGAGGATGTGCGAACCAGTAACCATTAAATATATTATCTGCCATTGTCAAGCCTTCAAGAACCATCTGTATATATGTATAGTTATAACATTGTTTGAGTAAATGAGCGGTATCTTTTTGATCTGTACTACTGATATTCAATTCGTGTGTTATTTATTATTATTTGAAAAGGCATAACAAATAAAATTTTAAAAATTCTTTTATTAGGCACTTTAATCTGTCATGGGAGTAAAATTTACAGGGTTGTTTTAAATTCCACGCGGTATTAAAATGTGCGGAATTGTTGCATTGTGGCTATAAATATTTGATTTACTTTCCCGTGGAATGCAGAACAACAACCCTGATATACTAGAAATTAATTTTGTCCTTTTTTTTTAAAACATGGAAAAAAATATGTTTAAACAGCGAAAATATTTGCCATAAAATTCCATCATGAGTGAATTCATAAACATAAGTTGCAATGCATAGACTAACGGCCGGCCCCACGATGTCGATCGATCGACAACGCTGAAATTATAGACGAGGAGCAACTGATTTGCGACCTTCTAAACACCCATTTTATTTATTTGTTTAGCTTATGTGCCGCTAAAGTAATAATTGCTGAATTCACAACAAATTGTATCGTCTATCTTGTATGAAATACACTTTTGTTTATGTATTTGTGAACACCTAGTGTATATTGTATCGGCTTGAATCTTGTATTGATGGAAGAAAGAAGAACAAGCACCATACAAATACTCTCTGAGAGTATATACATATACTCTCTGAGTAATGTATGAAGTACGATTTTTGCAAAACATATGAAATAAAAGTGTAATTGTGTATTTCCTTTTTATATGAAAATTACCAACAACAAATTTCACACTATTGTATATGATACAGTGATGGAAAATTCAGTACTTTTGTACTATTTGCAGTTCTTTTTCACAACAAAAATACCAGAGTACCCCCACGTCATGTCCTTCAGAGGCTCTGAATGCTATGCTAAATCTGATTCCGATCGACCTTCATGTATTGGCGGCATCCTCAAGCAGTGCGGCAAGACTAGCGGCATCTGGGAGGTGGAGATCAAGGCCCTATGGCCATGCCAAAATCCTAGATCAGCTACCACCGACACTGAGGAAACCCACCGATTACATGGTACCTCATCTGGACTTTGACAGTACGTTCAAAGTTCTTATTCCATCCAGACGGGAGTGGAAGGGGGGAAACATAGAAAAAGACTAACTTCAGGACGTATACTGATGGATCAAGAATGATCTGCGGTGTGGGCTCTGGAGTATTTTCGAGTGACCTTGGAATAAAACTCTCATTCCGACTTCCTGATGAAGCTAGTGTATTTCAGGCGGAAATATTGGCCATAAGGGAGGCGTGTAGGGTTTTGATTGACAGGGGTGTCCAAGGAAGAGTCGGCATCTTTGTCGATAGCCAAGCGGCACTTCTGTCTCTAAGGTCACACACTACTTTTTCTACCTTAGTTAGCCAGTGCAAGGACGCGTTATCCAGACTAGGTAGTCAGACTGACGTTACCCTCATCTGGGTTCCCGCACATAGCAACGAACAGGCGGATGAACTGGCCAGGGCTGGATCTGCCATGGACGTCTCCATTGCTGAATCGGTAGACATGCCATTTGGCAGTATTAGAAATCTCATTCTCAACCATTTCAGGCAGAAAGCTGAAGACAGGTGGCGCAGGTTGAGCACGTGCAAGGTGGCTAAGAAAATGTGGCCTTGCTACAACGTTAAGCGCACAACACAACTAACTGACAGAAACCGTAGGGACATCTCGAGGCTCGTCGCAGTATTGACGGGGCACTGGGTTATCGGGAGACACGCTAACAGGATGGGCCTTTCCTACAATGCGTTCTGCCGTAGTTGCCGGGATCAAAGCAAAGAGGAAACAGTCTTCCACTTTCTTTGCCAATGCCCGGCCTTACACCATTCGAGACTCAAATTTCTAGGCAACAGCATAATAGACGATCTCTCGGAGGTATCAGGGATAGGTCTAGGTGACCTCATTAGATACCTTAATTCGACGGGATGGATCTAGAATCTTACTCCGAATCTGAGGCCTGGATTCGGACCTAAATCAGGTTGACACTGACGAGTGGAGTGGTCTGTCAAAACGGAATCTCATTGATTCTACTTGAATGCTTGCGCGTAGCAGGCAGCCACGTAAACCAACCAACCAACCAACCCCCACGTCATATTTAGTACTACTTTTTTGTTTTGCTTTGTCCCCTGTTTAGAAATCTGCGTTATTTTTATAATCATTGAGCGTTCACACACGAGATGAATTTTATGCCGCACAATTTTTGTTCTTTTGTTCACATACGAGACTTATGGCGTTTTCTTTTCTGAAAAAAGTGTTGCATATATGCTACATTCTTTAATTTTCGTGATCCATTCTAAAAAAATATGTAACATATTTAAAAGCGATTTCGTTCCTTTCTAATTATGTTGCACCAATAAATGGCAAAATATGCAACATATTTTGCCCTCAACTATCAGGTCGGGGTGAGATTTTTTTTTTTTTGTGATAATTTTATTATTTATTGAATCTTTAATTATTTAAATTGAATTATCAATAAGTTTTTCAAATCTTAAATCTAAAAAAATATTAAATATAAGTTTAGCCAATGCTAAACAAAATTTTTAATTTCAACGGTTAATTTTTGTTGTTTTACATTTCTCGTGAACGGCTGAGAAAAAGAGTATCCCTTCTTTTCAGCCGGGTGTGGCCTCTATAATGAAGAATATTGCGCGCAAGTGGATTTGGGTGCAACTCAAGTTTTTTTATATATTTTTTCGCGTGTTTTGAAAATACTGTCTTCACCAACGGAACGTCTAGGTCTTTATGAATTCGATGGTTTCTGACATACCAGGGAGCTGCTGTAATTGTACGTAGAATTTTATTTTGTCGCCTTTGAATTTTTTCGACATTTGATGCTGAGGCAGTGCCCCATAACTGGATTCCATAGAACCATATTGGTTTCAGGATCGCGTTGTATAATAGTAGTTTACAGTCTAGGCATAGTATAGAATTTCTTCCAATAAGCCAATTCATTTGAGCTGCTTTTAATTTCATTTGAGTCAACTTTGCGTCTATATGCGATTTCCATGTTAAACGACGATCAAGATGAACGCCTAGATATTTGACTACAGTGTGTTGTGGTATAGTCTCGGTGTTAATTTTTATAGGCGGGCATGTTTGCCTGCGCAACGTAAAAGTGACGTGAGCACATTTCTGCTCGTTAACTTTTATACGCCATTGTTTGAGCCATTTTTCCAGTTTGGATATATATTCTTGTAAGTTGCGGGAAGCTTCTACAGGATTTTCGTGAACGCTTAGAAAGGCTGTATCATCCGCAAATGTTGATGTATGAATGTTACTGCTTAACGGTAAGTCAGAGGCATATATTAAATAAAGTAAGGGTCCGAAGATACTGCCTTGAGGGACTCCGGCTTCAATCGACTGCGGAGGGCTTAAAAAATTGCCTTCCCTAACTACAAATTTACGTTCCATCAAATAGCTTTTTAAAAGCTTTACGATGTTTGCTGGTAGATTTTGTGTTAATTTATTGAAAAGACCTTCGTGCCATACTTTATCGAAAGCTTGTGAGACATCAATAAAGAGCGCAGAGCAGTATTTCTTTTTTTCAAAAGTGTCTCTAACGACATTCACTAGTCTGTGAGTTTGTTCAATTGTGCTATGTTGACTGCGAAAACCGAATTGATGATCTGGAATACATCCATTACTAGTCACTATAGGCATCAGCTTGCTCATACACAGCTTTTCAAATAGTTTTGAAATGTTAGACAGTAAACTAATAGGCCGATAGGATTCAACCTTTGTATGATCCTTGCCGGGCTTTGGTATCATAGTAATTAGCGAAACCTTCCATTCTTTAGGATAGTGTTCTAGGCGTAGAATACTGTTAAAAATGAATAGTATTATTCTTTTTGCAGTGTAAGGCAATTCTTGAAGCATTTTGTTGCTTATTTTGTCGACACCTGGGGCTTTTCTGGTGTGAAGATTAGTAATAGTATTTTCAATCTCCGTCATGTTAAATCTCATCGGTATTTCTGGTAAAGGGACGACTGGTGGCAGTTCAACAATATCAGCAGAAATATTCGGAGTGAAAACTTTTTCTAAGTGATTAACAAAAAGTGCACCTTTTTCATCATCAGTTTTTGCCCAGTCACCATTTGGGGCTCGTAATGGGGGTTTGCATATCACCGGCCTTTTTAGTCCTCTGGCTGCACGCCACAGTGAATAATCTGTTTGTGGTGTTGCATCTAGCTCTTGAAGGAATTTTTGAAGGGAAGCTGTTTTTTGAGTTTGCAAAACTTTCCTAAGCTGCTTGGTACACTCCTTAAGCCTTAATTTTAGCTGGGGCGATCTGTAGCGCTGCCAATCTCGTCGAGCTCTCCGTTTTTCAGTCAATAGCCTTTCTATATCTACAGAAAAAATATTGTTAAATCTCACTGGTTGGTTTATTTCATTTGAAGTAGCATTAAAAGCAGCTTGTTTAACATGCGCTTCAAACAACCTGAGAGAATCGTCTATATCTGAAGGTGTTCTCAGCGGCATTTTTTCCGAGCAATGAGCACTCAGATATTTTCTGTATTTCAGCCAGTTAATGCGTGCAGATGTCGTCGCTAAATCACATGTTGTGTGTGAGTAAATAGTGACAATAGTAGGCGAGTGGTCTGAAGATAAGTCCAAAGATGCTTCAACTTCAACCATCTCGCTGGGCACGCCTTTCACAATTCCAAAGTCGATAACATCAGGAATTTTTTGTCGATCTGTTGGCCAATATGTTGGCTGTCCACTTGAAACTACATTCAAACCCATTTTAGATATTGTGTCGAATAAAATTCGTCCCTTAGGTGTAATTAAACGTGAACCCCAAAATGTGTGTTTAGCATTGTAGTCGCCAGCTGCTAGAAAACGGAGGCCCAGTGATTTATAAAAAGCCGTATATTGACTCTCGGTAATTGAGAATCTGGGGGGCGAATAGACAGATGATATTACAAGTTTTTGATAGTAAGTTTCGATGCAGATGTTCGTTGCTTGAAGATAATCTTCACAAAAATCATTCAACAGGTGGTGTTTTATTCGCGTTTTTATTAGGATTCCCGAACCACCACAAGCTCTGCCACGGGGATCCTTGGTGTCGTAAAAATTATATCCACTAATTCTGAAACAGCTTCGAGATGTCAAATGAGTTTCTGAGATAAGCATAACATCGATTTGTTTATCCTGAAGAAAATATTCTATTTCGTTTTTATGTTGGCAGATTCCGTTTGCGTTCCAAAAACAGATTTTTAAGTTCATGGTTTGCTTAGTACAGCCTGCAACAAGGTAGACTGCATTTTCAACATTTCCTGCATCATACAGGACATGTTGAGAGTAAATGTGTTTACAGTTTGTATTAAGCTCTCAATTGAGGCTTCAATACGACTAAAATTATACCCCGAATCTTCATTTACATTTACGGTTTTTTGCGCCGTACTCTGATTGCTTTTTAAAATACTAGCGTATGAAAATTTGTTGTTAGATTGTTGTTGAGCACTAGTCGCGTTAGACTTGAAAATGTTTGAAAATTGATTTTGGCTGGTGGACGGTTGAGGTAACTGTGGATAGTTAATAGGGGTTTTAGGCTGAGCGGGAGTAGCATTGGTTTTTTTGGTTAATGAATTCTTAAAAAACGAGTAAAGGGGGCAGCCTCTATAGTTGGCAGTGTGATTTCCGCCGCAATTGCCACATTTTTTCGCCTTGGTATCACCTTTTATTTTATCACAGTTAGCAGTACTGTGTAACTCACCACATACAACGCAGACTGTAGGCAACTTGCAATAAGTCTTCGTGTGCCCAAATTCTTGGCAGTTCAGGCATTGAACAGGCCCAGCTCTTTTATGTGGAAGCTCAACAGTAACTCTTCGATGCAACAAGTACTTTAAGTCATATATTGGATGCGCTTCATTCTTTTTTATTTTTATGCCATCTGGCTGTAACTCGACTCTAAATATTGGTTGGGGGATTTTTTCTCTATTTTTAATGTTTGAGACATTTTTCACCTTGTAGCCACTATTTTCAAGGCCAGACTTGACCTCTTCCGGATCCACGCTAGAGTCTATACCTTTTATTACGACTGTTAGACCTTTAGCACTCTTTAATTGGTACGTGTAGAAGTTTTTATTTTTAGATTCTAAATCTGAAACAATTTTTCGGTAATTATTTTCATGAGCTACCTGAATTTTTGTCTCATTGATGTTTCCGCGCTTAATTGGAGTTACATAAAACTCATTTTCTCCAATTAATGAGATAAGACTTTTAACCAGCAAACTGGAATTCTGCTCTCTTAAATATATGGGTGGGGGCTTACTCGAACTTGTTGTAGTTGTGCCTTCATCGCCTTGTTCAGATAACATCGCGAAACGATTTTCGGAATTTATTATATTGTTTTTTCCATCTCTGGGAACTTTCGATGTTGAAGCAATTTGAGCTGATTTTGGACTTCTTCCCCTTTTTAACACGGTTATGTATCTGTCCATTCCTGTTTGAATTTTATTATCATTTATTGTACTCACCGCATCTACCATTTTGTGCACGTTGGTCACCTTGTTACTTATTGTTTGTTTGTTTGTTTGTACAGCTAAGCTGACAAGTTTGCTGATGGGTGCAATTGTTGTTGCTTCTTGATCACTATTTAACATGTTCAGAGATAATGATCGCGCACGAGTATTTGTGTTTACTGTTAAATTCAGGTTTTTGTTAAAATCATTTTTTTTACTGTCGTCATCAGCAACTAAAGTTATATATTGCACATTCCTACTGCTTGTAGGATTATTGTTGTTTTTTTCAGAACATGAACTCATCAGAGTTCTCTTTTTTTATTTTCACTTATATTAGTTTGTGTATGCAAATATTTATGTATACACAAGCAAAAAATAAAATAAAACCAGTAAAATAACTGTTCAATAAATGTTTTGTTTTTTTTATATTTTTTGTGACTTGAAAATATTTTTTTATTTATTTTTTTTTTATATTCAGTTGCGACGATTATAAAAACGCGTCTGTTCACTATGAGAGTTGAAACACGTTTTTTTTTTTTTTTTTTTTTTTTTTTTTTTTTTTTTTCGGGGTGAGATACTGCCCATTTTTACAACTTTGTTTAGTATATTTTTATACAAGTAAGAACTTGTATTTTTGTCATTCTACTTACTTAAAGCGAAAAAACTTATAATTAAAACGATAATTAATTAAGTAATGTTAAGCCTCAAATATTTTGTACCATTGTGGCAATAAAAAATGTACCACTTTTTAAAGGTAGGTGCAAACTGTAAAAAGTGTTACACATTGAAAGGGCAACATTTTTGTTCAGAAAAGAAAACACCATTAATCTGGCATAAAATGTATACGTGTACTCAGCTTTGTGTCTTAGTGTTTTTTTATTCATTTGAAGTTTGTCTTTCGTTATACACATTACGGAACATAATTGGCAGAAATATGGCGAGAATAAGTGATGATGAATTGGCTTTTATTTTAGGAGCAATTTCAAGTATAAAGCTACGTTCACATTTATCAAATATTTGTCGAAAAAAACGTAACCACTAGTTTTGCTTAGGGATAGTTTTTTTTACTTGGTTTTTATATCACAAAATAAAATTAATTATTCTATCAGAAAGTATTTTTATGCAGTTTTTTAAAAATGCGAACCCAAAATTTAAAATATATTGGAATTAAAGGTAAAAAATTATTAGTTTCTTTCTTGGTTACGTTATTTTCGACAAATATTTGATAAGTGTGAACGTAGCTTAAGAAGCGAATTTACTGAATATTTTTGCAATGAAGTAAAATTTTAATCACCAATATAAAAAATTTTTAAATTGCTTCACAACTTCTATACCTACTAATAAAAAAACTAGCCAACATTTTTCAAAGTTTTTAATTTAATTGTGTATATAACTTATTGATTCTCTTAGAACTTTTGTAGTTTTTTTAATAAATTCTAAGAATTTTTATAATTGATCGTTAAAAAATTTTATGTTTTTTAAAAGATTTATTGACAAATTTAATCAATTAACAATTAGTAAACATTAACCGCCTTATTTACAAAAAATATTTTCTGCTTATAAATAAAATAAAATAAATTTAAAATACCTATAAAAAAAATTAAAAATGAATTGAGAATGTTTCATACTGTTTTATTAAAAAATAAATGCATAAAGTTTATTGGCGCGACCAACCCCCTTCTTCTTTGAAATTCATGTTCACTCGACGATAGCTGGCAAATTCTACTACTTTTCATTACTCAATAATATTCGATACTTTTCATTTGGGTACTCAATACTACTCGATACTTTTAACGGATTTTTTGAATTTGTAACGCATAGTTTTTATCTGCATATTGAAGTAGTTTCTTCAAAAATTAAAAATAGATCTACAATTATTATTGGTTTTGTATGTCTTTATTATTAAATCAAAAATAAATGTAAAGCTAACTTTTGATTCAACGTTAACAATCTAAGAAATAATTTAATTGTTATCAAAAAAATTTAGTTACGCATATAAGGGTTCATTGGAAAATTAATGTTTTGATTGAAAGTATTTACAAATGCATGAACATACATATGTGCCTGCATGTGTAATTCATTGTGTATGTATGTAAAAATTAAAATATAATATTTACATGTATGTATATATGTATACATATTTAACTAATATACATTTTTAAGTACATTTAAAATGTAATTTATCACATGTGGTTGTTCTATTTTATTGACTGGCAACTTTATTTCGGCGGTTGGTTTAATTTTGTACAGTGATGTATTTTTATACACTATTTTAGCCACTCAACTGCTTAAAAATACAACTCTAAAAGTATCGAGTAACTACTTTTGAGTATTGAGTATCCAAAAAAAGGGCAAATACTCGATACTCGGTACCCACTACTCAATACTTTGCCAGCACTATAGCTAACCAACGAGTAAATACGGTCTGTAAAAAAGAAAACACAGAAAATGTGTATTCGTAAGTGTGTATGTATTAGTTTTGTGCTTCTAATGCAGGGTTGAGGCTGGTTGAAAAATTGTGCCAATGAAAAACTGCTCTCTTCACCCCTCTCGCCTAAAAACTGTAATTTTATGACAGCATAATTAGTCTCGTGTATAAAAGACCATTGACAACATTGGCTTCAAAGGAAGAACACAAGGAATGCACAAATTCGTTATTCATGTTGTTGTTAGTGTGTGTTTTTTGCAAAAGTTGTTATTGTTATTGGTCCAATTTACACGAGAGCACAACAGCTGTTCTTTCGAAAACACTCGAGACTAATTAATCTGGCACAAAAATGTATACATATACAGTACTTTGTGTATTAGTGTATTTTGGACACATTTGTTTTTTTAATATACATGTATTGGTTTTTTTCTGCTAAGCGGGGTTGAACCTGGTTGAAAAATTATGCCAACCAAAATCGACTCTCTTCACCGAAAATACCAACAAGCTTGCATGTTATGCCAGCATAATTAATCTCGTGTAAATTGGACCATTCAAGCAACCAATTCTAATGTGTTTTAACTATGTACATTGTTTCGATAACATGCTACTTTACACATTACTAGTCAATAAACATATATATTTTGCACAAGAAATAAAGCACTTTTTGTCCTAGAATTTAAAATTAAAATAAAATAGTGATTTAAAACTTTCCAAAATATGGAGTCTGCTTCTAATGGGTAACTAAAATGTTAAATTTTGTGTACTTTTTAATTTTATTTTTCATTATTTATTTTTATTTATTTATTTATTTTATTTATTTATTTTCGATGTCCCATACACAAGACTTAAGTCTTATATTACAGTATGGAACTGAGCATGTGTAAATACAATAAATCAGAAAACAAAAACAAAATTGACATGTATTTAAGTTTGCGCTTTTAAAATATAAAATGAAGTCTTAAATCTAATATAATATAATTAAATGAAAACCTACAGTGTTAAACTATCAGACTTTATCAAAAAACAATATATATATGTATGTACAAAGATATATTCAACGTGAGAAATGACAAAAAATACTTTTCCTGAATTGATGTGCGTTACTAATGGTCTGGATTCTATAGGGAATTTCGTTCCAGAGACTGACAGCATTAATAAAGAAGTGGTATTTAGAAACCAGAGATCGATGACCAAACGCTAGAAGTCTTTTACCTCTGGCAAGCGTTGAAAAGCTTAAACGTTCGAAGAGATGTTCAGGTTGACGTGTATATATAATTTTATGCATGAACAGTAAAGTGCGCACTCTTACATAATCATCAAAAGTAATGCCATAAAGCAAGGTTACGTAGGGGGAAATATGGTCATATCTTCTGAGACCATATACGTACCGAATAATATTATTAAAGATCACGTTAAGTTTTCTTTTACTTACGCTATCGCAGCATTAAAAACATATGTTTCATAAAAAGTACCACAATGTTGAAAAAGGTACTCTTTTTGTTGAAGGACAGTACCATTTCAATTTTTCATTTTTCCATCACTGATATGATACTATAATACACTCGATACAATGATACAAGAGGTTTTGTGAATTCAGCAAATAAGTTAAATAAAATCCGTTATTAGTGGAACGCGAGTTAGTTTTTTTGCGTCTAGAAATCCAGCGATCGACATCGTTCGATATCGTGTGCCAGGCCGTTAGTAAAGGCATATCTAAAATCTGTGGCAGCGTCTTATGTTCCTAATCGGTAGATAATTCAGTTTGGTAACTATCAGCTGTTAAAATCTTGCATGAATATTATTTTATATACAAATTGTTGATCTTTAATGGCGGAGTATTTTATTTATTAAGCTATTGCATAGCTTCTATTGAGGCGACCGAATCAAGAAATTTTTAAACGTTTGTTTCTAAGGGCCAATAATTCAGTACTGATTTATATGTCATTTATTTTTAAATGCTATTTATATACAAAATTAAGTTTTTCACTGCAAAATTAAGTCAACATTAAATAGCCAACATTGTGCAATTAAATACTACATAAGTTTTACGAATTTCCATATGTTTTTGACTGCTTGTTCTTATATAAAATAAAGCCAATAAAATATTTGTGGCTGCTGGCAAACTGCATAAAATTTTGTCTTGTTTTGTCGCTATTAACCTTTTAATCGTATTGAAAGTAGCTTTTATTCTTTAAAAACATTTCAGCAGTTCTTAATTATTCTTATTTTTAGCTAAAATAATAATATATTTTTTTGGATTTTTCTTTATTTGTTCTAGTCAGCTCTTCTTTAGGGAAATTTTTTATTTTACGCAGTGCTACCATATATTCATCGTAATTAAATAAGAACTTTAATTACTCACTGAAAAAATGCAATCTTATTTAAATGCAACATAAATTTAAATAAAAATTATGTTGGCTGTCCACTTGAAACTACATTCAAACCCATTTTAGATATTGTGTCGAATAAAATTCGTCCCTTAGGTGTAATTAAACGTGAACCCCAAAATGTGTGTTTAGCATTGTAGTCGCCAGCTGCTAGAAAACGGAGGCCCAGTGATTTATAAAAAGCCGTATATTGACTCTCGGTAATTGAGAATCTGGGGGGCGAATAGACAGATGATATTACAAGTTTTTGATAGTAAGTTTCGATGCAGATGTTCGTTGCTTGAAGATAATCTTCACAAAAATCATTCAACAGGTGGTGTTTTATTCGCGTTTTTATTAGGATTCCCGAACCACCACAAGCTCTGCCACGGGGATCCTTGGTGTCGTAAAAATTATATCCACTAATTCTGAAACAGCTTCGAGATGTCAAATGAGTTTCTGAGATAAGCATAACATCGATTTGTTTATCCTGAAGAAAATATTCTATTTCGTTTTTATGTTGGCAGATTCCGTTTGCGTTCCAAAAACAGATTTTTAAGTTCATGGTTTGCTTAGTACAGCCTGCAACAAGGTAGACTGCATTTTCAACATTTCCTGCATCATACAGGACATGTTGAGAGTAAATGTGTTTACAGTTTGTATTAAGCTCTCAATTGAGGCTTCAATACGACTAAAATTATACCCCGAATCTTCATTTACATTTACGGTTTTTTGCGCCGTACTCTGATTGCTTTTTAAAATACTAGCGTATGAAAATTTGTTGTTAGATTGTTGTTGAGCACTAGTCGCGTTAGACTTGAAAATGTTTGAAAATTGATTTTGGCTGGTGGACGGTTGAGGTAACTGTGGATAGTTAATAGGGGTTTTAGGCTGAGCGGGAGTAGCATTGGTTTTTTTGGTTAATGAATTCTTAAAAAACGAGTAAAGGGGGCAGCCTCTATAGTTGGCAGTGTGATTTCCGCCGCAATTGCCACATTTTTTCGCCTTGGTATCACCTTTTATTTTATCACAGTTAGCAGTACTGTGTAACTCACCACATACAACGCAGACTGTAGGCAACTTGCAATAAGTCTTCGTGTGCCCAAATTCTTGGCAGTTCAGGCATTGAACAGGCCCAGCTCTTTTATGTGGAAGCTCAACAGTAACTCTTCGATGCAACAAGTACTTTAAGTCATATATTGGATGCGCTTCATTCTTTTTTATTTTTATGCCATCTGGCTGTAACTCGACTCTAAATATTGGTTGGGGGATTTTTTCTCTATTTTTAATGTTTGAGACATTTTTCACCTTGTAGCCACTATTTTCAAGGCCAGACTTGACCTCTTCCGGATCCACGCTAGAGTCTATACCTTTTATTACGACTGTTAGACCTTTAGCACTCTTTAATTGGTACGTGTAGAAGTTTTTATTTTTAGATTCTAAATCTGAAACAATTTTTCGGTAATTATTTTCATGAGCTACCTGAATTTTTGTCTCATTGATGTTTCCGCGCTTAATTGGAGTTACATAAAACTCATTTTCTCCAATTAATGAGATAAGACTTTTAACCAGCAAACTGGAATTCTGCTCTCTTAAATATATGGGTGGGGGCTTACTCGAACTTGTTGTAGTTGTGCCTTCATCGCCTTGTTCAGATAACATCGCGAAACGATTTTCGGAATTTATTATATTGTTTTTTCCATCTCTGGGAACTTTCGATGTTGAAGCAATTTGAGCTGATTTTGGACTTCTTCCCCTTTTTAACACGGTTATGTATCTGTCCATTCCTGTTTGAATTTTATTATCATTTATTGTACTCACCGCATCTACCATTTTGTGCACGTTGGTCACCTTGTTACTTATTGTTTGTTTGTTTGTTTGTACAGCTAAGCTGACAAGTTTGCTGATGGGTGCAATTGTTGTTGCTTCTTGATCACTATTTAACATGTTCAGAGATAATGATCGCGCACGAGTATTTGTGTTTACTGTTAAATTCAGGTTTTTGTTAAAATCATTTTTTTTACTGTCGTCATCAGCAACTAAAGTTATATATTGCACATTCCTACTGCTTGTAGGATTATTGTTGTTTTTTTCAGAACATGAACTCATCAGAGTTCTCTTTTTTTATTTTCACTTATATTAGTTTGTGTATGCAAATATTTATGTATACACAAGCAAAAAATAAAATAAAACCAGTAAAATAACTGTTCAATAAATGTTTTGTTTTTTTTATATTTTTTGTGACTTGAAAATATTTTTTTATTTATTTTTTTTTTATATTCAGTTGCGACGATTATAAAAACGCGTCTGTTCACTATGAGAGTTGAAACACGTTTTTTTTTTTTTTTTTTTTTTTTTTTTTTTTTTTTTTCGGGGTGAGATACTGCCCATTTTTACAACTTTGTTTAGTATATTTTTATACAAGTAAGAACTTGTATTTTTGTCATTCTACTTACTTAAAGCGAAAAAACTTATAATTAAAACGATAATTAATTAAGTAATGTTAAGCCTCAAATATTTTGTACCATTGTGGCAATAAAAAATGTACCACTTTTTAAAGGTAGGTGCAAACTGTAAAAAGTGTTACACATTGAAAGGGCAACATTTTTGTTCAGAAAAGAAAACACCATTAATCTGGCATAAAATGTATACGTGTACTCAGCTTTGTGTCTTAGTGTTTTTTTATTCATTTGAAGTTTGTCTTTCGTTATACACATTACGGAACATAATTGGCAGAAATATGGCGAGAATAAGTGATGATGAATTGGCTTTTATTTTAGGAGCAATTTCAAGTATAAAGCTACGTTCACATTTATCAAATATTTGTCGAAAAAAACGTAACCACTAGTTTTGCTTAGGGATAGTTTTTTTTACTTGGTTTTTATATCACAAAATAAAATTAATTATTCTATCAGAAAGTATTTTTATGCAGTTTTTTAAAAATGCGAACCCAAAATTTAAAATATATTGGAATTAAAGGTAAAAAATTATTAGTTTCTTTCTTGGTTACGTTATTTTCGACAAATATTTGATAAGTGTGAACGTAGCTTAAGAAGCGAATTTACTGAATATTTTTGCAATGAAGTAAAATTTTAATCACCAATATAAAAAATTTTTAAATTGCTTCACAACTTCTATACCTACTAATAAAAAAACTAGCCAACATTTTTCAAAGTTTTTAATTTAATTGTGTATATAACTTATTGATTCTCTTAGAACTTTTGTAGTTTTTTTAATAAATTCTAAGAATTTTTATAATTGATCGTTAAAAAATTTTATGTTTTTTAAAAGATTTATTGACAAATTTAATCAATTAACAATTAGTAAACATTAACCGCCTTATTTACAAAAAATATTTTCTGCTTATAAATAAAATAAAATAAATTTAAAATACCTATAAAAAAAATTAAAAATGAATTGAGAATGTTTCATACTGTTTTATTAAAAAATAAATGCATAAAGTTTATTGGCGCGACCAACCCCCTTCTTCTTTGAAATTCATGTTCACTCGACGATAGCTGGCAAATTCTACTACTTTTCATTACTCAATAATATTCGATACTTTTCATTTGGGTACTCAATACTACTCGATACTTTTAACGGATTTTTTGAATTTGTAACGCATAGTTTTTATCTGCATATTGAAGTAGTTTCTTCAAAAATTAAAAATAGATCTACAATTATTATTGGTTTTGTATGTCTTTATTATTAAATCAAAAATAAATGTAAAGCTAACTTTTGATTCAACGTTAACAATCTAAGAAATAATTTAATTGTTATCAAAAAAATTTAGTTACGCATATAAGGGTTCATTGGAAAATTAATGTTTTGATTGAAAGTATTTACAAATGCATGAACATACATATGTGCCTGCATGTGTAATTCATTGTGTATGTATGTAAAAATTAAAATATAATATTTACATGTATGTATATATGTATACATATTTAACTAATATACATTTTTAAGTACATTTAAAATGTAATTTATCACATGTGGTTGTTCTATTTTATTGACTGGCAACTTTATTTCGGCGGTTGGTTTAATTTTGTACAGTGATGTATTTTTATACACTATTTTAGCCACTCAACTGCTTAAAAATACAACTCTAAAAGTATCGAGTAACTACTTTTGAGTATTGAGTATCCAAAAAAAGGGCAAATACTCGATACTCGGTACCCACTACTCAATACTTTGCCAGCACTATAGCTAACCAACGAGTAAATACGGTCTGTAAAAAAGAAAACACAGAAAATGTGTATTCGTAAGTGTGTATGTATTAGTTTTGTGCTTCTAATGCAGGGTTGAGGCTGGTTGAAAAATTGTGCCAATGAAAAACTGCTCTCTTCACCCCTCTCGCCTAAAAACTGTAATTTTATGACAGCATAATTAGTCTCGTGTATAAAAGACCATTGACAACATTGGCTTCAAAGGAAGAACACAAGGAATGCACAAATTCGTTATTCATGTTGTTGTTAGTGTGTGTTTTTTGCAAAAGTTGTTATTGTTATTGGTCCAATTTACACGAGAGCACAACAGCTGTTCTTTCGAAAACACTCGAGACTAATTAATCTGGCACAAAAATGTATACATATACAGTACTTTGTGTATTAGTGTATTTTGGACACATTTGTTTTTTTAATATACATGTATTGGTTTTTTTCTGCTAAGCGGGGTTGAACCTGGTTGAAAAATTATGCCAACCAAAATCGACTCTCTTCACCGAAAATACCAACAAGCTTGCATGTTATGCCAGCATAATTAATCTCGTGTAAATTGGACCATTCAAGCAACCAATTCTAATGTGTTTTAACTATGTACATTGTTTCGATAACATGCTACTTTACACATTACTAGTCAATAAACATATATATTTTGCACAAGAAATAAAGCACTTTTTGTCCTAGAATTTAAAATTAAAATAAAATAGTGATTTAAAACTTTCCAAAATATGGAGTCTGCTTCTAATGGGTAACTAAAATGTTAAATTTTGTGTACTTTTTAATTTTATTTTTCATTATTTATTTTTATTTATTTATTTATTTTATTTATTTATTTTCGATGTCCCATACACAAGACTTAAGTCTTATATTACAGTATGGAACTGAGCATGTGTAAATACAATAAATCAGAAAACAAAAACAAAATTGACATGTATTTAAGTTTGCGCTTTTAAAATATAAAATGAAGTCTTAAATCTAATATAATATAATTAAATGAAAACCTACAGTGTTAAACTATCAGACTTTATCAAAAAACAATATATATATGTATGTACAAAGATATATTCAACGTGAGAAATGACAAAAAATACTTTTCCTGAATTGATGTGCGTTACTAATGGTCTGGATTCTATAGGGAATTTCGTTCCAGAGACTGACAGCATTAATAAAGAAGTGGTATTTAGAAACCAGAGATCGATGACCAAACGCTAGAAGTCTTTTACCTCTGGCAAGCGTTGAAAAGCTTAAACGTTCGAAGAGATGTTCAGGTTGACGTGTATATATAATTTTATGCATGAACAGTAAAGTGCGCACTCTTACATAATCATCAAAAGTAATGCCATAAAGCAAGGTTACGTAGGGGGAAATATGGTCATATCTTCTGAGACCATATACGTACCGAATAATATTATTAAAGATCACGTTAAGTTTTCTTTTACTTACGCTATCGCAGCATTAAAAACATATGTTTCATAAAAAGTACCACAATGTTGAAAAAGGTACTCTTTTTGTTGAAGGACAGTACCATTTCAATTTTTCATTTTTCCATCACTGATATGATACTATAATACACTCGATACAATGATACAAGAGGTTTTGTGAATTCAGCAAATAAGTTAAATAAAATCCGTTATTAGTGGAACGCGAGTTAGTTTTTTTGCGTCTAGAAATCCAGCGATCGACATCGTTCGATATCGTGTGCCAGGCCGTTAGTAAAGGCATATCTAAAATCTGTGGCAGCGTCTTATGTTCCTAATCGGTAGATAATTCAGTTTGGTAACTATCAGCTGTTAAAATCTTGCATGAATATTATTTTATATACAAATTGTTGATCTTTAATGGCGGAGTATTTTATTTATTAAGCTATTGCATAGCTTCTATTGAGGCGACCGAATCAAGAAATTTTTAAACGTTTGTTTCTAAGGGCCAATAATTCAGTACTGATTTATATGTCATTTATTTTTAAATGCTATTTATATACAAAATTAAGTTTTTCACTGCAAAATTAAGTCAACATTAAATAGCCAACATTGTGCAATTAAATACTACATAAGTTTTACGAATTTCCATATGTTTTTGACTGCTTGTTCTTATATAAAATAAAGCCAATAAAATATTTGTGGCTGCTGGCAAACTGCATAAAATTTTGTCTTGTTTTGTCGCTATTAACCTTTTAATCGTATTGAAAGTAGCTTTTATTCTTTAAAAACATTTCAGCAGTTCTTAATTATTCTTATTTTTAGCTAAAATAATAATATATTTTTTTGGATTTTTCTTTATTTGTTCTAGTCAGCTCTTCTTTAGGGAAATTTTTTATTTTACGCAGTGCTACCATATATTCATCGTAATTAAATAAGAACTTTAATTACTCACTGAAAAAATGCAATCTTATTTAAATGCAACATAAATTTAAATAAAAATTAGCTGAATGAGTATTAAAATAGGAAGTCAATTATTGGCCCTAAGTCTTTTGTTTTTGAAACGAAAAAACCTGGCACTAAGTTTGTTTCTTAAGTCTTTTGTGTTGTTAAGTATTTAAATCGCTCAATGTATTTTAACCCCTAAAGTATGCTATAGATTAATATTAACATTTGATATCACATTCATATCATTAACATACAGTATTGCCAGAATAACAAAGGAGCTATTAAACAAAACGTAATAATATAATTGCATCAGATAAAAAATGCTGTGCAATAGCTTTACCGCGGCAGTCCCCGAGTGCCACATGTCTTTTTTTCTAGGTTATTTATATACATACATATATAAAAATGAATTGCTGTTCGTTAGTCTCGCTAAAACTCGAGAACGGCCTGGCTAATTTTGGTCTTGAATTATTTGTAGAAGTCTAGAGAAGGTTTACTTTTGGTATTTTTTTTAATGGATTTTGATGAAATTTGATAGGGTACTTAAGTAAGTGTTAAAAAGGCGTAAAATAGTAATTTGTAAATTTTGTTTTTATTAGGTTTTTTATATAGACTTACAGCGTACTTTCTTGTTGCAAAATAATGAAAATCTGTCACTTTTGGTACTATTATAACTTTTTAATTAAAAAAAAGAAAAATTGTTTTTACAACAACGTACATTAATATAGTATATTTTCTTTTGTGTAATATAAGGAAAAGCAGGTACTTTTGGTGCGTTTTGCTTTTAGTACTTTTTGTTTTTTCATTAACATGTAGCGTGAACGAAGTCACGGGTAAAATCTAGTTTGTGATGAATATTTAAAGAACAACTAAACAATTACCACCCCCAATTCATAAAAATTTTAAATGGATTTGAAATTTATTTTAAGAAAAACTTGTATTTAAATTTTATACTAAAACACATTTGAAATCTGTTTTATTTTTTTTTATAAATACTACCATTAATGTTAAAGTAAAACAAATTGTGCAAAATTATTCATGAAGCAGATTTAGGGCCTGTTCGTAAATTCATCACTGCGCTGCATAATATGATTATTTTGCACTGCCACTGCAAATCAGCTGTTGCTTATGCTTCTTTTTGCGCATTTTAATGTTTGTATATATGATGAACCAAAAAAATTTAACAAAAATGTAAAAGTTAATGATAAATTTAATTTTTGGGCTGGACGATAAAACTAATGATGTAAAATTGTCTAATCTAAATCAAGAAAAAGGATAAGAAATAATAAACAAAACAAAATAATAAAATAAAAAATTTAACTCTTAATCATCCGTTGCATCAGCCATTTTTATGATTTGTGTTTTGTGTTTATTTGCGCATAATATACTTCAGCGCTGCATTTTTGAACGCATACCTTTTGCAGAGTTGCCACTGTTTGCATATATGAACGTACTGTGCATATTATGCAGCGCAGTGATGAATTTACGAACAGGCCCTTAATGTTTAATGTATATTTGTATGTGTTGTATGAGCTGTGTTCCTAAACACAGAGTTGCACCTGCGTACGCAGATTTCAGCACACTTTTAGGAAAACTAAGATAGAGATATTTTATCGATTACACATAAAATTTAAACGTTTTGTTTGAAAACAAATTAAACGTATGGTTGGGGCGGGGCCAAGAATTATCTTTTTCACGTATAAAAATCAAACTTGCGACAAAATAACTTCCGCCTCAATAATAAATTAAACTCTACCATTCTATTCAATTCAATTCAATTGTATTATTTTTGACTTACCACTTTGAATGTAGGAGATGACATCGCACTAGAGATTTGCAAACCAAAATTTACAATTGAGAAAATACCACAAACCAGTAGATTTTTCTTATCAAATATGACGTAACCTTTTATGCGACGTTTTAGTTTTGAAGAAACATTTATGTGTTTGTGTGTGTTTCAAAAACTCAAATCCTGGTTTAGTAATTATTAGATTTTTCTAATCTGTAGATTGTTGCCGCTGGCTAGCTTAACACGTTGTTGGTTTATTATTATTATTTTAGTCGGTTTACTATTTAACAGTTGATATGCTGTTGACTGGCGACGATGATTAAAATGTTGATCGACGACGACGATGACAATGTTAATAATAATGATGTTTATGGCGATGATGATGATAATATGGCCGTTGTACATACATACGTACGTTGTCAACTAGAATACAAAATCGTTTATAAAAACAAAAAGAACAATAAATAAATAACGAAAAAAAGAATCTATTAATATTTAGAAGTTAACCTTTTAGCCTCTTTACTGTACATTTATTTCAGTTTTATTTTTTTTTCTTGTGAAATAATTATAAAAAAATAATACGAAATAGGAAAAAATAAACCCATAACAGTCTCTAAATACATGGTATGTTCGAACACTGCCTTTTGGTTGGTAGTAAAAATAACAACAACAGCAACAATAATTAAAATAATTAGGATATTCACAGTTAATATAAATAAAATGATTTAAATTTTCTTTTAGTTATTTGGCATAATTTTATGTAAAAAATTCGATTAAATCAGAATGGTGGCAAGGTTTTTCCAGAAACATCGCTTAATATGAGGACAATAAAAAATTAAGAAATTGTACAAGTCTTACGGTTATTTATTTGTGGCTCGGTTTTCGATGGCAGCCGAACCAAAGTTGCGTTGCCAGTTGTTGAAAATTGTAGTGCGGATGCCGGCTGGCAACTGAGACCTGCCACTTTCTGTTGCTATTTAGCACTTTTCTGGCAACCTAAAATTTTCAGTAGCCGGCTCAAAATTTCAAATGAACGATCATGTTCAGAGCAAATTGTTAATGTAGCTTTAACCTGGGGGTCTCTTTCAGACCTTGAGGACTGAAATTTAGGTTAAAATACTGTTGTATAGAACAGCACAGAAATCTAATAACTGCGCGGGGTGCATGATCACGATAACCCTTAATGCCATACACAAATCTTACAATTCTTTTGATAATCATACTTAAATTTGTTAATATTGTAGACTAGAAATACAAGCAATAGTTTCAAAAGATATTAACAAAGTATGTGCAATTATGTATTTTATTCTTATGGGTAAATGCAATCCACAGTGATAGAGTGACCTCGAACAGCCGTAACCCCAGAGCTTATTAAATAAGTTTGTTCACTCAAAATAAGTTGATTGTTAATAACCGCATCCAAGCATCTGAAAGGACTTAACAAACTGCACTTCAGTGCCAAGAACATTTATTTTAGAATATCGCGAAATATAATAGCCTTAGTTTTAATAGCATTGATGCATAATTTAATCCTGAGAATCCCTTCTAACAGTGACCCTAATGATCGCTTCTAGCTCATTAGTGAAATGCCTAGAGTTACCAAAGATCAGCTGAATATCATCAGCAAAAATTAAGTGAATTAGCACAATTATTAACATACATTAGGAATGAAACTGAATCAATTATAGATCCTTGAGGAACACCAGAAGTGATGGAAATGACATCCGGTTCGTGATCATATAGGTTCAGATATTGTGATCGTCCTTGTAAGTAGGAGTAAGCGAATAATAAGCCTACAGGCCGTAGGTTGTCGGTGCTATTCCGACCAAAGTTTCTTGGTGTTTTCCGTAGACAAGCTAATCGCTTTGCGGGTTTTGTTTGCATCACACTTTAAAATATGTGTTGACGTATGTATAATCGAGTACTTTTACTTTAAGAATGTGTTTCACAACCTTTAATATGGAGGGTAGAATGCTTATGGTACTATAGTTTGCATCTGAATCCTTTTTGGGTATAGGAACCATACGAACTGTCTTCCAAGCGTTCGGATTAAAACCACCACCCTCTATTAAACATAAAATATTTCCAGAGATAAAAGAAATATCGTAAGACAGCTTTTAAATAAAAAGTAAGTGCAGTATAAAAATTCCCACATTTAAAGAGTTGTGGCAGGACCCGATAATTCCACATAAATTGATCTACTGTCTAAGATATCTCGAAACACTTTTCGTAAAATGGCATCGCAATTAGTTCTCATTTCTGCTGGATGATATTGTAGTTAATTTTTATATAATATCAGATTGCCAGGACCAGTCCAGGCAATTATTGAGTTCAATTCTTTGTTTCTTGGTTGTTTGGATGGTTCTTGAGGACAAATCACAATAATAAATATCTGCCATCATCGTATTGCTAGTTAATAATATTTTTAGATCATCCTCATCGATTGTAATTCATCGTCGTAGTACTATAAATGGCTTCCCATTATTCATTTGCTAGCCACATAAGATGGTTGTCCGGCACAAGCCTCCCGTGGTCTTCCGCCAGAACGCTTCACATTTTCGTGTTGCCTTTGCGCAAGAATTTAACCTCATTTTTCAATACCGTCGTACCAGCCTTCTCTTTCTCCTCCCTGTCTTTATTTTCTCGTCATCTCAGCTCCTCGAGTTTTCGTTTCAAACTCTTTGTTTGCTTAAGTCAGGTGCAGTACTCGAATCGTTTAGTATTTGGTCGCAACTCGTAGTAGAGAAACTAACCTCTTTATCGTATGTCTTTTTTACTCCCTCTATTTACGATTAGAGGTTTAATTATTCGTTTTTCTGTCACCTTCCCTTGTCGCCGAAAGACTTCAACTCATTTCTTAAGGTAGTTATGCTTTGGCTAGGCGAACTGCAAATATAGTCTACTACGATGTCCGAATGAGAACTCTTTTCGAGTTGATCCGGTTCAGAGGCTCCAATGCTAAAGCTCTTAAATGTTTGTGGTAGCCCCCGGTATTGTGCTAACACCCATACTCTTGTCACGTATTTATGGTATTTCCACCAAACTTTTCCGATAAGTAGGTTGATTTCTCTTTCATCGCAGTTCCTGACTTTATCATTACTTTTCATTTGTGTACTAAGTGCTTTTAAAGAGTAAGCTTTTAGGTAAAGTTGCATATAATTTATCACAGAGTTGCCTATAAATGGTTAAAATTTCAGTGGATTTAGTTACAAAAATTCAACTTTGAAAGTATTGAGTAGAAGCAGTTACTCATTGAGTGTCCGAAAAAATAGCAAATACTCAATACTTTGCCAGCACTACAAGAAAGAACAATCAGCTGCTTTAATAACGTACGTATCAGTGAGCTGCAACAAGTATGATCGATCCTACTCATTCCCTTACGTTGAATTTTAAGAACAACCTAAACAAGTATTATTCAATTTTATACTCGTTCGCTTTTTATGCACAAGCAGAAAATTCGTTAACAAGTGTAAATTATTTCGATCATTTGATGCGAATGTGCATGATCTGATTGCGTGATACAATGAACATAAGGCATATGTAAAAATACAAGTGTTGGTGGAAAATTTGATTTCGGAAGTCAAAAGTATAAATATGTATGTGTGCATGTTTCAGACTGTGACAAATATATAAATAAAAATTATTTATTCAAATATGAGTACAAAATTACTTTAGCAACTGAATAAAACACTTGTTCCGCTAACAACACGTTGGCTTCAATTCAAAATGAGCTTCATACTCTTAACGACAGAGTCAGAACATTCATGTCAGTATAAAACAACACGTGAATAAAACTGAATGATTGAAACGAACGGTTGCGTAAACAAGTGTTTTTTGCTTTTGAACAAAAACGATTAGATCATAAAAATCAATGTGCATAATTAAGTATACCCAAAAATTAAGCACTTACTGCAGCTCACTGGTACGTACTTATATGTCGTACACAACTGGAATTGAGTTTTTTCCTTTTGTACTTCTATGTTGGAATATCCCTAATATTTCTTATTTACTTTTGAACAATCGTTTTATAAATTCACTTTTGTACTTACAAAAGTAAAAAAAAACATTTGTACGACTATATTAAAATAAATTTTTATATAAAAAAAAAATAACTAAATTCATAGTTTTTTGTTTTAGAATTTTACTTAATCGACCACAAATATGATTCGTTTAATAATTAAATCAATTTTTTCTCTCTATCTTTTTAAAGTGTGAAAAAGAAGAACCAACATATTTGTCTGTGTGTATGTGTGTGATTTTTAATAGTAAATAATCAATGGTAGAGCATTTTAACATTTTATAGCTGTTGGGGTCATATTTAAATTTTGTTTCTTTTATAAATATTCATTAGAAAGTCGTTTGTAGTCAAGTTAATGGTTCTTTTGATTATCGAATATATTCTTACTTATGTATATTCCTTTAAATTTATCCATATTAAACATGTTTTATTAAAATTAAAATCAATCAAATCGATGTTGTTGTGTATTTTAAAAGACACCTACCTGCCTTTAGTATTCGTATCAATCAAATTTAGTATTACTCATACGTTACGATACACAACTTTGAGAATGTAGTAAATATCTCCATTACACAGATACACATGTACATAAATAATTATGTACATCACATGCACACATAATCTTAGGATAACTATAAAATCCAAACCAGCGCTAGGTTTTTATTAATTATTCTTAAAATTTGAAATATTTCACATATTCTATATGTCGATTGATAACTAAATATGGCAGTTAATTTTTAATTAATTAGAAACATCATCGGATTAAATTTACTAATAAATTTATTTAAATTTTATAATTGTGTAGCATAAAAGAATGTTAAACTGGGAAGTAAAAAAATACAAAATATTTTATTCGTTTTTGTAAAAAAAAACTAAACATGCATTAAAAAGTTATTATCAAAGCGAACATTTAAAATGTTATCGCGATACTTTCATTTGAATGGTCAAAAGTTCACAGCTTTTAATATTTTTGATGAACTATTCTGTACATCAACGTCTTGAAAATGCTCTATAACAATAACAAGTGCTGCCAAAAACGCATATGGAAAAAATGGTAGAATATACGAGTATATTCAGTTTACCATATTTAGTATTTGGTAAAAAAATACATATACTAAGAAAAAATAAAGGTTGTCTCAGTAAGAATGCACTTTTTCATTTTAAAATAATATAAAATAAGTTTTCACATTGGGCGTGTTCAGCAGAAAACGCTGCTACTAAACAGTTTATAAGTAGCGGCTTTTGATTTGATTAATTTTTCTGAACGATATGCTCACTTTTTTGTCAAAAATATCAAAAAATTTTACTTTTGAATTAAAATGATTGAATTTTATTTTGTAAAAAGATTTCACAATAATTATTTGTGAATTTAAATTAATTAAAATTTAAAAATATATTATGAAATTTGATTCAAAAGTCAAACTAAACTGAAATATCTTAATTTGATTAAACGTATCGTACTTTTTCTTTGCTACCCAAAACAGAGAGGGCTCACTTAACATGTTCGATCATCGCTCAGTAATCAAAGCGTTCAGCAGATTGTTGAGCAACAGTTGTGTAGCAAACTGTGTCATCTGAACGCACCCAATTATAATGCGTTGTTATTTCGTGTAAAGCGCTCCATTTTTTAATAATCGGAATAAACATATGTGACAGCTGTCAAATTTCAGAGTTGCCACTTGCTCATAAAAAAAATCAAAGTGCATTCTTCTTTATATGTATTTAATAAAAACAAATCAGAATTTAGGAATCAGGATTTATTTAAAAGTCACAAAATTTGTTTCAAATTTTAAGTAAAAGTTTTCCCATAAAAAACTTGTACTTTAAAGAAACTTTAACTTTATTAATTCGTTTATGCATACTAATGAAAAACTAGTTCAACTTCCCGCTATCAAAAATATAAAGGACTCCCCATAACTTAAGAATCGAAATTAAACTTAACATCAGCTAGATGCCGTGAAATAATAAACCGATTCAATAAAACTAAAAATCTAATAAATTTGTATTATTAAATATTACGTCGATGAAAATCTATTGATTCGTTCGCAAGATATTTTTGTACATTGGGAAATTGTGAAAAAAAAGAAAAAATTTGATACGTCTTTTAAAGGAAGTGCGAGCGAAGCCAAAGGATACCAAATCGTGTCACCTCGCGTTTATGAAAAATTCAATCGACCTGACAAAAAAAAAATAAGAATGCTTTGTAAGTAAGTTTTCCTATCACCCAGATACCAGATAGTTTCAAAATATACTAATTTGTTTTACATATGTATGTAAATACAGATTTTAACTTTGGTTTTTTCCAATCGCAAAGACGCAATCGATAAATATATCACGCCAGCTTGAGGGTTAATAAACTCTACTGGCCTAGAAAAAAAAAAATATATCGCAAAAAGTAATAAAATATCCAATTATTGGAATTTTATAAAATATTATTTATTGCCCGATTTGCTACAGGCAATCGCTTTTATTTTCGAAAAGGTGCCTATAAAACTGTTTCAAAAACTCTTGGATTTATTATTAAGACATTATTAGGTCTCTTTTCGTACTAATTTACCAAGATTGCAACATGGAAAGATTTTGGAAAAATTCTCGAGAATTCCCTTCTCGGCAAATACTATGAAAAGCTCTAATTAGATAATACATATGTATACCTACTACTCGTTTACGGGCTTAGTTCGATAGAAAAATTCTAATTAATCAGAGAAACATTAATAATGTTTTACCTGTCCCCTTCACATGGTGTGCCCACATGCCACCCCTTATAACAAATTATATGAATCATACTTCTAAAATCTAGAAAAAATTCATGTTTAACCATTTAAATATTACACGTACCATAAGTATAGATGTGTGTCTTTAGCAGAAAAACATTTTATACATACGTACATTATGTATGTATCTATGTACTACACACTATTTTATCGATCTAGATTCTAGAAGATTATTGAAATAAGATCTTCTTCCTGTGGTACCAGAATTCAACACGTTAATAATACTTTTGTTAGACAAACATCATCAGTAAATGCATCTTAAAATAGTATTTGAATATTCGTCGTATTCTCTTATACGAGTACATCCATCCATACGTTTATAATCATTTATTTGCTGTTGTTGTTACTCAATGTATCCATCCATTTCGGCTAGAATGTAGTATGTGAGTTTATTTATTTGTTTGTTTGCATCTGCTTGTGGTGGCTGCGAATAGATTGCTTTTTTGTGACAATAATTTGTTTTTTTTTTGTTTTTGCTGTTGCTGTTACAATATTCTTAGCTACTTGGATAGATATGTATGTATGTATGTATGTATGTACGAGTATGCACTCGTAGAAGAGTAACAATAAATAACAAAATTTTTATCTTTCTGTACTATACTCTGGTAAAATAATGCATTATTTATAAGATGTACAGTAGAAATTCAAAACACCATACACACATATGCACTCGCACACACACACACGTACATATTAGCCATTGACAATTATCTTCAGAATATGCATTAATCGCATGTATATATGTTAATTTTGTTTGTGCATTAGGATGCCGCATATACTACATTTATTTAAATATATTTTAATCGGGCTGATAAAAGAATAAAAAAAAATCAAATTGAAGAATTTAAATAAACCTCTTTTAAATTTATTCAGTTATTTATGTTTTCACTCATTCAGAAATTTCAAACAATTTCATTTTGCAAAATCGTACTTTCTGCGAAAAATGCCTTCATACCTAAATGTACCGGTCCCAAAATGTGCGGTTGTCTAATTGTAAAGTTGTGGAAAATTATTTTTTGTGTATGTATGTTTGAAAAGTTTTTAAAGACTATTTTTATGCTTAGTAATTCACAAATTTATTTGTGAGTTTTCGTATAAATGGATGAGCTTTAAAATTTTTTAAACATAAAGGGTAACACATCTACTGATGAGTTGGTATGGCTACCCACGAAATATATATTTAGATATTGCTAACCCGCAACAAATGAATAAAATTTAAAGCATAAATACTTGAGTACATGCTCAAATAAATGTAAAATTTTTTAAAAACAACTTTAAAAAAAAATTTTCTAACAAATTCATGGTTTACAGAAGAAATTTATTACAAGATCGAATTAAAAAAAATTAATAATCAAGTAAAATATCAATTCGCATTTCATCAATTTGAAATGAAAGACTTTTGTTCGCTGGTTAATTCTTGCTGATAAAACTAGAACAAATTGTGCAAGCAACCGCCGTGTGTGCATTCGTTGCTTTCTCATCGACGACTTAACAAAAGCGTGTAAGAATACGTGTGAATTCCTCTCTGCGCAATTGTGCTATGAAGTGGTTGACTCCGTAGTAGACTATGAAACTCTATTACTCACTGCAGCACCATCTTGATACGTTGTGTATTTCACAATAATATAATAAAATGGAATTTGTTCTACTGAAATTAGGGATAGCTTTTTTGGGCTGTGCACATATTACGTAACGCTCCAGGGGGGAGGGGGGGTTAAATATTTGTTACGGATTAGAAATTTTGTACTGAAAAATTAGTAAAAGGCGTTACGAAGGGGGGGTATAAAATCTCTGAAAACAGCGTTACTTAATATGTGCACAGCCCCTTGGCGTACAACACTTTCTTCATAATTTAGACCACTTCCATCCAACTCCAAGCAGAAGTCACATTCATCCAGAATTCTTGTTCTAGTTTTAATTCAGATGTGAAAGAGCTAAAAAGAAATTAATTAGATTCATTCACTCTATTTTTCTTGACATTAACTATCTGACAAGAATAATAAGGATTGCGGCATTTGCATGAGCATACCCATCTAGCATTTTCAATTGTGGAAGAGTCTAGAGTTAATTTAACTTTAACTTTACTGCGGGTCAGATGTAATCCGACCAGCAGTAAAACTCGAAATGAACGAAGATGGTTAGCTCTCAAAATTTTATATGGCAAAACATGTCGGTTCAATCACGATGGGGGCGCGTACCTCGTTTAAGAGATCGAAGAATATAATTTTAGTATTGGCATGTTGTTGGCACATTATTTAGCAAAATTACGAATAATTATTACCCGGAAAATTTTTCTCCACTACCTGTTCACCTATTCAAAATAAATCTCCTCGTCAAATTTTTTTATTTTCCCTTATTCGAAACCAATTTTGGAAATGGCAACCTTTTTCCCGCGAAAAGAATACTTTGCTGTGAGAGCAAAATTCTTGCAAAGTTTTTTCCTAAACATATTTTTAAGGGAATTAATGAAATTAAAACAAATGTAAAGTGATGGAATAAGTCTTAATTTAGAACAATTTGTTTAAATAAGAGGCGGAACGTTAAGGAATTTTTTATTCAGGACGTTCAAGAGCATGGTCTACTTCTGCGACATGTTGAATAAGAGGTCCAAACTCCTTCAGCAAATTTGTTGTCCTTTAATATTATTCAGATGAATTAAATAAAAAAAACTTTATAAAATTTATAATTTTTTTAGTAAATAAAATGATTGCTGACTATTGTCATTAGATATATTCCTCTTGATGAACTTTCGTGTCACTTTTTTGGCATGATTTTCATCTGTGAGGTTGTGTATTTAACCAAAAACCGTTTTGCATGATGACATACAAGTTAAATGCCAATGGCATTTCACACACCATTATGCTGGCATAAAATGAAAGTTTTTAGGCGAGAGAAGAGGAGAGCGGTTTATCGTTGGCATAATTTTTCAACTAGCTATAACTCCGCTTTAGCAGCACAAAACCAATACATGCACATTTCACAAAAACACTAATACACACACAGCGATGTGCACGTAAGTATACATTTTATGCCAGATGAAACAATCCCGTGTGTGACGAAAAGAACAAAAATTGTGACGCTTAAAAATTCATCTCGTGTGTGAAGGATCAATGAAAACACAAAACTTTTGTTAAATTTTTTGCGTTCTAACAAAATTATGTAAATGTAAACACGAGACAGCTGATTCATACATACATACATATGCATGTATGTATGTGCCTTCTGCTTAATATTCTTATTTCCCGGCTTTTAAGAATAAAAGGATTTTTTCCCAGGGAAAATTAATTCCTTGGAAATTAATTTAGAATTTAATTGATGGAATTCGGTACCAGTCTAATAGACCTGCCTATGCAAATCCCATTAATGACACACATACGCACTCACACATACACTCAATGAATATGCAGTCAAATGTGCAACTGTGACTATATTACTGTTGTTTTTGCTGTTGTTGTTGTTATTTTTTACACTATAACAGTGAGACACATGTGCCAAAATTAAATTCTTATAATGAAAAGAAAATAATAACAAAATAAAACTAATTATTACAACTAATTTTTGCTGTTGTTACTATTTGAATACAATTACATCGCCGTAATGTCTCTATATTCTACAAATATTAAATTAAATTTATAATTTTTTTCTTACACTTTTGAAAACAATTTTTTTAAATCCAGATTTCCAGCTTTCAAATCATTAAGTACAAGATGGTTTAAACACATGTTTTTTCTCTATTTTTTTTGTTTTTTTTTTTGGTAAATGACAGAGAGTGAGTTTTGCTTCCTTTTGCTTATTTACGGTTATTTTGCAAAAATGATGATCTTGCTTGATTTGGTTTTATGTAAATCCATTTTGTTTAATTTTTTTTTTATTTGCATTTATTTATTATTATACATATTAAATGTGTGTTGTTGTTTTTTTATAAAGGGTGTTGTGTGGATATTTTATATGGAAACTATCGTATAGTTTGTGGGTATAGATTTTTATTTTACATATAAAGAATATCAAAAGGTAGACAGACGATGATGATGATGATGATTTGAAATCAGATTATTTTGAACATTGAGACTAGATTTTTTTGGTATCATAAATTTTATTAAGGAATATATTTTATTGTTGTTGTAAAAAAACACATTTAATATTTTAATTTTCCTTACAAAAAGTTGGAAAAGATAAATGATAGATTTTTTTTTTTTTTGGAAATAAATAATTTATTTTTGAAAATATTCCAGACGTTACTAACTCAAATAGCCGATCTTTACCGATTTTGCTGTTTCTTTTTGTGCTTAAAACTTTTGTTTTTATTTTAACTAGAGAGAGAGGAAATACGTATCGTAACGATCGTTAGCTCACATATCTATCGACTGTGACTGCCAACGAAATAATCGTTGTCGTCTACCACTACTTTTGCCAGCTACTACTGACTGCTCTTCATATTATTATTGCTGTTGTTGTTGCTCGTGTTGTTCTTGTCGATATTATTATTGTTTGTGCTAACGAAAAATACAACAAAAACAACAACATCGTTAAAAGAATGTATATTTCGAAAACAACAAAAAAAGAAAAATTAACTACAGCAATCCACACAAGCAGCAGAACAGAAATCGAAAATAAGTGTATCCCAAAAATAACCCCCTGCACATTAAAAATTTTCTTCTTTTGCTCTCGCTTGAATGTCTTAAAGAGTATATATGGCATACATACAGCCTGTCTGTCCACCCAACCAAGCACCAACCAACTTACGATCCATCCGTCCGTCCTTCCTTCCGTCCATCCGTCTGCCTGTTCCTCTGTTCAGTTTAGTGTTTTTATTCTGAAACATATTTCTTTTTTCGAATTCAGTTTGTTTCAATATTATTTGGTTTTAAATTTTTTTTTCTTACATTTTTCTTCTGTTTTTAGTATTTATGAACGTACAACGCTTTTAAGAACGTTGAGTGTTGTGTTTTAAAAATAGTATTACAAACTTTTATTTCAAAACCATGCCGTTCATTTATATGTATGTGTGAGTGCGTGTGTGTATGTGTAAGTTTGTATTATAAGAGTGTTATACACTTATTCAGTATTAAAATAAAATTAAAACACAATAATATAGAAAATCAAACCATACACGATGATCGTTAAAAAATAACAAATACATTGTGAGGAAGCAAACGATCTCATACTTGTACTCAATCATATACATATGTATGTACATACATAAATACTTACAGATACACCAACAATAGCAACAACAACAATCACTCTCATTGTTAATCGTCATAGTTGCCAGATAAAGGGGTTTGTGGTTTTCAATACAGTTTTGAATTATTTGCGCAATGCGCCACTTTAGTTACCGATTAGGGGATGTTCACATATTATGTAGCGACCTCTGCTGATATTAGCATCACCTCTCATTTTATGGGTCATGTGACATTTTCAACTCCTTTCAAGACAATTTTTTTTTGAAATTCGGTCCTAAACTAAGTATTTTCAACTAATAACTTGTCAAAATCACTAAATAGCAACTGAAACTGACAGCTCTCTCAATTGGTATTCGTAATACATATAAATTACAGCAACTGACAACCAACTTAGGTTCGGGGTCGATCCATAATCAATTCACAAATGTCATTATAAAATTATTTATTTGCCTCTTGAGTCTCCCAAAAGACGAACCTGGAAAACGTCGCAACGAACACGGGACATTGCAAATTGAATAACCGTGCCAAGCATGTGAGATTAACGTGACACCAATTTTGCATTTAAAATAAGGAAAAGGAACTAAGAACTAAACAATTTTTCTCCTTCTCTGTCTCGGTCCTTCACGTTAGTATCAACATGTAAATCCGCCTACGAGAATCGGCAATCTTCGCATCTACATCAGCGGCAATGGAAGGATCCAATTCTCAATCATTCCTCTATTGCGCCATGAGATAGCTAAACAACTTTCCTTCCCTTTTCCTTCCCTATATACGACTACTTTCTTTCAACTCTCTAACACTGCTCAAGTGGGCGTGAAGCAGAAAGAAAGTACAAAGACTTTACGGGAAAAAAAATATTTGATATAATTTCAACGAATGATATTTGCAAAAACAACAGGATGTACAGAACCGGAATCCTTCTTTGGAATATCACGAGTATTTATCAATAAGTATGATACATTTTGGGATCTGATAGAACTCCTTCGGAATTGGGAAGTTGTTCATGATCTAAGACAAGGAAAAAGATTAATTAAGTTATTTGTAATGAACAAAAAAAGATTACTAACGTGGTGGCTTACGGGACAGACACTGCGGCCTTAGAAGACACCAATTTATTGTTGGCAACTGTGAGACCAATGTATGTGGACTCTGATGCAAGAAGAGACACCGAAGTACTTTCTCTATGACTGGTTGGCTCTATGTATAATATTTAGCATTATTCTACTTCTGCTTTAGAAAATATTTGTGCTGCTCCTGATCCTTTAAATAAATACTAAGGAAGCATACATAAAGAAAAAAATTGATAATCTTCTTATTTTTTGTTTGGAGTCATTTAAGCAGTACAACGTAGCAGACTACCAGACTTTAAAATTTATGATGTATAGTTTCACAAAGTTGAACATATGATACCGCTGACGACCATATTATCTGTGTAGAAGGGTTGGCGTATAGAACCATTCCATTAAAGATGCAAAAAACTTCAAATCGGGTGGTGTTGGCTGAAGTGGTTAGCGCGTTCACTGCAAAGCAAACAATGAGTTAGGACCTGGTTTCAATCTCTGGTCAGGGCAAGTCATCAAAATCATTAATTTCTCTAATGTACCCCGGGAGGCACAACATTACACATAGTAATACATAGTAATATCTACACCTTGATGCAGTGATCCTCTTGGGGATGGGTATGCTCTAAGACATACTCCATCTCCTTAGTGATGGATATGTTGGCGCGCATCGCACTACCTCCGATGGTGGCATGATTCCGCCATCGGTTATTGGTGCTGGGCTCTTCCGGTGTACACATGGTGGCTGTGGTTGCTACCAACATCTCTTGAAGAGGTATTGGTTAAATGGCTGAAGCTCGACCAGCGCTAGTGGGTGGTTGGCCAAAGTCTCTATGTGCTGCTGCGAAACAGCAGAGGTTTCATCGGAAGCACGATGTTTACGCATGGTCGTTCGTCTATGCATAAGAAGCTGCTACCTATTGAGATTCTTGAGGTCACACTTGTGAGCCCTCATTGTGACTCGTAGGTGGTGGTGAACACAAAAATTCAGATAAAGTCGTAATGGCAGATACTGACGTTAATCTGTCACACATCTGTACATTAGTGTGGCAATGCATTACTGGTTGTTGGACTGCAATGAAGGCATAATGTTCTATGATAGCAGAACAGAGGGCGAAGTAAAACAATAAAATGTCTGCACACAAAACTGAAGAAAGTTAATGCGACTACTTAACACCAGAGGCACTGCAAAACTGCTTTAAAAATTAACATAACGCACAATAGCAGAGTTATAAAAGAATTAAGTCGTCTACATTTTCAACATTTATCTTCTTCCATTGCATAATTTCTGACACAATGCATTGCATAAGTAGGGGTCATCTTCTGAGTGCTGGTCCTAAATAAATAGGCATATCATAGCCCCATATTGTCTTTATCTTCATATGGTATAACATATACTTCTCATCTACATACATATGTATGTATGTATGTATGTAGTTTCACCCAACTATCCAATTCACTTGGACCACTTTTGATTTGAATTTAAATTTATTTAAACTGATAATTTGTGGTTGCCAGAAAATCACTAAATAGCAAATGAAACTGGCTGCTGTCAGTTACCAGTTGCCATCCATAATATAATTTGCAGCAACAGGCAACACAAGTGAGGTTCCTTTCAGTTTTTTTTTTTAATATTAGCATCAATTTGTTAGTGCATATTTTCGCATATTTTATTCTTTACAGCTTAATTTTGCATACATATATCCAATTTTTTCTTTATTTTGACATATTTCTATGTTGATATTCGTTTTTACAAAAATCAATCAAACAAATCATATTTTTTATTAAAAAATTTAAACATTTTTAGAATTTATAAAATTTTTTAAAAATCGCACACTTTCCTTTGATATATTTTTCATTTTTTTAAATAAATTTTAGAGATCGATTTCTTAGTGGATATTTTATCACATTTTCCATGACATATCTAGATGTTTTTACTGCATATTTCTACTTAATTTTAATATTTTTACACAAAAAGCACAGTCTCGTGATATGAAAGTTTTGAAGTTTTTCATAAAATTTTCCCCAAATTAGAAACCGTTTTATCAACTATTTCAAACTTATAATCCTAATTTTTTCCGCAATTTTAAATGAATTTAAGGGATTTATAGGAGCATATTTCGAATACACCGGATATTTGAGGCAATTGCTAATTATTTTGTGTGTTTTCCCGCATATTATAAAAATTTTTAAGTTTTAATTTCCCCTTTAATAAAAACTATTATTTTTTTTTGCTTCAATTAATTTTTCCCCGATTTTTTTAAAAATACTCTAAATTCCTTTGGTTTATTTCAAATTTATTTATAGATTTAAAATTTCTTAATTAATTTTAGGGATCTTTTTTTAAGTGCATAGGTATATTTTTTTAGTAAAAAGTTTAATCCATAAATTATTTAGGGATCTTGGTGACGAATATTTTAGATTCGCATAAATGTAAGAATGGACAAGGATTCGATTAAACCGAATGCTTGTCTTCCCAAAGCAGCCAAATTATAAGTCGTGGTGTTACAAATAAATATTAGAAAAATTACAAACGAAATAAGCATCATGCTGATAACGTATGTATGCATCTATGTATGTACATACATACATACATAGTATGTTTGTCCCAACAGCGATTTGACAAATCTGATGAGTGCAATATACATGGATATGTATGTATGTATGTAAAGGATTCCAATCGGAATGTGTGACATGCCGGAATATTAGTATTAATAGGAGCTAAAGCCTTTTTAATAAGCGGATTCTGATTTGTTATAAGGATAAATGCATGTATAAAAAAAATTATGAAAAAGATTAGATTAAAAGGACGATCGTGTAATTATCAGAAATTTCAGTGGTAGCACAAAAAAAAAAAAAAAAACAATAAAAACATTGATTGCCAATCGCTAACGGTAGATGCTCTTTTGTTTTGGGTTGTCCCGTTATTCTCTCGACGTTTCAGTTTAGTTTAGTTTAAATGTCATCACTTATACTTTACTTTTTGTAAATACTTACACACACATGTGTATTCATAAGTTGAGTGTATATACATATGTGTATACATACATACATATGTACATACATAGCTATGTAATTACCCAGCGGGAAAACTCAGAAGACCTTCTAACTTCAGGCCTTATTAAACACTTCTTAGGAATGTTTTTGAATCAATTTCCGTTTTTTTTCTAACTGCTAAAGAAGCCTTCATAGAAGGCCTCGGCTCTCCCTATTAATAATAATAAGACACACATTTCAAATTAGCTTCTGTGAGAAGGGAGAATAGAGGAAGAGAGAGTAAAATATTTTTTGTTATACATATGCCAAAGTAAAAGTAAAGGCCCAACCATAATATGCATAAGCTGGCTTAAGCTAATGTCAAAATTGAACGAAAAGTCTGTCAAATGCTTAAGCAAATTTGCAGAGACTTTTAGGTGGCTATAATGTACTTATGCGACTTAAAATTTAAGTAGTCATAGTTGCACACATATGTAGCATAAATAATTTTTCGAAAAATTTGTATCTTATTTATCCTAAACAAATTGAGTCTTGTACTCAAATGTATATAAAACGATTGTAATTAAAAAAAATTATGCTAAAATATACGTATGTATATTATTATTTTTACTAATAATAAGAAAAGATACAACCGAAATTATGTACTTTGTAGTATTTATTTTATTTAAGGGCAAAAGTTCTAAAATATATATTAGTGGAAATAAAATATGTTAAATAAAATATATGAAATGTCACTTTCGTGTACAGACACTTCTTTTCTTCCACATTTTCTATTAAATTTTATATGTAAACTATTTCGTCTTCTTTTTCCATTTTCAAAATTAATTTATTTTTACGTACAAACATACATACATATGTATGTATGTATTAGTAGAAAAGCTGATTCCGTACGGAATGTGCGTTCAGTTTCGCACTTTGCTTAAGCAAATGACGTTTCATAAAACTTAACGAAAATTTTGCTTAAGTTCATTATAGTTGCCACATACGATTTACATGTATTCGCACAGTTACTTAAGCTGACTTAAGCTAGCTTATACATATTATAGTTGGGCCTTAAGGATTTAGAATGACGTTATAAAAATAAAATTACACATTAAATAGTTGATATTCTTCCCAATTCGTATCCACTTTACGAAAATTGTAAAGATGGACAATTGAACGCTGATGAGAGGTGTAGCAGCCTTGAAATCGGTACTGATACGTTCTGCTAAACTGATTGTTTATAAATAATAATATTTTTCAACATATAAAAATAACTCTTAGTAATTTGAATTTTCATTAATTGATCCCGATAAAATTACATATATTCATAAATATATATGTACATATGTATATATGTACATTCAAAACATCCAAATACAGAACAAAGAAAAGGCAAGAGATCGTAAATCATTTTAGTTGAGCTTCGGAATTCAAAAAGAGTATTGTTTTTTTAAGAACAAGTGCTAAAAAGTGAAAAAGTAAAAAAATAAATAAAAGAAGTTTAAAGCGTTTAATTAAAATAAAAAAAGATAAAATTTTGTCAAAATTTAACATGGAAAATATGGAAGAAGAAAAAGTGTTTGATAATAATATTAAAGTGTTATATTTTGTTAAAAAAACTGTTTTTTAATATTAATATGAATACGAGTAAGTACACATATGGACTTTTATATATATCACGAACGTATATATGTATGTACTTATGTAAATAATTTAAACAAATAAATAAAAAATTTTTTAATATTAAAACACTAAAATTTTATTACTTTTATTAGCAGGGAGTTACCTGCAGGCCTTTCTGCATACCTTCAGCTAAAAGCCTTTTAACAAGCCTTTATTATAAGGGCTTTTAGATGGCCTTTATAGGAAGGCCTTTTGACAGCCATGCTCTGAAAGGCCTCCTAAAAGCCATTTATTATAAGGCTTTTTAGAATCACCCTCGAAATAAACGAATGCGGTAGGGCTTTCCCGCAATGACGACGTGTGTAAAAAATATATTAGTATGGAATGGAGCGAGAAGGCCTTGTGCATCCAAAAGAAGAGGTGCAGAGGCCTTCTAGAAGGCCTTCGTAGTCCTTCTTTTTCCCGCTGGGTATGTCTAATTGTACACACATACATATATACATATGTACATATGTATTTATGTTCTATTTACGTATTACTACGTACTAAACTGAATTATATGCACATAAAGACACAGTCGCACACCCGTTAATATTCGTACATTAATTTTAGAGATACACTCGTACGTAGATTTTTTTTAAACATGCTGATATGTACATACTTATGTACATATGTAAGTATATCGTATTATAAATAACATACATAAGTATGTACATAGTATATACAACTAAAAAAACCATAATGTTATAAAATAAAGGAATAAATTCAAGAAAACGAAATTAAAAGAAAAACAACGTAGAATGTGTGAATATATGTATATGATTGTATGTTTGTATGTATGTTTGTACATATTTCAAATTAGAGTAATTTTTAACGTTTTGAGTTGTTTACATTTGAAAATCGTATCGATCGAGAAGAGTAACTTGTGCAACATGTGAGAGTTTTTTTTCATACGAGCATTTTTCAATTTTAGAAAATAATAAAAAAATTTGGTTGGTTTGTACGCTCGAATACAAAAAAAAATATATTTTAAAATTTAAATGCTAACGAATGGGAATTTTTCTACCAGAATTTTGAAATATTCTAGTATTTAATATTAGTATGTATGTACATACCTACATACATATTTATGTATGTTGTCAAAAATAGTTTATAAATACATATGTATGTACATACATGCATGCATACAAACATGGTCGACAGAGATCCATACTGGCATAAGTGTACCTACATATGTACATACGTATGTACTTATGTATGTATGTATGTATGTACTAACATTAATACCTATACATATGTCTACATACATAAGTATGTTTATGTACATACATACATATGTATGTAAATACATATTCCTACATACATTAACTTGTTACCCATACATATGTAAGTACATACATACATAAATAAATTTTTTTTTTATTATTGGAATGAAAATTATCGAAAGACCCTGGCAGATGTGTTACAGGTTAATGTGGGAACCTGCCATTACAGCTTGAACCCACAGTGCTTTTAACACCTTGTGAATACATGTACATACATACATATGTACATATGTACTATGTGTTCACTAGCACCCGCGAGGGCATGCTTACACATGGTCCATCCCCAACTTGCTTAAGTGCTCGCGCTATCTAATCTCCTTTATCTGTTGTTTCGCAACAGAACATAGAGGCTTTAAATTGGTAGACCCAATTTCAACCAGCCACTTGAACTGGTCGAGCGTCAGTCAATAAACCAATACCTCTCCCAGCTTTTGGTTGGAACAACAGCCATCCCGCAGAAGAACGCACCAATAACCGGTCACGGAATGGTGCCAGCATATTTTTTCTCCAAGAAAAGGAGTTAGAAAATACCATATCCATCCTCAAGAGAACAGAGTACCTATGCATCTCGCATTATTACATCGCATGGTGAGTCCAATATACATTCGCTACCTCCTGGTAGACAATCTCCCGTGGGGCTTACCGTCTCTCGTGGTACCAGTTTAAGTTACTGGTCGAGTATCGAAAGAAAACCCCTTCAGATTAAATTTCTATTGACTTTGGTCTTGAGGGTGACCTTAGGTGCACTTTCACTTTCTAACAGATTCACATAATTTACTTTAACTTTAACACGCTAAACACACTCCTTTACACTGACCTAAACAAGCCCTCTGGAACTGCCGCCATGCTTTATTTATGTTACGGAGTGGGAAGGGATCTAGATCCTATCTATGCTATATTGATTCTTCTACGAATCCCTTCCAACCTAAAAAGTTCCAATAGAACCAAATACGTACCAACATAATTGTACCTATGTAATGCTACTCCCCAAAACTTCTTCTAAATACGTTCTCGAACTCTCAAATCGTGGACAGATGGAGAACGCAAGTTCAGCATTTTCAACAACATTTTCACCACATCTCGAACAAAATTAGACACTCGTTATGTCCGAAACGGTTTAAATATGACCCAAAACAGTCATGCCCACTGAAAGAGTGAAATAGAAATTTAGGTCCCCATGGCGTAGCGCCTTTGAAACCCATGTGTGATATCAGGTATCAGTAAGTTAGTCCATATTCCCTTCTCACTTCCTGTCTATCGATACTGCGGCTTCCGTATACACGAATCTGTCACACCATCCATATTGGATGATTCGATCTCTAACTCATGGCGGCGATTACAAATGCATACATACTTACATACATACATACATACATATACTGCAAATGGTCATAAAAAGACAGGCGAGTATCAATCATACATACATACATACATATGTACTTACATACATACCATGTATGTAGATTTGCATGTAATTATGTGTGTAGTATGTATTCCTAACCGTATGGGTAGTAATTTATGTATGTATGTAAGTCTGCATAGCGATAGCTTATATCGAGCCTTTGTTGCACTAGAATCATAACTGAAACAAGTGATTTTGCAGAAAACGAGTTTAAAATTTTGAATCCGTCATTAATTTATTGTTTTTTTTTACAATTTCATTATTTATTGAATCTTCAATTGTAGATTGAACATCAATAAGTATGCAAATCTTAAATAAAAATGGTTAATATATGTATATTTAGCCAAAGCTAAACAAAATTTTTAATTTCAACGGTTGATTTTTTGTTGTTTTACATCTCTCATGTACGGCTGAAACAAAGAGTATCCCTCCTTCTCAGTTAGTTGTCATTAATTTAATGGTAAAAGAAAATGTTATTCTTTTCTCAAAAGTTTAATATATAAAAATAAAGTTTAGTATATCGATGGTCACAAGTAGAAATGCCCTAAATCAAATAATTGTAACTTTATAGGAGAAGGTAAAAACATAAAAGAAACTGTAACGATCTCAACACAACTATGATTCTACAATTGCTTGTAAAATCGTCATTTTTTACACTATTGCAATAAATTTTTGTGACGAGGTGTATTTGTGTGAAATGTATAGGAATCACTGAAAAACTCAATTTCGTACAAAGTACGAGTATTTCTACTTGTGACCATCGATATATACATACATATATGAAGAATGTTATTAGCTTACAAGCACGGAAACCCGAAATATGCGCCTTAAATATGCATACAAATCATTTCCTATGTGATTTTCGTTATGTTTATTTCTGACCATAAATTTTAAAATTGATTGGATCGTTCTTCACTGATATGGAAACAATTTTTCATTTGAAATTTATATATTCCTGTTTAGGCGATTTTTCTTCCATTTTATTGTTATTTGCGTCTTGCTGCTCTTGTATCCATTTTTCGCCCTTCTGATGATTTTTTTTTTTTCAGCTTTTCTATTTTTCGATTTTACATTTTTTTCGAACTTTTAATTTTTCTAGTTTTTTGATTATTCTTCTGTTTTATGAATTTATCCAAATTTTTTTCCCCAGTTCAGTCGATTTATTTCAGCACTCAGGCAATTACCCCTACGTATGTGGTGCATTGTGCCGGAACTCAGGGAGAGGGATAGGGTAGAGAAGATAGATGTTGAAAATTTAGAAGACTTAACTCTTTCACAACTCTGCTTTGCGCGTTATGTTAATTTTTGTAACAGTGTTGAGGCGCCTCTGGTGTTAAGTAGACGCATTAACTTTGTTAAGCTGTATTAGGGGCTGTGCACATATTACGTAACGCTGTTTTCCGCTGACGGAATAGTTTTTTTTGTGATCAGTGCTATGCCTTCATCACTTAAAAACTCCGACAACAATTAATACAATGTCTCACTAATGTACATTAGGGAAATTTATTATGTTGATTAACCTGCTCTGGCAAGGGTTTAAACCCAGACCCCAAGTCATTGTTCGCTTAGAAGTCGAAGCGCTAACCACTTTATATATTTTGGCAGTTTCCATAAATTTGTTCTCCCGTTTCGTTGTTTTTTAATGCTTTTTTCGTGGTGATTTTCTTGCATTTCAGCGATTTATTTTTATTCCCAAATTTAGTGGGTGGGTAATGTGTTGTCGGTCGTCTTGCCTGAAAAGGCCTTATTTAGGGGCCTTTTCCCAAACAAATGTTACCGTTAGGTCTGTTCTGTATAATTTTAGCCATTTTACAAAAACAATGATACTCTCGTTCGTGTAGTTTTCTCTAAATTTTGTAAATAATTTTTTGTATTTCGTTTAGTCGGTAGTAAAAAATAAATGTATGAGTACATGTATTTATTTTTCTTTTAATTTTCAGTTTAATCTCAAAATCATTTTGAAACACTTTTCGATTTTCAAATTGTGGTGGTGGTAAGTAGTAGAGCATCATCCTTGTTGTTGTTGTGCAGTTTGCTCATTCGTTATGTTGATGTTGTTATTTTTAACAACAACAGCAAGCAGCCACAGATCTATCGATGCTACTGTAGCGCTCTGGTTTTGCTTCTAGGAGTTCATTAAAGTTCACTGAGCTAAAATAAGAAGTCTGTAGTTGGTAAGAATATAGAATAGATATAAACGAAATAAATACATAAAAAAAAATAAAGAAAAATCACTCGGTTTACTTTAATACGAGTAAATACTTTCATAAGAATTTATTTATAGACGTGCGTTTAGCTGGTTTTTTAACTTTCCTGGGAGAATGAAAATGTTTTTGTTCGTTTTTATGTACCAAAACTGAAAATTTTGTTTTTTTATTGTTTCTTGCATTGAAGCAGAATTCCAAATTAGTGGACTGTTTGTAGCATTTCAACCATGATTCCAACCGACTTCCAGAAAACAAAAACCATAAGAAGATAAAAATTTGTCTTGTACAGATTGAACTACGCCATTTATTTATTAATCGATTTCGGACTTTATTCTCTTTATATGAAAAGGTTCCAGATTGATTCCGTTGAAAAGTGGACAGGGTGACGGCCCTCATCCAAAGCGAATACCTTTTTTTTCAACTCCTTCAACTTAAAAACATTTCTATGTATGTTATAATTAAGAAAAATTGCCATGCCCATTCGTGTTAAATATAACATTTTTATATATCATTATTTTCGGCTAAAAACTCTTAACTCAGATGGTAAATGATGCAGTTAATGAAAAGAAACTAAAATCGAATTAGAGTCTGAACACAATGTAGCGATAATTTATTGCAGTGCGGTTTTTCATACGATTTTGAAGTAAAAAACCACAGTGCGGAACGGCATAAAATTAATATCAATTTTGTTTTCATTACGGACTGTCTTATTCTGTCAATTTTTGACACTATATCTCTTGCTGATGTTGCCATAGTTTTTGGATAATTTGCGATGTTTACAACATTGAGTCTGAACACAATGTAACGTTAATTTATTGCGGTGTGCTTTTTCATACGATTTTGAAGTATGCACAAATAAATTAATAAAAATATAAACAAACAAGGACAAGTATTGCCGTCGCAATCTTCCGTTGTCTTCGTTCGGCCTTATTACGAGTGTCGTTGTCGTGACGAAATCTGTAAAATGTGGCAACGTTCTCTATGTGTTTTACATTGGAGTCGTTAGAGTTCGACTACTTCTACGACACCCGTGATAAGGGCTATTATGTTAATTTTTCCCTCCCGCAACGAGAAATCGCACCGCACTGCAAACGGACTCCAAAATTTACATCTGAAAACTTCGCAAATTTTCCAAAAAGAAAATCAAAAAATCCCTAGAATGGGATATTTTAATATTTAATATTTATTTTTTTTTTCATATTTTTCACCAGGCGCAACAATAATAATTCCCGGAGAATTTTTACCGTTTTCCCTCTCCCTCGCGGAATGGCAATTAATAATAGGAGGAATTGGAAAAGGGAAAAAATCCCCTGGGAATTATTTCCCTTTATGATTGGTCTGATTAAGTCTGAAGGTGGCGTAATAAATTTATTTTTTGCTGTTTTGAAAAACAATCGTTGAAATTTAAACTCATAAATAAGAATTGGCTTATTTTCAAAAGATCTAGTTTCGTTCTTCAATAAGCAATATTTTTAAAGAAAAAATTTGCTGCATTAATCCCGGTATTGAGTTGCGGAATTCTGTCAAAATAAATGTACTTATAGAAAAGTTGCGTGGAAAGTTTGTGAAATGTGTGAACATATTAACAAAGCTGCGAAATTAAGCAAATTTGGCATTATTTTATACGGAATTTTGACATCTGATCAACAATGTGGTATACACACTTACATAAAAAAAATTGCAATGTTACAACTTCTACAAAAAAATTATCACATGATCTGTAACAATAAACATATCATAAAGTGTTTGAAGAAGTGAAAGAGCAATGCGATAATCAATATATATATATTGGACGGGACACATTTTCTCCCGAATTTGATAAAAAACTGTGCGTAATTTTTGCAAAGTTTTCGTCATTCTTTCATCTTTAGGGACTTTTAATCAAAAATATATTAAAATTTTAGCAAGTTTTTACACTTTCATAAATTTCGCGATTTTTTCCGAAAGCGAACAATTTTAGCAAATTATAATCAGTTTTGGGGCTTGCATTGATAAAAAATCTGGCGTTTGTCTTTAATCTAGTACTTGGCGTAGTCGAAAAACGCCAAACACGATAAGGCTGTATAATTTCTTTTTATAGCACTTTTACATGTTGAAACAATTTTTGGTTTTTGGTTACTACGAAATTCCCCATTCCCCGGTTGAAAGTCAAACAAAATGCTAAATTATAGGGTAGCATTTAACTTGGTGTTATTTTGAAATTTATGGCTCAATTATGGATGTTTTTAATGAAGTTGTACCTCGTATATCTCAGAAAGTAATTGAAATATTTTAATTGATTTTTATGGATGAAAGACAGCAAAAAGACTGCAATATCTCAGCTTAACTATAGAAAGCTTTTCAACGTATAAAACTTCAATAAAGCATTGCAAAAACACTAGATTTGATTTTTTTTAAAAAGTGGGCGTGGCCAATCTTTCTTAATGTTTATTATTCTCCATCTTATTACAAACTATGAAATTTACCCTAGAACACACACCCGGATACAAATGTATCCACTTGCAACTTTGCAGTACTCTAACTCAGGAACGGCTTAACTTAGGGCATAGAGATTTCGGACCTAGGATCAGTGGGATCAGTGTTTAAGGAGCTACGAGCTTCCAAAGTCGACACCTACGTAAACACACACCCGGGATACGTTTGTACCACACCAGTTTATATCAAAATAAAAAGCAACAAACCATTTTATAGTTTGTTTAAATTATTTTAACCCCTATCGTGAATAATTTTCCACATAAAATTTTTTCACTTTTCACGTATTTGCAATCGTAAACAACTCGCATGAAAAAATTTTATTCAGTCCAGAATAATAAAGTGAAAAAATGTTTACTTCAAAAAATTCCTCTTATCGTGAACAATTTTTTTCCCACGATTTTTTTCACTTTTCGCATCAATTTATTCACTTTATTTTTGATGGGGAACAGAACAGAATATGTATTTCTTCTTATAATTCCAATATTAAAGCTTAAAAAGTTTATTTTAATGAAAAGATCTGATAATAAGGCACAAACTGAGGGTTAAATCTAGTTTAGTGACACAGCTCCAAATGAAAAAAAAAAATATATATAGGGCGATAGAAAATCGAAAAATAAGGCGAAAATTTAATGTGGTAACTTTCTCGGAAACGCATAATTTTAGAGCTATTGGCCTCTGAAGTTTTTATATATATGTGCGATTTCCCATTTGGTATCATTTGAAAGCTTTTGTCTAGATTTTAATGGATTTGTTAAAATACAAAAGATTTTAGAAACCATTAGGCAGTTATGCAGAAAATCTATTCTATATACCGCCGTGTCGGGATATACCATGGTGGAGAAAATGACTAAAAAATGCAGAAAATCTAAAAAACTGCTTACACACATAAAGATTTCAAAATTTAAATAGAAAATTTGCAAATTCATATAGATCTAGTCAAAAGCTTTCAAATGATCCAAAATTGTCCTTATGCGTTGAGAAGGAAAATCGCACATAAGTATATATAAAAACTTCAGAGGCCAATAATTCGAAAACTATGCGTTTTCGAGAAAGTTACCACAAAAAATTTTCGTCTTATTTTTCGATTTTCTATCGCCCTATGTATTTTTTTTTTCATTTGGAGCTGCGCCACTAAACTAGATTTGTTCCCAAACTGATATATTCCTCAACAAAATGCAAAAGACAGGCCGATTGCCTGCAGATTTGTGAAGCTTTAATTTATTTGTTGGCATTTTTTCGTTTTGTTGGCTTTCCAAAAAGTAGCCGAATTATTTTACCACACAAAAGTTAGAATGCAATAAACAAGCGGTGCAACCAAACTAAAGCTCCAACACTGAATACTTTGATTTTTGCAGTTTTCTTTAAAATAAAAATGTCCGTGTATATTTTTGAACAAAAAGTTCTATGATTTTTTATTTTTTTGATCTTTTGTACATTCACAAAGAACTGATAGCAGAAATAATTTTTCACGGGAGATTCACGATACCATTTTTCCCTTCGAGTGGAATTAAAATTTCACGTGAACAAAAATTGCACTTCTTATTCACGATAGTGATGATTATTTTATTTGAAAAATGAAAATTATTAAATTACATTATAAATATGAATTATCGTTACATATTCACCCCTATCGCGAATAAACATTCCCATGAAAAAATCCCCAATTTTTTTGTTTTACTATCGTGAATGATTCCCATTAATTTTTTTTGGAATGAATTCCCATACCTTTCAAATATGGCATCGAAAATGTTTGCTCCCGCGAATAATTTGACTAAAATAATTCACAATAATTGCAAGTGGGAACAAGAAGTGAACATGTAAGTAGCAATTTGTTTTTTAATCCAGAACTCCATGTAATCAGTTTTTTCTCTTATTTATTAACACAGGAGTGTTAATAAAGAACAAATTAATTGTCTGGTTGAAGCAATGTTTGCGAATCAAGACTATAGCAAATATTTCCAAAAGGATAAAAAAGAGTATGTGGATAAATTTTGAAACGAGTTAAGCTTTTGTAAATGGTGTTAATTATTAGTTTAATAAGCGTAACTTAAATTTTTCATGCATAGGTGTGGATCGACCAAAAACGGAACATAAGAAAAAAACTGACTGAAAACAAAAAAAAAAAAAAACGCAACAAAACAAAGCGGATCAGATTCATCACGTATTTGTCTTCGCTGCAGTCATTCTATGAATTGATTTTACTTTTCCAGCAACAGAAAACGCAAATAAACGCTATTCATAATTTTTACCTTATTAGCTTTAATTTCTTTTATTCATACACCACAAAATAAATCCCGCAAAAACTATTTGCTAAATCAAAACAAACTATTCAAAATAAAAACTTTTATTGCCAAGCTATTCACAATAAATCACAATAGAGACTTAAACCCCCAAAATATTCGCGATAGCAATTTGTTGGGAATGGGAATACAATTTCTCTCCCAAAAAACTTACTCCCATAATATTTGTGATAGGGGTGATTATGCAGTCGGTATTGGTGATCGAATGTTCAAGACACATTGGCATTTTACATTTCCCCCACACCTTTCTGGTTTTCTACGCCGTTTTGTTTCTTGAGCATAACATAAATTGCAGGAACCGCTGATAGGTTTTCGCGTGCGGGCTGCGGCGGATGTCGATGGTTCCGTGTTCAACATTGATTCCAGCGGTCGGTTGAAATATGACTCAATCGCTGTTTTAGTGGAGAAGTTTCGCGTGACTCGCCGATTTAGTGAACGTTCTTAAATAATTGGCATACACAATGCTTCAGCCAAGCTGCGAAGGAACTGCTTACGCTTGTTTGATTTAGCAGGCAGCATGGGTTTGTTCATTCCATATACTATATACGCTGCAAGAGCCGTTATGTCCAACATGTTGATAAATAATGACAATGGCCACCATTTCGTCTGTCGTTGTGTATGATATTTACTGAACAATTGGTCCATTTTATCAAATTGGTCATATTATAAAATTTTATGATTTCAGGCTTCCCACCCTCGCCATGATAGCGTATTGACGAAAGAGCACATCGTTACATTTTTTCTGAAGCCGAATAATGATGAACCAATTGGCCTGTCCTTGTGCGCCTTCATTTCCGCAGGAATATACATCTTGTTTATGCGCAAAGTTCGAACGATTGTTAAGTTCCAGGTGAGAAGAAGTTCTGCAACTGGCAACGTCGTGATAAAATTGCCCGTTGTAATATTTCTTCCACTTTCCTTGGTATCTGCTACCCAAATCTTTCACAACTCGTACCCCTTGATTCGTTTCCCTTCCGGACGCTGCTTGGCCAGTATAAATTTGACCATGCAGTGGATATGCATTTTTGGCATCGCAAATCCACCAAAATTTAACACCATATTTTGCAGATTTTGATGGTATGTATTGTGTAAACCGTGTGCGTCCACGGAACGAAAATAATTGTTCGTAAAAGGATAAGTTTTCACTGGTCTTATAGTATGCATGAAGATTGGCATTCATTATGAGCCACAACTCAGTGATCGGTGCTGCTTTATCAGTTTGTGCTCGTGCAGCCCAATCCAAATACTACAAAATTTTCAATTGAATTCGGTACCTGCATACACTCTTTTGCTTATATCTTTTGAACCAGGTAGAATATTTGAACGCTTTAAACGTTGAAATGCTTGTTTTATGTTAGCCTACACATTTAACAAACAAAAACTTTTTTGTTTTGTATTCATCAGAAATAAGAAAAACAAACAACATTTGGCTATCCCATGCCCGTGACCATTTTTGCTTATATCTCTTGAACCAGGTAGAATATTTGCATGAAACAAAAACTGATTAAATATTTGTAAAATATTAATGTACGTATTTAAAAAAAAATAAAAAGTTGAGAGGTGTCAAGGGACACCCGGATGGAACGAAGTTCCTTTCGATTAATTAGTGAAGGAATTGTAATAAAATTTTATTTTTTTTTAAATTATAATAATATTTTTTTTTTATTATTAACAAATATAATGTAATATAAACTTAATCAATTCTTCCTCTAGAAACTGTAGCAATGGTTTTGATTTTTCATTACTGAAGTTGATGTTTTAGCGCCTTTTGTTTTATTAATATTTAGCATTTCGATTATAAATAGTTGGCATCACTGTCTGGCTTGCTTTCTATAAAAGAGAGAGAGAGAGAGAGACAGACAGAGAAACATGCGCACGCCGCATAGCTTACAATAGCTTACTATAGCAAAAAGTGTCGTTACAACTTTTCGTGAGAATTTTTTTCGTCTAGCCCACAACGCGCGATAAGGAACTTCGTTCCAATAATGAAATTGGGCCATTTAAACATTAGAAAAAGCCAAATTAAGCTAGTAAGTACAAACGTATCCCGGGTGTGTGTTCTCGTAGAAAAAGTTGGGTATGCTTCGTACGGTTAAAAAACAACTGAGATATTTAACAAAAACACCAGGCAAACCGAACTCAGCAGCAGTTGGATTTTGGTAGAGTGTTTTCTTTAAAATGATATCAACTCTTTAGTCCTCTGAGATGATGCACCGCCTGGTAGGCACTTCTGATGACTGAAAACTTAGACGAATCATATTTAAAAAAACTTTATTTCTCAAAAAGTTGTTGACGCACGAAATTGTAATAAATTCGATTTCCAAGAAAACCACATCAGACAAAAATTACCGAACATTTTTTGGTTTTTTTTTTTATCTCGTCAAAAGTTTGCGCAGTTAAAAAAAAATGTTTTACCATATTATATGTAAATTGGAAAATTGACGATACAATGTCCACCATTTGGTCTATGAGGCACTCTTCTGATGACTAAGGTGATGTTGCCACAAGAGGGACGAATAATTTGATTGTAAAATTTGTATTAAAATCGTTCAAAAATCTTACTTTTTATACAAATTTTACACTAAAATCATTGGTCCGTCTTCTGGAAACAGCAGCTAAAACTTCTGAATGATATTTTAAATCTGTGTATTTTCCGAAGTAAATAACTGACGTACAAAAATCAAATGATTTCTAAAGAAACTAACATTGATACAACAATTTAAAAACTTTTTGTTCCGATAAAGTGTAACGAACTAAAATATGGATAAATAATATGGTATGTAATCGAATACTTTCAGTCTTATTCATAAACTATTCGTAAAGTTAATGTATACAGCAAAAGTAAGATAAAATTTTAATAATCTTTTAAGAATTTGCATTTTTATCTTTCACAAATTTATTTAGTGTAGCAGCAGTCAATGAAATTGTATTAATAGATTTTATTTTATTTTTTATTTTTATTTTCAGTTTAAAACGTTAAAAAACTTTAGTATTCCTTTGCTGAGAGAGAGAGAGAGATACATTATCGATCTTGTACAATTATTGATGGTAAATTTCGGTCTCACAATTGCTCTGGTAACTGATGTAAAATCGATAATGGAGTACCAATGAACCGATATGTGACATCCTTCGAATAAAACCATCATTGTCGGTTTTAATTATATATTTCTTCATACATTTTTCCTTAATAACTAAATTAATTTTATTTAATAACATTCTCAGGTACATATGTGATGAAGATCGATTTAAAAAACGAGAAAAGTTTTTAAAACACAAAGCAAAATGGTAAAATTATTCAATTTTGATTTGGTTATTTTTGCATTTAAATTGCTTTCACGATTTCTAAAGTTTATTGTTTCGTGCGACTCCATTTGAATTGGTTTTTGTTTTGAATGTTTTTGTACGAAAAAAAAGAATTCTTTTTATATCGAGAAAAAGGCAGTAATTCCTTTTTTTTTTATTAGTTTTGTTTAAAATTTCATTTCGAAATGCGATGTTGCTTTTCGTCCTTTAAGGCCTTTAAAATGACATAAATTCATTACTATTTTTTTGAGCGATCATTTTGAAATCCATCACAACATATGTACCTGATTTTTGTTTTCTCATTCGTTTTAATATTTATTTAAAATTTTTATTAGATCTTTAATAGTTAGTTACATCAATAAAAAATAAATTTATAGATTTAACAATCTAAAAAAAATTTGCTGTTTTAACTATAAAAATCTAAATAAAAAATCATAATTTTAGTAAAGCACGTAAGTATTTTTTAATATATGGTCGGGTTTTCCAAAATTTATTATCATAATTTTCCAAAAAAAGTTACTTTTTTCCATTATAAATGTTAAAAAATAAAAAAAAAAACTTAACTCAAATTTTAATTGCGTTAAAGTTTAATTTTCATTAGTTCAACGTAGAATTTTTTATTTAAAATTACATAAAATTTTTTCTTTGTCTGTTTCAAGTATTAAGAGCCACTAGATTTGTCTTTCTTTCTAATTTAAATAATAATTTAATTTATAATAAAAATTAAATTTAGAGAAAACGAACTTAAGCCTGAAAAATTAAAAATTTCTTTGATAAAATTTTATTAAAAATAATCATATACATGCATATATATATATATATGTATATATATATATATATATACTATATGCGAAAAATGCGTTTTTGTATTTTTCTATGCAAAACAGTTTGCGACGACAACACTGTTTTTCCACAACAAAATTTGTCAATTTCAAAATGTACGTAAAATACCAGGAGCTCAGAACAGCAGAAAAACCAGCAAGATGCTTTTTTTTTGCAAAAATTTTATTTATTATTATATTATTTATCGCCCTAAAGTATGCATTGATTTGACCAGCATTGCCAGCATAGAAATATAGTGTATTATATATCTGTAACTTTGGAAAGAGGATGACAAAACATATGATTCTTTCTCTTTTTATCTTATTAATTTATTTATTGATATGTATATTTGTTTTACATGCAAGCACACATATAAGATAATCAATCATATACGAGTACATATGTATGTATGAAATTCGTTAATCTTTACACAACGTTATATGTCTAAGCAGTGTATATAGAATTAAAACATGTTAGAATTTTAACTACTATATACATACATAGTATATCGTTACCTTAACATAGAAAGGCCGTAATATTTTTTTTTTTCAAATCGCGTTTTTTTATATCGAAAACTTAGAGGGTTATTTATTGAAATATGATAAATACGCTATTTGAAAAAATAAGGTAACGACGATATTTATAAATTTGCATAAATATATGTATACATATGTACATATGTACATATGTACATATTTCTAATTTTTAGTAATGAATTTTGATTAAGTGTCACTGCTCCTTGCGAATGGTTTTACTTAGTTGCGTTGAGTGCTGCGATTTTTTTTCAGAAAATTCGTTAAGAAACGCGACTTGGTATGGAAAACATCGGCTCACTGTAAGATAAAAAATCTGTAAGAAAAAAAACAAAATAGAAAGTAAATAAATAATTTTGTTCCGATGTCAAATCGACACTAAAAATTGTTCAGCAAAAAACTAATTTTTCTACACCGGCACCGCTTACGAATACTGGGAACTTATAAAATAATTTTTTAACATTTTTAATGGACATTAAGCTTTTTGGACTCCGCCCTTCAGTCCACTCGTTCTCTGTTCTAAGGGGCTGTGCACGTATTACTTAACGCTGTTTTCAGAGATTCTATACCCCCTCCGTAGCGCTTTTTAATAATTTTTCAGTGCAAAATTTCCAATACGTAACAAATCTTTAACCCCCCCTTGTGGCGTTACGTAATATGTGCACAGCCCCGAAAGCAAAAGTCTTTTCAACACATTAATGGGTAAACGCCAGAACCGATTTTGATGAAACTCACAACAGATATATGTATGTATGTATGTACATATGTAGATCGGCACCAAAAATAATACATAAGATATATATTTTGTTGAAAACTAGGATTGGGACAAATCTTCTCTTTTTTTCGAATCTACCTGACCAATGTATGCTTATCCAAATGATGTGGAGTGTGCTGTTACAAATTTATGATAATAAGAAGGCGAACATTTACTATAAGATCTTGTAAGCTTTCCAAGGGCTGCTTCCCTTTATAATGACAGTTTCGTGCGCAATGTACCTAAAGGCCGCCCCCGACATACATATGTATGTATGTATGTAACTACATACAGTAAAATTCCAACAAAAAAAGATAAATTTAATAAAAATGACACATGCAAAGATCATAATTTTCCATCGACTAGAAGAAAGTGTTTCATAGTTTTTAATTGCAGTGAATCAACAATGAAAGTATGTACATACATACCAACCAAAGTTTGTGCAATAAATACTTGTAACAACATATTTTATTTTTAATTTTATTTCAACTAGAAAGATACTAACGCCTCAAATGATTTCGTTGCGTTCATTGTCTATCGAATGAGAATTTCTTTAACGAGCACAGAAAGAAAAACCGATCGAATACTAAAACATTTCTAGTCTAAAAATAACTCTTGATCTATAAAATTTCAAATAATAAAACGCTAAAATACTCGTAGATCTTCTACAGCACACAACGACGATGTCTTAAAAAAAAAAAGAATTAAAAGAACATTTACGACGAAGAGAGTGTATCTCGATGAATATGCCTTTTAGTTGGAAAACAATGACGATGATGATGATGATGATGATTGTTGTGTTGTTTAGCTTTATAATTTTATACTCTACTATTTGGCTGTAAACATTTGGAATACAGTGAAACTTCGATATATAACGAACTTCGTTATAACGAAAAACTCAATACAACGTACATATGTTTTATTGAGTCCCTTGAGAAAACCTCTTTATTGCAAAGTTTTTCATACAAAATTGCACTATAGCTATAACGAATAAATTCTGAGCAAAAAAGCCTCTATATAGCGAAATAATATTCAAATGCCTCAATATAACGAAATCAGAATAAATACTAAATGGTAAAGCCCCGTTATAAAAACAGCGAAGTCTAAATGTATTTATTAGCGCATTTGTAAGGCCTCTATGCAACGAAGTACTCGTACAAAAGCCTCTATACAACGAAGTAAGAATAAAATTTAATGCAAAATGGTAAAGTGCTGTTATCAAAAGCACGAATTCTAAATATGTGTGCAAATGTAATGTAATCGTATGTAATCAGTATTGACTTGATTCTTGTCAAAATAAGTAAAGTAAAGCGTAAATTAATATCTATTCGAGAAAAAAAATTCTATAATTGAGGCCGTTATTAGCAATCTCATGTTAAATAGATTTGAATAAAGAAAACTATAGTTATAACGAATTTTTTTCGTATTTCTTCAAATTTCGTTATATCAAGGCATTGCTGGTTATATTTATAGCGAAGCAATAGCTATAACGAAGTATTTTCGGATCCCCTTGGAATTCGTTATATCGAAGTTTCTCTGTATATGTAAACAAAATGTGCACATCCGACAAAAGCACCAAACGCAGCAACACCCTAAACAACAAAAACAATAATTTTGTTATAAAAATAATAATGGAACAAACGTTATGTGGTGATATTGTTGGGGCTGTATGTAAGAGTTTACGAGTATGTAATCTTATATTTAAACATGTACATATGTACATACAATATGTCTGTATGTACGCACACATGCATTCGCATGCCATCACAGTGTTGGCCTCTTTAACCCAGATTTACTGTTATGATACGAATACCAACTAAAAACAAAAACATGCATATTCCCACAAATAATACATATAACTCATATACTTACATACATATATAACTACATATGTTCATACTTAAATATGAATGTATGTATATATCCCAACACACCATTGAACTCGTATAAGTAAAATCATGGTGGAATAATAAGGTGCGCGCAAGAAGGAATATGGTTTTTTGTAGGGTTGTGTTTTGACCGTTAAATAATCTGCAAAAATATGGTAAGTTAATTCGGTCTTGTCAATAGTTGTTTACATTTTTGGCCGCCATCATGAATATTTTTGTTTACGGTATGCTTTTTGTTTTTGCATAACCACTATGTATGTTATGTATACAGCTTTTTTTTGACAACATTGGCTAAGTTTTACACAAACAAAATGCATGTCGTTTTTTGTTGTTGCGTTGATAAGCGCACCTTATTAATTTCACCATGAAGTAAAATATAACTGAATTGTGGAATAAGCTTATCGTAATAGATTTCCTACAACTTTTTATAAGCATATACGAACAGTTTTTAAATACTTACCTACCTACTGCTTTAAAAATCTTCACATGACAATACATTTTCCAACAACAATTGTTATACACTTGCATAGTTAAGATAATAATTTAACAAATATGATTGCATATGACTTATAGCCCAACCATAATTTAGGGGGGTATAATATATCTGAAAACAGCGTTACGTAATATGTGCACAGCCCCTAAGAACATGTCAAATGTCATTTGCTTAAGCAAAGTACGAAACTGACCGCATATTCCGTATTTAATCAGCTGTTTTTAGAATTTTTGTGTGTATGTACATAAAACTCCTTTTTTTTTAAAACTGAGAGGCTCGGCCGGCAGCGCGTTTATATTTAATTTAATAGAAAAAAAAGTTGTTGATGGCCTATCTCTTGCAGCCTGAAAAAGGTCATACGAAACAACCATTTCTCTAAATGAACAGGACCTTTTCTTTTCTATTTCATTTCAGAAATTGTTGTTAATACATACAGTGTTTCGAGTGCTGACCTCATAAGTTAAATATATTTTAATTGCCTTTTTCTAAATAATCAATAGGGAAGACCATTTTTATGATGGACTTAATGTCCACACCATTCAAGCGATTTTTCTAAAACTTATAAAACCAAAAATATATGTGTTCACAGAAGTGAACAAAAGATGTAAAGCTAAAACAAAAAGTAAACATTTATGTGTCTTTCATTCTCCAACTGGTTTTGCAAGGAAAGAAACAAACATAAAACTTTTGTTTTTGTTTTGGAAAGCGGGAGAATTGTAAGGAATGTTAAGGGGATATTACATGGGTCAACTTGGTGTGTGAACATGGTGTGATGGCATACCATCCAACTCGTGTAATAGTGCAAAATGTGTGTTTGTCAACTTGGTGGGATGGTTTTAAAAAAATTTTGATATATTGTGTTTCTCATCACACCATCATACTCGTTTAAGGGGCTGTGCACATATTACGTAACGCTCCAGGGGGGAGGGGGGGGTTAAAGATTTGTTACGGATTGGAAATTTTGCACTGAAAAATTAGTAAAAAGCGTTACGGCGGGGGGGGGGGGTATAAAATCTCTGAAAACAGCGTTACGTAATATGTGCACAGCCCCTAATAGCAATTCTGTCAAGCTCAGTGCAAATTTCATTTGTGTGTTCGTGAGCGAAGGGTAAAGATGGCTTTCTTAGAGCGCGCATTTTTAAAGGAATTTATTGAAATTTACGAAAGTTTTCCAGAATTGTGGCAGATAAAAAGTAAAAAATTATTAAAATAAAAAAAATAAATTCAAAATAATTCAAATTAATAATATAAAAATATTTTAAAAATTTCGCAATTTTTGATTTTTTTTGCCATGTAAAATTTTAAAAAATAATTAAGTTTGTATTCTAAGAAAATTTTATAATCAAGAGTGAAAAATTTTTCGTTCAATATTATACTAGAGAGGATTATTAGATATCAGTGATGCCAACTCTTGCAACATCCAAAGCACTGTGAGCCCATGGAAATAGGGTAAAAATAAAAAAAATTTCGGGTACAAAAGCACTAACCAAATTTTGTTTAGGGCCTGGTGGATCAAAAGACAGATCTATTGCTTTTTCATGGCTTTTTGAGTGACTTTGTCGGAGTAAATCGCTTTAGGGGCTGTGCACATATTACGTAACGCTGTTTTCAGAGATATTATACGCCCCCCCACCCTTCGTAACGCTTTTTACAAATTTCTCAGTGCAAAATTTCTAATCCGTAACAAATCTTAAACCCCCCCCCCCCCCCCCCCCCCCCCCACCCCCTGGAGCGTTACGTAATATGTGCACAGCCCCTTATCGAACTTTTATTTCACAATTACAACAATTAAAATATGCTTTTAGTTCATCTTTTGCTGTTCTAAGCCACGTTTTAAAAGCTGGATCATTTTCCCAAGCTTTTCTATATAAGTATTTGTTTTTCGATCTAAGGGAAAGCCATTGTTAGATGATGAACTTTAGTACATATCAACTTTAACATCAATGAAGAACTTACTTCTAATAACTGTGCAGCTTGATAATAACCAAGGCACTTTCTTGCTTAAATTTGCATAAAAAACAAATCAAAGGATATGTACTAATATTAAAAGTAAGATCACTGCTAAACAAATAAATCATAAAAATTTCTGAACGAATTTAAAAAAAAGATGCTTGAGAAATTCTAGAATTCAAACTCTTAACAGTTTGCGAGTACTAATCAAAATATAGATGCAAAGTATACGCAGTTGGTTAAAAAAGTTGGTTATCAAAAACGGGTATTTAATAAAATTTTGGGTATTGATTAAGTTAAAAAGCACCAAAAAATACCCGAAAATGGCAACGCTGATAGATATACATATATTAATATGTATATAAATATTTAACTAATTAACATATATCTATTAATTGAAGTTGTAAAAAAAAATTAAATAGTTTGCGTTGCTGTTACAGACGCGAATTAAAAAAAAATTAAATAAAACGAGAAGTTAGTAGCTTCACGCGCCATTATAAACATAAACCTCACCATTCAGTGTTTGCTATAAAATGATGTTTGACACACTTGGTATGATAGCCTAATAGCAAAACACTCTCTCTCATCACACCATGTTCACACACCAAGTTGGACCATGTAATACCCGCTTTACAGGAACAAAAGAGAAGAGCGCTCAAAAGATAACTTTAGCTAATGGGAATAATTTATTTAATAAAAATATGTAATTAATTTGTATAATTTTATAGGGTTGTGTTAGCTGAAGTAGTTAGCGCGTTGGCTACAAAGCAAACAATGACTTCTGGCTTGGGCTCGATCCCTGGTCAGTGCTAGTGATCATCATAATTATGAATTAATCTAATGTACACGCAGAGAAAAGACATGATTGCAAAATGTTCATGTCAACTAAGTATATCTGCCACAACCAAATAATTATTCATTGAAGCAAATATGGTTGCATTAGCCATTCTTCAATTATTAAAATATTTGATGCAACAATTAAATAATCATTCTAGATCTCGTCCCATAAAAATTGAATGTATCAAAAGAAGTATTTTCGCTGCTACAATCTTTTGCAAATGAGAATAATAAAAGTTTATTTAAAATAAAGTATATTGTGACCATACATTGTTTGTGTTCTGAAAAGAAACAAAATAGCTGTCAATCGTATGTAACTTCAGTCGTTCATAGAATTTAATAAGACGAGGTGAAGTGAAAAAATTAATTTTAAAATTATAATGCGCTCAAATTTATTAGCATTTGCAGAGCATACTATGTTCATACAATGGTATTGTGAGAGAGAGATTTATGAAGAACATATTAAGTTCCTTAGATGACAAATGCAATATATAGTATCTGCAATCATTAATCTGAACATGAAATGATAGTTTGCGATTATGATTCCATCAACCATGGTTTTTCTTTGCGTGTGCATTAGTGTGGCATTGTATTAATTGTTGGTGAACTGTGTTTAAGTGATTGAAGGCATATCCAATGGTTGCTAAAAACTGTTCCGCCAGCGATTGATAGTTACTGTTCCTATCTAATGTACACAACATCGTCCTTGTTCGTCGGTTAGCAGAAACATCGGCGAAATAAAATAAAAATAATAAAATGCCTGCTCATGCAGCTTAAGAAAGTGAATGTGTCTACTAGAGTTGTCAACCGATTAAGAATAATTCGATTAATCGATCAAACAAAACTAAATTCTTGTTCGAATAATTTTAAAATGCCAAATTTCGAATAACGAATAAATCGATTAATTTATGTCAATTAATCGAACATATTTTTGCATACGTAAAAAATGTATTAAATTTGTTTGTATGATTTGAAACAAAGCGAGTACTTTATATCAACCAATACATGTTATTTTGGATGTTTGTAGTTGTTGTCGAACTGCGCACACCTAGTAGTCGTGCTATGTTTTAAATGAAACGTTAAACAATTTTCAAGAATGGGGTTTTTTTACGGTCAGGTGAATAAGTTAGAAATACACTAAAGCCAAAAAATTGAACTTGGTTTGGAAGTACATACATATTTTACCAAGAACAAAAATGAAAAAAAAAAAACAAAGTCACATGTAACAAGTGTCCTAAAGTATACAAAATTGTTGGATCAACAACAAAAAAAATTAATAATTATTTTGCAACGATTTACTAAAACGCATTAAAATAAGAATAAATAAGAAATAAATAAATAAATAAAAAAATTTAAAATACGTTAATAATATTTTTTAAATTCTGGAAATTTTCCGTGCAATGAAAGTTTTTCAAATATTCTTTAAAAATTTAAACTAAAGAATATGCTAATTAATTATACTCTAGATTATTTTATGTTGAAAGTAACCACAATAATATAATAATAAAGTAATGATATAGAAGAAGTTATTATTAATGAAAATAACAATCTTTTATGTGAATTAAATAATTCTATTCAAAGTATTAAAATTCAGATAATAAAAAAGAATTCAGCGATATATTAGACAATATAGTATATTCGGAAAAATCTAAAAGAGAGCAGAAAAATTAGATATTTAAACTATTTCATGCTTTTCTCACTACATCACCTACCTCGACAATTAGCGAGAGTTTTTTCAAAATTTAATTTATAAAAACAAAAACCAAAAATCGATTGAAAGCAAAAAAAATTGTTTTTAAAAGATTATTTCTTAAGAACATCCTAAATAATTAGACAATTTAAAAAAAAAATCATTTGAGATATTTTGACTGAATAAAACATGTGTGTTTGAAGTATTAAAATCGAAGTATTCTCAGTTATTACCTTTCTAAGTTTTTTTATGTATTATGAATTTTATGTATATTTTTTTTGTTGATAAAAATAAAATTTTATATTTATTTGAGCATGTACTCAAGTATTTATGTTTTAAATTTTATTTATTTGTTGCGGGTTAGCAATATCTAAATATATATTTCGTAGTAGATGTTTTACCCTTTAATTAAAAAAAAAATTTTAAAGCTTTGTAATTCACAATTTTATTTGTGAGTTTTCGTATAAATGGATGAGCTTTAAAATTTTTTAAACATAAAGGGTAAAACATCTACTGATGAGAATTTTGATAAAAGTTGAAAAAAATATTAACTATATAATTTTTAATTTATTTTGATTATATACTTATGCATTTTTGTGTTAATGACAAGCATTTATTTTTTGTCAATAAATTATTTTTAAGCATTTTTTTATTCGTTGTTCTCATCGATTAATCGAATAAATTTTTATCTTTAATCGTTTGATCGAAAGAACAAAAACTATTATTTGAATTATTCGAACAAAGTTGAAAGGCGAATAATTGACAACTCTAGTGTCTACTGAACAACAGAGGCGCTGCAACACTACTCTAAAATTTAACATAACGCGCAAAAGAAAGTTGTAAAAGAGTTAAGCCTTCTACATTCTCAACACATATCTTCTCTACCCTTTCCCTAAGTTCTGCCACAATGCAGTGTATAAGTAGGGGTCAGTACCTTAGTACTGGTTAAACAAAAATATATGTATATACATATATGTATAATTTGAAAAGAAATTTTTTTATTACAAAATTATTACAAATTTACGTTTATTATACGCATGATTAAAAAAACCATTTTTGTCTAAGCTTATTCTATAATTACGACTTTTTAGCTTATATGGAAGGTTTTCATTTTTAAACAATTGTTAATTAACTCCTTAAAATAGTATTTACAACACTTTTCTAATTTTGAAAGCTTGTTACAAGTGATTTTTAAATGGTTTTGGTTTATTGGGATATACACGCTGACTAATAAATATGTACGTATGCACATTAGGAAGATAACTTTTTAACAATTTTTTAAAATATCAAAATTGGCATAGCACAGTCCGATAGAACATAAAAAACTATAAGGGAACGTATATTTATTTTTTCGCTAAGGTCAAAAAAGTTCACACACCAACCGCGATGAAGTTTCTTTATGGTTTAAGAAAAATTAATAATATGTTTATTTAAAACAAAAGTAGCTCAAGTATGAAATTTCATTAATATTTAGAGATGGTGAGATTTTTCCGCAAACCAAAACGTACCGAAACGTATCTTTAACCTTTTTTAACGAAAAAAAATTAAAAATGAATAAAAAAAAATACTGTATAAAATTTTGTATACATCTGTTTTGAAAAACCAATTGGTGCGTGAACTTTTTTTTGCGAAAAATTACAAAAAATTATGATTTTCGTGATTACTAGGACATGGTTGACCTCATGGTACTATGCCAAAAAATTGGTTATGCCCCTAATGCACATAAGTACTTATGTATGTAAATAAGAAATTCTAATTTTATTTAGTATGTAGTACTTGTTTGTTAGATATACTGTTAATAACTATTTGCTGCCGTATCAGCGATCGGAAGAGGGATTTAATAAAATGTGTATTTCAAATCGGGAATAGTGTATAGAGTTGCCAAATAGAGAGGGAAAGCTTTTGACAAAAACACATACTTACATATGCATACTTATGTATGTATGTATGTACATACATATATATTATTTGAAATGCATACCCTACAATGGGAATGTCTCGAAATAAGTTTAAGATACAATTTCCTCAAGCGTATTAAAGTAAGTAAGTAAGTAAAATTTTTATTGAGACTTTTTCGAAAACAATGAATTAGATACAATTGTCAAACAAAACTTATTTTACTTATAGAGCTATTTACGTATTACTCTAACAAATTATGAATGAGAACGCTACTTGCAGAAAAAAAATTAATATGATTCGATTGTACAGTTTGTACTTTTGTATGATATTGATAAAAAATAATGTTTGCTCCCGACATTAACAGTTTCCTACAGAGTAAATCTGTTAATAAAGGTCTAAAACTAAATAACACTTAATACTAATTGATACACACTGTTATACAGTGTGTTACTTTTGAAAACATTGGTTGTATCACAATGGATTAACAATAAAATCGAAATCATCATAAAGATGAAGATTAAATGAATTATCACATAATTAACATATAAAAATATTTACATTAAAAAGTATTATGTATATGAACGTATACTACATATATATACAAGAAAAAAAAGAAAAATTGGCAGCTCATCCCCTATGGGTTCCTATTGTAGACTTCTGGTAGAAATCTGGCAATTGGAAGGAATCAGGCAGCTCGGTTATATCCTCTGATAGGATACCAACCGGAGATAGGTATTCGGTTTTTGACCAGTTTATATTACATTCGTTTTCGTAAATTTGACTCATTAGAATATTGTCATGTATAACCAATTTGTCGACAAATTTACTTTGCAAAGAAAAGGCGTAACGACAGAGTGGGATTACTGCAGATTTACCATAGATGTAGTTGTTGGAGTACCTTTTGGTGTACGTTTCGAAGCGTATTAAAGACATACATACTTATACATATGTATGTATGTATGTATAAGTAAAAAATCTTATGGTGCTCCTTTTCTACACACAAAATGGCACCTTGTTGAAAGCTATATGCATGGTACAATAATAACAGTTACACGCATTAATGCAACTCTGCGTTTTTCTGCCTTTTTATTCTACTGGCTGCGACTTCATTCTGATGACTTGTCAAAAACTCAACACACAACGATGTACATGTGTTTTCAAAGCCTAGATCAAGGCGTATCCAACAGGTAAGCTTACTAGCACATCTGACTGGGCTCGCTTTATAGCAAATTTTCATACAAACTGATATAGTTTGAAGAGAGTACATAAATAATGGTGCTCATACGTAAGAAAACGCTTTAAATTTGATTGTGTATTTTGATCTAGAGCGAGTACTTTACACTAACAAAATACATGTTGTTGTTTGGATTATTGTAGTTGTTGTTGAACTGCGCATACCTGTTAGTTTTACCATGGCCTAGATCGTCAACAGTTCATGCGAGATGTCAAAATATAGCACTCAAGCGTTCAAACACACACACACACTCACTGAAACCAGCTGAAGAGCAAATTTGCTAATGCGTGTACCTATTATTATTTTACCATGGGTAGGTACATGTATAACAAATCTAGCCATAATGTTATAATGTAAATTTTTATTTCACTAAAACAAAACACAATGTATGAAAATGCAGAACAGTTTTTAAGAGCTTCGCCATCTGTTTTACGGGACTCTATCTACACTGTCGATTTATTTATACGTTCTGGAACTGTCAAATCGTGATCAGATGAAAAACATACATACATAAAATATATGGGGCATAAAGTGCAATGCCTTCCGCCATAAGTGACGGTGATTTTTTTAGAATAAAACACTTCAACCTTTCAGAGAGAAAACTTTTTTTAAAAAACGAACACCAAAGTACCCTTTCTACTTGAAGAAGTGCCATTTTTTTTGTAGACAAGAAAACACCGTTACTACATCTTGACCAAAAATTTTGCAAAATGCTTTTTGTATTAATAATTTCAAAAGTTCTTTGTCAAATTGTTTTTCAATATTAAGTTTCCACAAATGGAAAAGCCAGATGAAGGGAAGGAATTTGTTTTATTCCAACAAAAATGATACATATCTCTTTTGTTCGAAAAACAAAGGATCAACACAATATATACGGAGCTTTATGGTTGATGAAATGGATGCACAAATATTTGGCGGTATCAAAAAAATGTATTCAAGTCATACAAATCTTAAATTCCTCTGATATTTGGCATTTGAATGCGGGTTTTCTACAGGGACATCGACAAATTATATAAAAGATTTATGGCCTGTCTCATGCAGACATGCGCTCCACAAACAAGGACGCGCTTGTCAGACTTATGTTTTATAACGTTGTTAATATTGAGTTGTTTAATTTCGTTATGGCCAAAGTACTTAATTAGATATTTTTCTTAAGTTTTTTCATATTAACATACAATATACATATCTGTATATGTACATATCTATGTATATAATTAATAGACAATTGATTTTTTTGTGCTGCCCTTGATGATCATATTATACAACTCATTTTTACAAGACTTCTACCATATGAAACACATATTTTCACAGAAGTGAATGAGGTATTGTGGGTTCAGTATTTTGGGAGCTATAACTGTTTAAAGTTGCTACTACTACATTCACACGTATTACTCATGCATGTAAGCTAAAGAGAAAAGTGAAAAGAGAAAAATAACAACAGGACATGGGTACATCCCACCGGTAAAAATTGTCATTATTTAATCGCTGATGTAAGCAATCATTATGTAAAGCTATCAGTGACGATTCTGTCGCTTATATTACTACTTAAATTTATCATAGGAGTGTCATAGGTCGTTTAATTGGTGCGCTTTCGCTTAAAGAGTAATCAGCGATGTCAGTGAGTTGCATTTCAATTGTGTTTACTTCATAAGCGAAGTCTTAGCAACGTTAATGATACATCAATAAATCTTATATTTGCAAATATACTCAACTAACTCTTCGATTATATTGTAATCGAAGTTATAATGAGTGGATAAAAACAATTAGATTACAATAGATAACATTTTAAGTACTTATATCGTTCGCTTAAAATGTCATACTGATGTCATTGATTATTATCTAGGTACTTCGTTCAATTTACCGGTGGGATAATAAGATGTGGGAGAATTGTAGGAAAAGAGATGGGAGAGTTGAGTAAATTGATTTAGCTCAATAGAAGGTATTTTATTTTTGCATTCAACCTGTCTTTTTTTATTTTTAATTTTTGTGTATTCATACAAATGTATCATTAAATAATTTTAGTTTGGTTCTTGAATGACTGTTTTATAAGAGATTTTTTTATGATATGTATTTCTTTCTATGCCTAGAACACGGTCGATTGGGTCGACCGTTGGTACACACTAGTTAATTTTTAATAGGCAACCCTTTAATGGAAAATAAAAACAGCTGGAGACAGTGTAGCCAGGTATGGGGATTTTTCCCCAAATTGGGGATTTTAGCTGATTTTTGGGGATAGATTATCGTGGGGAGGGATTTGGGGATTTTTCATTTTCAGTATACCTATTATCAATTTTGCTTTATTTTGCCATTTTCTTTCATACATATATTTACATACATATATGTTTATGTATCTTGGCGTTTTTCTTCTCCATATTTCGATTATTTGAAGGCGATGGTATTGAGGATGTTGGTTTTTATAACCATTTGTTCAAAATTTTTAAAATTGAATTCGATATTGCCAAAATGGATGTAATAGTTGACTAATTGGATGTTGCTGAAATTAATGTTGGCATAGAATGTTCAGAGGCATTAGAAGCAGAAGGAATTCATAAAAATTTTTTTAGATTATTTAACTGTACTAGCAAAAGAAATGCTTAAAATATTCAGGGAGAGTATGGAAAATTTTTAGTTATTTATAAATTTACAACTCGAAAGCATAGAAATTAATAAGAAATTGTTTTTATGATGCTTAATATATGTAAATATATTTATTGGGGACAAAATTGGGGATTTCCAGTTTTAAAATGGGGATTTTTTGGGGACAACACTCTTTAATTTGGGGACATTAGACAATATTTACCTGGCTACACTGGCTGGAAAGTCAATTGCGTTGAATTCAGAGTTCAATGGTTTAGGTCACTATGCATGAATGAACATGTGCATAATTAATCAAGAGTAGGAACTGATCTTTCATTTTCTCTGATTTTTAATACGAATAATATTAAAGCACATCCTTAAACATCAGTTCAAGGAACAAGTCTCTAACATTTTTGGTAGCTTCAGAAAACTTATTTTGTGTAAATTTTTTTAAACCTTCAGTATTGACGAATTGACTTAATTTTACCCCTAAAGCACGAGAAGTAAATTTTTTAAATAAGTTCGAAATTAAGCTAACATTTTCGAAAACTTGTTTGAATTTACGAAATTAAGTTGAAATTTTCGAAATATATTTTAAATTTTCAAAATTATGTTTGAATTTTAGGTAAATTTATTTAAATTTTGAAAAATAGACTTTGAAGCACCGGCCCATTCATGAGTGTTTTATTCCATTTTTGATCGGATACAGGTGGTATAAATATTATGGACTTCAGATGGAGTGAAGTATGTCTTACATCTTAAGAAACCGAGACACTTGATTACTTCTTTTAAGACATGAGAAATGTGATCATTCCATCGAACATCACAATGGATTCACATGCCAAGAATATCGACGAGCTTCTGATTCATAGACCATAATTACAAATGGAGCAACATGTCCTGTCATAGGTACATGGATTAAAATCGACCCTATTTTGAGCTTGTTAGAAGATCGGTGTTAATGGCATAAATTTAAATTTCGAACAGGATCGGCCTATTATTAGACGAACATAAATGTACGATGCTGCTATCATCAGCAAAATATTAGATTGTATTGGATGAAGTTTATTACGAAAAATAATAGGGAGCCACTTTTTCGATGCCAGTGATACCCCTATAGAGCACCCCCCTACGAAAGTCATACTGCCGGTCATTGAATTCAAATATTTTATAAGATGGAAATTTAACATATTTTCCATTACCTGCGAAAGTGCAAAACAAATTCCAATTAGGCTATATTTTACAGGGTTGCTAGCCTCTCCCTTTTTGGGATTGGCGTTGCATTAGCAATCTGCCAACACTTTCAAAACTCACCGCCATGATACAAAATGCTAAAGAGGCTTGCTAATAAATGCGTCGAATATCACTGCTGCAAGTGCTGGAATACCATCTGGGACGTGATATTTTTGGTTAAACAAAATAATATATTTCGATTGAGGTTATATAAAATCAGCAGTGAAAGGCAAATTGTGTGGTGTTGTGAACTGTGGGGAACAAAATAAAAAAATATGGGAGTTGGGGAATAATTGTCGCAAGAAACTTCAGAATCTCTTTTAAGTTTTACCGTTAAGTACTCACTGTATATGACATTTTTAAACTATGTGGCATCACAAATGTAGTGGTCTTAGACCATTTTACATGTGGTAAGTTTTATTTATCAAATTCAGCTTGGAGAAGGACTGAGAGAAATATTGAAGACTAACTTTTAAATTTAGTTCTAAGACTGCAATGAGAAACATCCATTTTCAAATCAAATAATTTACAGTTAATTTGTTAAATTCTGAATTTTTAATCCTACAGAATCTACACAAGGGAGTAGCGAAATATCGATAAATAATTTTGTATAACTTTTTTTTTTTTATAAAATTGACTTCAATCTCATCAGTCAAATAAGTTGTTTGTTTAATCAAATCAATATATGTATGTAATAATATTATGTATCATTAAAAAAAACACAGCAGTAGCTTACCTGGCGGCAAAATATTGCATTATAAAATGTTGGTCAACTCCGAACTTGAAGCCCATTTGGAGTACTATTCGAATTTTGCGCGGTTGATGAATCGCTTGCTCAAGTTTGCAAATCTAAAAGAAGATTACAAAAATACAATTATAAATAAAAGTAGTTGCTTTTTCCTCTTCAAAAAAAAATGTATAATATTCTTATTAAGCCTTACAAACGATCTTTCTACAGAAAACAACGACTTATCTCTTGTTTCTTTAAATTTCTTCACACATTCCAGAAAATTGTTATAATTTTTAATTGTTACACAGTAAATAATTCATTGTTGGGATTTCGTTAGACAAAATTTGCTGCTATAAATATTTGGTAACTCTAGTCGCTTGCTGTACAGCGAGCAGCGAATGTGTAAAAATGTTAAATAAGTACATTAACACTATTAAATAAGAACTTACAAAAACAAAAATAAAAACAATACATAAGTCTTATCGAACACACATGATTGTGCAGCGCGTTATTTTTTGTTTAAAGGCGGGATGGTGAAATGCTGATACGGATAAAGTCTACCATTTGGGTAACAACACATGTTTCTAAATGAACAAATGGATACGTGAATGATCATCGCTCGATCTTTGTTTTGTACGAGTATTTCGCAGTTTCTTTAGTAACAAATGTCGTTGACTTTTCTTCAACGGTTTAACTGTCTGCCATCATTAAAAGAATTATCTAAAAGTAAACACATGTGTTGATTATTTAAAAAATCACTGTTACAGGATACAAAAACATTTTAATAAGTTAACGCATGTACGAATGAGAATATTGTCTGTATTCTTTAAATGTACAGTCATCCTTTTTTGTTTGTAAGTAAGATTCGGCTATAAAGATCTATGTACTTAAGTATGTATGTGGGAGCAATAAGCAATTCATTATATGAGGGCACTGACCTTTTACATTTAAAGAGCAACCACTTTAAATCTATTGATAGACTCTTAGATTGGTATCTGTTACTAGGCTACTGTTAAATTTCGAGGAAACTGAGTCTTATACACTGAGTCGGATACACTTAGAAAACATTTGTCCGAAAAAGTGTAACCACTAATGAAAACCCTTCTGATGTAGAAACGTGTTTATTACGATAAGCAGCTTATGTATGAAACTTATAGAAAATGTCATAGAATCCAATATTATTGGATATTAAATAATGGTTACGCCTTTTTGGCAAATGTTTGCTAAATGTGACCTTACCTTTAAGCTCTGTACAGAGGATTGACAGATCTATCAATTTGCTGGCAATAAAGAATTGCCAGCACAAAGATATACTATCAGTTAACAATTTATTGCCACCCAATTTTAAGACAAACAAATTTATCTAGCAACGGTGACAGTCGATAAATTGTAAGCTCACACGATTGTTAGATTATTATATAGTAACAACTGTCAGATTCTCTCAGAGAAAGGGGCGAATTTTTCGATTACATTTTAATAGTTACATTTTTATAAACAGGGTAATTTATATTTGTCCTCTGTCAAGTAGTTAAGCTATGTACAGACAATTGGCAGGTCTTACAATATTGTCATAAAAATGTACAGAAAATGTGTGACAACCGTCTGAACTTACAAGTTTTGTCGTACAACGTTGCCAAAAAAATCATTGTCAGTTCATTGTAAGACAATAATATTGTCAGACATCTGAAAATCGTGTGAACACTCTACTTTGCCATTGTCAGATAATTGTCAGACATTGTAAGCTCTTTTTTTATTGGCAGATGTGTTTAAATTAATGCATCTGACAGTGGCACCATTGTCAGATAAGTTTTGTATTGGCAACTCTGTCCATAAATACTATAAGCTTTGACAGTTCTGACAAACTTTAACAACGCATCTGGCAATTTTTGCCACACAACAATCTGAAAACCGTGTGAACTGACAATTTTTGTTCGCAGATAAATTTATTGTCTGACAATGAAATTGTAAGGTTTTCTTACAATCGTCTGAACTGACAATTTACCTTTTGGTAACAATGTTTCATTGTCAGTACGCTGTTAGCGTAAGATCTGTAAGATCTGCCAATCGTCTGTACATAGCTTTACAGATTTAGTGATGACAGCTGTTAAATGGCGAGCTATTGGAAATGTGCCAACTTATTGGAACACCCTGTGGTGTATTGTTTTCAGTAAGTAAACATTCAATTACATACATATGTATGTATGTAATATATTATTAATGACCAATCAGCAGAGGGGAATTTCAGTCTAACCAACAGCTGTTTCAACATGAGAAATTTTAATTGACTTTATCTCTGTTGAAAAATTGGTTAAATTGGTATACTGATACGATCTGCTGGTCTGACTGAATATTCGAATGTGTCTTGAAACTCTTAGTGCTTGTTCGCCGATATCGAAGAAGTTCTTTCTTTCGAGCAATTACATTTGAAACAAAAACAAATTCAAAAATTTTGTTTTTGTTTCAAATGTATTTGTTCGAAAGAAAGAACTTCTTCGATATCGGCGAACAGGCAGTTAGTAACTTGAATTTTAATATATTAAATAAACTGAACTTAAGCCTCAGATTAACGTTTTTATTAATAATAATCAGGGCATGTTTAAATATGCACAAAATTAAAGAAAAAAAGCTACAAAAAAGCACAAAATAAGCCCAAGAATAAGCAAAAAAGCTCAAATATGCTTCCAAAAATTAAACAATTGTAACCACTATTCATTTATTTTATTAATTAATTTTTTATTGCAAATCACAATAATATGTTTTTTTTAGATTTTCAAAAAGAAAAGATCGATTATCGCATAAAACTGTAGAATAAATTCAAAAAATTCATTTAACATCATTGGATGTAGTAGGAGCGAACTTAAACAATAATAATTCGCTTGGAGATAGCGAATCAATGTATTTATTCATCAGCTTGGCTTTTGTTTAAAAAAATATTATTTTTAATTTTAACTAATGTTTGAATTTCAACGTTTCGATTCATAATTTTGTTGAACTTTTCAAAAAATATTTTGTTTTCAAAATTTTTCATCTTTTCTTCCACTTTTTCTATAATAGACAAATTTTCTTTTAAATAAAGTCCTCCTCTTTCTAGTTTGAATATACTTCGGCAAATACACTCGAAATTATCTTTTATATACGGGAGATCAGATTTTAAAGATGCATTTTTAAATAGAGCTTTTGCTTTATATATTGATTCCACATCATCATCGGAAAGTGCATTTAACACATTGCAAATTTCTGTATAGTTGTCACAATAATAAATAACACCTTTTAGCCAATCTAGTTTGCAATGTCAAGAGTTAAAGAATTGAAAATTGCATGTGTGAAAAAAGGACAAAACTTTTGCTTTTTATTTGCAACAGAAAGATTCAAAAATTATTTTCAAGGGCTGCCAAAAAAAGCAAATTCAAGCAGAGTATATCAAATAAAGCAATTTTGCAAAAAAAAAGGTACAAAATAAGCAAAATCAAGCTTTTCCAGCAAAAAGCTTAAAAACTTGCCCTGATAATAATAATTGTATCTTTGACATAATTAATTCCTTTTCATTTCCCATCCCTGACTAAGGCAAATAAAAACAATCATACATACTGATTTAGTTGCATATGCATGAGCGTGCGAGTACTCGTATGCGAATTTAAAATCTTTACTGAAATTGAAAAAGACAGGCGGAATTTAATAAATAAAATCGAATATTCTCCTTTGGAAAATAAAAATAACTTTCAGCCAACATGTAATAACAGGTGTTTACGAAATAAACATTTAAAACGAATTGTAAAAAAAAGGATATTCAACACAATGAAATTTTCAAAGCTGGTAAAACCAATTAGTTCCTGTTTAAATATTTGAAAGGAAAGAGAAATGTAACAAAAACAAAATCTTACCAGACGGTAAAGCAAAAATAAATCGCTGAAACGCTAAATGAAATAAATCACTTGAAATGAGAAAAATGTCAAAACTGAAAAAATCTCAAAAAGAAAAATTGTCAAAGTAAAAATAAAAAAGAAAAATCGCGAAAATGGAAAAACAAATTGTCAAAACACCAAAAACTAGTATAAACGGCAGAAAAATTGCTACAACGGAATATATATCGCTAAAAATCCTTTAAAAACAGCAAGAACCTAAACCGGCAAAACAAATGACGATCGCAAAAAACATGAAAATATCATATAAATAAGGAGATGTGTTCAAGATAAACGCGATTACTTCCCTTGGGGCCTAACCGGACGATGTCCTGTGAAGTACACTGTTCGCCACCAAATCCAAGTTTCACCGAAGACACGACTGTTTGACTTCTAACTTAGAGGTTCTAAGAAACAAACTGGTCACAATGTTTTATCTTATCAATGCAGTCGCGAAGGCGATCATCCCTTTAAACCTTTAGAAGGCAGGACATCTGTGTAATTACCGGTTCCCAAAGTTAACTTTCAATCCAGTTTGATATGGAGCAGGCATATAAATAAACAGGGAAAATAAAATCACCAAATCGAAAAAATTAGTGACAAAACTAAAAAAATCGCAAAACCACAACTAAACTACAAAAAAGTCTCTTAAACAGAAGTGTAAAGTAAAAAAAAAAACTCCAAAACTGAGAAAATCTCTAAAAAAACAAACGCTCAAATTTTGAAACCGTCCAAAAATAGTGAATTCATCAAATCAAACTGAGAATAATCTTCAAAATAACCACACCAAAAAATTTTCGTCAAAACGGGGAAAATCGTTAAAAACGAAAATAAATCTTTAAAACAAAATGGAGAAAAATGTTGAGTCAAAATGGAAAAAAATACTATTCCAAAACAATCCGACCTTGCGAATACACGCCAGTAGCCTTATAAATACATATTCTAAATTTCATGGCACAATGCAATTAAATTAATGAAGTTATGACTGTTTAAAATTGGAAATCTAATCGAAGCATTATTATTTCACAAAATTTACCGTTATAAAATCACTTTTCTAATTGTTGTACAAAAACTGAAATTATTTTCGTTCTCTATGAGAAAAATTAAACCGAATTCGTACATGAGAGCCTTACAATAGTTTTGTTACTATTTCAAACGTTCATATCATACAAAAAGTACTATTTAACAGTTTTTTGGTACCGAAAAATAATTTGCAATTTCCATGCCTGATTAAAAACAGTAAATAATGTGTCTGCAAAAACAAGAGAGCAATTTACAATTGGACGTTTAAGAGTAACGTATTTACTTATTCGTAAAGCTTTTGCGCAAAACTAAAGTTGTACGAAAACAATTCAACAAATGTGAGAGAGTGTGTAAATGTCCTTAAAACAATACAACATTTACAACCAGCGACTAGTGAAGGTATAAAACTAAAAAGCCGAAGACAGAAATAAACACACTCCGAACAACAGAATGCACATGTTATAAATACAGAGTTTAACCTTTCGCCTTTAACGAAAAACACCAACGCAACAAAATTTACTCCCAAACCAAAAATTTATTCTACAAACTTTTATGCTCAGCAAAGCAGGAGTAGCAAGTAACCTTTAAACGGAAACGTAAAATACCGAGGACTTTGCGAAAAGGAAATAACGAAAGGAGAGCAATAAGAGAAAATAAGAATAAGATTTTTTGAAGTTATACACACGGAAAATTGCAACCATTCAGTTTTTTCACTTGTAAAAAGGCAAACGTGGATTTAACATACGAAATTGAAATTAAACGGAATTTTGTGAACTAATATAAATAAATACATGTCTAGTACTTAAGAAATTTTTAATTCAAAATATAAAGAAAATGTTGCATATAACTTAATTACTTGTTATGAGATTCATATTTTTAAATAAATTTTTTCAAATATGTAAATGGCTAAAAATAATATTTAACAAAGTATCCTAGTTATTGTGTGTGTATAAGAATTTATTGCAAAAATAAAATATATGTATATATATACATACATATGTATGTACATATGTACATATGTATGTATGAAGAAGAAAAGTTCATAGGAAATTCAACAAAAATTTCTAAAATGTATAAAAGGTTATAAATTAATACATATGTATGTATGTATATTTACAAAAAAAAAAGTAAATACCTACATACATACATATGTATAATGAAAAGACTACTAAACTGTTGAATATTGAAATGTATTTTCTTCTTCATACTCAAGAGTGTGTTTAGTTTAATTCTTGACTGAATTTCCAAAAAATATATATAAAATCAATTTGCTTACATCTGAAAAAAAAAAATAGATTAATGATTAAATGTGAAAGTTTCCCCATAAATTATTAAAGCCTAAAAAAAAAGAAAAGATAAGCAAAATCTACAGCATCTTAAACGAAAAATCAGCAAAAAAATATCAGGAGAAATTAAAAATTCCTTAATATGAAACCTTCAGAATTGCTGTTACTTTTGGAAAGGGTAATTAATACAATTACATACTTACATTGTACATTATACGAATGTACTCGTACTTACAACAAAAGAAAAAAAAACAACAAGAAAAATACATAATATAGAATAGATAAATGAGGAAAATACATACTAACTGCTTATGTATAACTTTTTGTATATTTTTAAATATTGAATATTAAGTATGTATGTATTAAAAACAACAACAATAAAAACCATAAGACCTGCTCTCTTAAACTCCGTTAGCCATCCATGTTTTGTTTTACACCATACACACACACATTGTTACACACATACTTACATATCTATTTCCTACTACATACTTTAATCTGCTGCAATCAGTGATGCCAGGACCAAATTAATTTTTATTTACAAAATTGTATTTATTTGAATATTAGGTGCTCGCGCTCGCTATTACCATTCCACTATAGGTCAAATGACTACTTTATCTGTGCAAAATTAATAACGGCTAAATTAATGCATAATTTTAAGGGAAATTCAAATAAAAAGGAAGGTAAGGTATAACGAAAACAAAATTTATAAAAACAAACTGAATTACATGCGTCATATCAACTTTTACGCACCTATAAAAACATATTTATTGTATAAAAATAACTAATATGATCTCAAACCTGACTAATTAAAAATGAATGTTAAAATTTAATGTTTTTGTTTATTTTTATTATTTTGATCGAGTTTAATGGAAATTTACAATACAACTTGCTACAAAGTACGCAAAAACAATAAGCTCTCTATGTCCCTTGAGCTTTCAAAGCCAAAAAAAAACAGAAAAAAATTTTATTTTTTAATCGTCATTTTAATCTTCAGTTTCATTCAGCAAACATAAATTATTTAATACATCCACAGATGTTGGGGATAAAATTTCACTTTCATTGTTTTCTTCATCTTCGTTGATGTCTTCTGTTGGGCTCTCAATGCTTAACAACTCGATAGCTTCAGGTGGAAAGTGTAATAGCTTTTGTTGCCGCATGCGTCTGCTTAAATATTTTGATGAGATAAGGGGATCAGACGTATCAGTAGCTCTGTTAAATATGTCCAAAAGATTATTAGATCGGCTGTTTTTACGAGCGTGATGTAATCTGTCAGCCTTATAAATTTTGTGTCTGGACTCAGCACCTGCTTCTCCAAAGTAACCAATCGGAAGCTTATTTCAGCGTTGAGCCAAGTGACATACTCACTTCGAAACTTTTCAGCCTTTTTGTCCTTCCCAATACTTTTGCCATATTTCGCCCACATTTCTGATAAGTTTTTACAGAAAAGGCGCACTTTTTCCATAATACATTTGGTGCAGTCATCGGAAATTTCATCTTTACCAATTTTTTCGACTACAAAATCCACAAGTTTATTCTGCTTTTCTTGCCTTGAGTTTTCGTTAAGCCAAATTTCAAACAACTCCGCTTTTTTTAAAACGCAATAACCTAAAAAATATGGTATTATTCGAAAACGGCTAAAATTGGCTATTGGGTGTAAATGGAAATTGCTTCATAACATTTCAATATATTCATTTGTGGTTGCATTCAATCCGCCGAACTTCGCCGAAATTTTAAAAGCTTCCACGAAATTACATTTTGAAAACAATCGCAGCAATTTTAAGGTTATGTTGAAAAAGTGGCTTTATTTCAAGCAAGTCAAACAAAATTATCACATTTTTTAACAAAAAACATTAATACTTACTTAATTTATTGTTCTCCATTTTCACTTTCTTCTTTATAATTCGCGAAATTATTTAAACAAGCACTTGAACCTTTGAAAGCAATACGGGCTTTTTAACAAAATTTATTAAGTGATTACAATTCAATGTCTTTGACTGCGTGTTGTCAAACGGAATTTAATATTTACCAACAACAAAAAGCTTACTTAGTTGGTTTGAAGTATTCCCTACAAAATGACATTAAAAAAAGTGCAATATTTGCATTTGAGAAATTGGACTTTAGCATAGTTTTGGTAGTCGTTTAACCTAATGTGCATTCCCATAAAACAATTTCACTATTTTAGGGATACATATATGTATGTGTGTATACTGTTATTTGACCTGGATCTTTCTAATTATTTGAACAACTTATAATTATAGCAAATGAAAAGAAAATTCAATCAATCAAGCTAACTGTCAGCGAATCTTTTTAATCAAAATATTATTTTTAATAATAATTCAGAACAATTTTTAACACATTCACTATTTCGGTTGGGGAGTTTTTTGTTTGGGACGTGGTTTTACTAGTCCTCCTACCGATATTGGCAATATATTATCCTATTTAAATTTCCCGGTCGTCAGTAAAGCTGCTTTCACATTTATCAAATATTTGTCGAAAAAAACGTAACCAAGAAAGAAACTAATAATTTATTTCTTTTAATTCCAATATTTTTTAATTATGGGTCCGCATTTTTTATATGTAAACTGTATAAAAATATATTTTCCGAGAATAATTAATTTCTTTTTGTAATATAAAAACCAAGTTAAATGGTCAAATATTATTGGACAAATATTTAATAAATGTCGATTTAAACCTTAAAACACTGAAAGTGGCTGGAAGGACCTCTGCGGGGTGTTTATTCCACATACAAACAAAACAGTTCGGCTAAGGTACAAATTCTCTCTGCAATGCGTTGTGCGGTTCACTGGAATATCGCCCACAAAGAGATGTGCTCTTAAAGAAGAACGTGTTGTACGTGAAAAGTGGCGGGTTTCGGGAACAAGTTCTCTGATTTCATTAGAAGACATTTCGTTGTAGTAGCTATAGAACAATGAAACACACCCAACATTGCGTCGATGTTCCAGTGAGTTGTACGCGATCGAGTAACTTCAAAATAGATTTTGAGAGTTGTATTCCATTTTCGGTCGGATAAAGGTGGCATCAATATTATGGAGATCAGATGGAGTGAAGTATGTATGTCCTACACCGTCTAAAAAACCGAGGCACTTGAATGCTTCTTATTAGACATGAAAAACGTGATCATTCCATCGAACATCACAATGAATTTACATGCCAAGAACATCAACGAGCTTCTGATTCATAGACCATAATTACAAATGGAGCAGCATGTCCGGTCATACGTCTGTACGTGAGCATAGCAAATCGTCTTAAAACAAATTCCTTAAATAGCATTTCAAGACCTATGTCACCAACTCTTCTGGTGGCTTCAAAAGCCAAATTCACCTATAGTCAAAAGGACTGACGCGCATGACTCATTCAACTTTCTTATATATAAGAATCCAGATTATATATACTTTATAGGTCTCATATGAATAATGTGGAAATTAAATACGAAATGACAAATATATAAATACCCGAACCATTTGTGGTGAAGGGTACAAATATTGATGTTCACTATTTAAATATTTTTAATTTTACCTTCTACCATAAATGTTGTAACATAGTCGGTGGTGCAGTGAATATTGGTAAAAAAAAAATACTTATATGTATGTACAAACATACGTAATTTTAAAACCTGGAACTACATAAATATAAATAACCAAAATGGCAACGCTCTCTGCAGCTGAGCGTTTGTATGTGTGTACATGTCTGTGTTGGCTGGCGTTTCCTTTCCGTTATCCCTGGCCTTTCTCATTGCTAATCGCTCATTTTACTGTTACGAGGATATTGTTGAGTTTTTCCCCCACTTCTTTTCCTTCTGTTTCTTTTCAATTTCAGTTAAACACAAAATGACAGACAAAAATTAAACAACAAACAAAAAAAAAAGAAACCGAATAATTATAATGTGGGCCAATGCTTAAAAATTTCATACTTAAAAAACCTTTTTCCAGCAACATGCGAGGGCAAAGCGATAAATTACTTACTTCACCACAATTACCACACAATCCCTGTGCTTGTCGCTGTTGTTGGTGTTCTCTTTATAACCTGGATTGTTTGTTTTCTTAACTCTTTTATGTTTTTTTAATGGTTGGAAGGTCTCTCCACTATTCAAGGTTAAAAGGGGAAAGACTGAATTGAAATGTTTAAAGTGAAACTACAGATGCCTTCATTATCACACATTTCGCTATGCAGCAAAATAAAATTAGATTTTCAACCGACTTCAAAAAAAGAAGGATGTGATCAACTCAAGTATATTGTTTTTAATGTTTGAAGCTTCATAACTCGGTAATTTCTGAACCGATTTTCAAAATTATTTTTTGTTTGCCCCGGCAAGTTGTACCCCCAAATATTGATTATCAAATAACTCCTGCAATTATGCACCGATTTTTCAAAATTAATTTTGCGTTTCAACAGGTTTCCGTGCAGTTTGGTTCCATATAATTTTCTAAAATTTCCTGATTATTCTCAACTTCTGTATCAGACTGTAATTGTTTACTTAGGGAAAAACTTTACACAATTCTCTCGCACTTGCACCCAAATTAAAGTTTTTCTTCTCTACCATAAAAATAGTAACAACAAAAATAAAAATTAGTTTAAGGAAAAAAACTCAAACATATTATTTTTTTTTGCATTAAAAACTAATTGACAGACGAACAAGCGAGCAGACTTTAATGACTAAGTCAGACGACACATCATTTTATCCACTTTTTGTTGTAGTTGTTGTTGTTGCTATTTTTATTATTTTTGTACGTAAAGTAACAAAAGAGTCCTTTTCGTATCAATTTAAAAATACAACAATATTACAGGTACAAAGTTTTTTTGTTGGTTTAATTTGTTTTCTTGTCGGTTGGAAATAATTTATGGGTGTGAGAGAACTACATACATACGTACTTCTATATGTGAAAACACCAAATTCCATTAAAAGCCATTAAGTTTTTCGTATATTGAAAGCTTGCAAAAAAAAAAACAAAAAGCAAATTATAATGGTGAAATTTTTGTTGGCGTCAAGAAGTACATACAATCAAATTAAAAACCCCAAAAAAATTTTAAAACTCAAAATTACGAAAAGACTGAAACAAATTTGGTAAACCGACGAAAGTAATGAGTCAGTCAGTCAGTGGTACAAAACCTTGTGTTCAAAAGATAGTAGTGAGTGTTCAGGGATAGAAAATAGCACAAATATAAACGAAATTTTAATTAGAAGAACTAAAAAAACCCTCGTATTGCCATTGTTATGACTTAAAAATTTGGTTTAGTACAAGTTAACATTATCTAACCTAAAATGTGACTGATAAGCTAATAGCAGGTTCATCCTCATGGTAACTTTACAAGTGAACATTAAGAATTGGCATTAAGATTTGGCAAATTAAACTATTATTTTCATTAAAAAGAAAAATCTAAAAGCTCGTAATTATTGAACAGGCAAAGAAAATTTAGAATGCACGGAAGGTTGAACTGACATCATGATGTTTCGAGACTAACCACAGTCTCTACTTCACAGACTACTTTTGTCAAAAATAAAAGTAAAAAATTTGAACGAAAATTTTTGGTTTAGAAAAAAACAATTAAAAATAAAACATATTTTAACCGACTTCAAGAAAAGGTGGAAATTATTTTGTTTGCAAAAGTTTCATTGCAGTTTTGTACCTAAAAAAAATTTGAAAATCGGCGCAAGCAGGGACGTAACAATTATAAGATAAACGACAAAAAACTCAGTTTTAACCATTAATATTGATGAATTTATAAAAAGGTTATAATTAACCATTTTTATAAGATATATTTTATTTTGGTCATCGCAACCAATTTTAGTAAGTGTTTTGTTTTTTTGGTTATAAATAACCTTTATATCAACCAAAAAAATTTTTTGGTTTCAAATAAGCATTATTTCAACCAAAAAGATTCTTTGTTTAGAAATAACCAATAAAAAATAAAATGAATTTTTTTGGTTATCAGGCATGAGTAGAAATAACCAATAAAAAATAAAATAAATTTTTTTGGTTATCAGGCATGAAATTTATAATAAAAAATTAATTCATAAAGTTTTAGTGGGAATATTTCTCCCATTGAAAATGTTGAATAGGGATTTCTAAATCCATTAAAATCATTATTAAAATTGCAATTGCCTGTAGGTAACCTTTATTAGGTTTTGTGTAATGGTTTTAAAATATAAAAAAAAAACTTACATCGCCTTTATCTGTGCTTAGTTTTTTTACTACCGCAACAGATTTCTAGAGGCCAGGCCGTTCCCTATATGGTCGAATTGAATGAAAAAATAGACATAAGTCTTGGAGTTAATTTATTAAAATATTTGTTTAACTTAACAAACATAAGCGATCTTAAGGAATCGTCTGAAAAGTTGCATCTAAGATCACTTAGTACTAACCTTAATGCTGAGAATGCGCGCTCGACACTAACTCCCAAATTCTAAAAATTACCTGGAACTGCTGGAACGCAAAAAAAAACACAATTTTAAGTACAAACATTTCAATAGTGCTAACTTATTACTTTTAAAGCTAAGATTGCGATTTTAATCGTTATGGAAAATGGTTATTTAAAATAAAAATTTTTTTTGGTTGATATAATGGTTACTTATAACCAAAAAAAAAAATATTTCTCACTTTAATTGGTTACGATAACCAATATAATATATATGCAGTGATAATGGTTAAAAATTCCCAATATTAAATAAAAAGAAATTTCTTGTAAACTTTTTATCAGAAATAAAAAAATAACAATTAAATTCGGTCCCTGGACGCAAGTTAACTTTAAATTCTTTTGTCAAAAACCAAAATTTAACAATATTTTTCTGCAAAAAAAGCAGTTAAAATTTAACACGAAAAAACTAAAATCATGAATTTTTAGTCGAAAGGTTTGTGGCTTTGATTTTAAAGATGAGATCGTGATTGATCTCGCAATATCGAGGTATCAATTAATTCAAAATTTCTTCCGAACATCATTTTTTAGTTGTTGCTACCGCCAAAAAAGTAAAAAAGCAGACATCCTCCGTAGGAGCTTTTGGGAGGAAAACCGTCTTCCCATACATATTATTTAATAATTACTTAAAATCTAAAATAATGTATCAGTAAGTATTCAAAATTCGCCTAAATTGCTTTATAGCCCGTTCGAACGGTTCACCTAAAAAATGTATTAAATTGTAGGCAGGTTGAACGCCTCTACAAATAACTATTTAATTATTCTATGCCTAACAAAAAATTCAAGGAAAAAAAATTTCATCGTTTCAACGAATTGTTCTTAAATTTTGACTTAATGTGTTTGTGCGTTAAATCAATGAATTCGTTCATTAATGCAATTTTCGACATTTGTAAGGAGTCAGGTGTTCTGCAGTGTTATACGGGATCCCACGATGACTTTTTACCTTGACTTTTATTGTTTATTGAGGAAGGTGGTACAAAGGCGATGAAAGTAAAAATTTTCCTTACATACGATAGAAAGCCTTATCAATTACATTTACAACATGACATTGATAATTTCTACACGTGGTGCAGTGTAAACCTGATGGACGCGACCAAATGCAAACACATGAGATTTTTCAGGAGCAACTTTGTCCACGTCAACTTTTTACTGGGTGGACAACCTCTGGAACTAGTAAACCCTTTCCATAACCCAGAGTGTTATACTTGATGCTAAACTTAGTTTTATTCCTCACATTAATATGATTGTTAACAAGGCTAGAGGCGTGCTTGCTTTTATTAAGAGATGGGCAAAGGAATTTATTGACCCGTACATTACTAAGATTTTATACACATCCTTAGTAAGACCTATACTTGAATATGGTTCAGTTGTTTGGGATCTAATTTACAATGTGCATATCGATCACATCGAGTCTATTCAAAAGCAATTTCTTCTGTTTTGCTTGCGAAGCTTGCGCTGGAATCCAGCATTAAATCTACCTCCTTATCATCAAAGATTAGCGCTTATTAAATTGCCTACTCTTAAAAGCCGCAGGACTATGCTAAATGTTTCGTTCTTGACGAATGTCATTAATGGTGGTGTGCAATCTGATTTCCTCTTAAATAATATATCATTCAATGTCCCCAACCGTCCAACACGTTACTTTCATCCTCTTGCAATCAAGACTTTTCGTACTAACTATGCTAATGCTGACCCGCTGAGAAGAATCTGTGTTAATTTTAATAAATTATATCAACTTATTGATTATTCTTTAAGTTTAAATGTTATCAAACGTAATATTATAATTTTCCTAAATTGTTAATCTGTACTTTTCCCCACCTATTCGTTTATATGATAAATAATCTTGTATTTTTTGTCACTAAAGTCTGTATGAAACTATTATGTAGACTTTTATACGTAAATAGATATTTTAAAATAGTTTTAAAAAAAATGAGTAGCAAAATAAAAGAGAATTCAAGAAAAATTCAGGGGGAAAAGTCATCGTGTAAATCACGTATAAGAGATGATTTACATAATTTCGCACCTGCACTGTCATTGTTCGATATTTGCCAAAACAAATGCTTAGTTATGTAGACAAGAGCTATTTATTGCATGAAAAACCGCCAAATTGACATCACAGGCTGTCGTCACTTGTTGTCTGCCTACAACAAATATTAAGAAACAAAGGAGACAAGAGAACAAATAGAACATTTATGTGCTTTGTTGCTTTAACAATGAACGCATCCAAACACACACACCCACACACACGCACACACGCAACCACCATCCATTCACTTAATTTACACTTGGGCTCGTACTTGTTTATTTTACAAGTACTCTTCTTCTGATGCGCCCATTATCTCACCACCGCTTCCAAGCAATTTATGTAATTTTTTAAATAAACTGCGAAAAAAAGCACTTGTGTTTTATGTTCACCCTTAAGATTTTTATGCATTTAATGATTGTTTTTTTATTTTTTTGCTAAAAGATTTTCAAATAAAAAAATTTTATAATTATATAGTAAAACTGTGTAAAAATATATTTACAATATTTTATTGCTTGTTAATTTTAAACTTTTATTAAATACGTTTTTAATTCAGTTGAGATTTTCCGAAAATGTATTTCAGACTTGAAAAATTAATAAAAATCATTATATTTTTTATCGATACATATAAGCAAAGAAGACGCTATTTAAAAAAATGAGTTATGACCTTCATATATTAAGGTAACAATATTTATCTATAGGAAGGTATAGAAAACAACAAAAATTTCAGTCCAGATAATTGGGAGCTATTTTAATAAATTATTTAATACTTCTTTAAAAAAAAGTTATATTAACAATCAGGGATAGCAAATGTCATTTCAAAAATTGCACTTTTTATAACTCCCAAAATACTAAACTGATTTTGATCAAATATTTATTGTGCACATCTGTAAATGGATACCTTCGAAACCGAAAACTGTTTGCCCATTTCGGCTGTTCGATCGCAGCGTAAAATGAGTCACAAGAATAAAATGCCTATAAACTCTGAATAACTATCATATTTTCTAACAAATATAAAATTTAAACTGTAAACGAAGTTTCCGGTCAAAAATCTTAATTCAAATTTATATTTATTATCTTCAGTTAAGAAAAAACTGATGCAACTCTAGTTTAATCTCTACTGTCGGAAATTTTAATCTAAACAAAATTATTGGTTCAAAATAACATGAAAATTTGCAAAGTAAAATACTTTGAGACATGGGGAATTGCGTAGATACTAACCAAAATTGTTTCAATAAGAAATAATAAAATAAAAATTAATTAAATAAATTCTCGTATTCTATTTCTGTTGAAATCTTGGTTAAATAGTTGATACTCTTCCCAATTAGTATCCACTTTACGAAAATTGTAAAGATGGACAAATGAACGCTGATGAGAGGTGTAGCGGCCTTGAAATCGGTATACTGATAAATTTATATAAATACAACAGTTTCCACTTGAGCGCAGCGCAATATTCCAAATTATAAAGGCCATAGTCGGCAAAAAATCAATTACTGAAACTAAAATTTTATTTAACTTCGGCTAAACATTTAATTAACATTTTTAGATTTAAGATTTGAATAAATATGTTAGATCAATTTATAATTAAAGATTCAATAAATAACAAAATATGTACACACGAAAAAACTGTCTTCTGTCAAAAACGTAACAAATGGGATCTTTTAATCGGAAACATCTTGACTTGAGCTCAACATTTCTTCAGTAACCTAAAAAATTCCATTGTCTTTTTAATTATTACGGCCTCAGAGATCTGTGCTGAGGAAATTGTATAGCTTTGTTCCGTTTGTAAAATAAAAAACTTTTTGGAAAAAAAATGAGTCAGTGTAATTCGCAATTTCACATGTTAAAATTTGAAAATTTACGCAATTGAAATAGATCGATAAAACTTTATATTTAATAAAATTTAATTTTGTGGGAAATTTATCATTCTGTATTTTAAAAATATTTATTTATTAAAAATTAAAAAAATAATAGTAGTGAGCAATAAGATATGGGGAATTTCGTACTAACCAAGAATTGCTTCAATGTGTAAAAATGGATTAAAAAGGAATTAAATAATTCTCGGATTCTATTTCTGTTGAAAACTTGGCTGATATTCTTTCCCAATTAGTATCCACTTTACATTACAATTGTAAAAATGGACAAACGAACGCTGGTGAGAGGTGTAGCGGCCTTGAAATCGGTATACTGATACGTTCTGCTAGTCTGATATATATGGATATACTAATGTTTTTCAAAATAAAAAAAAAACTCTTAGTAATTTGAATTTTTATTAGTTCAATAAAAACTGAACTCAAGTCTAATAATAAAAATTCTTCATTTATACATTAATATACCTAAGTTCATATAATAATTGCGTTTATTCGTAATAATAATATAATAATATAAAAATAATGTGTGTGGAATAATGTGGGGCCTACAATCGCGACTAGAGGACCTTGATTATGCCGATGACATCTGTCTGTTATCTCATAGTTTCACAGATATGAAGAACAAGGTTGAAGCAATCGCCAACTCAACAGCAGCAGCAGGTCTAAGGGTCAATGTGTCCAAAACCAAAGTATTACGCATAAACTCAGATGTATCACAGGAGTTTAGAGTTCAGGACAGAGTCATTGAAGATGTGGACTCTTTCTGCTACTTAGGTAGTATCCTGACAAAATCTGGAGGGTCTAGCGCGGATATAGCAAATAGAATTAAAGCTGCTAAGCAAGCCTTTGGTCGCCTTGGTAATGTATGGAAATCTACAACACTATCCCGCCATGTGAAGATTAAGCTATTTAATTCTAACGTAAAGTCCATCATGCTGTATGGGTGTGAAACCTGGAATGCGGCCCCCCGCGACATTGGTTCAATACAAATCTTTGTTAATAGATGTTTGCGAAGAATTCTCAAAATTTTCTGGCCGAATACCATCTCCAACTCAAGGCTGTGGGTAATCACGTCGCAAACCCCAGTCGATCGTGAAATACGAAGGCGAAAATGGAATTGGATTGGACACACCCTTCGAAAAACACATGATGATATTGCACGTAACGCAATCGAATGGAACCCTCGAGGAAGCCGTAGAAAGGGTCGTCCTGCACATACATGGAGAAGACAGATAGAGAAGGAAGTTGCGAAAGCCGGTAAAACCTGGGGTGAAATTAACAACATGGCATCAGATAGATCCAAATGGAGAACTTTTGTTGAGGCCCTATGCTCTTTATAGGATCAACGGGAACTTATATATATATATATATATATATATATATATATATATATATATATATATATATATATATATATATATATATACATATATATATATAAGTATATAAAAATATTAAAAAATACTTTAATAAAATTCTTAAATCGAACCTGATGTTAAAATATTTTTTTTTGCACTGTGCCAATATTAGCCTGTCCTATTTTTTTTTTTTTTGCCATTGATTGGCTAATTAGAAAATAATCTGATTTATTTAATTTGGATTTGATCCCATTGTGCAATGTTATGTATTCTAGGCAAACAATTTCTGTAAATTCATAGAAAATTTTCCAAGAGTTTAACCTCTCCCCTCCCCCTTCTGATCGCATAATAATTGTGGTTTCTTAAGATACGCCAAGACAATTTTATTGAAATTTCCTTTAGAATTAATGAGAAATTCTTCTTCAGATTTCTTTTGTTTGATCTAACGACTATAATTAGTATTAATTGTTGTTGTTTTTGTTGTTAAGAAAAGCTATCATGCAACCATTTCCACTGTATTTGCATGAGTTCAAGTACGTGTAGAAAATTAACGCAGTTTAACACTCTACTAATCAATAAATGAAATAAGTTTCATTTAAGGAAATGAAAAAAACTGTGGTTTTGTTGTTGTTATTGCTGTTGTTTTCTATTCACAATGCGGGTGAATGCTTTATTGTTCAGAGCACAACAAATTTGAGTGAAAAAAATTAATAATCTTTTGTAATACTGTTTTATTTGAAAAAATAATACGATACGATTTCGATACCAGTCTACAACAAGCAATCCATTCAAATTTAATTCAATCACCGGAAATAAATCACAACTGTGATTGTGTTACAATTATTCTTAATTACTTCAAAAATATTCCACAAAATCGGTCATTATTTTTATCTAAAGTGTAATTGGACGACATTTTGAAAAATTAGCTATTCAAGAATTCCAAGTGCTGCACAACACGCTTCGCCAACAACATTGAGCATATTTTACCAAAAATTTATATGTTGAAAGGATTAAGGAAATAATCACCCCTATCGCGAATAAACATTCCCATGAAAAAACTCCCAAATTTTTTGTTTTACTATCGTGAATGATTCCCATAAATTTTTTTTGGAAATGAATTCCCATACCTTACAAATATGGCATCGCAAATGTTTACTTCCGCGAATAATTTGACTAAAATTATTCACAACAATTGAAAGTGGGAACAAGAAGTGAACATGTAAGTAGCAATTTGTTTTTTAATCCAGAACGTCATGTAATCAGTTTTTTCTCTTATTTATTAACACAGGAGTGTTAATAAAGAACAAATTAATTGTCTGGTTGATGCAATGTGTGCGAATCAAGACTATGACAAAGGTTTCCAAAAGGATAAAAAAGAAAATGTGGGTAAATTTTGAAACGAGTTAAGCTTTTGTAAATGGTGTTAATTATTAGTTTAATAAGCATAACTTAAGTTTTTCATGCATAGGTGAGGATCGACCAAAAACGGAACTTAAGAAAAAACTGACTGAAAACAAAAAAAACCGCAACAAAACAAAGCGGATCAAATTCATCACGTATTTGTCTTCGCTGCAGTCGTTCTATGGATTGATTTTCCTTTTCCAGCAACAGAAAACGCAAATAAACGCTATTCATAATTTTTACCTTATTAGCTTTAATTTCTTTTATTCATACACCACAAAATAAATCCCACAAAAATTATATGTTAAATCAAAACAAACAATTCAAAATAAAAACTTTTATTCCCAAGTAATTCACAATAGAGACTTAAACTCCCAAAATATTCGCGATAACAATTTGTTGGGGATGGGAATACAATTTTTCTCCCAAACAACTTACTCCCATAATATTCGCGATAGGGGTGAATATTTAAGATTGACTCAAATTTGTATGTTAAATACAAATTAAATTTTAAAATTCATCTTTTTTTTCCATGTCAATGCTAGAATAATTTACAGTTTTCATAATGTTTTTGCATACACAAGTGTATGTACTTCACAGCCACTATTGCCAAGAAATGCTGGGGTGACTCGCATGCCTAAGGAAAAATGGTTGCTTTATAAAAGGCTTATAAAACATAATAAAACGAAAACAATTTCACAGAATTTTCTTATATAACACGACAACTGTTTATGAAAAATGCTAAAAAAAATATTTAACCCAAAATATCACAAAATATTTTAATAAAATCCATCTTAATAATCAACTGTTAATCCTAAATTAACGCATTTCCTACTTTAATCGCAAATAAGACGTTTATGTCTATCATTTTTAAAAAAAAAATTAAAAAATTTTTTTTGGCACCGTGTCCTTCCCATATATCCTTAAACGAAAAAAATATCTACCAGAACTACTAAAATAAGAAAGGTATTTTCAAAAAAAAAAACTGCTCTTATACGATACTTATAATATCCATAGTGTTTGTGTAACAAATTTTCCGGGCAAGAATACTTTTTAGCTAGAAAACAATGTCCTTTGGAATAAAATATTTAACATAAACAACATATAATTAAAATTGTTTTTTTTTTTTTTTAATTAGGACCAGCACTCAGGGGATGACCCCTACGTATGCAGTGCATTGTGCCGGAACTCAGAGAGAGGGACAGAGTAGAGAAGATAGATGTTGAAAATGTAGAAGGCTTAACTCTTTTACAACTCTGCTTTGCGCGTTATGTTAATTTTTATAGCAGTGTTGAGGCGTCTCCGGTGTTAGGTAGACGCATTAACTTTGTTAAGCTGTATTGGCAGGCATTTTATTAATTCTTTTACTTCGCCGATGTTTCTGCTAACCGACGAAGGAGGGCGATGTTGTGTACATTAGCTTAGAACATCATCAATCGCTGTCGGAACAGTTTTTTAGTGACCAGTGCTATGCCTTCATCACTTAAATAGTCCGACAACAATTAATACAATGTCTCACTAATGTACATTACAGAAATTAATGATGTTGATTGACTTGCTCTGGCCAGGGTTTAAACCCAGGCCCACGTCATTGTTTGCTTAGTAGTCAACGCGCTAACCACTTCAGCCAACACCACCCTTTAACTACTAAAAACAGTTGATTTGGTATAAATCCGTTAAAGAATTTTTGTCCTTTCAATATATCCTTGAATTTAAAAATGTCATAAACAAAACAAAACCCACAAATTTGAATTTGCATGATTTTTCCTGTACGAATATTATAAACATAAATTAAATATATATGTATATATGTTTCAGCATTTTTTTTTAATGCATATTTTTGCATATTTCAGAATTTTCAGCATATTTTTTCTTATTTCAGACTAGCAAGCATTTAATTCTCATAGTTTTCACAATTTTTAGTTAATTTTAGTGATTTTATTGAGCAAATACCATTTATTCGAAATAGTTTCTATTTTTGAACTTGGAAATTTTTCGTTGAACAAAATATTTGCCCAAAAATGAAGTGGTGAAGTCTGCACTTGATGCTCATTTGAAGAACATAAGAAAGTCTTATCTTATCATAAACGGAAATAGAAATAAAGAAAATTTATCTCGAATTTTTTGTGTTTTTTGGGACCACTCGCGTTTGTTGTAACAAATACTGAATATGTTAAATTGGCAACACTGAAGCAGCAGCCCACCACAATTGTGTTAACAATACCAGAGATGCGAATAAAATAAATATAAGACATTTCAGGATAAATGCATACATGCAGAAAATATATGATAACGCTAGAAAATTTTTGTGCAAATTTATAAATACACAAATCTTATCATATACATACACATGAATATATTTTTGTAGAGAAGGTCTTTTGTTACAAACTTTAAGGTACAAACGCTATCAGACAGACGGACGGACAAACGGATAGTCAGACATATCATAGATACTTAAATCAAGTTGAAGAATAACAAAATTTTAAGATGAGATAATGTGAGGCAAGGTTTGAGAAACTACCATTATATTATTATTGTTGTTGTTGTGCTCTTATTGTGGTTGTGTGCTACAGATGTCAGCTTTTAGCTAATGACACATTGGCAAGGATGATTAGGTTAGTGAAAATGTGATTAAAACTTTTTTTGCCATGGACTTTTAACAACATTTCACATGACTCACATTACTTTGTTCTGAAATCCATTAATTCTGTCTACCTGTCTTTATTTTTATTGGATTTTAAAATAAACAAAATTAAGTATTTTCTTTTCTGTTTAAATTCTTATTCAACATATTTATGTATATCTTAAAATGAACATTAAAGTTAAATTTTTATTGCAATTTTGATTATTTTTTTAAAGGTGGTAGCACCACGTGACAGAATTTTTCATGCAGAAACGCCACCTGGATATTTATAAGTCAAACTGTGTACTTGATTTTCCATAAAATTTTAAAATCTTTCTCAAAAACGAAACTTTAGTTAAGAATACACATTAAAATTATGTTTCATAGCTCTTCTGCAAATTTTGTTTCATTCGGTGCAAAGACATGACTACCTCCCGTATATCCTTTTTTCTCAAAAACTAAATTTTGGTTATAAAGCACCAAAAATCAATAAATATTTCTAAAATTATGCGTTGTAGCTCTACTGCAGATTTCGTTTCATTGTGTGCAAAGAAATGACTACCTCCCATATATCCTTTTTCTTAAAAACTAAATTTTGGCTACATTTATGATTAGAATGCACAAAAAATCAATAAATATTTGTAAAACTATGCGTTGTAGCTCTTCTGCGAATGTCTTTTCATTGTGTGGAAGGAAATGACTACCTCCCGTATATCCTTTTTTCTCAAAAACTAAATTTTGGCTCCATTTATGATTATAAAGCACCAAAAATCAATAAATATTTCTAAAACTATGCGTTGTAGCTTTGCTGCGAATGTCGTTTTATTCTGTGCAAGGAAATGACTACCTCCCATATGTCCTTTTTCTTAAAAACTAAATTTTGGCTTCATTTATTATTATAAAGCACCAAAAATCAATAAATATTTCTAAAACTATGCGTTGTAGCTTTGCTGCGAATGTCGTTTCATTCTGTGCAAGGAAATGACTACCTCTCATATGTCCTTTTTCTTAAAAACTAAATTTTGGCTTCATTTATGATTATAAAGCACCAAAAATCAATAAATATTTCTAAAACTATGCATTGTAGCTCTACTGCAGATTTCGTTTCATTCTGTACAAGGGAAAGACTACCTCCCACATGTCCTTTTTTCTCAAAAACTAAATTTTGGCTCCATTTATGATTATAAAGCACCAAAAATCAATAAATATTTCTAAAACTATGCGTTGTAGCTTTGCTGCGAATGTCGTTTTATTCTGTGCAAGGAAATGACTACCTCCCATATGTCCTTTTTCTTAAAAACTAAATTTTGGCTTCATTTATTATTATAAAGCACCAAAAATCAATAAATATTTCTAAAACTATGCGTTGTAACTTTGCTGCGAATGTCGTTTCATTCTGTGCAAGGAAATGACTACCTCCCATATGTCCTTTTTCTTAAAAACTAAATTTTGGCTTCATTTATTATTATAAAGCACCAAAAATCAATAAATATTTCTAAAACTATGCGTTGTAGCTTTGCTGCGAATGTCGTTTCATTCTGTGCAAGGAAATGACTACCTCTCATATGTCCTTTTTCTTAAAAACTAAATTTTGGCTTCATTTATTATTATAAAGCACCAAAAATCAATAAATATTTCTAAAACTATGCGTTGTAGCTCTACTGCAGATTTCGTTTCATTCTGTACAAGGGAAAGACTACCTCCCACATGTCCTTTTTCTCAAAAACTAAATTTTGGCTCCATTTATGATTATAAAGCACCAAAAATCAATAAATATTTCTAAAACTATGCGTTGTAGCTTTGGTGCGAATGTCGTTTCATTCTGTGCAAGGAAATGACTACCTCCCATATGTCCTTTTTCTTAAAAACTAAATTTTGGCTTCATTTATTATTATAAAGCACCAAAAATCAATAAATATTTCTAAAACTATGCGTTGTAGCTTTGCTGCGAATGTCGTTTCATTCTGTGCAAGGAAATGACTACCTCTCATATGTCCTTTTTCTTAAAAACTAAATTTTGGCTTCATTTATGATTATAAAGCACCAAAAATCAATAAATATTTCTAAAACTATGCGTTGTAGCTCTACTGCAGATTTCGTTTCATTCTGTACAAGGGAAAGACTACCTCCCACAAGTCCTTTTTCTTCAAAACTAAATTTTGGCTTCATTTATTATTATAAAGCACCAAACATCAATAAATATTTCTAAAACTGTGCGTTTTAGCTTTGCTGCGAATGTCGTTTCATTCTGTGCAAGGAAATGACTACCTCTCATATGTCCTTTTTCTTAAAAACTAAATTTTGGCTTCATTTATGATTATAAAGCACCAAAAATCAATAAATATTTCTAAAACTATGCGTTGTAGCTCTACTGCAGATTTCGTTTCATTCTGTACAAGGGAAAGACTACCTCCCACATGTCCTTTTTCTTCAAAACTAAATTTTGGCTTCATTTATTATTATAAAGCACCAAACATCAATAAATATTTCTAAAACTGTGCGTTGTAGCTTTGCTGCGAATGTCGTTTCATTCTGTGCAGGGAAATAACTACCTCCCATATATCATTTTTTCTGAACAACCAAACTTAAGCTACATTTATGATTATAAAGGACAAAAAATCAATTAATATTCCTAAAACTATTCGTAGCTCTGCTGCGACTACCTCCCATATGTAATTTTTCTCAAAAAGTAAATTTTGGCTGCATTTATGATTAGAATGCACTAAAAATTGGTACTTCATTTTAAAACTACAAGTCTTAGCTCTACGGTTATTTTTCATTCGGTGTAAGGATATGAATATATCCTTTTACTCAAAACAAAATTTTAGCTACGTTTCCTATTTGACAATGATTTTAAAGATTTTTCACTTTTCGACATTTTTTTTTGCTTTTCGTCCGTTGCATTGCTTATACACCTCTAAACCAAATGTTTATGCAAAATTTCAGCTTTTTATCTAGATTTAGCACCAGGGATGGCATCGCGAATTTTAAAATTGTCCCAAATAACTTGAAATTTGTACTTTTTTGACCCTAATTGTACTAAAACACATTTTTTTTAAATTTTATATTATTTTTATTTAGATTTATGAAGAATATAACAAAAAAGGTACATTAAATTTCATTTGTACTATAATATAAAAAAAATCAATTCAGCTTTGAATATGTATAAATCATTTACATATAGAGAAAATTAAAGTACTACGTACTAGCTTCAAATCGATTTCGACATCACAATTACAATTTTGATAAAACCTTACTTGATATATTTATATCATAACAATTCCAATTTTGTGAATTCAGTAAATCCTTTGTTTGGATTAAGCCCCAAAGAGTTGCAGTTTGTAATCTGTTTCTCTCTTTGGTTTTAATTATATTTTGGTAAGATAATATTCTTGCCACATTTGCTGATGACTTTGGAACTCATAATATTCCTCTAACAATTTTTGAAAGTTCTGGAAAAATGAATTCATTTGCTTCATTTTTTATTTTAGCAACTGTTGCCCAGAAATCGCTAATATTCGAATCTTTATAAGATTTTAATATTTGTACTTATCGAGTTTGAATTGTACCAAAAAAAGTACAATTGTACCAACTTTGCCATCCCTGTTTAGCAGTTTGTCACCTTATCCACTTTAAGTTGCACATTAACATTAACATTGCGATGGAATAACAGGAAATTATTTTATGTAAATTACAGGGTACGATTTTGTAATAAGATTGGAATAATTTAAATATGAATTAAGATGTAGATTTTATTATATGAAAGAAATTTTGCCCTTAAATTGTATGTGTACTCAAAACCATTAACAATGAATGTATGTATGTTCCATTTATATTTAAATTTTTCTTGAATTTTCCGCAACGTACATAGCCATCGTATTACCTTGCAAAAGCAACAAGTTCCCTTTTTAATACTTTTTTGTTATTAAAGTAAGTTAGTGTTTACAAGTGTGAGTACAAATAAATATTCTATTGTAGTATATTTGCAAAATTCCATGAAAAAGGAATAAAATGATTTGTTAGTACCTCCACCCGCATCCCTTTAAGTTCAACTCATAAAGTCTTAAATTAAAATTGAAAATAATTAGAAAATAGGAGGCCACCGGTGCGTGCATTCTAGGTGCCTAGCCAGACTTTTTGGGGTTTACAATAGCAACATCAATATTTTGAAGTGATTAAACAGCAAAAAATTTAAATCTCACCACTATAATTTGCAACTTCATAATGATAAAAAATTAGTTATCAAACACTAAATGATGGTACATGAACAAAATGTAATCTTACGATAGATTTTTTTTGTTAATCACAACAATTAACATTTGATTATTCTCTCTAACAAAATCAAATAAAATATCTTAGACTATCTACACTGAAATAAACTAATTTAAAAAATTTCAATAAATAATACTCATTGATATAAATTTATTAACATTTTGAAAAAATACGTTGATTCAACGAAAATATTCAGCCCAATCATTAATGAATATTTGAATTGAATATTTATCCCCTTTCCCCCAGATTTGCAATGGTAAACAAATTGCGCGTGAATAATTTCATGCTAAAATAAAATTCCCCTTATCGTGACTGATTTTTTACCGCAAGTTTTTCCACTTTTCTCTTTGATATAGTATATATATTCACTTTATTTTGTGAGGAGAACAGAATAGAACAGAACATGTTAGTAGTTCTTCCTTCTTATAATTCTAATATTAAAGTTTACAATATTTATTTTGTAAGTGTTAAATACATATTTGGGGTGTTCACATTGTAGTCATATCAGTCATATTGTCATAATGTCTTATTATTTTACAATGGTTTAAAAAAATTGTTGTTGTGCTTCAAACAAAAAAGTAATAATATACGAGTAATAAGACATTTTAATGTATGTTTATGGATTGTCATAAAATTACAGTACAAACATTAGTCAAGCAGCAGAAACTCTTCAGTCGAGCCGGCGATAATATTTACAAGCCGGTGCTACTTATAAATAACACAAGAATAAGAATATGTGTTTGTGTAAGAGATCTGCCTGGCAGCTTGTAAACGTCTTTCCACTTGCCGCCGTCCAAAAAAATACTTCATGTTACCGGCAATAGCTGCTTTTGTTTATATTTATTTCAGCAAGTTCGTATAGATAATAAAAACAATTTTAATTGATAATGGACATTTTAGGAAATTTACAAGAAATTTATTATTTTTTTTATTAACAAGTCGGTCTGAGCACTAATAGGACTAAAAAATGGAGTATTGTTAAATGTTTTTGTTATTATCAGGTGGCACAATTATGACATAGCACATTAAATTATGACGGTTTGTTCACAATTGTCATATTATGGTGTGCTATTATTTTATGACACATGACTTTATGACTACAGAGTGAATACCCCAATTGTCAAATATACGGCATATCATATTGTATCGTAATAATAAGCTGCAATGACAACACTAATTGAATATGCTATGTTATTGCAACGCCGACGTTTATGACACTTCGACGTTTTGCATTTTCGGCAATTTAAGGGCAAGATTCGATAATAACACACAATATATTACCTGTGGATTTGTGAAGTTTTAATTTGTTGCAATTCTTTTCTTGTGTTCGATTTGCAAAAAGCAGCCGAATTATTTTACTACATAAAAGTTAAAGTGCAATAGACTGTCACTCTAATACTAAATATTTGCCTTTTTTTTATACATTTTGTTTAAAATGTTAAATATCTTAGTATTTTTGAACAAATTTTTCTTTGATTTTTATTTTTTTTAATCTTCCGTGTTTTTTCCAGTCACTGAGAACTGATACCGGGAATAATTTTTCACGAGAGATTCACTATAGTATTTTTCCCTTCGAGGGGAATAAAAATTTCATGGGAACAAAAATTACACTTGTTATTCACGATAGAGATGATTCGTTTAAAATGGCCTTTAGAAGCTATTTGATTATATTTCAAATGCCTTAAAAAAAATAAAAATTCTATTAGTTTGATTTCAATTTACTCGTATTTAATGTCAACCCCAGCAGACATACACTTCAATTTATATTTTTATCTGTTTTTCTCAGTTCATTTATTATTTTTGAGGATTATAAACACACAAAGGAGACTGGCTGTATGTTATAATGAAAAGTCTCTAGTGAAATTCAAATTTAAATAATAAACGAAATCTTCTTGTGCGAGGGTTGTTCGTTTTTTAAAAAGTTATTTAGTAGTTAAGGAACAACAGTTTTGAATAAATTTGTGTATTTAACTTCAAAAAAATAAACAATAACTATCTAATATATATAAAAATGAGTTGGCGTGTGTTTGTGACAGCATAACTAAAGAACGGAGTGACGGATTTGGCTGATTCGTTTTTAATTTTGTTCACTGTTGACCCCGAATGGTTTGTAGCCCAAAAAAATTTGGACAAAGAGGCGTGGCACCGCCCATATAACCCAAAAATTTAAATCGCAATATTTTGGGCATTTTTTGGCCTACGTCGATGATATTTGTTACATATGGTATTGCCATAATTTGGAATACGTAGCAGGAGAAAAGTGGGTGGAACCACGCCCCTTTTTAGGAAAACCAAACCCTTGGACCGATCTTCCTGAAATTTTCACAGCATGGTACTGTGACTCTGGAAGGAATAATAGGCTAGGTTTATAGAGGCCACACCCGGCTGAAAAGAAGGGATACTCTTTCTCTCAGCCGTTCACGAGAGATGTAAAACAACAAAAATCAACCGTTGAAATTAAAAATTTTGTTTAGCATTGGCTAAACTTATATTTAATATTTTTTAGATTTAAGATTTGAAAAACTTATTGATAATTCAATTTAAATAATTAAAGATTCAATAAATAATAAAATTATCAAAAAAAAAAAAATGTTGCTGTGACTCTGGAAGGAATAATAGGCTATATGAAGTTTTGATTGGACAAAAAGGCGTGACACCGCCCATATAACCCGAAAATTTAAATCGCAATATTTTGGGCATTTTTTGACCTACGTCGATGATATTTGGTACATATGGTATTGGCATAATTTGGAATACGTACCAGGAGAAAAGTGGGTGGAACCACGCCCCTTTTTAGGAAAACCAAACCCTTGGACCGATCTTCCTGAAATTTTCACAGCACGGTACTGTGACTCTGGGAGGAATAATAGGCTATATGAAGTTTTGATTGGACAAAAAGGCGTGGCACCGCCCATATAACCCAAAAATTTAAATCGCAATATTTTGGGCATTTTTTTACCTACGTCGATGATATTTGTTACATATGGTATTGGCATAATTTGGAATACGTACTAAGAGAAAAGTGGTTGGAACCACGCCACTTTTTAGGAAAATTAAAAATCGTAATATAGTCTTAACTATTGGATCGATCGTCATTAAATTTTCACAATAGAATATATAAATACCTTTAATTTTATTTTATAACGAGGGAGGGGAGGAGGTAGCGAAGCACACCTGGATAAGCTAGTTTATTATAAATATTGGATCTTCAGCTTAAAGAATATCAGAAATTAATTCATACCATATTACGACTCAGAACCCAACTATGGGTGTGGTTATCAACGACAACTACAAAAGTTAGGTTAGGTTTTGTGGGCCATCACACGCGGGTCAGTTAATTTGGTCCCTGTGTGGTACCCTATAGCAGACAAGGCGAAAGTCAATTGGTTATTAAATTTCCTGTAGGTGCCCTGCCCACGATTCAAACCATCCCGATCACAACTAAATAACAGATTGAAAAAAACTTGACATTAGGGACAATAAAGCATATTTTAACTTTACTAATCGTCAAATTTATAATTAAATTGTTTTTTAATATACATAGCTCTTAATATTCTACTAGCCTGTCTCTGCTCCCTGTTTTATATGCGTTCAGTGGATAATAATCACCTGCCTGCGGTAGTGAGATGTGTTCAATATTAACGTCAGTACCTGTCTTGTGGCCTAACCTGTCGGTGTTCTTAAGAAACAGTGAAGTTGTACCTTCACTACCACTACCAGGCTTCCCTAAACGCCAGTGTGTCTTGAGAGGAATGCAAATTTCGAATGCATGAACCATCCATCACGCAGAAACATCTTGGTTAAGTGTTCAGCTATATAATCTCTTGCTTCTGTTGTTTAGCAACAGCAACTGAAGTCCAACTAGCTACGATTGCGGTAGTATACACAGGGTATTCCCGTGTCTAATAACCGGTCACGCAATCATGCCACCGTTGAGGGTACTACTATACCCGCCAGCTACCCGTAAATTGAATACCAGATGTTAATTTTAAAATTATTTGGTTGCTGCATTGCACCAATGTTATTTTTTGACACTTTAAAACACAGAATTTCGTTTCGAAAATATACTTTTTAATTCTTATAAAACTAAACTTAACAAATGTGTCAAGTTTTGTCAAAATCGATGACATATCACGAAAAACAAGATAAATGTATTCTTGTATTGAATTTGCAAAATTTTGTCTATAAGACAGAAAAATTAATGTACAAATAATGTTGCATGCTATTTAATTTTTATAACTTTTTCACATTTCCCTTTTGGCAAATGTGTTTACTTCCGTTTTCCGCTACAAAAAAACATATTGAAAATTAAAAACGAAGTACGCGAGCAACAGCACGCATATAAAAGCAAACAGCAACATAACTAACAAACTTGAATGTTTTCTTTTTTTTTTTGTTAATCAACATGCCTGTATGACAGTGATACATACAAAAATTGTATGTAATACATGCGTATATGCCCAGCAAATGTTTTAGCGAATGACATGCAACTTACAGGCTGCATTAAATAACTAAATAGTAAATAAGAAAGCGATTTATTCTCTTTGTTGAAATTCACAAGTTCAACGCCCAGCAGAGACAATTAATTTTGTTTTATATTTTGTGTATTGTGTTAAAATTCATGCCTCCAATGACATCGTCTGCCATATTAAATTAATTTGCGAAAATATCAAAGTAAAACTATTGCTGGGTATATAAATATGTATGTAGATGTATAGAATGTTTGTGTGTTTGTATTTGTAGAGAAATACATAGTGTGTGTTTAGTAGTTTTAGTAATTTCCCTCAACACTCAGGGGTCGTGTAGTGGACTTGTTTAATGCAAATAAGAATGCCCAAGAGAATTATTATTAACACTCATCCTTTTAAAAAAAATAGTTCAACAATTGTTAGCAGTCGAGGTAGCTATTTATTTAGTGATATAAATAAAATTAACTTTTCACAAAACATTGTTGTTAAAGAAGGTTTAAGGTTTAAACCCCTACGATCATTCACAACTAAATTGATAGTTAAGTTGTAGCTGTCAAATTGTTATTATGGATTACAACTAAAGTTAACTTTCAATCAGTTGTTCGCTTAGTTGTCTTCGAAAATTTGTTACATGTATTGAAATTCACAACATAATTGGTTCCGTATAATAAAATATTTACTTCGGTTCTGAATCACAGTAGAGGCATTACACTTAAATCTTTATTTGTCTTAACAATCAGTTGAAGGAATCCATAATATTTAAAAATAAATTTATAGTTTATAAGAAAAAAATAAATAAATTATTCCCTTTCATTCCGTAACTGCTTGTCAATATTATGTCAAGACAATATAAAAAATAGGTCGTTTCCGACTGATATTGAGAATTTTTAATAGCAGCTTGTTAATTTCTAGGCCGTGTAAAGGACTATTGGTGTTATAAACCCTATTTTTCGACCACTCAATCTTAAAAATCAAATCATACAGTTTTGTACAGAAATGTTTAAATAAGAAATGTGCATTTATAGTTTTTTTTATAATAAGTGTTATTTTATTTTTAAAAAATTGAAGTAAACTACATTCTGTTAAGAAAAAAATCGACTTATATTTTCATGCAATTCTATGGTCCATATACATATGTATAATTGTCCTGATAATACCTTTTACCTCTCTCTCTCTTTAAATTAGAAAAAAAAATATGGAATATCATAATCCGTGAAAAAATATGTATTTCCAATTCTGTAATCCTATAAAAATTAACTTATTTTTATATTAATTGTAATTTTTGTTTTATATTATTATTACGAATTAGCGTACGAACTGTTTATTATTAATATTTAAAAAGTTTGTCTTAAGTAGAACAAAAAATCAGGAGATTGTGCATTGTAGGATATAATTCGCTGGCAGCACAGTAATGTTTAATATATATAATAAAGGTACGGTCAGATTTGTAAAACATTTGACCAAAAACATGAAATTTTTGATTGCCGTAAATCTGACCATAAAATATTTTTGAAGGCAAACAATATTTACAGAAAGCAAATTTGTTTGACGGCAAAAAAAAATTTCTCTAATGTGAACATAGTGTGACCACCCTATGTCAAACATTTTTCGTCTGTTTGGTCAAAAATTTATTTAATCTTACAAAATTTTTGTAAGAACAAACATTGGCAAATGACAGCTGTTGCCAACAGTGATGTTACTTCTAGCGTAGAACCATAATATTAAATTAAGAAAAGTTTTGCTTCTTTACAAAACCATTTAGCCAGAAGTTAGCTTTATTCAAAGAGATGACGTTTCAAAATTTGTAATGTAACTTCTTTCCCAAAAATGGCAAAAAGAAAATACATTTCAAGAAAAACAATATACATATGTATATATATATGTATATGCATATATGTATACAGAAATTTTTTCGTAACAAATCTAGTTTTCCTTATGTTGTAGGAAATTGAACAATAATAAGAAAACGTCCATGGTATTTCCCGACGCAGGGCTATTTAGAAAAGATTCTCTGTACATATCTTTTAAAAGACACCAATATTATCCCATTATCTTCTCAACTTTCATATGAAAACTTCATGGGGGTTATTATGCATTTTGATTCGAATCGAAAATGCTTTCGAAAGGAATTTATTGCTTTCTGAAAGGGATTAAAACAATTTCCATAAATTAAGAAAGTTCGGCAATAAATTTTCGAAAATCGATGTAATACCATTCGTAAATTTTCCGATTCGAATCGAAATACATAATAACCCCCCAGAAGCATATTACTGGAAAAATATGGGTCGCAGCTAACTTACAACATGAGCTAATTTTTATTTCTTTTGAACCGGTTTGGCTAAACTAGCTTTGTCAACACATATCATCAACAACAAACATACAGTTGATTTTGATAATGTGAGAATTTTAGACAGAGAAAATATAGAGAGAAAAAGATACACAATTGAATGCTTGCGCATACAAAAGAACATAGAGAGAGCGATGAACATAAAAGAGGACACCGACAATATCGGCGCTAGTTATATTGTTGCAATCAAATAATAACACCAACTGTGTGTGTTTTTACAGTATAATTTTATTTATTAATTTTTTAAAAATGTTTTTCGGCATTAAAAAATGTCAAAAACAATTTTATATTGCAATTCTTTTTAATTCAACATTTGTATTATTGTAAGTAAATAATGTACGGTGCAAGGTATATTAATTATAAGGTAGTCGCATTAGCTAAAATTGACATCAGCTGATTGATTTTTTGTTGTCAAAACTTTGTTATGTTTTTATAAAAATATTGTGACATTTTTTTTTTATTTAATTAAAATTTAAAAAAGTGAAAAAACAAGCGTGAAAATTTTTAATATTTAATTAAAATTAAAAATATGGGTTAAAATGCGTGTATGTAGTGTCTGCAAAAAAAATTTGCAAAGGGGGAAAGAAAGTTTTTCCAAGTACCGAAATAAAAGACACATCCTGATTTTATACATACATCTATCAACAGCTTTTTGTTTTCTGTATTGTAATAATAATTTTAACTTATATTTTTATTTTATGCAATTGATTTTTTTTTTTAATTTAATTTTTGGTTTGTTTACACATCACATTTTGACAAGAGCCAAGTTTTTACACTAACAAAATGCCTATTGTTTTTGTGACGTTGTATTTGTTTTAGGGACAAGACTACCTTATTTATTATACCATGGTACGGTGAAAAAACTTTTTCAAAATATACATATAATGTTTTTTAAATTTTAAATAGACGAAACCCTTGAAGAAGTCAACAAACAATTGACGAAACGTTGGGTAAAAAATGTAATAAAGCTGTTTTATTAACATTAACTACGTTAGGCCTTACTAGCTTAAAGATTGAAAAATATCATTATCAACAAAATTGCATCATTGGCCAAATAATTCCTACAACACATATGGCTAAACTAGATTTAAGTCAGTTCTTCATATTAAAATAAATATATTTTTATTTACGTAACAGACAACTTTACAAATCCACCGAATATTGGAGTTGCAAGTATATCACGTCTGTTCTGCAAATCACAATATTTAAAATCATAAAGTGATTTCAAAATCACAATTGCAATTTTATGCTGTTTTGCAAATCACAAAAATGTGTACTTTTCGATGTGTTTTTGGATTTTCGAAAACACAATAAAACAGCTGACTTTTGTTTTGATGTGGCGACATTTTTTATGGATTGAAAAATAAATAGTGTTTTACACAAAATATTTAAAGAAAATAATATTTTAATATTTTTAATAAAATTTAAAATTCAAAAAGTTGAGTGCGCATAAACCTTTTTTTGTGATTTCAAATCACTTCCACAAAAAGTGATTTGCAGAAAATGCAAATATAGTATGTGTAACAAATTTTTACTAAACTATCTGCGAAATCATATTTTTAAATTTTGACACTTTGGTTAAACCTTTGTATTAAATATTTTGTTTGACATAAATGTGACCGCACAGAAAATATTTTTTCCCATGTTTGCACATGACACTATTTGATGGATGTTTTACCAAACAAAAATGGTCAAATAAATATGCGATGTGTGACCACAAAACAAATTATCTTTAATTTTGAAAACATTTTATTGCGATATGGGGAAACATATTTAAAGCAAATGTTTTCTCAATGTGACCGTACCTTAACAAATAAAAACAAAAAAAAAATAAAAAAATTTCCCAGCCAGCATCCAGTAGATATAAGTCGCGTATTCTATTTGTATTTGCAATTGTGTATAAATAGAGTATGTAATGACGTTTAACGAAGCTACCCAACAAGTAGTTAAAAAGCATTTGCACATGAATACTGACAAGGTTTAGTGGATTTTACCGAAAAACAACGTTTGTTTCTATTCAGCCAGTGCTGTTGAAAAATCTACAAAAGGGATGTATAAATATTAAATTTTTCCTTTGTTGCCCGAAATATGTTAACAATGTCTACCTAATATTTCTCTGATTATAAACATTTACGAACTTTATCCTGTACAAATATTAACAACTTATTTTTAATTTCCCATGGAAGAAAAGTAATGTAACCTCACTTTCCCCCAAACCTGTCCTTTCAATAAAATGAAAGGTGGGAGTGTTTCTTTCGAGAAACTTGTCATGAGATTTTAGCAAAAAGCTATTGCATACTTTTAGGTAAGGTATTTATTGAATATTGAATAAGTATGGGTTTCATGACCAGTAGGCGTGTCCAATTTTATTGAAACTTTTGCTTGGATAGATAAAGTTTTGTGCGAAAAAAAGATTGCTTGGGCGGTATGCGCAGGGCATGGCCGATTTTAATGAAATTAATTTGTTCTCTCAATTGAGTCAATATACTGCTCGGTGCCAAAATTCAATGATCAAACAAAAATGTATGAAGGCATCCAGTGGGCTTAACTAAACCAGAATTTAAACGATCACTGATTTATTATTTTCTAACTATTTTTAATAAACATCAGTTACATTTGTTTGCTGCTCGTCATACCGCTTCTTTATTTATAAACCAGCTATTTCACTATTTTTATCATGTTTTAAATGAATCTTTTAATCCTCTAATCCATTTAAAACGTTATTAGAAATGCTGCTGTTTTCCGTTTTTTTCTGTAATTGAAGTTTCAAAAAAACAGCACAAAGTACACAATTGTGTGCTTTGACTAATTTACAAGATGTAATTGAATAAAGAAATTCAATTTGAACATCACAATTTCTGTTGACATCCAAGTAGTATTGTTAATTAAAATACAACTCAGTTTTTCAAATACGAATCAATGTCAACTGTTTTTCTTTTGCCGTGTTGTCACAACGAAAACTTAATAAACATTAGCAACTGCAATAAGACGAATAAGCAAAATTAAATAAATAAGAAAGTTTAGCACATTAGACAGGTTGTCAGTACTGTAAGTATTTTTTAAACCACTTTTTTTGAGACGACTTTCTGAAAAGTAACTTTTGAAAAAATTCTCTTTCTAACAAATATTTTTTTGAAAATTATATTTCTGATAAAGTAATTTTTAGGAACTCCTCTTTAAAAAAGTGGTTTCGAAAAAGTTCTTTTTTAAAAAAAAGTCATTTTCAAAAAATGCATACAAAAAGAAGTTTTGTAACAAAGTAGTTTTCAAAAAGTACTTTTTAACGGGATACTTTTTCAAGAAATTACTTTTTGAAAACTGTTTTTTACATTTGTTGAAAGTTACTTTATTAAAGTACTACTATTCGTTTTTTAATTTTCTTTGGGCTTTCCTCATAATGTGATTTCAGAAAAAGACAATTTAAGTATGGTACTTAAAAAGTACTTTTTTAAAAGTTACTAATTCTGCAAATTAGAGATTTAAAAACGTGTAGTTTTAAAAATTACTATTTAAAAAAATTCCCTTCTAAAAGGTACTTTTTAAAAAGTACTTTATTACAAAACTTCTTTTTGTATGTACTTTTAGAAAATAACTTTGAGAACGTTTTCGAAACTACATTTTCAAAGAGGAGTTCCTAATAAGTACTTTATCAGAAATTTAATTTTTCAAAAAAATTTCTTGTTCAAAAGAGAATTTTTTTAAAAAGTACATATTCAAAGTATTTTCGCAAAAGAAGACGTTTTGAAAAGTACTTTTCCAAAACCGGAAAAATAAAAGCCTTCAAGACTTGAATGAGACTTAAATATACTTAGATTATGGAGTGTGGGACATTAGGTTCCTTAAAATTAGTGTTTCTTTAATAAATTTGAAATTAATTTCTATCTAACTTTTTCGTTTTAGGAATAAAAAAGAAGTTAGTGGCTTTCTAATATTAATTGTTAATCAATTATTAGGAATATTGTAAATAAAAATATATAACGAAAAGACTTGATATTAAATTGTTAGTCGTATACGTGGTTTTTATATAAGTTTAACAAGTATACGCCACATACTTTTGCGTACACCTTAAGGTGAGTTTACATGGTAATACAAAGTAATAACACTTTGTAGAATCATAATATTATGAAATTCTCTTTTTGAATAAGATGAGAGAACAAAAATCTGTTGCAGGTATTTTTTATGTTTACACGGATAATATTAATAAAATCAAAAGTCTGCGCTACGAAATAGCTGGTGGTTACAGTTCTACAATATTTACAAAAACAACATGAATTTGTTTTAGTTGTTTTTGTAATTATTGTATAGAAATGATGCCACCTTCAATATATACTCTTAAAGCTGCCATCTCTGATAAAATGAGTATACGTAAGTTTCTAAAATGGTTTAGAAAATAAACATTTACCGAACGCTTGTCAGTTGTTTTATCCGTATTCTCATAACAATTTACGTTTACATGATAAGACTTTTTTCAATTTTTGAAATACCGATATACATGTATTACCATGTAAAGAGGCCTTTATAAACATGCTTATACACGTGCATAGAAAAAGGGTTGCACCGTATTTCTATCAGATGTTTATTTATCATTATTTGTGGCTAAAAAATTTTAAACAGGTGAAAAGATATGAAGTTAATGGGAAGAAAACAAAAACTAATGAATAGCCCGCAAATTCCCAAAGAAATTTCAAAAATACCAATGTTTTTATTTAGAATTTTTTTTCTCTATTTGTCAGGCATAACTAGCTTTTTTAATATGCAAAAGTATATTAAGCCTCAAGGTAGCGTGATAAATTAGTCGGCTGCAGCTTTACAAAATCGTTCTGTCAAAAAAAAACGTCTTCAATACAAAAATTTAATCGATCAGATTATAACATCGAGGCAATTGTGCAAAAGATTAAAATCCGATATAATTCATTTCGAAAGATTCATACGAAAGAATAAATTATTTTATTTAAGAAAAAAATATTCAAAATCGGCCCATAAATAGCGAATGTATTTAATAAATATTTCAGAAGGAAGTAACTTACATTTGCATTATACGGGCAATAAATTGAGAAATTGTGGGATAATTTTTTTTTTGTGGGATAGGAGAGAATAGAACTTGACATGATTTTTGCAAAAAAATTTTTGGACCAAAATGCAGGCCAACCCCCATCCAACAACCAAAATCGGTCGATAACACTGCTCTGCAAAAAATCACTTTTTGGCTCTCCTTTAAATAAAACTATGTGGACTTTATGGATTTTAATGTCCTAAACTCAAATCTGTTTTCGGTTTTTCTCCATCACTTACTGTTTTTTAATGGGCGTAGCAATTTTTTCATTAGACCTAGCTTTTTATGAAAAGGTAGTAGAAAAAGTTTTTCTTTTTGAATTAAAGGTTCTTCTGATACATTTTTTTTCCATGGGATAAAATTTACTCTTGCCGGCCAAATTTTAACGTTGTAGTATTTTTCTTTTGCCCGGCTATCCCATTCATCGCTATATGCACACATATATTCCTTCAATGTTGGGTCCCTGCGGCAAATTGAGAATAAAATCGGCATTTGTTAATCGATTTTCATGATTTATACCTTATTTAAGTCTTGCGGTATTTAGCTCCCGGAAAAATGTGTAAAATATTTTTTACTGCATTTTTAAACTGAAATAAAAACGAATTTTGAAAGAAAAAAATGTTTTTCCCCTCTGAATTTTTTGAATAATTCCAAAACAATAAATTTTGGGAAAAAAAACTACATGGAATTAAATTAAATATAACTTTGTTACGCATCTTTTGGTGTTTTGTTTATGAAAATCGGATGAGTCGTTCTCGAGTTAGGCTGAAATATGTCTTCGTACCTGTCACCCAACTGCAAGCCAACCCGATCAAACCAAAATCGGTCGATAAATAGCGGAGCTGTTCAATAATCAATTTGATAAACAACTTGTTGCTCGCAGTATTTCAAAAATTAATTATGGGACCCAACTGCAAGCAAAACCTCGCCAATAAAAATAGAATTTTTAAAATCTACTCATAACTGAAAGAGTTATGAAGGTTCAAACAAACAAAAAAAAAATACAGCCGAATTGATAGCCTCCTTCTTTTTTTGATATTGGTTAAAAATTTGTGTATTTAAAACGATTTGACTTCTTCAATAACAAAATTGTTTAAGCAAAAGATGCTATTCTTTATAATGGGATCAGTAATGAACATTTCCTACTTGCGGAAATAAAAATTCCATTAAAATTTCTCTAGTAGTTTTAGCAATTATTTTACCATCGACTCCATTGTGCATTCTTTTACTCTTTTTCATATTATTTTGAAAACACGTAATTATATAATTTTATAAAATTTTAATGGTTTTTCCTTTTTCTTCTAACACAAAATAAAATTAACTTTAATCGACAAGTCTTTGTCCATACTTTTTATTTATATAAAATATATGCGATTCGATTTGCAAAAAACCCACACATCACACAAATTTATGATTGGCACATGTTCCGCATAATTGAGTTTTAACAAATTGACTGTTGTAATTTTTATAAAATTTTTTTTATGTCATTTGCAACAACAAACGAAAAAAGATATTAAGAAAAACGCATCATTAATTTATTCTCAATGACATTTAATGTCTGTTACATAAAATTTAACATTATTTTGCTAAGATATTTTGCACTTCTATAGTAGTGTGCTTCGATTTCAGTATTCATTTCAAATCATTTTGAAATAATAAAGAAGCAATTGAACTGCGGGAAATTTTATAGCAATTTGTCTGCAACATACTTTTTTTATGAGTGGTGAAAATGGGAGTGGTAGAATATGTCGGGAGCGGAATTAAGAGAACAAACACAGCACTTAACAAGAAGAATAATATTAAGAAAATAAACTCAGAAATTAATAATATTTGTTTGCATTTTGATACGATCTGTTAACTCCAAGGTGCAAGAATGCCCCTAGAAGATATAACCATTTTCTGATCACATTCACCCCTATCGCGAATAAACATTCCCACGAAAAAACTCCCAAATTTTTTGTTTTACTATCGTGAATGATTCCCATAATTTTTTTTTTTTTGGGAATGAATTCCCATACCTTACAAATATGGCATCGCAAATGTTTGCTCCCGCGAATAATTTGACTAAAATAATTCACAACAATTGAAAGTGGGAACAAGAAGTGAACATGTAAGTAGCAATTTGTTTTTTAATCCAGAACTTCATGTAATCAGTATTTTCTCTTATTTATTAACACAGGAGTGTTAATAAAGAACAAATTAATTGTCTGGTTGAAGCAATGTGTGCGAATCCAGACTATAGCAAATATTTCCAAAAGGATAAAAAAGAGTATGTGGATAAATTTTGAAACGAGTTAAGCTTTTGTAAATGGTGTTAGTTATTAGTGTAATAAGCGTAACTTAAATTTGTCATGCATAGGTGTGGATCGACGAAAAACGGAACATAAGAAAAAAACTGACTGAAAACAAAAAAAAAACCGCATCCAAACAAAGCGGATGAGATTCATCACGTATTTGTCTTCGCTGCAGTCGTTCTATGGATTGATTTTCCTTTTCCAGCAACAGAAAACGCAAATAAACGCTATTCATAATTTTTACCTTATTAGCTTTAATATCTTTTATTCATACAACACAAAATAAATCCCACGAAAATTATTTGCTAAATCAAAACAAACAATTCAAAATAAAAACTTTTATTCCCAAGTAATTCACAATAGAGACTTAAACTCCCATAATATTCGCGATAGGGGTGATTATTTGACTTTACCAAAATTTTCTACTATCGCAGTGGTATTGAAAGTAAAAAATAATTGGAAGCAAAAATTACGAATAAAAATTAATCGAATTAAAGTATTCGTAGAAAAAAAAATATTCGTATATAAATATAAAATATATAAACTGCTGTAAGCTTTTCCGAAATAAAACTATTTGAATACAATTGGCACTATGTATTTCAATACAATTAATCGAATACAAAGTATTCGCACAAAAATATATTTGCATCAAATAATACGAATAAAACTTATTCAAATGTAAACTCCTCGAGGTAAAATTATTGTTATCAACATTTTTGGAATACAATTATTCGAATAGGTATATAATTTTTGCAGAAAATTTGTTTCTTGTAAACAGTACATAAAATTTTATACGACAAAAATAGAAGAAAGAAAACTGCAGAAATACTAAATAAACCATTATTCGAATTTTGGAAATTTCTTTGGGATTTGCATAAATCTGTTTGTTTATTATTCCTATCAAAATTTTCGAATAGAATTATACAAATATAAAGTAGTTAAATCAAATAACTCCAGGGAAAATTTGTTCGAGTAAAAATTATTCGTAAAAATATGAGCCTGTTCGGAAATAAATCACCGCGCCGCTTCTGATGCGCATGTGTGATTAGTTTGCTCAGCTGATACAAAACAGCATAAGCAGTGTTACCAGCCGTTGATTTTCAGAAGGTACAATGCATCAGATGCGGCGTAGTGATGTATTTCCGAACAGGCCCTATATTTGCATAGAAATACATACTTGTATAAAAAATTATTTTCAATAAAGATATTCATAATAACCTTCTTTGCAATAAAAATCATTCGATTATATATTAGTCGAATAGAATTATTCAAAAAAACGGATTCGAGTTAATTCGAATTAATACCATAAATAAAATAAACGTTGTTCGTACAGAATATTGACATACATTTTATTCGGAAGAAGTTATTCGAATAAAAAATTTATTAAATGTTGCCCGCAAAAGTACATACATACATATCTGATAAAAAAAATATTTATGAAAAACTATGGTACATATATAAAGTTAATCGCATAATCACTTTGAAATTTTCTCAGATATACATATTTCCTTTGCTATGTAATCTTGTCGCGATCCTTTCTAGAGATTTTATAACTTAAGACGCATTTTGACTGTCCGTTACTAAAATTTTTAATCAAATACAAACTTGTTTATAACGCTCCAATCGAAATTACTCGAAATAAAACCCTTAGTAGGAAAAATATTTCGGATATAAGTATTCATATTTAAATAATTGTAATGAAAATTATTCGAATACAACTATTATTCGAATAAGGTTCTTCAGTAAATTTTTTTATTATAAAAATTATTCAAATTCACATTTAAAATTAATAAAAATTGTTCGAATATATGTGCATACATATATGGATTCTAGTACAAATAAGTTGTTCGAATGCAATTCCTTAGATTATTCACGATTAAGAATCCTTAGGTCCTAGTAAATAATGGTCTAAACGGAAACACTAATAAAATATTCAAATGAAATTTCTTTATTATAAAAATCATTCGAATATTATGCGAATAAACATTTTTCGAATATGTGTATGTATTTTTGCTATGAAAATAACTGGAATAATATTATTCGCAGTTAAATAATGTTCAATAAAATTATTCGATTAAAAATTATTCGAATAATTATTCGAGTAAAGATGAGTTTTTCGAATACGATTTCTAAAATTATTTGCATTTTAAGAATTCTCATGAATTCTCGTTTAATAGTACATATGTATTCCAGTTTGCACAAATTATTCGAATAAAGTTGTTAGAAAGAATGTCAAATAAATTTATTCAAATGAAAAAAATCATAGAAATAATAGTATTCAATTTAAATAGATTTCATGAAAATTATTCGATTAAAAACTTTACGAATAACTATTCGAGTACGATTTTGAAAACTATTTACGTTAATAGAATTATCATGAAAACCATTCGAATATTAGTATTCCGGTTAACACAAGTTATTCGAATAAAGTTCTAAAAAAGAAAGCTAAATAAAACTATTCGACCAAAGAAAAACAAAAAAGAAAACAAAACACAGCACATCAGTTTATTAAGCGCTGCGATAAACCTCAATATTATTTTTACTCAATTCTTCTCTAACTGTGAAACATTAAACAAAAATAATTATAATAAATAGAAAACACATACAGAGATTCCGATTTAAATTTACTTAAGCGACAATAGGCTGGCGGTGCGTCAATCATTTATTTTATTGTTTCTTTTTGCCAACATTTCTTTTCATTCATATCGAAGCGGCACAAACTTTCGGATTATTTTGTTAGACAATGAGGCCAACTGGGAATGACACATTTAAGACAATACCAAACCAACAACCATACATGTCATTAGAATGCATGTAACACACGCACACATACATACATACATATGACATTGTGTAGAGTAATAAAAAACAAGTAAAACCAATAAAATAGGACGTTTATGTCCTTAGAGTTGGTCTACTGTTTACTATAAATCCATGCAGTGTCATGGAATCAAGGAAAACTGGTATTAAATACAGAAATAAAAGTTCAAGGAAAAAGTTTACGGTTTCAACAAATTCTTAAATCTCGAAATTTTGTCTTTTAAATATTCACATGTATGAGTGGGGAGAGTAAGAACCCTGTTTTTTCGCTCACAAGCGATTTTATTGTTGCGATTTTCTTTGTGGTTTCTTACGTCAGCGAACAAACAAAGCCTGCAAATTGTTGATATTTGAAAAATTTAAACAAAGAACTTGAAATAAAATTGAAATGTCAATTTAATCTGTCTAATATTCATAATTAATCGTCCTGATAACTGTTGTTCACGATCGCACGATCATTTTCTTGAGAAATATGTCAAGTTACCAACTTGAAATTTTATTTCTCAAAAGTTTATTATTAATTTAACAGTTTAATAGATTATTAAAAAGATATACATACATACGAGTACATATGTATATGTACTGATATATGCTCATATGTATGTACTCGTATATGTATATAAAAACCACTTATTGCACACTTTATTAACACCTTCTTTTCCCATTTCGCTGCGCTGTGTCTGTTGATAATATTGTTGTTGGTGTTAGTGTTTCTGCTGATTGCGATTATAATTATGACAACTTTTTTTTTGTTACATCCCACCTATCCCTCCCTTTGTTTATCTTGACATATTCTTAGATTTTCTTGATATTTATGTTTGTGAACGAGTGCTTTTTATTACTTGAATTTGATTGTTACCTAAATCATTTTTTCATTCCCTTTCTTCCTGTCTCGATTTTTTTTCCAATATTACGCCTTTTAAAGTGTCTCATTGTGTACTGCATTCTACATTTCAAGGCGTCACTGGCATTAAGTACTTGTTGCAAATATTGATTCAATGACTTGTTTCGGTTAAAAAAAATCCTTTGTATTATTAAAACTATAATAGTTTGCATTCTTTTAAACTTCGCCCAAGTTGCACAAGGATGCTTTAATTTTGAAGTGTTTTATTAAAAGTTTATTAATTTATTCAATCAAATTGATTTAATTGATAGATAAATAAATAAGTATTTAATAAACTAATTGGTATTGGGTTATAAATTAAAGAAAATTTTTAAAAAATTACACATGAACAACGAATGTTCTAGCATAATTCTTAGAACAGGAAAGCGTGCATGAGCGTGGTTCGCAGGCCTTTCACCAAGTTAGTATAAGGAAAGAAGAAAGTTATTGAACGCCAGAGGTTTTAGCTACGCAACTTGTCCTACCTACGTACCTAATTTTAGAACCTGTCCATAAAATTGCAAATTAATTCAAAGCGCAATATTTTTCATTTACACTTTCGCAAGACCAACTCAAAGGGAAGCTTGAAGTATGACAAGTTTTCAAATCGTTGTAAAATCGAAAACCAAAATTAACATTATCTGAAAAAGCAATCGGACTGCAATGTATCTTATAAAAAAATGGACTTTTTTTTTTGGAAAAAAACCTTTTAAAGAAAAGTTCATTTAAAAAAAAATATCATTTGCAATGGTACTAATGGTACCATTTGCAATGGTACTTTAAAACAAATAGTATTAAATCTGAAAATTAACCAGTACCTTTTAAGAAAAAAGAGAGAAAGGAGCTTTTACTAAAAAGGTTTTTTTAAGAAAAAGTATCGTTTAACAAAAAGAAACTTTTGATCTGCTTACTAGCATTTTTCAACAAAAATTACATTTTAGGGAAAAATTCCTTTTAAGAAATAATTCCTTATAAGAAATAGCAAATTTCATATAAAAATAACTGAAAAGAAAAAGTGTATTTTAAAAAAAAATTTGCTATACAAAACAGTTTTTAAAAAAAGTGATTTATTAGAATAACTAAAATGGAAATACAAAATAAGCGGTATTTTAAAGAACAATTATGGTACAAATATCACACATAAAAAGTACTTTTTAGGAAAGAAAGGAATATTTAAAGAAAAAGTACTTTTTAAGACAAATTCCCTTCAAAAAATTATTTCTAAAAAAGAAAAATCCCTTAGTAAAATAAAGAAAATTTTTACAAAAATCAAATTAAGACAATAGGTATTTTTAATGAAATTGTACCTTTTAACAAACACTTTTAAGAAAAGTTATCTTCCAAGAAAAATTTCCTTTTAAATATCTTTTAAGGGGAAGTACATTTTAAGAAAATGAACCTTTTAAGAGAAACGTTTCTTTCAAGAAAATATACCTGTTAATAAAAATTACCATTAAGAAAATGTACTTTTAAGGAAAAATACTTAAAAAAAACATTTTTAAGAAAATATTCTTTTAAGAACAAGATAAGACCCTCTTAAGGAAACACACCTTTTAAGGAAATATAGCATTCAAGAAAAAAATCTTTTTAGAAAAAGTACCTTTTAACAAAAAGACCTTTGTAATGAAACCTATATCTTTAAAAAGAGTTCATTTAAGAAAAAAGTATTTTTTGACAAAAAGCACCTTTGGAGAAAAAGTACCTTAAAACAAACATGATATCTTAAGAAAAATTACCTTTCAATAATATACAACTTTTAAGTAAAACTACTTTGTAGGAAAAAGTTAAAAAAAAAAAAAATGTTTTTTGTTTAGAAAAATAAATAACTTAAAGATAAAAACTTTCGAAAGTGTTTTTAACCAAAAATAAAAGATGTCGTGGTCTTGCTCTGTTTATAGAGATTTCGACGTAAGGCTGTTCTTTAACTTTTAGCAGAATTAAAGGTAGAGTTAGTAAAAACGTTTCGCATTCGTTAGGTTCAGCTGGCAAAAGCTGTAAAATTCTAAAATCGTATCGGTGACTTTCTTACGTTAAAAATATTCGGAAAGTAAATTTTAAGTTTCATACGTAAAAATACGGGTGTCCGCCGGGAAGGTATACTACTCGCAGTAATTCCATTGTAGTCCTGGCTGTATGCGATGTGGCACTGTCTTGTTGATACTACATGTTAATCAAGTCCAAAGCATGCAGTTGTGGCGTTAAAAAGTTTTCAATCATATCACGATATCGCTCCCCATTCACAGTTTTCATTTTCAAATAAGTAAGGTCCAATGATTTCTTCTGACCAAATTGCACACCAAACTGTCACTTTTAATGGATGCAAAAGTGACTTATGAATAATTTGAGGGTTTTCCATTGCTCAGAACCGACTATTCTGTTTATTCACATATCCATTCAAATGAAAATTTACCTCGTCAGTCATTATGATTTTTTCATGAAAATCGGGGTTGTCATGGGCGAGCTGTAACATCCTTTAAAACACGTTGGTTTATTGAATATTTTTCCATAATAAATTTGCCAAGTGTCTACTTCACGACTGCCAAATAACTAATGTTTACCAAAATGGCGGCAAAACAAAGTGGTACACCTTTCCGGCGGACACCCTGTATTTGCAATGAAACATCAATGGCGTACAGATTTGCTTGGAGTGATACGTTCTTACTAACCAACACCAAAGTTGAACGATTGATGAATAAAAAATGGCCCCAAACTGAAAAATTACCCCAAACCAAAATTGAAAAATGGCTCAAAAAATATTTATTATTTTTTATTTTTTTTTTCAATATAACAAGTTTGAGGCAGTTTTTCATGGAGTCTTGAACGATACATAAAAGTATAACGATGGACAATACATTTTTACTAACTTGGCCTATAAAACCACTCCTTTGAGAAAACATCAATGAATTAAATTAAAAATAGATTAAATAAAATATTGCACTCACTAGCCACACACATGCATACATAAATACATACATATATATGTGCATGTGTATGAATGCATTTCTCATTTAAAAATTAAATTACATCCAATACACACCGAACGGCATACAATACTACCACCGCACTCTTGAGGAAACATAAATGAATGTTTATGAAGATATTGAGTAGAAAAAGGCGTACAACAAAACGGAAGTTAGTTTTTAAAATACACTCATGTATACCCATACTCGTACATAAACTTGCAATCAACAATTGTTTCCTAACAATTTGCCATACAATGGCAACAACAACAACAACAACGTGTGAGGCAAAACAATAATGTTGTGCATGCAATTTATGTTATTCGAATGCCCAATATAAAGGACCTTGATTTAAATTCCTTTTGTGGGTTTTTTCCTGCTGCTAATCGCCTTTCCTACTCGTACATGGTCAGTTTTTATTGTACATAAATACATACACTCGTACATGAAAATAGAATAACATGCACAAATGCAAACATTTCAACACACACACATTCAGGGTGGATTAAATTGTTGTATAAATATCCTGACAAATAAAAATGAATGCAACTAAATATATAGTTAAATAGACTTTTGCAAAATTGTATGCATATTTGTATGTAAATGTACGTGTACTGCAGTAAACATTATCTATATTGCTCAGAAGAGTTACCAGTTTTATTTTTTCATACCCTAAACCCAATTATAGTTTGTTTTTTATCCCAAAAACTCTCCAAGATTTAATTAATTTGCCTAGATTAGTTTTGTTTTGTCTTTCATAAAAAAAGAAAAGGTTTTGAATTTCAAAACAAATTGATTTTAAATAAAAATGTTTTTTTTTACAAAAATTCTATATATTTGTATGAAAAAATAAAAACTTACTAGGAATGAAATCAGAAACAATGGAATAAAGCTCAACTTGAACAAAATAGACTTTGAAAAATAAATAAAGTTCCAACCCATTAAAATGAGAACGCTGTAGTGTAGAAACTTTCATGTGACTCAGCAGATTCAATTAATGATAGAGGATCTTTAACTAGTATGATTGCAGCTGCCGTGGTGGCAGTGAAGTCATGAAGTCAAGCGATAAACAACTCTGATGATGAGAATGTGGTTAGTCTCGAAACATCATGATGTCAGTTCAACCCTCCGCGCAGTCTAATTTTTCTTTGTCTGTTCAATTATTACGAGCTTTTAGATCTTTCTTTCCAATAAAAATAATAATTTAGCTTAAGCCAGACAAATTATAATTTGTTTGATTAAACATAAAAATTCCTACATACACACAAATTCCTAAAACCTTCACAAATTAATAAATCAACAAGTCTCACTCAAAATTATATAAAAATTATCTACAATTTATATACACAAAGGTAATATATAAATAAACCGAGCTTGTCTCATTTCTTCATCATTTAAAAAACCAATTGTTTTATTCTTTTCGTTTTCGCGCAAACATTTTGAATAAATTTTTAATAAAAATTCATAACTTCACTTAAAACTTACCTTAACAACTGCTGCTAAATTTTAAACTAACGGCTGCGGTGACCTTAAGAGTCTGTTAGTTCTAGAAATACACGTTTAGTAGCGAAATAATGATGCTAATACAGAAGCAATTAAGAGTTTGGTCTGAAAAGTAGTCGTGTTAAAGTCGCTGTAAAGATAAAGATAAACAATGTTATATTAAAGCTTTCAGTGTAAACTTTTGTTAAAATTACAGAAATCTAAATTGTTTTAAATATAGTGGTGTGGAAATAAGCATTTTGATTTTTAATAAGAACGTATAGAAAATGAAGAAGATAAAAGTAACGTAAGTCCACACAGAGAAAACAGTGCCTAATAAATACCTAATAAAATAGATCAAAATTAATAAGATATCTCTATGGTTTTTTTTCAAGAAGGAAGTCTTATTATTTTAATAAGGAAAACCTTATTGAAAAAATCAATAAGGAATCTTATGGTTTTTATTAGGTATTCTTATTGATTTTTTCAAAAAGGTTTTCCTTATTAAAATAATAAGACTTCCTTTTTGAAAAAAATTCGTAGAGATACCTTATTAATTTTGCTCTATTTTATTAGGTATTTATTATTAGGCACTGTTTTCTCTGTTGTGATGTTAGGAAATACAAATTTGATGTCATCAGAACGTCATGGTACGTCCCGAATGCTTATTTACAACATGTATTTGTATTATCTGGATGGAGGGGTGATGAAAACATTTTTATAAAACTTACGTATTCAGGGAGTTGAACCAAGGAACTTCGGTTTAGTAGATTGGCAGTCTAACCACCTCACTACTACACCTTACTATAGTATACATGTTAGCAGCCAGTTTAAGAAGATGATTTATTGTAGCACAAAAAAATTATGAAAAAATTGTTCCTATGTTGATTTATATGTATGAAATAACAAGCAAGCTAATAAAATCAAGAAGATATTCTTATTAAAAAAATTAAGAAGATGATTTACACATGATCATACAGGAACCTAATAAAATCAAGAAGAAAACCTTATTGAAAAAATAATAAGATGGCCTAATAAAATCAAGAAGAAAACGTTATTAAAAAAAACAATAAGAATACCTAATAAAATCAAGAAGATATTCTTATTAAAAAAATTAAGAAGATGATTTACACATGATCATACAGGAACCTAATAAAATCAAGAAGAAAACCTTATTGGAAAAAACAATAAGACGACCTAATGAAATCAATAAGAAATCCCTTTTATTTACAATTTATATGAAAACTTAATAGAATCAAGAAGTTTTTCTCTATGGATTGTTTTTTTGGTGCCAAAAATAACGCAAATTGGGTAAAAAAATTGTAAATAACAAGTTTTCTTCTTGATTTTTTGTGGTTTCCTTATTGAAAAAATTAATAAGATTTACCACATAAAAACAATAAGGAATCTCTTCGAAAAAATCTTCGCTTCTTTCTGCTGGGATACCCCTTAGCCTAAAAGCGTTTCATAGAGAAAATCTTATTGATTCTATTAGGCAGTTTTGGCTCTGTGCAGATGCTATGCATCATGATATATAAATATCAGCGTATATATATGAAGATTGAAGCTTGTCATCACATAAATGTAACAGAAAATGTTTTTTGAAATAATTTTTCAATTTCCTATCAAAAATTTGTAAACAAACAAAACATTTTTTCATATAAATATTAACGTACTTATATATAACCCTGAAGAAGCTACCCATTGTTTGGTAGCTAAATATTGGTTTTTTTTTAAATAAAATTTGTTATTGTTATTTTTTATAAAAAAACAAAAAAAATGGATCTTTAACTCGCGAAAATCAGACTGAAAATAAACATTAATTAGTAATTTAAGCATAGTCTTTTAATAATTTTTTAACATCATTATCGTACTCCAATTTTTTGATTTGCAGCTTTGAGCGAAATCTGTTTATAAATGGGTCTGAAGACAATAAAAGATTATGCATGATGTAATCTATAGGCTCTATAGTCTTTATTCGTCGCTTCCTGAGCTTCCTCGGACAGCATACCTGATACAAATAATCAATTAAAATGTAAAAATGAAATCATTGAATAAGGGCCTTTAGATAGAGACATATGTACCTATTGGCAGAATAGCTTCTGCTATAATTTTGCTACCATGCACCAGAATCTTATGCACAGTTACAGGCATGTAGTACCAGCCACAGAGATCAACAAACAACTTGCCAGTATACATGCAATATATATGAAATTTGTTAGTGTCGATCGTTGCATTACAATTTATTGCGGCCAAAATAATTTAAAATCTATGTATTAACTCTTCTTTTATGCCAACTACGTCTGCCGTTTTGACTGGATTTTTGAAAAGCCTTCTTGCCGTATTGCCATCGTTTGTTGTGGCACTACCTTGCTTCACTGCGTCCACATTGATGCCCAGTGTCAACTTTAATCTCTTCTGAATGTCAGCTTTATTTGCCGCCATTTCAATTTTTGTGTAACTAACTTACTCGTAGACGGTAAGAAATGTGCAAAATGCACTCCATAAATTTGATTCTCGCATGCAAGGGAGAAATACCAAATGCAATTGCTTCTACCGAACATTTCCTCAAAATCACCGCAACTAAATTATTCATTTCCGTGGGCTTCGCTCCACATATGAAGCAAACCGCCATAGATGAGCTTCCAGAAATTGTAGTAGCTACTTTCCCATCAATCATTGTTAATTTCAATGTGGGAGAAATATTGAAGTTTCTGCTATGCAATTCATGTTTAGTTACTTTATCACTTTATACTTTTTACTGTATTTTTTTTTTTTTTTTGGAAAGGAGTAGGTAGGAGCAGCTGAATTGTTTTTAACTTTTAGCTGAGACTTCAAGCTGTAATTTTACATCTTTCGTTAAACAGCGCTCCACAGCGCTAAAACGATGCAATCCACTGAAGTTGATGAACATTGAAATTTGATTTTGTTGTTTATTTTGTTCTACGAAATTTTTTATATGGCACTTTTTCCAACTTTTTTTAATGCAAATCTCATCTATGACAATTATCGTTTACGAAAATATACAATAAAGTACCAAAAGATTGAATATACAGTAAATTTGCATGCCATTTTAAACAAGCGAGCGTGTCTGTCCAAACAAATAATAAATATATCAGCCTAATATTACGGAATCATAATATTCATATATCTGACAACAAAATACAAAAAAATTATCCAAATCGGCGAACATGAAAATAATGAATTTCGGACATTCTTCAACCTAAGTATGTGCAAAGTTGGGCAGGCCATCACCGTCAATGGCGAGCTCTCTGTAGGTCGACAATTATAAAATTCTTTTAGCCTGAATGGGATGATCTGGACACCAACGAACGACATGTGGTCGATATGAGGGCATGGTTATCTCACGTGGAGGTGATATGAAATGGCCACCGATATTGTGCAATTTCACCCCGTTAGATTTTTTCTTGTGGAATTATCTCATGTCGCAGGTGTATGCGAAAAAACCTCAAACCACAGTGGTCCTAAAAGTCAAAATCGGTCAAATTCAGTCTGATTTATGCGTCAGACTCATGGAAAATTGGAAATTTCAGATGCGCTGCACCGTTCGTACATTTGAACGATGTTATATTCCACACATAATCCCATCAATAGGTCTTTTAAACTAATGAACAACTTCGATAATATCTCACACACACTTTGTTTTATTTAAATTTAAAGATATGCAGCACTTAATGGAATGAAAGAAAGTATGTATCACCATTCGAATCTATTCACTTTTTCTGTACTCACTGCTGACGTCTGATTTGCAATCTTGGATTATAAATTTAATGTGGGGCTTTGAGAGGAGAAACGGATACCCCCTTTTGACAATTGCACAGCTGCAATGGTTAAATTCTTAAAATTATTTTTTGGATCTTGCTTTAAGAATAAAGTGCAGTTGCTAGCCAAATCTTGAACGTATACTAGGAATAGACAGAGGCTATCCATCACACAATAATAATAGTGAGGCTATCTAAATTTAATGTGGGTTGCTATAAGAAATAAGTGCGTTTTCAAGAAAGTAATTAAGTAAAAGCATTGTGGTAGCAAATCAAGCCCGGCTGGGCTAAGAATCTATATGTATATATAAAACCGAATGTGTGTCTGTTTATTTGTTTGTTTGTTTGTTCCTTATAGGAGGCCAAACCCTTGGACCGATATTCCTGAAATTTTCACAGTATTTAACTGGAACTCTCGGATGAATTATAGGCTACTTTTTTTCAACCACACCCACTTTTACGCTCACTTTTTTAAATTATGTTACTCCTACCACGTAGTTTTTAACAGACTTTATAATGTAAAGTGAGCATAAGTTCGCCATTTGTGGATCAATTTTCAAAATTCTTTCAGCATATGGAAAAGGTGCATTAAAATTTTTTGTTTTGGAAAATTGTGCGTAGGGGCAGGGTGTCGCAAATGGCCCGCCACAATAATTGTTTATCAAATAACTTCGCCATTTTTGAGCCAATTTTCAAAATTCTTTTTGCATATGGAAAAGGTCCAGAATATTTTTTTGTTTTTAGAAATTGTTTGTTGGGTCGAACTGGGGGGCAGCGGTATGGCGTTGCAAATGGCCCGCCACAATAATTGATTATCAAATAACTTCGCCATATTTTGGGCATTTTTTTACCTACGTCGATGATATTTGTTACATATGGTGTTGGCATAATTTGGAATACGTACCAGGAGAAAAGTGGGTGGGACCACGCCCCTTTTTTAGGAAAACCAAACCCTTGGACCGATCTTCCTGAAATTTTCACAGCATGTTACTGTGACTCTGGAAGGAATAATAGGCTTTATGAAGTTTTGATTGGACAAAGAGGCGTGGCACCGCCCATATAACCCAAAAATTTAAATCGCCATATTTTGGGCATTTTTTGACCTACGTCGATGATATTTGCTACATATGGTATTGGCATAATTTGGAATACGTACCAGGAGAAAAGTGGGTGGGACCACGCCCCTTTTTAGGAAAACCAAACCCTTGGACCCTATTCCTGAAATTTTCACAGCATGTTACTGTGACTCTGGAAGGAATAATAGGCTATATGAAGTTTTGATTGGACAAAGAGGCGTGGCATCGCCCATATAACCGAAAAATTTAAATCGCCATATTTTGGGCATTTTTTGACCTACGTCGATGATATTTGCTACATATGGTATTGGCATAATTTGGAATACGTACCAGGAGAAAAGTTGGTGGGACCACGCCCCTTTTTAGGAAAACCAAACCCTTGGACCCTATTCCTGAAATTTTCACAGCATGTTACTGTGACTCTGGAAGGAATAATAGGCTATATGAAGTTTTGATTGGACAAAGAGGCGTGGCATCGCCCATATAACCGAAAAATTTAAATCGCCATATTTTGGGCATTTTTTGACCTACGTCGATGATATTTGGTACATATGGTATTGGCATAATTTGGAATACGTAGCAGGAGAAAAGAAAATAGGATGTATAAATACTTTTAATTTTATTTCATAACGAGGGGGGTAGCGAAGCACACCGGGATAGGCTAGTTCTATATAAAAATTACAACTTTTACAATTTGAATGTAGAATTGAACTTAAACTTAGTACAATTTTGTTATGAAAAAGCTTTTATAAATTAATTAATAAATTTTTTTTGTTAATATTTGCAGGTAAAATTTAAAGTTCCCTTGCCACCTGGTGTAAACAGTGCCACATTATTACCAAAATTAATACGAACAAAAGATGTTAAACAGTTACAGGATGGTAATGCACAATCAGCAAAGCCAAAATTAACGGTAAGTCAACCGGCAACCAATCAATTTAAAGTGTTTTTTGTTATTTCTCTTAAATGTTCACCCACGTTTAATTTTTCCGCCATTACAAAAGATTTTATCTCAAAACTTTAGTAAGTTTTCATAATTAAATATTTATTGCAATTTGCTTTTACAAGCCTATTAGCATTGTAAATATTTGCATAAACTCGTATATTAAATGTTTATTATTTGATATACCATTTACTCATATTGTATAGGCACACAACAACTTACACACATACACACCCATATTTAAACATGAACTTGTGTGCAACATGTTACAACATGAAAATGTTAATTTGTTTTATTTTCTGCTTATATACGAGTAATGTGAAAAATTTTATTTTTACTTTTGTTTTAGAAATGCCTCAACACTTTAGATCTCACATCACTGGGTATTGGTTCGTGTTGTGGCACTGGCATGTATTTAGTTGCCGGCATGGTGGCCAAAAATATTGCCGGTCCTGGTGTGATAATTAGTTTTATTATTGCTGCAATAGCTAGTATTTTTTCAGGTAATTATTATTTTTAATCGATACATTGAAGAGTTTATTAAAAGAATTTAACGATATATTAGATATTTTATATAATTTTTACATGCAGAATTATGAATTATTTTGAATGGTTTTGCATTTTGTGCTAACATGTGTTAAATGTTATGTTACCGCGTCGCAAGTGGTGAAAACAAATTAACCCCACTGTACAAACTGATTGTTTTTCCAAATTAAAAATATTTCTTTAAATTTAAGTTAATTTAAACTGTTCGAACCAAGTGTTATGGTTCCATTTAGAGAATGGCTGACATATATAAGATTTGACCGTAGTCATATTAAATTGCTAGTCATATTAAAATACCAATATTTCGAAATACCTCACCAATTTAACAAAATAGTTGAGGACATTTGATACCTTGAACGCAAACTTAGATTATGTAAGAAACTTTGCCAAACCTTTCGACTATCGCAGTGTTATTGGAAAATTGTAAACTAAAAATTATTCGAAAATTAAAATTATTCGAACAAAAATTATTGGTCTAAAAGTATTTAAAAAATTATAATTTGTTAAGGGTTAGCTAATCTATATGCATTTCCTTGGTAGCTAAATACTAACTCATCAGTACCATTCATGTTCCAAAACTCATCAACTCATACATGAACTCGCAAATAATATCTGCGAATTACTAAAGCAGAATAACTAATGTTGTAACATCATAAATTCTTGTGCATTTGCTCGAATAAATGTTATATTTTTTTAACCAAAAGTATTTCAAAAAACTTATTCGTATAAGGATTTTTGTAATATAACTATTCGAATGTATACAGCGCTTGTGGAATAAAATTATTCAAATACAAGTGTTCGGATAAAATACCAGTTCCATTAAATAACTCAAAAAAAATTAATCGAATGGAAGCAGTTCGAATGAAAAAATTCGTAAAATCATTTTTGTAATAAAATTATTCGAATACAAATTAGAAAAATATATTATTTGAAAAAAATATTCGGATAAAAATAACTATTCATATAAAAATACATGAAGAAAAGTACATTTTTGTAATAAAACTATTCGAACATTTGCATAGAAACTATTCGTTGAATAAAATTATTCGAGTACAAAGTATTCGCATAAAAATATATGTATTCGTATTAAATATTTCGAATAAAATTTATTTGAATGTAAGCGGTTCGAATGAAAGTCATTCGTATAAGGATTTTTCTAATAAAATTATTCGATTATATATACATATTAGACGAAAAAAATTTTTTTAGTACAAATTATATCTAGGCGCACGGTAGTGCCCCAGGCCAAGTTCGGCCACACAGTGTGTATATTTACACGAAACCATTCGAGCTGTTTTTACCCTCCTCATAACTTTGCTCCTCTTGATCATAACTTGAAACATAAGGTCTCCCCACAGAGTTGACCTCACAGGTTAAATTTGAAAGTTCTACCATAAAAGCTTCTCGAGATATTAAGGTGTGAAAAGTCCATATTTTAGTACATATTCACTCACTGACTCAACAATATTATTGTGCACTTCCAGAAAGCTAGAAATGAGATGGAATTGTACCTATCAAGAACTTGGTCCTTATTTTGATCTCAGTACTTTTTAAGGCCGAAATATTTTGGATAGGAACTTGGCCTTATTTTCACATTTGTGTTTTTGTGCGGATAAAATTCTACGAAAAATAATTATTCAAAATTGTATACTTCAAATGATATACATAAAGTCGTAAAGCGTTTACATTTCGCTCCTTTACTAAAAGAACGTTATAACTCAAAAAAATCCATTTCGAAATAATCGCAGTTGAAGTTTTTGGCTCGTTCTCACCATCTAGCAAAATATCCAAGAATTCTTTCCCATATTAGAAAGGCAAAAAAATATTGCCCGGCTTACAGGTTGCCTAGAAATGAGATGAAATTGTACCTATCAAGATCTTGGTCCTTATTTTGATCTCAGTACTTTTTACGGCCGAAATTTTTTGGATAGGAACTTGGCCTTATTTTCACATTTATGTTTTTGTGCGGATTTATTTCAATGAAAATTACTTGATCCCACTAATATTATAAATGTAAAAGTTTGTATGTTTGGATGTTAACAAACTTTCCGGGAACTGAAATGAGAAAAAAACTGGTACTTAGGTACTTTTTTAAATGTTGCTTTTTTACTATACTGCTACTTTTGGTGCTGTTTTACTTTTAGTACTTTACTCACCATCGCTACGTGTTTCGAGAGATATCAATAAAGAATGTGACCAAAAACCTATAAAGTTGTCAATAGTTTAAGCCCGAAGTAAGCGGAATGATCACGGAATGGTCTGCAAGATGAAGTGTTTTATATTGCTGTTAATTTTGCTGCCAAATACCCTGGATTTTTTTCCGAAGACAAGCAAATAATTCAATCGTTTTTTTTTTAATTTTCTTTTAGGTGCCTGTTATGCAGAGTTTGGCGTGCGTGTTCCACATACATCCGGTTCCGCGTATATGTATTCATATGTAGCCGTTGGTGAATTTGTGGCATTTATTATTGGTTGGAATATGATATTGGAGTATTTAATAGGTGCGTCGTTTATTCATTTTTAATTTTATATATCGCACTTGATCAACAAGAGTGTATTAAAATTTTAAAATTTTCAGTAGAGGGAAAAAACTTTTTTTAATACTACTCTTCTATCACAAAGAGAGATACAACTGTATTTTTTTTTTTTTTTGGTGAAAGAGTGGAGAAAATGGGGTAAAATTTTTACAGTGGGTACATCAGTTTTTTGCAAAAAAATAAATTTTAAAAATTTTGGGTTGATACCCTCTTGTTGATCAAGTGCAATATATGTACATACATATATTAAGGGAAATCACTCTTAGTATTGCAATCATTGCAGATCTTGCAAGTCTAGCTTATTTTCATCACTTTGCAGCAATGCAATAACAAAATATGTAAATAAGCTAGACCTGCAAGATCTGCAACGGATACAAGAGCAGTTTTCAACCCAGAGTGATTAACCTCATTGTTTTATTTCGAGCTAAATTTAAAATGTAAACTGTTAATTTATTTGTATCATGGTGTAATAAACCACAGGTAAAATTGTCCTGCCAGCTGTAAACGTATATTTTTGTTACACAAATGTCAAATTGGATGTAGCAGGGCATCACGCTGATTAAAAGCTTGTAGCGTCGTTTAAGCATAAAAAAATTATTACATTATTAAAACTAAAATTTAATACAACGTCAAGGCAAATTTAAAATAGGTAGTCTCGACAGCTAAGGTGAATCGTTCGGGTTGTTTCTCTGTTTTTGACATTCAGGAAAGATTTTCACTAACAAAATAATGCCTGTTGTTTTTGTGACGTTGTAATTGTTGTAGAGTCAGTTTTACCTAATTTCTTATACCATGATTTGTATCCAAATGTTTTAAAACTCTTTTCTCGAAATCACGTAATTTTTAAAAGTGATCCGTACTTATTTTGTTGGAAGCTATTCTTGCAGTAGTGGTCACTCTTGGCAGATAATTTAAATTTTACTTTTCTTCTTTACTTAAACAGGAACAAGTGCCTGTGCTTGTGCTTTAAGTTCAAGTTTTGATTCACTTACCGGTGGTGCCATATCAACAGCCATAGGCGACACCATTGGTACCATATTTGGTAAGAAGACTTGCAAATATTTCTTTAAATTTTAAATACAATTTCACAATTTTTACTTTCAATGTTGATGTGATATTTGCAGGTAAACCACCTGATTTTATAGCCTTCGGCATAACACTTATTATGACAAGTGTATTGGCAATGGGTGCCAGCAAATCGGTGATATTTAATCATACTTTAAATGCCATAAATCTTGCAACGTGGGTGTTTGTTATGACAGCTGGCTTATTTTATGTCGATACAAATACATGGACTGAACATCAAGGATTTTTACCATACGGCTGGAGTGGGGTAAGCAATGGCAACAAGAACACTAAGCCCACAAGAGCATATTTGTACGAGTATTTATTTTTATTTTTTGTTACAGGTATTTTCTGGTGCTGCCACTTGTTTTTATGCATTTATTGGCTTCGATATTATTGCCACGACGGGCGAAGAAGCACACAATCCGCAAAAAAGTATTCCAAAAGCAATAGTCGGTTCACTTTTTGTTGTTCTATTGGCTTATGTTACAGTTAGTTTAGTTTTAACGTTGGTAGTTCCATACGATCATATAAATTCCGGTGCTGCTTTAGTGCAAATGTGGTCGTATGTTAATGCACCCAAGTGTCGAGCTATTGTGGCAATTGGTGCAACAGCCGGTCTATCGGTGGCCATGTTTGGCTCCATGTTCCCAATGCCGAGAGTCATATACGCGATGGCTCAGGATGGTTTGATATTCAAGTAAGTTTAAAGGAAAAGTATACAAGAATAAATTTTGAAAAAAATTTCTGCCACTTGCGCTTGTGACATCGTAATACCCAAAGCGGTAAAATCTTTCGATAAAAACATATTTCGAGAAATTATGCTTTTATAAAAAGTATCTCTATAAAAATTACTTTTATAAAAATCATCTCTTATAAAAACTCTCATTTATCAGAATTATCACTTATAAAATTATATTTTATAAAAAAACCTTTAAAAAAAATTAATTCTATAAAAAGTACTATTTATAAATGGTACCTTTTATGAAATGCACCATTTATAACTAAAATAAAGTATCATTTATAAAAATTATATTGCATAAAAAATAACTGTTATAAAAAGTACCATTTACTAAACATACTTTATATAAAAAGTACCTTTTATGAAAAGTACCATTTATAAAATGTATATCTTATAAAAACCCTCATTTGTTAAAAGCACCTCCTATGAAAAGTATCCCTTATAAAAAGCTTTATTTATAAAAAAAATATCTTTTATAAAAAATACTTTTTACAAAAACATCCCTTCTTATAAAGAAGTACCTTATATAAAAAAGCACTTTTTACAAAAAAAAAATAACTTATAAATAACTGAATAAAAGTTACTCTTTTTTAAAGTACATTTTATAAAATAGTACTTTTCACAGAAAAAGTACCTTTTATTAAAAGCAAACATAAAAATTTCAGGCAACTTTCCCAACTGTGGCAACGCACTAATGTACCTGGTTTAGCCACTATCGGAAGCGGCATAGCAGCCGCCTTAGTAGCACTATCAGTGCGTCTAGAAATTCTAGTTGAAATGATGTCAATCGGTACACTGCTTGCATATACACTAGTGTCAACTTGTGTCCTAATCCTGCGTTATCAACCACACAGTACTTCCCTAATCGAACTACTACCAGCTCAACTACGCACACCCATAACGACAGGTGCCACCAATGATCCAAACAAAACAACAGCAGAAGTATTAGAAACGAATAAATTGACCATTAAACGTGTGACACGAGGCATGTCTGATTCAGATGACTCATTTATTGATGAAAGTCCCGAAGGATATTTGGGTCGGGATGATCAATTTCTGGTATCAGATCGTTCAGAGAATAAATTTTATGGTGCTGTACATGGCGCACCAACTGGACCCACAGGCCAGGCTACCGCTTTCGATACGATGGGTTTAAATTTCATAACGAGAAAAATTCACGATTATGCCTATTTATGTCCTGGATTCTTTCCATGGATAAATCCCGGACAGGCCACCACGGAAAGTGGTAAGATTTTTTAGATTAATCTACAAAAAATCGATATTTAAATTTAACCAAAAACAATATATGTTTTTTTAACCAAAATTTTAAATTTTACAAAAACTATCCTCTTGTTCAAAATTCTAAATTTTCGCACCCGCAGGCATGTATGTGACCAAACTTGTTGGCATCATGTTCGGTCTCATATTCTTCTTGGATCTATTTGCGGCCATTGGCTGGTCCGGTGGTTTCGCAGCATTCATTTATTTCATTTTATTTATCGGCATATTTGTGATATTATTAATTATCTCAAGACAACCACAAAATAGGTAAAGATAATCTCAATTTTTATTGTTATATACATTTAACATACATATAATTTAGTATCTACACGTTATTGCCAGAGCCAAGAGTAAAAAACCTAATCCTATTTCTCTATATTTAATTTTTACTTTGTCTCAGATATGCACTTGCGTTCCTTACACCTGGACTTCCATTTATTCCAGCGATTGCGATTGCAGTCAACATCTATTTAATATTTAAATTAAGCATACTAACCTTAGTTAGATTTACCATTTGGATGTCACTGGGCTTCGTTATGTATTTCTATTATGGCATCACGCATAGTACCCTGGAACAGGCAACCGATGACATGGAATTAAGAGTCGACAAAGACTATGTGGGTTTCTTTTTATTTTATTATATCCATATAAAGTAAATCAATTAAAAAACTCTTTATCCTACAGAGTAAAAATATCGAAGAGAAAGCTGTGTGGGATCAACCTTCCTATATGAACCAAAATCATGAACCTGTATGGGCCACTAAAGATAATACGAAACAAAATACGACAAGTAAGATTGACCAAAAATGTTGGTATTGGAAGACAAAGATTTATCTACTGAAAATATCTATTGGCCAAATAGACATGTAACGGTAGTAAATATAATTGACATTTGTCATTAGAAAAATGTTTTATCATGACAAAAGCCAAATTTCATATAGAAAAATCAGACCATAAAATACTGGTATTTTTTCTTAATATAAACTTAGATATATATCATGGCATAGTTATATCAGGTCTAGACAACATGTTATCTAGTGTCAATAACTGATCAATTTTTATCATACTAAAAGTTAAATTTCATATAGAAAAATCAGACGATAAAATATTGTTTTTTTTTTTCTTAATATAAAGTTTGATATTTATCATGATATAATTACATCAGGTGTAGACACCATGTTATGTAGTGTCAATAATTGATATATTTTTAAAAGCTAAATTTCATATAGAAAAATCAGACCATAAAATACTGTTTTTTTTTTCTTAATATAAAGTTTGATATAATATGATATAGTTATATCAAGTGTAGACAGAATGTTATCTATTGTCTATTCCTGATAAATTGTTATCATTATAAAAGTCAAACTTTCGAAATTTTGTATGTACTAAAAAACAAGTGTTGTTATTGGGAACAATTCAACGGAGAATTTTTTTAGTTTAATTCCTATAGAAAATATTTAACATTTTATTATCGATATCAATTTTTGTACAGCAGTCGAATTATATAATAAGTGGAATTTTTGTTCCCGTGAAATTTTTATTCCCCTCGAAGTGAAAAATGCTAACATGAATCTCACGTGAAAAATTATTCCCGCTATCATTTTTCTATAGATAATAACTTTCACACAGTTTAATGTTTTCGATAAATTTCATTACAAATGCTAGTTTTTTAATACAAAAATTTTGTTATCGAAAAAAAAAAAATTTTGCATATTCAGGAAATTTTTCCAATAACAGTTTTTGATAAATTGCGTTAGTACTTTGCGCAATTTCTGTTGAATACAAAACTTTTTATCGATAAAAATTAATTTTACTTATACAGGAAATTTGTCAATAGATAAAAACTTTTAGAGAATTAACTGTTTTCGATAAATTCCGTCCGAAATTTTTATAGTTCTTGTTATCGATAGTAATTTTGTTATCAATAAAAGCCTCTACAAATAATGCTTCGACATAAAAAATCTAAAAAAAATATTACCGTTAATATCTAATGTTTTATCGATAATAGCGATTATTTGATTAAGTCACAGTTTTAATATGTAACAATTTTGTTTGAATTTTTTTTTTCTATTTACTATAGTGTTTCGAACAGAAAAAAGAGAAATGTCTTGATAACTCAAATATTTCTTTGTTTCAGAATCTCGCTCACAGCAATCCGCCAAGACACAAGATGTAAAGTCCACAAACTCAGCACACAATATATCAAGTGCAAGAAATCCAACTATCGGTCAAACGAGTGGCAACTCGGGAACATTTAGTATGTTTGTCGATGAAACACAATTTCCAACGTGGGATGATTAAAACAGAACGGATATAAAAATAGCATTTAAATTTTAGTTTAACACTAAAGAACACAAAATATGAGAGCAATGCTTAGATTTACATAAAACTCGAAAATATATTCGAAAAAAAATTCATGCATGACAAATGCCCAGCATATCTGTTAAATAAATCGTTAACACGGTCTTGAAAGCTACGAACTAATAAGTTAAGAAAGAAGGAGTACCATAAGTTGCAGCTACTGAATTCGAATCAATATTAAATGATTTTTTTTCAGTGCAACTAAAAACTATTTTATTTATTTTGTGTGCATTAATTCGTTGGCTGGCCGCAAAACATTATTTTCCACCAATCAACATTTAATTTCAAGCTAAAAATTAATATGTAAATAATCATGATTAGAATTTAATTATACATTATATTTATATAAGTATGTATATATAGGAACATATACATACAAACATAAAATTAAATATATTATATTGTTTAAATATTTCGAACTTTTATTATACATATACATACATACAAACATACATATTATTAAATAATATTTATTGATCGGAAAACCCAAACGAACAGTCGTAATTAAAAACAAAAATATAATTGCAAAAAATTTCGATAATAAAACGGCATTAGTAATTTTTCAATTGACTCAAAATTATACAAATTTAAATAAAAAATTTATAAAAAATTAATAGTTATATACATTTTATTATATTGAATTTTTATTAACCGTTAAAATTATGACTCAAAATAATCTTCATACAAAGTCCTACCGTGTGTTTTTTGTAATCTTTTCATGCAATCATTAACTTTTTTATATTTGGTTTATCATATTAAATATGCAATAGCTCTTATTATGAGTGTCGTTGTCGCAGTCGAACTTTAACGACTCCAATGTAAAGCAAACGTTGCCACATGTTTCAGATTTCGTCACGATAACGACACTCGTAATAAGGCCGAATATATTAACTGTTATTCACATTATTAGGCCTTATTACGAGTGTTGTAGTCGTAACATGTGACAACGTTTGCTTTACATTGGAGTCCTTAAAGTTCGACTGCGACAACGACACTCATAATAAGACCTATTGTAATCTATACTAATATTATAAAGAGGAAAGGTTTGATTTTTTGTTTGTTTGTTTGTTTGTTTGAAATGAATAGGCTCCGAAACTACTGGACCGATTTTGATGAAATTTTCAGGGAATCTTCAGAATATTCAGGCGGGTGACATAGGCTTTATGAATTTTTGATTGGACAAAGAGGCGTGACACCGCCCATATAACCCAAAAATTTAAATCGCCATATTTTGGGCATTTTTTGACCTACGTCGATGATATTTGGTACATATGGTATTTGCCTAATTTAGAACACGTACCAGGGGAAAAGTGGGTAATATAGTCTTAACTACTGGACCGATCGTCATTAAATTTTTACAATAGGAATTTTATTTTATAACGAGGGGGTAGCGAAGCGCACCGGATATATCTAGTTAAGAATAATTTTCGTATGGCAATTGTTTTCATACATCAAAATTTGTCAAGGAAATGACACGAACGCAAAATTTTTAATACTTGCTTTCTCAAAGTAAATTCCCCATAAAGAACGTTCTCGAAAATTAAGTTTTTAAAAACAAAATTCTGAATTAAAAATATGTACATATATAATTAAAATTTTTTATAACAGTATTCTTTACAAAAAAATTGCCCCTGACAAAGAAAATTTCCTGTGAAAAATATTTTTGAAAAAGGAAATTTGTGAAAATAAAAGGAAAAGAAAATTCCCATTAAAACGGTTTTCGAAAACAAACCTCCCCAAAAGAAATTATTTCGGAAACAAAATTTCCTTTTTAAAACAGAATTGTTATCGATGAAAATTATTATTTGTTTTTATTTTTCTTTAGAAGCTTTTATCGTAATTTCTAAACTTTTATCGATATTTTTGGTATAATTCAGAATTTGCTGCAAAAACAGAAATGAAAGTTCATAGCAGGTGGAGTCGCCTCAATTCGCTTTGAAAACCATCAACTTCTGATGTCAAAAAATGTACCGAACTATGTGTCAACACAAGGCGAAAATAATCACATGATCTGTCAAGACTACCTATTATAAATTTGCCTTGATATTAACTTAAATGATTTTTTTTTTTATATAATTACCGATTGTTACAACTGAAGATGTGCGTGTATAATCAATTATTGTAATCGCTTAATCGCACACCTTTTTAGAAAATATATGTATGCGTACATACATATTTTTTAGCATTAGATTATGGCTTCATGAAAAGATTTCATTGACCGCCCCGTTAAGAACACTTCATTGATAAAAATCAATTAAAATTATATTGGAATTAAATTATAACAAGGACTGTAAAATACGAAATTCTATTACAAAAATAATATTGAGAATAAATAAAGGACTTAATATGTAATTATATAATATGTATCCAACAAACAAAACTAACATGTGAACTTTTTTTTCCTTCTAAATTCTTATAAATTTTATGATAAAAAAAAACAAAACAGTAAATAAATCAAACATTTTACTATTTATTAAATTAATTAATATGAAGTAATTATACGTTTTAACTTGGATTTTATCGAGTTCTGGTACGAATACGTTTAATTATCTCGTTAATAAAGTTTTCAACGTTCTACTAGAATATAAGGGATCTTGATATTCAGAATAAAAGATCAAAAGTCGGGTTGGCTAAAGCTTTTATAACGAGAGAGTGAAACGTTTTTTTTTTCGTTCTAGTAATAAAATGGTGTCTTCGGATTTATTGTAATATAAAATATTATGAAAAAAACCAATATTGTATCGCATCTATCTATTTCCGTTTAATTTGCTTACCCAATTAAGCATCGAACAAGGTTAGCTTAGGTCAGCAAGGGTAGCATGAAACAAACTTCCACTAGGAGAGCCAATTAGATTTATTGTAATTCTCTTCTACGAATTATAGCCAGAACCCACAATCATACTTATTGGTATCGATAGTTCTCATGCAGCTAAGCAAACACACATTATAAAAAAACATCCTGGTACTGTTTTAGATAAAACATTTGAACACACGTTACACCTAAAACTAAAGTCCTACAAGATTTCCAATATATGTATAAATATTTTCTACATATATACATATGTATGTATGTTTATACGAGTAAAATGTATTGCAATTTTTTCAAATGCTTAAAGTGGAATGCTTAAGATGGAATCTACCAAATTGGAAACATTCTTCTGCAGCTTTATTCGCAATTACTTGGCGAAGGTTTGAGAATAAGGAGAAGTCGAAAAATTAAGTTTACCGCGTCACATACTTTAATTCCAAATAAAATAATGGCAACATTCGCCTGTGTTCTGTATTTCACTACAAAATGAAAACTACAAAAACTTTTGAATTTCACATTTACAATTTCACTATGTTCTAGAAAAGTAATGAAACTTTGTTTTTCCGACAATTTAAATTTTTAAAATAATCTGGTTGGCAACAAATCTAGTTTGGCTGCGTTGTTAAAAAAAATATCCTATCCAATGGAGAACCGAAAAATAAGAAAAAAAATATTAAATAAAAAATTTGTAGGCTATGCTTAGTTTCCGAGTTATGGGCCTCTAGAGTTCCAGTACAAAATTGTGAATATATTCTGTATGTTTCATATAATGTGGTCAATATTGGTATCATTTAAAAGCTTTTGAGAAGATGCTTTATGATATGCTAAGCTTTTTAATTAATTCACTAACCCACTGGAATAGCGGCTTCGCTGAGTAAAGATTTTCTGCCATCAACCCATTGCTTCGTTCTGTTCAATATAAAACTCAAATTGAAAAAAAAAAATTATTTGTATCTTTATGATTTGCAAGCAAAAAATTCAGCAATCTTGCCTTGAAATTTTTTTTTTTGCATTGGAGAAAATCAAGGGAGTTATTTTGAATTGCGATGCGATGCGAAAACAATGTAAATAAGATACAAATGCGAACAGTTTTCTTATCGCATCGCAATACAGAATAACCACCAATCCTATCGCGAAAATTAAACAAAAATCGCAAGAACCCCCGTTTTCAATGCAAGCCTAAAAACTGATTATAATTTGCTAAAAATGTTCGCTTTCGGAAAACATCGTGAAATTTAAGAAAGTGCAAAAAATTGCTAAATTTTTAAGTTATGTTTGATTAAAAGTCCCTAAAGATGTAAGAATGTCGAAAACATTGCAAAAATTTTACAGATATCATAATTATGATTAAAAATCGCTAAGACTTTAAGGAATATAAAACAAATTGTAGAAATCACGAAAATGGCGAAAAATCGCGAAATCTTGGGTAAATGGAAGAGATTATAGAACGCAATGCTGATTAAAAATTCCGAAAAAAAAAACAAAAACTTTTGAGAAAATAAAGCTAAGAAAAATTACTTCTATTATTTTTACCACAAAGTATTTTATTTCACGCGGCTGTTTGCGGTCGATTTCAAATTACTTTTCACTTTATTTATTTATTTTATTTAAAATATAACGATTTTAAGAACACAAAAGTAGTGAAATTTTCGCTTTCATTTCATTTTACGAATGTAGAACACAGGCGATTATCTAAGAACCTAAAATGTATTGGATAGTGCAAAATAAACAATGAACGGATACATTAGTGTTTGCGAAAACAAATGGTTACTTTGAGCTCGGTAAAATCCTCGTACTATTTTACGACTGCAATGTTATCGTTTAAGTAAACTACATAAATATTATTTTATAATTAGTATCTACTACATTTAAATAAAAAATAAATTTTATAAATATTTGTATATAAAGATAATAAGTTTACTTTGTTAATTTTAACCAACTAATATATATGTTTTAGTATTTACTAATCAAGAATAAGTAAAAATTAATTAAAAAGATATAATAGCAGAGTTTAGCGTTTAAAGCAAATTTTATCTTGCAAATGTTCATTCCGAAATACAAACGATCTTGCTTCATCTTAAATCATCTTGTGAAATTGCAAATCTTCTTATAAACATATTCAGGTATTCAGTGTTTAGTGCAAATTGCATTGCGAAAGTGCAAATGGAAAATATAGTTGCTTTTTGTTTAATAAACCGACAACAAAATATGTATACATAGTTTCTGTTAGATGTCCTAGAAAAACATACAATTCTATCGTCTATCAAAATTAAATAGTGTAAGTTTGTTGTTGGTAATTTCAATAGACGATACAGATAGATGTATGTGAATTGAGAAAATATTTTCCAATTTGCACTTTCGCAAAAGCATTTACACTTAACATTTTAAATACCGACATAGTATAGATTTTTGTATTCCTCCAAGATCATTTATATAAAGCACTGAACTACGCTAATATTTAAACTTATTTTCTTAATTTTTATTACAAAACTACATAATTGGATATTTTTTTCTATGTAATCAAAAATTAATACTATTTACATATACAAAAATCTTTAACCATTTGCTGTTATTTATTAAAATAAAATTTTATGAAATTTAAAAACAGATATAAAAAAAAAGATATTTTACATAAATTTATATTTAAAGATACAAAAAGTAAACTATTTTATGCTAAAATTTAACCAAATAAGAAAATTTAAGAAACTATTTGCAACTTATACCAAAGAAAAACAAAAAAAAAATAGAGGAAAGGAAATTCATACTAGTTTTGTTGGAGAGGGCCGGTGATTATATATACCTACTTTCGCCGCTTATATTTTTTTAATCTACCTCAGATGTCAAAACACATTTTGCAATTCCTTTTTTTTTACCATCCCAGGAAAACAGTTTTTAAAATTTTAAAGTTTTTTGAATTCAATATTCGGTGGCCTTATTAGCCTACGTCATCGTCAGCTGTCCAACATTAAAATTTCTAATTAGACCCAGACTATCAACAATTTTAAACAAAAGGAAATTAATTTCATACGAATAATGTTGCTTATTTTTGACCGATTGGTAGTTTTGCCGTACCGAACATCGCTTTACTTGCCCCTATTCACAATGCCAAGGCGAATTCACACATGAATTCATGAATTCGCCTTGGGAAATGCCTTTTCGAGTCCTCAGAAGAATATACATACTAAAAAATATGTTTTGTTATCTGTACCCATGTTCTGTAACTTTATTGAGAAGTTCTAGTGGCGAAAATATGTGAAACAAATTATTCCATCGTTTCTCGAAAAGTGAGAAAAAAATGAATCTGTAACTCATGTCGAAAACTTACGTCGTTATGTTAGAAATGTCAGAAAATATGGCTCAATGCCGATATGTAATTAAAGGCGATAAGAATGCTAGCCAAAACAATCTTCGACGGCGACCAAAATACACTAAAGTAGAAGAATATAAACGGCGGCGTCAAATATACTATACAAAATAATGTGTAGTGCGGCTTTAATGATTGTTATTTGCAAAATAGTTTCGGAAGCACTTCCTATTAAAAACATTTTTAATCATTTTTCTAATATTATAAAAATAAAATAATAATTAAGCAATTAGTTAACCTTGAAATACCATTTTTTTCATTAATTTTATTTCGAATAACATTGTTAAGATGTTAACTCACCGCGTTTTTTGTTGTGAGTATATTTGACAGTTCAAAGTGAGAACTTTTTCGCGCAAAAGTCTTACAGACACAGTATTTCTGTAAATTTGCGAGTAATTTTCTTACGTGACAGTTCTTACTCACAAAAAAACTTACAGGTTCAGTTTAGTGAGAAAATCAACTGTTTGTTTCAATTTATGACATTTTTGTTTCATTTTGTTTCTCGTAGCTTGAGTTACAGAACATGGGTACTGAGTGAGATAAAAAATACATGCGACTAAAACTACTATGTATAATCACCTACGCAGTCGAGGCCAGCTGGTATGAGTTTGCCTTGAACAATATGATAAAAAAGAATATAACAATATCCCACACTAGATCATCAATAACCGAAACTCAAATTTTTTCAAAATGTTTTTTAATTCATAAACCAGTTTACAGATCAAATCGACCATGTTAACTTATTTTTTATTTCCGCCTTCCTTAGCTCTCCTGAACATTTATGATTGTAACTACAATATGAAACATTTTTAAAAGTAAAAGGTTTATTTAATTAATTTTCAATTGATGTCCTAAGGAGTGATAATAGCAAAGATTAAATACAGGTATTAAGATGCATGGTCTGATAAGCAACTTATATGTCACTATTATTATATCTTTAGTAATGATATGTCTGATATTAACGTCAGTAACAATCATTGCAGTCTAATTTGTCGCTTCTCTCAACACCGTGTATGTAGCTATATGATTTGCAAGGAATACACATGCGGCAACTTCTTATGCATTTACCGAAAACTATTTGAGCTATCAAATCGCTTATTACATCAGATTGATACGAAATGCAGGCAAGATACCAAAGAATAAGCAGCAATCTAAAAGCTTGTGGCTTTTTTCAGGAACCTACCATAGACCACCACTACCGAAACACCTTTAGTTGTTTTAGCAACACCACAAATAAGCTTAATATTGGAATGCCCGAAATCCAACCGTCCACTAACATTAGTTATTTAAACCTCAACAAAAAGAAGTCAAAGAATTATCCCTCCCATTGAGGTTAGGTTAAGGTCCACCAACATTTCCATCTCTAAGAGGAGAGAATATGCCTTTCGCGAACATCGTAAACATCATCTCTTAAGATACAGGTCATCCTTGGAGCTAATGCTTCCCGTGTTCAAGCTTCCAAAGAAAACACCTATAGGCTAGTCTTTCTGTCGACTTTTATTTAGGGCGGAGACCTTACGGCCTTTACATCTTCTACCAGACTAGGATTCGCTACACGCCCGTTCCATCGTTATTTCAGATATTGGATAGTGACACCTAACTTTCATTGGTAAAGCCAATTACTCTTTTCCCAGAAAGCACAGCAGCAAGATTAATTAATCAGAGATTTTTCCGAAAATATCTTGTATCTTCTACTAAATTTGATTATTATATTAAACATAGATGTTGGAGTATCAACAAATACTCGGACTACATAAACCAAGATGGGATCTTGAAGTTTCATCTTCATATGCGAAGGTATGCGTAGTATATTATTTATTTGAAGCAAACCTCTTCCTCTTCCTTTTTGTCCTGGCTCACTCATCCTAGAATGCCAAATATCCCACAAAGACTGGATGTCGTAGCATTTCCAGCATTTGATGCCGACTGAACTATCATTGAATCTCTAGTAATCAAATTTAAAAAGTAACGATAACTCTAAAATTAGCCTAGGCTAGACATTTGCACACCAATATTGCCTGACACATCAGTTTATTCTATCACCATTTTTAAGGATTTTTATCTCCTTTAGATGATATTTAATGTTTCTGTATCCTGGTACTAACGGGATCATGCAAATTCAAGTGATTGTCTCGTCTCATCGATCTGGTCCATAAAAAATCTTAGTTGTAATTAATTTATGAGTTTAGTTAAACATCCGTGGAAGCTGTCTAACAAGTTGCTTTATAGCTGATGTCTTTAAGCTTCTTTAATCACGCTTCATTTTCAATCAGTTGAATATATTTTATACTTCCTCCAGATCTCTGGAATCCTTATATCTGTTGCTTTTGTATATCAGTTCCTCACGTTTTTCGAATCAACCCAGAATACTAACAGTAGTAGCCAATTCTAACTGGAGCTAATTCAGACTAACTTCGTCGCCCTATTTGAGATTATTAGAGGTAGGTTTCTAACCAGCTCTCTTAAAATATCGAAAATTTTCGTTCGTCAGCTTTCTCAACAACAACAACACCTTCTTATGAATTCGCCTTGGAAAATACCAACAAATGTTGTCGGGCGAGAGTCGATTAGAATCCAGTCGTCGTCCTCTTTTTTTCTGTATTTAGGACAGTGGTATCAGTTGTAAAATTTTTAACAAAAATAACACTTTTGTGTTCCACTGTCACCGCATCTATAGAGATCGGAAGAGAATCGGACAAGGGATGTCAAGAAAATGTACTGAAAAATTTATTTTTACATCTGAAGGAGGTCAAAATTACAAGCAGTGAAAAGGGGCGAATATAATCGCCTGTGCTCTCCAGACACCCTTGTATGAATTCGCCTTGGAATCTGTGTATATGTATATAAAAATCAATTGCTGTTCGTTAGTCTCGCTAAAACTCGAGAACGGCTGGTACGATTTGCCTACTTTTGGTTTTGAATTATTTGCGGAAGTTCAGGGAAGGTTTAAAAGTTGAGCAACATATTTAATAAGTAACGGAAAATACAGAAAACGACCATTTAATTTTCCAATGCAAAACAGTGGCACATTATGTCGTTTGTGTTTTTAGAAATAAAAAATGAGGTTTGATCTATTTGGTCTGTTTTGTTGGGATACAGCTTTCTGTTCGATTCGAAGCGAATTCACACAAGTTGATCTCGAGAGCACAGGTGATTACATTCGCCTACTTTCGCCGATTGTATTTTTCATATCAAAAATTTTTCTACATCCCAGGAAGGCATTTTTAAAGGCAAATTGGGGTCTTGGTTCGATTTTATGTTACTTTTGTAGTCAACGCACCAAGGTAAGTTCAGAACAGCTAGATTCGCCTAAATTCACTTTGAAAAACATCTACTTCCGATGTCAAGAAAGCATTTGACAAAGCAGCTGGGTCACATGTGCAGGGGGCGAACCAAGGAGAATATAATCACTTAAACTGTTATGAATTTTATGAGAGTTCTTGCTTTCTTTTTTAAATTAAGTGATTTATTACTGACACTTTTTATTTTAAATACCGACATTTTGGTTTGCTTAAAATATTTTTTTATAATTCTTGTTGACATCAGAAGCAAAATAAGCATTTGATGTAATTATTAATTAAATTAATGAAACAAACATATCTCTGAAAAAAGGGAAATATTTTAGATAACTGTTTTAAAATATTAAAAATAAACTCTAATTATTAACATAATAAATCTTCCACCTAAAGTAAAAACCTGTCAGAAATATTAACAACAAAATATTAAAGCACTTTACGAAACCACCTTAATTAATACTTAAAACTAATTAATATATCACATAGAAACTATCCATTTAAACAAATGAATAGCAATTCAACTTGGTCAAAGTTTAGAAAAGAATATTTTAACAAAAAATAAATAAATTAATAAATAAATAAAAAACATTGCTGAATTTGTAAAATAAAAATTAAGCCAACCAATATTCAATTAAGTAAATAAAAAGCAATTTAAAATTTATTTTTGAATTAACAGTACTGAAGTAATAAAATATGTAAATGAAAATACTGATTGTAATGAACAGGCAATAAGGCGAATTCATACCAGCTGTACAGCTGCTAATAATGTTAATATAATTTTGCTGCTTGTATTTTTTATCTCCATCAGATGTTAAAACTGATTTTTCAGTTTTTTTTCTGACATACCAAGACTTCATTTGATAAAGGCGAATAAGTATGGTTTAATAATATATAATCGTCCGAATTCGCCTTAGAAAACATATTCTTGGTATGTCAAAATTATGCACCGAAAAACTATATTTGTCTAAATATATTACATATTTAAGGGAGATTATTATATATCAAAGGGAGATCAGCAAGCAACAAAATTAAGTGGAAATAATCACCAGTGCTATCGAGCTCAAACACTATGAATTCGCCTTGGAAAAATATATGATTTACAATAAATAAATAGAACAAAGCAACCCATGTTATAGACTATCTACAACAACACAAACTACCTACCTACCAAGGCGAATTTATTATATGGTGGGAGCCAAGGCCCATTTATTATAAGGTGGGAGCGAGAATAAAGCAAATACAACACGAAAAACAACAGGCATTTTGTTTGTGTAAATTTCCAAACGATTGTCAAATATTGTAATATTTCATTTTCTATTAAATTCGTTGTTTACAAACAAATTTGTATTTTTTTTAATTATTATACAAATTTGACAATCGCTTGGAAATTTACACAAAAAAATGCCTGTTGTTTTTCGTGTTGTATTTGTTTTATTCTGGCTCCCACCTTCGCCTTACTACATACATACGTTAGAAAATTTTTTTCAATAAATTGAATTTCTTTTCAAATTTTATTTTGCTATTAATTTTGTTAAGAAATTTTCCTTTACAGATTTAACAAAATATTTTGTACAACTTTTTAAGCAATTTTCCTTATACTCATTATCATGATTTTAAATTGTTCATTTCTAAATATTATTTGAAAGCTTCCAATTGATCAATATTGTAACTTTTTTTACATTTAAAAGATAAAAAGCGGTTTGCTGAACAAACCCAGATGCAAGAAAAATTAACACACTCACTTAGAGTGGATTTTAAGGATAGAGCTTAAACGTACTTAGTTTCAAACTACGTTTATGTTAATCTGTATATAAATTTAATCGAGTTTAATTGTGTTTGCTGTTTTTAAGTAAACCGTGCAAAACAGCCATGCTGAAGACTAAAAATTGGCAACAGTATACATCAAATGGCATTGTTTTTTTTTTCGAAGCAAGAGAAGAAGAAAATCCACCCTTTTAAAAACAATAATAAAATTTAAAAAAAAACTACGGGTAGCACTCCGGGAGTGCCGACAGAAGTGAAAACGTTTTGTGATTACAACAATACACGTGCTATTGCCAAAAAAATTACGCGTAGATATAAACAATTATATAAATAAGTATATGCAACAAATTTAACCACTTATTAAGGCGTATACAACAGGTGAGCTTAATAGCACAGCTGACTGAGCTCGCTTTATAGCAAATTTTCATACAAACTGATATAGTTTGAAGAGAGTACATACAAAATGGTTACAGTTTGATACTCATACGTATTAAAATCCTTTTAATTTGTTTGTGTGTTTTGATATGAAGCGAATGCTTTATAGCAACAAAATACATGTTGTTTTTGGATTATTGTACTTGTTGTTGCATACCTGTTAGTTTTGCCATGCCACTTATTGTAAACGTAAATGCAACTGCGCCCGAGAAGTTAACAACCTAAATGTTTTTCGGACAAAATGAAGAGAGCGCCATCTTTGTGTAATCTTCTTAATCAGTTTCACTCAAATTGACGAGTGCGCCCTCTTTGGTGCACCAAAAAATGAGTGTTTTTCTCATATATGGCAACATCACGCTCGCTTCATTTTGAGCGAAAAAATTTAGGTGTTGGGCCTTACTACGGCTCTCGATTCGACTTCGCCTGCTGCAATAGATTAAAGAAAAATGTTGTGTGTTCCTTAAATCTAGTACAACAGTCGAAGTCGATTCGAGAACCGCAGTAAGGCCCAACACCTAAATTCTTTCGCTCAAAATGAAGAGAGCGTAATGTCAAAAACTATGACGGTGTCGGGAAATCAGATATTTTAGCTCACCCAAAATCTCCGTACCGCGCCAATAGAAGTTTTCACTTCAAAAAAATTCTTATTTATGTTTTTGGCTTTTTATACAAGTTGTTGTGTTACCATATTTCAGTATGTTTAACCCACTAACATTGGCCAATTAAACTTTCAAGTAAATGTAGTATATCAGACAGTTAAAAACACTTAATCCAGATTAAAGATGTGTAAATCTCTTATCGGCCACCTAAAAACTCACTCTTAAAGTTTAATTTATTTAATTGTTTACACGCACATCTTAAGCAGGGAACTGTTTAATGAAAACTATTTACAAGAAGAATACAATTCGCTTTGACTATTTAAACAGATGATCACATACAGTAAATAAAAATCAGCTGTACATATGACACAATCCACTTATAGATATTTGTTGATTGTAATTGGGCAAAATTTAAAAGATATTAAAATCACATGTGAAGGATATCTTTCCAACGAATAAAAATATTGGAAAATTTGTCAATGCTAAAAATTTAACGGTACAAAAAAAACCAAAATACCACTTTTTAAAATTTATCAATGAGATTTTTTATTGGTGTCGCTATTTGTTTTTCAGCAGGCATAATAATATTTTTTTGGAAATAATTACGAATATATGAATGTATGTATATGTATGCGTATTGATCTTCAAGCAACCGTAATAAATTTATTGATTGGAGCCTAAGAATACAAGTCTTAAAATTTATATTCATAAAGTAAATTGGCAATAACCTGGTTCCTTCAATACCGAAAATTTAAAAAAAGAACATAAACTTTTGTAGTAAAAAAGTTTCCTTTCTTCATAAATTAATACTGAAATGACATTAAAGATATCTTTTTGTGAGCAAAAAGGGTGCAAAAAACTGACCCCATTGGGTCTGACATTTATCTATACCAACAATACTTGATTAGCTTCAAAATTACGTTTGCCCGTCAAAAATTCCATCACATCTACATATGTGACAGCGCATAGAGAAAGGGACCTAAGGGTAAAAAATCAATTTTCACTTTTTTTTTGATGCGGACAACATCTGAGCCACGAATAAGACCGATCCCATGCCCTAAAAGTGTTCCCTCCCAGAGATATGCGCGTTTTATGAAAGTGAAGTACACCAAAGATACACGTATTTAAATCTTTAAAATGGCTCTCCTGAACAAAACCGGTTTTTACCCTTAGGTCCCTTTCTATTTTGCGCGGTATATCAGGGATGGCATCGGGAATTTTAAAATTGTCCCAAATAACTTGAAAATTGTACTTTTTTGACCCTAATTGTACTAAAACACATTTTTTTTAATTTTATATTATTTTTATTTAGATTTATTAAGAATATAACAAAAAAGGTACATTAAATTTCATTTGTACTATAATATAACAAAAAGCAATTCAGCATTGAATATGTATAAATCATTTACATATAGAGAAAATTAAAGTACAACGTACTAGCTTTCAAATCGACTTCGACATCACAATTACAATTTTGATAATAGCTTACTTGATATATTTATATCATAACAATTCCAATTTTGTGAATTCAGTAAATCCTTTGTTTGGATTAAGCCGCAAAGAGTTGCAGTTTGTAATCTGTTTCTCTCTTTGGTTTCAATTATATTTTGGTAAGAAAATATTCTTGCCACATTTGCTGATGAATGTGGAACTCATAATATTCCTCTTAAAATTTTTGAAAGTTCTGGAAACATGAATTCAATTGCCTCATTTTTTATTTTAGCAACTGTTGCCCAGAAATCGCTAATTTTCGAATTTTTGTAAGATTTTAATATTTGAACATCAGCAAGAGCTCTAAATTGCGAATTCCAAATTTTGTTACTCGTTTGGAAACAATTTTACTAATCGTGGTGCATAGTTTTTCCACTGATTACCTTTTCTGGGCTAAATTTACCGAACCACTTTAATGTAAAATGACTGCAATGATGAGTTGCCATATAAAATTACTAAAACTGGGGAGATTCCTTAATTGTACTAAATTAGCCATTGGTGTACCATTGTACTTTTCGAGTTTGAATTGTACCAAAAAAAGTACAATTGTACCAACTTTGCCATCCCTGATGTATATACTTACATAAAAAAAAGATTTTTGCCTATTCCTGTTATAGACTCGAAAAACATCTAACCGATGTGCACCAAAGCGGTTTTATTAGAAACGCAATTTTGTAAAGACAACCTAATTCACTGCATTAGGTCCATTCGGTACATTTTTGAAACTGATTTTCGAATTTCCCCATACAAAAATATTGATTTTTCTTTTGAAAATTGTCTTGAAATTTGGTATGAAGACCCACTGAGAAGAGAATTTTGGTAATTATAATTTTAAGGTGGTAAAAACAGTTGAAATTAGTAGGTAGGCATCTCGAAACTAATAAACCTGGCACCAACAAATAAGTCGGCAGATGTGTGATAGTTTATGAATTTTTACTTTTTTTAGTTGGAAAGCGGGTGGAAACCGACTTTTGGTACTTTTTAGCATATTATTTATCCTTGAAAGCAGCGTTACCGCTGAGAAATTTCAAAAAGTCGCTCAAAAAGTGGATTTTAAAAAAAAAGTCGCAAGAAAAGGGGATTTGAAAAAAAAGTCGCAAAAAAATTAACAATTCAAATCTATATATATAAAAGAGGATGTGTGTATGTATGTAAGAAATGGACTCGAAAACGGCTGGGCCGATTTTGATGAAATTTTCAGAGAATCTTCAGAATATTCAGGCGGGTGACATAGGCTATATGAAGTTTTAATTGGACAAAGAGGCGTGGCACCGCCCATATAACCCAAAAAGTTAAATCGCCATATTTTGGGCATTTTTTTACCTACATGGATGATATTTGGTACATATGGTATTGGCATAATTTGGAATACGTACCAGGAGAAAAGAGGGTGGACCACGCCCCTTTTCAGGAAAATAAAAAATCGTAATATAGTCTTAACTACTGGACTGATCGTCATTAAATTTTCACAATAGGAATTTTATTTTATAACGAGGGGGTAGCGAAGCGCACCGGGTATATCTAGTAAGTAAATAAAACACAAAAACAAACAATACATGTAAGAAAAAAAATTTATTATTCAAATAAAACGTAAAAACAAGCAAGAAAAAAATTAACAATTAAAATAAAACATAAAAACAAACAATTCATTTAAGAAAAAAAATTAACAATTCAGGTAAATAAATAAAACATAAAAACAAACAGTTCATGTACAATTTGGTATAGCAAGTTTGAGATCTTCAGAAAACATAAAAAGTATGCTCCCACCAATCAAGTTGCACAAATTTAAAAAAAGTCGCAAAAAGGGGATTTGTGAAAAAGTCGCATGGCTTCAAAAAAGTGTCAAATTGCGACTTTAGTCGCACAACGGTAACGCTGCTTGAAAGCAATCAGCGCAGAAATTAAATTTAGATGGAATTGTTAAAAATCCAAAAAAAAAATTCAGATAAATGATTTTCCCACTTTTTTTTAATTTATGTGAAACTTTTACCATTTTTAAGAATATTTTTTTTTTAAATTAAGTTATCAATTTTTACTCGAAGTGAATGATGTTTAACCAAAGAAATTTTAATTAGTCAAGTTTAAGTTGAATTTTTAATTAAATTAGTTTTTATTAGAAAGGAAGCTCAAGAAAATCGTAATAATTGAGCAAACGAAGAAAATTTAGACAGCACGGAAGGTTAAACTTATGTTGCGAGACCAACCACGTTCATATCAGAGTTGCTTAGCGCTTGAACTCACTGCCAATCTTTGGAAAAATATTTTTATTTTCAAAATTTTAGTTATTTTTAGCAAATAAACAAAATGTATTTATTTTTTTAAGCGGGTCAGCGCTAATATTTACATACAGGTGGGTTTTTTTCTCTATTTCCATTGTTATTGCTTCAACCAATCAAAGAAAGCGATATAAAACATTTAAAATTATTAAAATATATATATGTAAAGTTGGTCGATATGCAATAACCCTGCTTTTCTAAACTTTTCAAATTTATATGAAAAATATTGAATATTAGATAGAAATTAAAACTTTTTAGTACGAATTTCAAAGCGATGATGTTTATATTATTGAAAATATATTGGTTTGAAGTTTTATTTAATCCTAAATCATAAAAAGTATGTGTGCAAATACATATGTACATATCTATGTATGTACATATAGATTACATATGTACATATCTACGTACATAAATAGTATACATATGTAGTTTCTATCAACTATAAAAATATAGTAATGATTTAATGATTTATTTTAACCAAAATATATGTATAGGAGTCAATAACATTTTGAAACAAATCTAATATTAAGTTGTTACTTAAACATTTAACTCTGTATCATAAATATTTTTCTCATTATCTTTTTACAAAAATTAATTACTTTGACATGATATTGGCAAAGTATTAATAAAAATAAATAAAAATTTATAAACATTTGTTTGTTAAAATATGATTAAGAATGTTGTTTTAAGTGTACATATGTACATACTTTATTATTGCTCGGCTAACCCAAAGTACGTACACTAAATTTGCGATAACAAGGTTCTAACGACCGATTCTTGTGGACACATCAACTCACATTTTTTATTAATTTATGGATTTTCTTTTTTTAACAAAAATTTTGGCCTTTCGAAAAGTGTTACATTTTTCATTGCAACAATAGTATAAAATATTTCATGCCTTATATTATTGTACATACCAATAAGAGACGTCACCATTATTGTCTTCTAATAAGCCGCCATCATCAGATGACGAGGATGTTTCCAGCAAATCTTCAATTACAATTCTTTTATTATTAATTTTTGTTTTCAACTTTTTTAACACCTTCTTTTTTATAAGTTTCCCGCTTGTGAAAATAGAAACACAATGATAAATGTTCTAACTTGTATAAAAAGGTATTTAACAAAGATGTAAAAAGGCAATATATCACCCCGACTTGATAGTAGTGGGTAAAATATGTTGCATATTTTGTCATTTTTTGCTGCAACTTATTTCGACTAGAATGTAATCGTTATTTTGAATGCTAAATAATTTTTAGAATAGAACACGAATGTCAACCTAATTTGTTATTTATTGATTTCACCACATTTCAGATATGTACACTTCATAAAAAAAATGTAATGCAATATAAAAAATAACGGTTTTACAAGCAACTGGATAAAAATAGTTACGTCTTGATCATTAAGCATTAAACACATTCGCCACAGCAGACTACCGACTACCACCTGTCAAAATTAGAATACATGTGTGCATATGAGAATGATTATATTGAAGACAGCAAGGCAACACGGCAACAGGTTTTTGTCCATCCTACTTTTCTCGTGTAGTCGAATTAAACTAATTTCTATTTATGATGGCCACAAAACCAAAACAGTGTTGACAATATAACAAAATTTGTAAAGCAAATTAGTGATTAGAAATATTTTTTATTGTAAAATAAGAAAGAAAATAACAAAATTTAAATGTTATAATATATATGCATCAAGAATTTTTATTAGGTTTATTGTTATATGGAATATTGACTTGAGTCAAAAATACCAACATTATTAAAGTTTTAAATATGTCACAGGCCCTTTTTTACCTAAAAATTTTTGTGTAATTTTTTGGGCGCTCTCTTGATTCCGCAGTTACGGGTTTCAAAACTTTAATATGTATATTATTGATCATAAGTCCTACAATATAGAACGAATATAAACGACATAGGTATCATTTCAAATGCTCTAAATAACTCATTTAATTAAATTAAAATCATCATTAAAGAAGCATAACTTACTTATTTCATCGGTGACAGCTTTCAAGTATACACCAAATAAAAGCATGGTGAGTTCTCTGTAAAAGTGAAAAACCAGATAAAAAAATTTTAAAATTGAATTTCACTCATAATGGGTAAATTGTTTTTATATAGGTATTTTAGAGAAGTTTAGAGTGATATCCATATCGCTCATATCCGTTCCATATTCTAGGACTTATGACCATTAAAAAATAAGTTTTGAACCCCGTAACTCCGGAGACAAAAGGGATCCATGAGATGAATTTTTTCGGTTTATGTCAAAGCGAATCCATACAAAGTGATGTGAGTGGCGAAATCAATTCGCCGTATTCAATTCGCCCCAGGCGAACTTTAAAAAAGTAAAAGCGCTGAATATGGACCACAGTAATATACATACATAAATGAATCGTTGCAACAATTCAGGATCAGCTGTTTACTGTGTATCTGTCGTTTCCAAAATAATTAAGTAGCTGGCTAAACGGCTACAACGGTAGCTAGCAGCATTGTGATCGTGTAGTCTGCTGTGGCGAATGTGTTTATACCTTTACTTCTGTTCATTGCTTCTGTTATGTCAAGTTGCAATTATGTGAGTTAGGGCGTTTCTACATGAAACCAACTATATTCATACATATTATTATACATTGCAATTTATTTTAGGAGTAACTAAAGCCAAATAGCATGTTTAAATTTATCTTTGAGATATTTCGGATTGCATTCTCAAGCCCTGCACACAATATATTTTTTTATTTCTATTGAAATCTTATACCAGGTAAGATCAAAAGAACAGCTGTCCTATATTTTACTATTCCCAACTGTCTACATACAACATACAATTTTTTTATATATGTATTTTGACAGTAATAATACACAAGTTTTAATCGCGCACGTACTGCTATCTTCTTTCTTGTGAGTGCGTAGTTTACCAAAGAACACTTCCCAAAGAAATCATAACTATTTGTGCAACTGTGCATGGTCTAATAATCAGGTCTGCGCAAGAAGGAATATGGTTTTTTGTAGGGTTGTGTTTTGACCGTTAAATAATCTGCAAAAATATGGTAAGTTAATTCGGTCTTGTCAAAAGTTGTTTACGTTTTTGGCCGCCATCATGAATATTATTGTTTACGTTATGCTTTTTGTTTTTGCATAACCAATAAATACATACAAAACAACTTTTGTTTTGTTTTGTATACAGCTTTGTTTTGACAATGTTGAATTAATTTTACACAAACAAAATGCATGTCGATTTTGTTGTTGCGTTGATACGCGCACCTTATTATTCCACCATGCAACTGTGTATTCATGGTCTAATAATATAAGGTCTGCTTATCAACACAATAAAAAACGACATGCATTTTGTTTGTGTAAAAACACCCAATATTGTCAAAAACAGCTGTATACAAAACAAAACAAAATGTGATTTGTAAGTATTAAGTGGTTATGCAAACACAAAAACCATAACGTAAACAAAAATATTCATGATGGCGGCCAAAAATGTAACCAACTTTTGACAAGACCGATGAAACTTACCATTTTTTTGAGGATTATTTAACGGGCAAAACACAACCCTACAAAAAATTCCTTGTTGCGCAGACCTTATATTATTAGACCATGCTGTGTATTATTGGATTTTTCTTATCACAGCAGATAAAGTGAAAATTTGTTCGTCAGCCAAGAAAACATTAAACCTCTATTTTTGTAAAAAACAAGGTATTTTTATAAGAAAAAGTTACAAAAAACCGGGCAATACTTAAACATAAAGAGTTTTAAAATATTAACAATGAAAAACCTTAAAAGATGTTCTTTTTAAGATTGCAAAAATATTAAATGTATACGCCCCAGAAAAATTTGCTAAAGGCTGCGCTGGCCTCTTTCTATATTCATAAAATTTGTATGCAACAAATGAACAATTTTTTTTCAGATTCAAACCATGACCGATTCTAAATATTTTTCCACCACAAAAAAAGGCGAAATTTTCGAACTTAAATCCGAGCTAAACAATGATAAGAAAGAAAAAAAGAAGGAAGCTGTAAAAAAGGCAAGTATTGCGATTAATAATAAATTGCTTGTGCGTGTGTTAAATCGATGCCTAATTGCAACTACATACATATACTATAAAAAAATTTAGGTGATTGCCAGTATGACGGTTGGCAAAGATGTATCGGTTCTTTTTCCCGATGTTGTTAATTGCATGCAAACCGATAATCTAGAATTGAAGAAGCTTGTGTATTTATATTTGATGAACTACGCCAAATCTCAGCCCGATGCAGCAATCATGGCTGTAAATACTTTTGTTAAAGATTGTGAAGATTCTAATCCCTTGATTAGAGCTCTAGCTGTGCGTACCATGGGCTGTATACGCGTCGACAAAATTACCGAATATCTATGCGAACCTCTGCGTAAATGTCTCAAGGATGAAGATCCTTATGTTCGCAAGACAGCTGCTGTTTGTGTAGCCAAGCTATACGATATTTCGTCTTCGATGGTAGAAGATCAAGGTTTCCTCGATCAACTTAAGGATCTCTTGTCCGACTCTAATCCCATGGTTGTAGCTAACGCTGTTGCAGCATTAAGCGAGATTAACGAATCAAGCCAATCAGGACAGCCTTTAGTGGAAATGAATTCGGCTACTATTAATAAGCTACTTACAGCTCTCAATGAATGCACTGAATGGGGTCAGGTATTTATATTGGATTCCTTGGCGAATTATAGTCCCAAGGATGAGCGTGAAGCGCAGTCGATTTGTGAGCGTATTACACCACGTTTGGCTCATGCAAATGCAGCAGTTGTCCTAAGTGCTGTTAAGGTGTTAATGAAACTTTTAGAAATGCTCTCCAATGATGGTGATTTTTGTGCAACTCTAACTAAAAAATTGGCACCACCATTAGTTACCCTGTTGTCTTCAGAGCCCGAGGTTCAATATGTGGCTTTACGCAACATCAATTTAATTGTACAAAAACGTCCCGATATTCTTAAACATGAAATGAAAGTATTCTTTGTGAAATACAATGACCCCATTTATGTTAAATTGGAAAAGCTAGATATTATGATACGCCTGGCTAATCAGAGCAACATTGCGCAAGTTTTGAGTGAATTAAAGGAATACGCCACAGAGGTTGATGTGGATTTTGTACGCAAAGCTGTACGCGCTATTGGACGTTGTGCCATTAAAGTGAGTACAAAATATGTTACGAAAAATATTAATTTGTCATAAAAAAAATGTTTTTTCTACCAGGTGGAAACATCGGCTGAACGTTGTGTATCCACTTTGCTAGAATTGATTCAGACCAAAGTCAACTATGTGGTTCAAGAAGCTATTGTGGTCATTAAGGATATTTTCCGCAAATATCCTAATAAATACGAAAGTATTATTAGTACTTTATGTGAAAACCTTGATACTTTAGATGAACCCGAGGCTAGAGCTTCAATGGTTTGGATTATTGGTGAATATGCTGAGCGTATTGATAATGCCGACGAGCTGCTGGACAGTTTCTTGGAAGGATTCCAAGATGAAAATGCCCAAGTGCAATTGCAATTGTTAACGGCTGTTGTTAAACTTTTCTTGAAGCGTCCCTCTGATACCCAAGAGTTAGTGCAACATGTCCTTTCATTGGCTACTCAAGACTCTGACAATCCTGATTTACGCGATCGTGGTTTTATCTACTGGCGTTTATTGTCAACTGATCCAGCTGCTGCTAAAGAAGTTGTCTTGGCAGATAAACCCTTGATTTCTGAAGAAACTGACTTGCTTGAGCCAACTTTATTGGATGAATTGATTTGTCACATCAGCTCATTGGCCAGTGTTTACCATAAGCCTCCCACTGCTTTTGTAGAAGGTCGCGGTGCAGGAGTACGCAAATCTTTGCCAAATCGAGCTACAGCAACTGGAGATGGTGAAGCTAATGCACCTGCAACTGCTGGTACCGAAGCTATGGTTATTCCCAATCAAGAATCTCTTATTGGTGATTTACTGTCTATGGACATTAATACCCCATCAATGCCGACTGCAGCTCCTACCAATGTGGACCTGTTGGGCGGTGGTTTGGACATTTTGGTAATTGAATTTTGTGTGATGATTTAATACAGTTTAATAAATAAAAAAACACTATTTTTATTTGCAGCTGGGTGGACCTCCAGCTGAAGCTACAGCTGGTGGTGCTTCTAGTTTGTTAGGTGATATCTTTGGTCTTGGCGGCGCTACATTAAATGTTGGTCTACAAATTCCTAAAATCGTATGGTTACCAGCTGAAAAAGGCAAAGGGCTGGAAATACAAGGTAGTTTTTCCCGACGTAATGGTGAAGTTTTCATGGATATGAAATTTACTAACAAGGCCATGCAACCCATGAGCAGCTTTGCCATACAACTAAATAAGAATAGTTTCGGGTTGTTACCCGGTCAACCATTGCAAGTAGCACCTTTACCTCCTAATCAATCAACAGAAGCTAGTTTATCATTGGCAACGCATGGTCCAGTACAGCGAATGGAACCTTTGAACAACCTACAAGTTGCTGTTAAAAATAATATTGATATTTTCTATTTTGCTTGTTTAATACATGGGAATGTGCTATTTGCTGAAGATGGCCAGCTCGATAAGAGAGTATTCCTTAATACTTGGAAAGAAATACCAGCTGCTAATGAAGTGCAATATTCTTTAAGTGGTGTGGTTGGTACCACTGATGGAATTGCTTCGAAAATGACCACAAACAATGTATTTACTATTGCCAAACGCAATGTCGAGGGCCAAGATATGCTATATCAATCATTAAAATTAACCAATAATATATGGGTTCTGCTCGAATTGAAACTGCAACCTGGTAATCCAGATGCAACACTTAGCTTGAAATCGCGTTCTGTTGAAGTGGCTCCAATGATTTTTGCTGCCTACGAAGCCATTATTCGTTCACCATAAGTTCTCATATTATTTAAAATTAATACAAGTTTAAAATATAAGTTGCGGAGAATAAATATTCTATGATTCTCCAATAATCTATTTGAATGCTATGCTATGTAATCATATAATTCTAATCAGTATATACCTTATTTTTATTACTAGTTGATTCATCATTTTTTTGGAAAAGTATAATGCTCAAATGAAATACATATGTATTAGCAAACCAACCAACATTCCTTTGGACTTATAAATGAGCGTTTAAAGTAAAATGTAATTAAATATATGTACACGCGAAGCATTCTATAACATTTTTAAAGAAAGTTATTAAAATAAAAATATTGTAGTGAAGTTATTCTACCACGGAAGTATTTCATTTGTACTTTATTTATTTATTAGACGTTTGATACATGAAAATCTTTTTCTGCAGATTCCTAAGTTGCAAAAGCTGCCACTACATACATAAGTATGTACATATTTTATAACCATTAACGTTTTATGTATGCCAGTGATGGAAAATTCAGTACTTTTGTACTATTTTCGGTACTTTTTCACAACAAAAACACCACAGTACCCCCACGTCATATTTAGTACCATAAATAAAAATTTTTGAAACATATATTTTTATATCAAAATTAATTAATTTTTAGTTTGTTGTTAAAATAGTTTTGTATTTTTTATATTAAACTTAATTAATTTTTAGTTACATAAGTCCTTTTGTGTAATATGAATTAATTGTTTACTTTAAATATATGCATTCGAGATACAAGACTAAGGTCACACACGACTATTTTGAAGGCCCAACTTTTTCAGAATTCTCTTTTGAACTTGCTTTTATGTTCACACACGACGATTTTAGTTGGGCAATTCTTCTGTTTTTTTTAGCTTTTATTTTGTTACAATTTGAGATTTGAGCTTTCATTAGTAAAGCTACGTTCACATTTATCAAATATTTGTCGAAAAAACGTAACCAAGAAAAAAACTAATAATTTATTTCCTTTAATTCCAATATTTTTTTAATTTTGGGTTCGAATTTTTTAAAAACTGTATAAAAATACTCTTTTGGTGGAGAATTAATTTTATTTTGTAATATAACAATCGTGTTAAATGACACTATCCCTAAGCAAAACTATTGGTTACGTTTTTTTGGGCAAATATTTGATAAATGTGAACGTAGCTTAAGCTTTTCATAAAAATTTTTACTCAATAATATTTTTTTTTTCGTATTTAAAACGTGTAATTTTTGCGTTTAATTGAAATTATAAATGATTTACACACCAAGAAGCGAACGTAAAGAAATGTCATATATTCAAATTATTTTTCCCTTTTTATTCCCCTCACCGCAAACTCAAGAATCGCCCAACTAAAATCGTTGTGTGCGAACAAAGACTAATGAAAGTTTTTCTATAAGTAAATTAATTTTTTTGAGTAAATTATTTTAAATATTTATTTATTTATAACAAAAATAATTTTAATTTTCTTCATTTAATTTTTTTTTATTGTATTAATATTATTTTTGAATAAAAATATATGTTTCATAAAAAGTACCAAAATGTTAAAAAAGTACTCTTTTTGTTGACGGATAGTAACATTTCAATTTTTCATTTTTCCATCACTGATGTATGCGACGGATTTTATCAGCTGATCCACAACATCACGTTGCGATTCAAGGCAAATTCATAACAGGTAAAGTTGAAAATACAGCTGATCTACACTTTTCTTGCATAATGGAGGCCGACATGTCAAAATTTGTACATGCAAGCATAGGGTCTGATATGTCAAATGTTGATGTAATGTTGTACTCGTTGCAGAATTAACTTTACCTGTGATGATTTTGTCTTGATACGATTTTACTCTACCTTTATTTCCTAGCTGGCCGCCGCCAATGAAAACCTATCGGCACTTGTCTCTGGTCCGTATCAATGCATAAAGTTTTTAATTAAGAAATGTTTAGATTCGGTAGATTCTACGTTGGAGCAAAATATGGGTAAGATGGGATACCTTAGATGAGTTGGTAAAGCGCCAATTAAATGGATACAAAAGTTGCTTAAACATGAACAAACATTTTTTATAACACAATTTTATTAATGATATATTTGCAGTGGTATTCGTAACATTAGACCAATGTCGGTTTACCCAAAACATTTCATTGAGCCAATATATAGTAAATGTGAGCAAAATAAATGCAAAAGTGATTCCAATAAATTAACTCATGTACCCACAAAGGCTGTCAAAAATGATGATTCTTCATCGATTTTTCATAACCAATTTGTGAAAAAAATGACTAATTACATTACTAAAGGAGGGAACAAGAAACTAGCAAGGGAGCTTTTGGAAAGTAGCTTTGAAATCATTAAACGATCGCAAATAGAGCGTATTTATATGGAGGGGAGTCAAACATCGACAGTAGATCCCTATGTTTTGCTTACTCAAGCTATAGAAAATTGTCGACCTTTAATGCAGTTAACTCCTATCAAGAGAGGAGGCGTTACATATATGGTACCTGTACCCGTTACTGAAAAGAGATCATATTTCCTCGCCATGAAATGGTTATTGGAAGCTGCAAAAGAAAAGGAAAGAAGTGTACATTTGCCCGAGAAGCTGGCGTGGGAAATTTTGGATGCTGCACACGGTCAGGGCAGAGTAATTAAAAAAAAAACTGATCTTCACAAACAATGTGAGAGTAATAGAGCTTATGCACATTACAGATTTAGTTAGTAAGCTGCATTACATATTTCATATGATTGAGAAAATAAAAAGATCTTGTCATTTATAATGTTGCAGCATGAAGCATTTTCTCTATTAATTTATAATTTTAGCTTTGGCACAAAACATTGTATTGTAACAGTAACAGTCAGTTCAGAGTATAACATACATATGCAGCTATAAAAATTACCGGGAGGTATTATTCAGGGTGTTATGGAATCTGATTGCAATCAGAATTGAAATCGGCAATAAAATTGTGTTGGTGTTACAGAAATTATGAATTATGTAAGAATTAGGTGTTATAGAATCCAATGTCATGTTATTATTTTTTTTGGTAGGAAATGCTAGCCGCCAGAATTAATTTTTTTTTTGTGTATTTTCTGCTTTAAGCTCTTAAAAATTTGGCGCAATGTAGTTCAAATTAAATATTTATTAATTAAATAAATATTTCCATAAAAATTGGTTTATTTTATCACGTCTGTTCTGAAAACCGCGTGATTTGGAATCACGAACGATGTGAAATTAACGCTGTTTAGTGTTTTCGGTGTGTTTTTAAATTTTCGAAAACACGAGACAACAGCTGGTGGCACGAAATAAGCCCCAAATCGAAAAATGAAATAAGCCCCAAAATATTTTCAAATTTTTTGTTTGGGGTTTATTTCATTTTTTTGGGGCTTATTTCGTTTTTTAAAAATTTGGGGCTTATTTCATACAATTTTTTGGGGCTTATTTCATATCCGTAAAATAGATGTAAAATGCTTGCGCCCGGCCGTAGGCCGGTTATGCGGAGAATACTTTGAACGCGCAGCCGGTGTTCGATATACCATAGAGGATAACTGCCGATTTCACGATGTCGAAAGAATTTTGAATTTTATTTTCATTCGTACAAATACATTTGATACAAAAACAAAATTTTAGAATTTGTTTTTGCTTTAAATGTAATAACACGAATGAAAACATATGGAAATTTTCTTTCGACATAGTGAAATAGGCCGTAAATTCCTTGCACCCGGCCGTAGGCCGGTTATGCATAGAATGCTTGTAACGCGAAGCCGGTGTTCGATATACCATAGAGGATAAATTCCTTGCGCCCGGCCGTAGGCCGGTTATGCAGAGAATGCTTGTAACGCGAAGCCGGTGTTCGATATACCATAGAAGATAAATTTCTTGCACCCGGCCGTAGGCCGGTTATGCATAGAATGCTTGTAACGCGAAGCCGGTGTTCGATATACCATAGAGGATAAATTCCTTGCGTCCGGCCATAGGCCGGTTATGCAGAGAATACTTTGAACGCGAAGCCGGTGTTCGATATACCATAGAAGATAAATTTCTTGCACCCGGCCGTAGGCCGGTTATGCATAGAATGCTTGTAACGCGAAGCCGGTGTTCGATATACCATAGAGGATAAATTCCTTTCGTCCGGCCGTAGGCCGTTTATGCAGAGAATACTTTGAACGCGAAGCCGGTGTTCGATATACCATAGAGGGTAAATTCCTTGCGTCCGGCCGTAGGCCGGTTATGCAGAGAATACTTTGAACGCGAAGCCGGTGTTCGATATACCATAGAGGATAAATTCCTTGCGCCCGGCCATAGGCCGGTTATGCAGAGAATGCTTGTAACGCGAAGCCGGTGTTCGATATACCATAGAGGATAAATTCCTTGCGTCCGGCCATAGGCCGGTTATGCATAGAATGCTTGTAACGCGAAGCCGGTGTTCGATATACCATAGAGGATAAATTCCTTGCGTCCGGCCATAGGCCGGTTATGCAGAGAATACTTTGAACGCGAAGCCGGTGTTCGATATACCATAGAAGATAAATTTCTTGCACCCGGCCGTAGGCCGGTTATGCATAGAATGCTTGTAACGCGAAGCCGGTGTTCGATATACCATAGAGGATAAATTCCTTTCGTCCGGCCGTAGGCCGTTTATGCAGAGAATACTTTGAACGCGAAGCCGGTGTTCGATATACCATAGAGGGTAAATTCCTTGCGTCCGGCCGTAGGCCGGTTATGCAGAGAATACTTTGAACGCGAAGCCGGTGTTCGATATACCATAGAGGATAAATTCCTTGCGCCCGGCCATAGGCCGGTTATGCAGAGAATGCTTGTAACGCGAAGCCGGTGTTCGATATACCATAGAGGATAAATTCCTTGCGTCCGGCCATAGGCCGGTTATGCAGAGAATACTTTGAACGCGAAGCCGGTGTTCGATATACCATAGAAGATAAATTTCTTGCACCCGGCCGTAGGCCGGTTATGCATAGAATGCTTGTAACGCGAAGCCGGTGTTCGATATACCATAGAGGATAAATTCCTTTCGTCCGGCCGTAGGCCGTTTATGCAGAGAATACTTTGAACGCGAAGCCGGTGTTCGATATACCATAGAGGGTAAATTCCTTGCGTCCGGCCGTAGGCCGGTTATGCAGAGAATACTTTGAACGCGAAGCCGGTGTTCGATATACCATAGAGGATAAATTCCTTGCGCCGAATTTGATAATTGATTGATAGTACAAAAATATTATATAATTTAATTTTTTATCTTCAATAGGAGAAAGATAAATCTCTGATGGTAATTGCAGATCTTGCAGGTCTAGCTTATTTACATATTTTGTTATTGCATTGCTGCAAACTGATGATAATAAGCTAGACTTGCAAGATCTGCAATGATTACAATACTAAGAGTGATTTCCCCTTCTATATTCATCGAGTTTATGGATAAATATTCAGACGTTGCAAGAGAATTCATAAAACGCGACATGCTCTCATTCTCGATATACATAACTAATTTTTCAGCATAAATATGCTGATTCAGCATTTCGTCTAAGCTAAGCTTAATATGTATATGTATGTATGTGTTCATAATTTTTGTAATTAAGCTGGTGCTTTTCAATAAACATTTTGCTTGCATGAAGGAAAAAGCTATACGTACACAACATCAAGTACTCGCGAGATTAATTTAGCTTTCTTATTCAGCTAATAAAACTTGAATTTGTGAACACCGAATATAGTTCAAAAAAGAAAAAGTTAAAAGTTTTCCATTATGACTCGTAACTGTGAACACTGACTTATGGCTTCGTTAGTAAATCGTATCGTCTTACTTTTGAAGTTGTCGTATCGTTTACGTTCAGATGTTAGTTAGTAAAAACGTACGGCTACCAATAAATGCGTCATGTGTGTGTGTATGTATGCAAGCCAAAATTTGACGTTTGGTACGTAAAAATCTACACAAAATAGCAAACGTTGCCAATACATTTTCAATAAGCATGAACATGTTTATTAAATGTTACGGATTTTATCAGCTGATACGCAACTCCACGATACGATTTGACTAACGGAGCCATTAGTGCACATTATAGAAACGATGCAACGGTCACACTGTCAGCTGTATATAAGAAAAACTTTTGCACTATTTGTTTATAAATTATTCATAAGAAAATTTTATTAATTTAAAAATTAAATTATCTTTAATAGAAGAAATTAGTATCAAAAAAATTATTTACAAAATGGATAAAACTGTAGCAGATTTAGAAAAATGGAGTTTTCCATTGCAAGAGCTTTATCGAATGTCTTTGCAGTTTTACAAACGTATGGAAAAAAAACGAAAAACAAAATTATTATTGACTTTCCTCTTTATTTTGAACAGAAAATTCTGGAAAAGCAATTCATCTCTCATATGAAGATAATCTTAAATTAATAGCATTTAAGCAACAAGCCACATGTGGGCCATATAATCCAAAGGACGTCCCTGCTTTAGGAGTATTGGATGTAATTGGAAAAGACCGTCGACTCCACTGGCAAATGCTGGGTGACCTTACCCGTGAACAGGCCATGGAAGGCTTTATTGATTTACTGGATACCATGTGCACCGCTTTTCGTCCCTACGTGGAAGCAGTAAGAAAAAATCGTGACGAAACCTTAAAAGAAGAACTACGACGTATGGAAGTAGAGAAACTGGAGAAAGATAAAAAAGAACTTGAACAACAGGAACTTTTAGAGGAAAGTTATAAGGAAGAAATTCAAAGACGTCAACTACAGGATGCATTAAACAAACAAACATATCAACAGTTTAAGGTGACGCAAAAAAAAATTTGTAAAAACTAACAATTTTCAAGTGTCTGCTTTTCTTACATTTCATATTTTTAGACGTATGCCGAAAAACAATTTCCTGGAAATCCTGAACAACAAGCCGTTCTTATACATCAATTACAACAGGAACATTATCATCAGTATATGCAGCAATTACATATGCAAAATCACAATCCCATTGAAAATCTAGAAAACAATAAAACAACTTCAAACACAGGTGGAGAGGATAGTACCGACATAGTTTCAAATGCTAGATCACAAAGTAATGAAATTGATTTAAATAAGGAACTGTCCAAATTATCTATAGATAATAAACAGCACTATGATGAAAATCAACAATTGCACACACAAGACAATCAAGATGATGACGATTATGTTTTAATACAGCCTGCTAAAATTTGGACAAGGCCAGATATTGAAGAGTTTAAAGCAGAAGTATCGGCTGGTGATGGAGATGGGGTCATAACTGTCGGTCACGGAGATACAGTAACCGTAAGTATTTTTTTTTTTTTTAATAGCTAAAAACAGTTAAGGTAATAACGATTTATTACTTTAACACTACAATCAGGTTCGTGTCCCCACTAATGTTAATGGTAAATCTATTTTTTGGGAATTCGCAACGGACAATTACGACATTGGATTTGGAATTTACTTCGAGTGGAGTAAACCAGTGAGCCAGGAAGTTACAGTGCACGTTAGCGACAGCGATGATGATGATGAATTTTTAGATGAAGATTATTTGTCGACCAACGAAGATCTCGAATGTGGTTCTGTGGCGAATGATCGCAGTACTTTGGCCAGTAACTCCTCTATAAAGCCACCAATTTCAATAATTGTGCCTATATATCGACGAGAATGTTTTAATGAAGTGTATGTGGGTTCTCACATCTATCCAGGTGAAGGAGTTTATCTATTGAAATTTGATAACAGCTACAGTATATGGCGTTCAAAAACATTATACTATAGGGTTTATTACGAGCGTTAGGTTAATTTTTTATATGTATATATTTAGTTTGAATATTCATTTTATCCACAATTAGTATTTTATTGTGTATTATTAAATAACATTTTTTATGTTTCATGTAACGTCAAGTTCCAAAAAGAACGCAAAAAATAAATAAAAAAAACTTGCTAGAAAAGTAATAGCTTTAAATCTTCATTTAACGATCAGCTTCGGGGAGGATGTATCCATTTACATTTAATATCTGCTGCTACAACATCATTAATCAAAGACTTACCTATCTCTGATCTTCCATGTATATCTATATCATTGTAATCCCATCTCAAACACTTTTCGCCATTTAGTATCTGTTCTATTCCATTCCAAGCAATCATAACACCATTATCTGAACAGTACATTTTTGAGGGACGATATGTTTTACATTCGAATTGCTCGGCTAAATAAGAAATATTTCGATATATCGTATCATTGTTGGCCACACCACCGGACACTACCAGTGAACGAGGACCGGTAGCAAAAAAATTTCGTTCTATACAAAATTCTAAAGCTCTTTGCGTTCTATTCATTAGATGACGGCTTATGGCATTTAAGAGACCCGCGCAAAAATCTGCATAATTTGTAATAACAGAGTCTGCTGGACACCCTATAAATGCAGAAAGCAAAAATAAATTTTCATAAATATTGAACTCATAATTGAACTGGAGAAATTTATACATATGTATGTATGTATATGTATCATCATAAAGCATTTATTAAACTTATTATTTGAGACATTCTCTGTTTTACGATTAATTTTTTTTTTTTTATGGTTTGGTAGAGGACAAATGAAATGCATAGTATATGTACATATGTACATATTATGAACATTGGTTTACCATCAACAATTAAATGAAAATTTTTATATATCATAAAGAAATTGCAATATAAATAAAGTTCAAATCAGGAATACCTACATATGTATGTAATAATTAAATTTTGTTAACTATTACATCTTTACATCTATATTTTTAAACTCACCTTGCTTTTTCTCTTCACGTCTAATAGCTCTAAATGAGTTATTTTTTATGCCAGCAAAACTAAAATTACAATCACGCATACGTGCTAATGGTAAAGGAAATTCAAAAGCTTTATCATTAGTAGCAGTTTTTGCAGCATCTTCTACAATTTGACCTCCATTCCATCTACTGTATTTAGGATTTATGTACATTTTTAAACGTCTGACAATTTTATCGAACGCTTCACCAGGAGCATCATCCAAACTTTCACCTAGTAGTAGAAAATCTTCAGCTGTTTCAACAAAACACAATTGACTGTGACCACCACTGATTAAGAGACATAGAAATGGATATGGTATGTCATGTTCCATGCGAGCCTGTAAAGCATGAGCTTTCATGTGGTGTATCGGTATTAAAGGCTTTTTGTATAAACGCGCTATATATCTAGCGAAGCGTAAGCCAACTAATAAACTTAAGGGTAAACCTTGAAAATATTATTCATTCTTTAAAAGTTAAAAACTGCCAATTTCTTTCATTTATATATTTACCTGGTCTTGTCGTTACAGCAATAGCATCAAGATCTTCAATTTTAATATTTGATTCATTCAAGCATCTTTCAAATACATTCGCAATTTGGGCCCTGTGGAGGTCTTGAGCTCGAGGTGGTAATATACCACCATACCTGTTGGCGAAATTAAAAAAGCAACACACATTATAATATATAACATCTATCAATAGCAACAACAGTCGAGTTTAAGTACTACTTTGTCCCTGACTTCAAAGTTGCTCTATATAAAATGAAGTAAAAAGTATTTGAGTTGATTTTGATTTCATTCATTTAACAAACTGAAATATAAACTTGCATTATAATGGAAAATAATAAATAATGAGCCGTCACTAAAAACTATTTCGTTGCCAGTAAATGAATATTTTTTTATTTTCAATTAAACAACGTGCTTATTATTTCGAAAAAGAAGTAATTGAACTATTCTTCCGCCTAATTTTTAAATTCCAACATCACAGTTAAATTGATATATTAAATTTAAAATAATGCGCTAAACTTACCTCATATGAAAATTTTGTTGCGAGTTTAAGACGTTCGCCAACACTGTATTGGGACCACCATTTACGTGACGAACAATTGCAATGCCGGTATCGTCACATGAAGTTTCAATACCTAAAACACTCAATTTTCTAACTATCTTTGTAGTCAAAATTCTGCCTAATTTATCTATTAATAATTTGTTACTGTTTGGTAACATTTTAACTTATAAAATGCACAAATTTATATAAACACTAGACAGCACCAAACTACTATTTATTAAACAACAAAGCCAGCTGATTGGACAGATAAGTTTTCTAAGATTACTAAACGACGTACGCATGGTCAAATGATAATAAGGTCTGCTTAAGACTACAACTATAATACAATAGAAAGAACAACATGCATTTTGTTTGTGTAAAACAATCACAATATTGTCAAAAATAGCTGTGGTTTGTATGTATTTAGTGGATATGCAGCAACAAAAAGCATGTAAACAAAAATATTTATGATGGCGGCCAAAAATGTAAACAACTTTTGACAAGATTGTGAACTTTACCATTTTTTGCAGATTATTTAACGGTCAAAACACAACCGTACAAAAAACCTTATGGAGTCTTACGCAGACCTAATTGATCGGCCATGGACGTACGCATAGTACATGTACCAAGGCGAATTTATTATAAGGTGGGAGCCAGAATAAAACAAATACAACACGAAAAACTGCAGGCATTTTGTTTGTGTAAATTTCCAAGCTATTGTGAAATTTGTATAGTAATTAAAAAAAAAAATACAAATTTGTTTGTAAACAAAGAATTTAATAGAAAAGGAAATATTACAATATTTGACAATTGTTTGGAAATAGTGAATTCGCTATTGCTCCCACCTTATAATAAAATCGCCTTGACATGCACATTAACCAGATCTGACGAATTTGACAGTTTAAAATGTCAGATAATATGTATTTTACTGATGTAAAGGACTGTTAAAAAGAGACAGTTATAGTGTATTTATGAAAATAAACAAAATGGAAACCAACATATGTTAAGTTTTAGTAGAAAATACTACATGAAAGCACGCTTGACATTAATAATATGTAACATTATTAAATATTTACGGCATATACAAACATAACTGTTTATTTATGTATGTACGTTGTACATACATACATATATCATATTTATGTATAAACATTGCCCCAAACCAAACATGAAAATGCCTGCAAATTCTTGTATTGATATCAACATAAAGTTTGGGCATCTAGCTAATGTATACAGCATCGCCCCCCTTTGTCGGTTAGCAGAATCGTCGGCGTAGTAAAACAATTACTAAAATGACTGCTCGCACAGCTTAAGAAATTTAATGCGTCTACTTAAAACTAGAAGCGCTGCAACACTGCTCTAAAAATTATTAATAAGGCTCAATAGCAGGAGTTGTAAAAGAATTATACCTTTTTCTACATTTTCACTATCTTATCTCTCTACCCATCCCTTTCTCCCTAGTTCTGGCAAAATGCATGGCATAAGTAGGGATCATCCGCTAGAGTGGTGGTCCTACAAAAACCAAAACCATAAGCAATTTGCGACATCAGGGGTGTTTACTCTGTATCTTATTTACATTGAAATTCGAATGCATTTGCTTTCGATTCGAACTACAGAGTAACCCCCAGAGCTGCATGTAGTACCAACTTCTTCCTCAACGAGCTAAAAAATTCCTACTTGATAAGGCATCAATGTGACAATTAAACGAGTGCCCGCATTCAAGAAAGATTCCCAAGTCATAAACGAAATGATATGTAGGGCCAAATATCATGGCCTTGGTTGTTGACGTATTGATAGTTAAAGAATTCTCACGAGTCCAATCCAAGATATAACTAAGAAATTATTGAACTAAAACATACATTTTTTTGTAATTATATTGTTTCTGGGTTTTATTATTTATTATAATATCTGAAATCAATAATTACAATGTCTAAAACTAAAATATAATATAAAAATTGATAATTGTATATATAAAAATATGTTTTTTTGCTTTTTTCATTAATGATTATTATATTTTAATATACTCGTATGTACTTTTTTTTATTTAATTTAAATTAAAAAAAATGCATTAGTTCATTACGAAGAACTAGAATCATTTTTGTTTTCTTGCTTTACTATTTTTTGTGTTTCATTTTAGATTACATTTAAATGGTTTGTTTTAAATATTAATATGTATGTATGTAAATATAAAACACCTTGGTAGGTCAAAGTGTTGTTGCCTTTGTTGAATAAGGGAAATAGTAAGAGATATTGGTAAAAATAGAGAGAGATAAGAAATTTTATTTAATTCTATTTTTATTTTTAACAATGTGGTTTATTTTAAAAACTGGTTAATAAAAAGTTAAGAGAAAACACAAAATAAATAAAAATTTCATATTTTTAATGATGAGTGGGTATGTTTTCGCAAAACACATGAAAATGAACGGCGTTCGTTCACTCTTTTCGATATTTACTCTTTCATCTCCACATAATTATTAATTTTTATTTCGAGTAGTAGAATATTTAACAACGTTAAATCAGTACATAAAGACATAATCTGTATTCCATGGGGAATGAAAAATTTACATGTCAATTTCTAACAACAATAACATGACAATTCCGCATAAAATACAGAAAATACCTGATAATCCCTCTTATTCTGTAACTATTTATCAAAAGACAATATCAAAAATAGGTTACTTACCTGCTGGTTGTACGATCGCAATTGACCATTTTGAGCCGCCTCTTGTATATATTTATCCCGAAGGAGTACATAAGTGTACTACTTATTGTCTTGCCAGAATATTGTCTTGACAACTATAGTTACGGACTAAATTGGGATTATAAATTGTTTGCTAGTTTATTACAAAATTAAATTCGTTTTTTTATATCTTAAAAAAACTTAAATGTTTAGAAATGTAGATAAACTTTCTTTTGTTAAATATCACTTGAAAAACTTTATTCCTTTCATGTTTATAGAAGCAGAAACTTTTTTAGAATATGAAGAGCGTAAGTGCTGTGTATTCGAAAGATATCGTGAATTAACAACCGAGTCGAAACTCAGAACATACCCGCATATTTTTCGGTTTTCTATAGTGTTTTTTCTATTGTTTTCAATACGCCATTTTTGTTGTTGGTATTTATTTTTTTCTTTATAATTATGTATAGATAAATTATTGTTACTGCTGTTCAAATAGTTGTTGTTAAATTTTTTAATTTCATGTTTGCTTTTTCTATAAAATAGTTTAACATTATTTTGAATGTTGGTGTTGTTTTATAATTTAAGATTTTGTTTAAAAAAAAAATACTTATAAACTGGTTTATTTGCCTTTTAAATTAAGCGATTTAATTTTATAGATCCACTTTTATTCTTATTAAATTTTATTCATGAAATTTTTAGCTTTTGAATTTGTTTGTAAGTTTTTTTTTAGTTTTTATAAGCCAATATTTTGTTTAGGTTTACATATTTTTTATTTTTTAGAAAATTGTTGATTACGTGTATTATTTTTTCGTTATATTCAATAAATTATTATACACATAAAAATTATAAGAATTTGCACTTCCTTTTCTTAGTAGGTTCTGGTGGTTCCAAAGCAGCTAGTATTGCTTCATCGAATACATTTTTAAGACCTTTCTGTTAATATAAAATTCATATGTACATGCGTTAGAATTATCCATTTTCATATGTGTGTATGTATGTACATATTTTGAAACTCACCTGTGTTAAAGCTGAACATTCCACGTATTTAACAGCTTTCAATTCTTTAGCCAATTTTTCTCCCATTTCTATACCAATGGGTTTTTGTTTGTTTTTAGCCAGCTTTTCCAAAGTACTGGTTTCATCGCGCAAATCAATTTGTGTTCCCACCAATAAGAATGGTGTCTTTTGACAGTGATGTGTTATTTCTGGCACCCACTGAAAATAAATATAATTTGCTATATTACAGGGCGACATCTACAGTAATATTATAAATAGATAGAGTTTGTATATTTGTTAGAGAAAACCTCCAGGACCACCGGAACCCGAATTCGATAAAACACAAAAAGAATTATGAAAATCGGTCTAAAATTAGAAAAGTTATTCGATAATCAATATTAAGGGGAACAACTAACTTGCCTCCGATTTTTTTAAATCTGCAACCCCTTTCAAACAAAAAAAAATTAAAATCGGATCAGAAATGACGGAGGTATGGAGGATTAAACATTAAAAAATACAGTACAAGGTCCTTAATCCGGACACTCGCTAATTCGGACTATCCAGTAATCCGGACATTTAAATTTTTCGGGCAGCTTATGGAATCTATAAAATTGTCTCAAAAAATTATAATTTTGAAAGTATGTACATACATATGTATGTATTTAAGAAAGTGCAAACAAATTTTCAATTAATCAAAACCACAATTGAGTAATTTTGAAATTCACAGTCAAATTTCTGAAAACGAACTACAGGGCACTCGCGAAAATATGAACACCTCAAAATGTGAACACTTTTCTTCTTCCAGTGGCTACTTTCACATAACTTTGTATTTTCAAAAAAAAAAATATTTTTATATTTATATTTTATATATCCTGCGTGACGAACCCTACATTCGTACGCATTTTCACATTAATATGTACAAATTTTTTGGTCCTTCAAAAGAGGAAACTTATACATGGTGTTTAGTGGGATATAAGTGTACTTTCGACTGGCATCAAACGTAATTTTTTAGCAGGTATGTGTTGCGAAATAATTGATCACAAAGTCATGTGACGCACGCTACAAAAAACGGAAGTAATTTTGAAACTTGAAGTGTGTTTTCGTAATTTTTAGCGAATTTTGTATAATAAAGCACACAAAATCTAGTTTCTAAAAGAAAGATGAATATAAGAGAATTCTAAAATAACTTATTTCTAGCCAAAAAAATTTGTCGTTTTTTATCAAAAGACGTGAACCCTTTGTGACGCACGTTACATTTTTTATAGTAGCATATAAATAAACACATTTGTATTTATTTTAAAAAATTATAAGTTTATATTATTATTATTACGAATAAACGTAATTATTATTTGAACTTATATTGATTTACATATGAAAAGTAATATTATCAGGCTCAAGTTCAGTTTTATTGAATTAATGAAAATTCAAAATTACTAAGAGTTTTTTTGTGTTGGAAAATATTATTATTTATATCCAATCAGTTTTTAGCAGAACGTATCAGTACTGATTTCAAGGCCGCTACACCTCTCATCAGCGTTCAATTGTCCATCTTTACAATTTTCGTAAAGTGGATACTAATTGAGAAGAATATCAACTATTTAACCAGTTTTCAACAGAAATAGAATATGAGAATTAATTTTTAATTCAATTTTTATTCTACAATGAAACAGTGCTGGTTAGTACGAAATTCCCTCATTACTGTTTGGAACTAATAATCAACACAACTTGATATTCTTCTCAATTAGTATCCACTTTACGAAAATTGTAAAGATGGACAATTGAACGCTGATGAGAGGTGTAGCGGCCTTGAAATCAGTACTGATACGTTCTGCTAAAAACTGATTGGATATATATAATAATATTTTCCAACACAAAAAAACTCTTAGTAATTTTGAATTTTCATTAATTCAATAAAACTGAACTTGAGCCTGATAATATTACTTTTCATATGTAAATCAATATAAGTTCAAATAATAATTACGTTTATTCGTAATAATAATAATATAAAAATATTAATTCCGCTTGGGCACGAGCTATACATACCCTAATAACAGGGGTCACAGTAATATGTGAATTTCCCTAATATAGAGTAAAAACAACAAAAACGTTAAAATACAAAGTAGAATACTTTGATGATAACGGACTATGAGTTTGTGTTTATTATTAGTTCCAAACAGTAATGAGGGAATTTCGTACTAACCAGCACTGTTTCATTGTAGAATAAAAATTGAATTAAAAATTAATTCTCATATTCTATTTCTGTTGAAAACTGGTTAAATAGTTGATATTCTTCTCAATTAGTATCCACTTTACGAAAATTGTAAAGATGGACAATTGAACGCTGATGAGAGGTATAGCGGCCTTGAAATCAGTACTGATACGTTCTGCTAAAAACTGATTGGATATAAATAATAATATTTTCCAACACAAAAAAACTCTTAGTAATTTTGAATTTTCATTAATTCAATAAAACTGAACTTGAGCCTGATAATATTACTTTTCATATGTAAATCAATATAAGTTCAAATAATAATTACGTTTATTCGTAATAATAATAATATAAAAATATTAATTCCGCTTGGGCACGAGCTATACATACCCTAATAACAGGGGTCACAGTAATATGTGAATTTCCCTAATATAGAGTAAAAACAACAAAAACGTTAAAATACAAAGTAGAATACTTTGATGATAACGGACTATGAGTTTGTGTTTATTATTAGTTCCAAACAGTAATGAGGGAATTTCGTACTAACCAGCACTGTTTCATTGTAGAATAAAAATTGAATTAAAAATTAATTCTCATATTCTATTTCTGTTGAAAACTGGTTAAATAGTTGATATTCTTCTCAATTAGTATCCACTTTACGAAAATTGTAAAGAAAATTGAACGCTGATGAGAGGTGTAGCGGCCTTGAAATCAGTACTGATACGTTCTGCTAAAAACTGATTGGATATAAATAATAATATTTTCCAACACAAAAAAACTCTTAAGGTACGGTCACATCTGTCAAACATTTGCCCAAAAAAGCGTAACCACTAAATACGAATGAAAACACTTTTGATTTAGATACCTGTTTATTACGTTAAACACTTTCCTACATAATTTATAGAAAATGTAATAGAATCTTATCTTATTAGATGCTGTTCAACTTAATAAATAAATGCATAAATTAAAATGTTTTTCATTCGTATTTAGTGGTTACGCTTTTTTGGGCAAATGTTTGACAGATGTGACCGTACCTTTAGTAATTTTGAATTTTCATTAATTCAATAAAACTGAACTTGAGCCTGATAATATTACTTTTCATATTTAAAAAATTATATTTATAATTTAATTTATATTTATTTATAATATTATATATCTAGTCTAATATTCCATTAAAAAAAACATAAAAAATAAGTTGTAAGTTGTCTTTTATTTGGGTACTAGGAAACAATTTCCTCCCTTTGCAAATGAATTTGTTTAAGGCTGGAGTTATGATAATTAAACTGCATCGAAAAGTGGAATTAGATCATAAGAGAATACTGCCCATATATGTATGTATACGTAAAAATTACCAGTAGTAGAGGCATTGGAGAAGAATGTTGCTTCATTACAGGATATTTTTACAGGAAAGGTAGGAAAACAAAAATATATGTACATACATATGTATCGAAAAATTCCTAGTAAAATTTAAAGAAAGTCTATGTATCCTCCTTTCCAGGATATTTTGCAACAACACAATATTGAACGTATTGTAAATGCTGTTGTTGGAGCAACGGAAAATTTTAAAGATGTCAATGCACAATTCACGATTAGACTTTACCTTTTTTCCAGCATGTAAAATGCTTGATGATGTCAATTTTAGCTAATGCGACTACCTGATAATTAATATACCTTGGAAAAAATCTAGGAAAATTTAACTACAGTATATAAAAAGGTTTTTGTATGAAATGTCACAAAAATTGTTTCCGAATTTTAACATAAAAAAATTATTGAAAATGAGTTAAGTATTGGATAGATATGTTAAAATTCGGAAACAATTTTTGTGACATTTCATACAAAAACATTTTTATATACTGTAGTTAAATTTTCCTAGACTTTTTTCATAAAAAATTATTGAAAAAATTTTATGACATCCAATACACAAATCAATATTAGAATTTTCAATCCAATTTTTGTGTCAACGAACGCGTTTCAGTAAAATCCAATGCAAATGTTCCCAAATTAGCCGTAAATGAACACACCTGTTAAGTGTACTTATATCTGTTTGGTAATATAAACAAATTTGTGGTATTCACAACCCTACCAGAAATAAATTACATGTACTAACACACTCAAAGCTTTTTACCAACACTTTTGCAATAATTTTACGTTGCAGAGTTGTGTTTATTTGACAATTGTCATGTTAGTCTTTCTAATGGTCATTTTACTGGTAATATAACTTTTCATTTGATTGGTAAAATGACGATTATTTATCAATCATTTTTATAAATGGAAATCCCAAACAAACAAAAATATGCTTATATTTTTTTGAAATAAAATTAATGTGAAAACAAAGAATTTTACAAAAATATATAAATAAATCCATTGAAATATGTGTATGGAACCTACTAATAGCACAGCAAATACAAAAGGTAAGAAACAAAACGGTTATTATTAATTTACAACTGAAAATATAATTCTTTTTTATAGATTGTGGGTAGACGGAGAAAATTATGTCGCGGCTGATGATGAAGATGCCGGTGAGAAACCTCAATATAAAGAAGATATTGACGTGGATAGTCCTAAGGAAGTGATGAAATATAAATATAATAACTTATGTGTATTTAGTTAAATAAAATAATTACTAAATTTATTTAAAGTTTGTTTATATGTATATTTTATACAGTCACAAGTGAGTGCTTTATCCAAAGTCAATGAGTGCTCATCTGTGATCGCTTTATCCAAAGTAAATGAGTGGTCATCTGTGCCCGCTTTATCCAAAGTAAATGGATGGTATAGTGTGACCGCTTGTTGACTAGTAAAAAGTAGTAGAGTGAGCAGTGAAGATATATGTTACGTACTCAAGAAAATTTCACAAGTGCGAGAGAAATGCAAAATCACACGTACACAAAATAAGTGGTAAAATTCTTCATATTGCTCTTAAGAAAGTGAGTGACTTGAGGTTGTGACCTCTTGAGGGGTTATCAATGACAGTAAATTTACTAGTCAATGACCATTCACGTTCTGGTAGGTAATGTAGTCATAAAGTTATATGTCATAAAATAATAACACATCAAAATATGATAAGTGTGAACAGCCCGTGATACAGGTATATGATAGAAATCGATTCGATTTGAAATTAAATTCCAGACTTAAATCGAATCAAATACTTTTAGGTGTGATGGAAATCGGATCGAATCTATTTACATATGTAAATATTTTTGTGTGACCTATGTCTGCTGGATAACCAATCTTTTTTTGTTTTTTTTTTTTTTTTTTTGCAACAGGATTAATTTTTTTAAAGTTTTAATCAAAATTATAGCGAATGGTGTAATTTTGCCGGAATTTTTATTTTTTTTTATATTTTTTGGGAACTTTTAATCAGTATTGCGTGCTATAATCTATTACATGTTTCAAGGTTTTGCGATTTTTAGCCATTTTTGTGATTTCTACAATTTGTTTTTTATTCGTTAAACTTAGCGATTTTTAATCATAATTATTACATCTGTTATATTTTTGCTGCTTTTCGCAATGTGCGTAATATTTGCAAAGTTTTTGGCATTCTTACATCCTTAGGGACTTTTAATCAAACATAACTTAAAATTTTAGCAAGTTTTTGCACTTTCATATATTTCGCGATTTTTTCCGAAAGCGATAAATTTTAGCCATTTTTAAATAATATTTTGCATTAGTTCATATTTTTCAGATTTGAAATAAAAATTTTGGCTTGTATAAAATTTTGCAAGTTTTAGCGAGTTTTCGCGACAGCCTAATATTTTTTTTATTTTTTGCCATTTTCACATGTTTTTGAATGTTTTGCGTGTAATAAAATTTTATCGATTTTTTATGGCTTATTTAAAATATTGCAATTTTTGCAAATTTTTACTTTGGCGATATAATTTTTATATATAAATATTTAGGACATTATTACAATATGACTGATATGACTATAGTGGGAACTTATTATTATTATTTAACTTACCTTTTCTTTAACATTTTCAAACGAACTAGGACTGACGACTGAGAAACACACCAAAAAGACATCTGTCTGTGGATATGATAATGGACGTAATCGATCATAATCCTCTTGGCCAGCTGTATCAAATAAGCCCAAAGTGTAGGGCTCACCACCAATCATAACCGTTACTGCATAATTATCGAATACGGTGGGCACATATTCCGAGGGAAATTTATTGGTTGTATAAGAGATAAGCAAACATGTCTTACCAACGGCACCGTCACCAACAACAACACATTTAATCGTCTGCATTGTATTCAATTACGCTAAAAAGTAACAAAAACAAATATATTTGAATGTCTAGAATCAAAGTTGTAATAAACTATAAATTATGAACTAGTAGATTGTACAACTAAATAAAAAGTTTTATGAATCATTTTTACAGTTTTTATCATAAAGAGCTTTTTTCATTGACCCTACAAACTAGTTTTTTAATTTAAAATACAGCATAAAAACAAAAAGTATGCGTAAAATTTAAAGCACTGTGACTGTTTCGCTGGCAGGCAGACATTGCTACTGAAAAAACCCTTGTGTGCAAAAGCATACACATATGTACATGCACATATTTCTTAAATATGTACAGATTATCTGCACATATTTCTTAAATATGTACAGATTATCTTTATATGGTGCATATTTTTATTATGTTTTTTTAATGACAGTATTTGTGGGGAGTGTCTATTAGAAAGAGTTATTCGATAAATATATTGTGAAAAATACATAATAAACTTCATTGTTGTCTAAACAAAGGATGAACGTTGGAATTAATTGTCCTACAGTGGAGAGAAAATAAACGTAATACTTAGTACCTATTATTTTGTGTAACATGTCAATAAAAAACTTTAACTACATATATACGTATGTAATATCTTTGATAATCGTAGCTTTGCATTAACATTCTTTGAATAATCTCTATTGACTTCCTTCCTGCCTACTGCAAACAAACAAAACAAAAAAAGAAATAATAAAAAAAACAGACAATATGCAATTACTTTACGTTGTGCAAAACCTCAATGATGGTTGTTCGTTTTCCAACTTGGAAATTGCAAGAGCTGCAAAATAGTTTAATCTTTATTATCTCCAAATTTAAAAAAAAAATATGAATAACCACTTACTCATTAGTGTATCATAATAATTTATATAATTTTCGGATAACAAAATTTCAACACGTTTTTACGCTATTGAATAAAGATGTCAGTTAATTTTATTAAGAAATTACATACGGAAAATTATTATTGTTTACTTTGAAGCATCTTAGAGATTTGTAAGCAATTTTATACCTTATTTGTTTTCAAGTATAATAAGTTTTGGTAGATTTCGTACATTATTTTACAGATTTGGAAATTTTTTGAACATTAAACGTCCATTTAGGAGGAGATAGTAAGGTTAAATATATTTGTGTCAATTTTCGTCACATTACAGTTTTTTCTGAATTTGTTATTTGTTTAGTAGTATTAAAAATACTTTTGAATCTCATTATAATTTAATGTGTACATTTATAAAAGTTCTATGTTGAATTATTTCAAACAAATGCTATAATTTTTCTTTTAAACATATTAGAATTTCTTTAAATTTTTTATCATTTAAGCCTTTGTAGGATAATGATCACTGCTTTGCAGTTGCCGAAACACTCTGAAGTTTAAAGTTTTATGAACTTCTGAGGCATTTCTAGTTGTCCCTCTTCAATATATGTATTCTATTTGGTCAAATCAATGTTGTTCGTCGGTTAGCAGAAACATCGGCGAAGTAAAACAATTAATAAAATGCCTGCCAATACAGCTTAACAAAGTTAATGCGTCTACCTCACACCGGAGGCGCCTCAACCCTGCTATAAAAATTAACATAACGCGCAAAGCAGAGTTGTAAGAGTTAAGCCTTCTACATTTTCAACATCTATCTTCTCTACTCTATCCCTCTCTCTGAGTTCCGGCACAATGCACTGCATACGTAGGGGTCACCCCCTGAGTGCTGGTCCTAATTAAAAAAAAAAATATAATATTTTTGTGGTACATCGCCTTTATTTTCCTAATAAATTTAAACATGTTCAATTATTATATCCGTTGTTGAATATTTAACCACTTCAATTTGTCAAGCATAAATTGAGATGTTGTATATATGTATGTATATTGCATTTTATAATTGATCTCATTTTTTATTTGTAAATTTTAAAGCCTTTCTATTTGTGTCGATCCGAAGTCGTACATATGTATATTATTGCATTCATTATTAAAACTTTATCTTATGAAAAGAAGAAAACAACCATACATATATTACGTCGACAAACACGATTAAAGTGCCCTGGAGACGATAAAAAAAACACGTCCATCAGTGCATGTGTGTGAGTGTCGTGCTTTTGTCGTTTAAAAGGAGACGTACAAATAAAAAGGTCAATCATCATTTTTATTGTGACTTCGCGGCGTTCGTTTGTGAACAAATCATCGGATGATGAATCACTATTAATGGCGTCTTATGCAAATTTGTCAAAAAAACAAAAATATACATGCGTTGACACTGTTTATACACAAAAATACCAGAGATAAAAATTAACAAGTATCCCTGTGCTGCAATATTTCTACTCATTACACTTCGATTACAAAACAACTAACATTTGTTATCGTCAATCACAATTGGAGACCATCAAAATAATTATGTCAAAATAAAATATCAAAAGTTTTTAATTTTCATCAATCAGAGCCGACAACGTATACGTGTACCCGAAAAAGCACGACTGCACGAACTCAATTAGAACGTTGATGTGTTTTTTTGATCGTCTCCAGGGCACTTAAGTACCAGTGAGCTGCAACAAGTATGATCGAGCCTACTTATTCCCTAACGTAGAATTTTAAGAACAACGCAAACAAATATTATTCAATTTTATACTCGTTCGCTTTTTATGCACAAGCAGAAAATTCATTAACAAGTGTAAATCATTTCGATCATTTGATTCGAATGTGCATGATCTGATTGCGTGATACAATGATTATAAGCGTATGCAGAAATACAAAAAACACCAACTCTATGTAGGTATTTTGTTGAAGGAAATTTTGATTTCAGAAGTCAAAAGTATAAATATGTATATGTGCATGTTTTAAACTGTGACAAAAATATAAATAAAAATTATTTATTCAAATACGAGTACAAAATTACTTTAACAACTGAATAAACTGAATAAAACACTTGTTCCGCTAACAACACGTTGGCTTCGATTCTAAAGGAGTTTCATACTCTTAACGATACAGTAAGAACATTCATGTTAGCATAAAACAACAAGTGAATAAAACTGACTGTTTGAAACGAACGGTTACGTAAACAAGTGTTTTTTGCTTTTGAACAAAAACGAAAAGATCATAAAAATCAATGTGTATAATTAAGTATACCCGAAAATTAAGCACTTGCTGCAGCTCACTGGAGAAAACATTACTTTACTGTTCTGTTTTGTGGTGTACATAATCAGACAAACACATACATATGTACTTTTATGATATATTAAAATGTAAATTTGTATTGTCGTGATGAATGCAGTTGCGCCCTACAAACATAAAAATTTAAGTGATAGCTGCAGTCTTGAGTCAAAAATAATAAGATTGAATGGGTTGTAAAGCAGATACCAATTTTAGATTGGAGTATTAACTTAACTGGTGGATTTTTGCAATATGTATGACTCAGTTTTTGTTGTTGTTTTCGCTTCTTCTAGAAATGTCTGATAACGTGATAAGAATTAATAACTAGTATTCAACATTATAAAGCCCACTTTGTATGTATATATGAATATATATGTATGCATGTTGAAGTATCAAATATTAACAAAACTGGGCATATAAACAATAAAAGAATTCATATACATATGTATGTATACATAATGTATATAATTTTTAAAAATAACGATTCAATATAACATTGCAGCCAGTATTGTATGAAGTCTTTATTAGTGGGTTTTGATCAGCGACTAACAAAAATGTTGTTGGGAGTTCTAACAATGCATTGCATGTCATTGATTTCTAAACTTGTTTTTAGGAATTTAGCACAAGAATATGTAACGAAATTCCTAATACAAAATAAAGATTATAATAATTCCTACTATGCACATTGTACAACCAATCAAGATATTAACAACACCAACTTATAAAAATGTAAATATCAACACGAATTGTTATTATAGAAATGTACATATATTGAGTTGGCTCAATGGGCAAGTTAATTTTTTTTAGTATAAATGAGTTCTCAGTCAATAGTTAAAAATATAGTCAACGATATACTTATGTAAATCTGGCTAAATAATCACTCCAACGAATCGACGCAACGGCGAAGTTGCCGCAAGAACACAAGACACTTTTGTAAATAAGTATGTAGGCGACATTTACCCCTCACTCTGCTTCCAAATGTATAGCAAAACACCATTATTCTTTAATTTTAAATTACTCTTTGTTGCACTGCTTCGCCGACTTCATCTCGTCGTTACTTCAGTCTTCGTTTCCAACTTTTTTTCTTTTGCATCGTCTTTTTTACTTTTCACCCTTAAGAATTTTCTTTTTGGCATTTTATAACGTGCCATTTACAATTTATTTTAATTGTACTTCATCAGCACTTGCTACTTTATAATTTATTGTTATTTTTTATAAATAATTATTAGTTTACTTACATATTTTACAAGAAATTTTATGGGTTGGGCAAATCAGCTCGTATTCACAAAAATTTCCTTCTATAAGTTTTCTTTCTGCCGTTCTTTGCTTTGTGCTTCTTGAATATGACTAACAAAAATTCACCATAGTAGAAGGCAAACAAAGTTCAGAGAAGCTTGTTTTGGTACTAATTCGTAACTGCCTTGGTGCTATATAGTACTTACAACAGCGAATTCAATTTTCTGCAACAATCACAGCATTCCAACAATAATTGAAATATCAACATCATTACATAACAATGATATAATAAACAAGGTATATGCACGGCTACAACAATACAACACTAAAAAAAAGAACAGGCATTCTGTTTATGTAAAAAGCGAGTTCATCTCATAAGCTGTAAAAATTCACCATGCATAAAATATTACATAAAAATGGCGCCGGAAAATATGTACCAAATTTGACAGTTGTGGTGATGAATAAATTCTCCCGAATTCGCCTTGATCATAATTTACAAATTTTGACGTATCGACATTCATTATACAAAAAACAGTTGTTCAGATGTCTTAATAATGTGGCCTTATTAGCAAAACCCACCATTAGATAGCTGTGCAATGTAATTATGGATAATTAATTTTTTTTTTTTTTGATTAAACATCAAGTAATTCGACTAAAAATTCCTATCTTATGGAAGCAAAATGTTTTTTGCTATTAACGGATGAGATACACTTAAATCTACTAGAAGTACTTTTTTATACATCTATGGTAACAGTTAAGAAATGAAGTGTGGGGAAAATGTCATTGTTTTGAGAATTTTTATATTAAAAAAAAAGAACAATGACAACTGAAAAACTAATAACATATTAATAAAATTAGAGTGAAAAAGTTCATAAACATTTATAACAACTTAAATATTACAATAAAACACTAAATTCGGCAGGGGGAGTGAAACTATAGAAACATGTCTGGACTAATTGATAAAAGGTTAAATATAATGTTATTGTCGTAACAAGAGACTTTATTTTATAGTGGGCATAGATGTTTATTTTCCAAGTCGTAATTTTTGCATTAACGTATTTTACAGGAAACGCAGTCGTGAGGATGACCTTTTATGCGACTCAACACCGTTGTCTAAGCGTATTAACAATTTACATCTATCAAATTTTGATGAGTCGCATTATAATCAACATCTAATTCATCACAACACTAGCAATAATCTCTTAGCAAAAGAAATGATGACGTCTCCGGGAGAAGCTTCAGCTTTTAAACATATGAGTTCGTTTGAATCTGATAAAAACTCTTATCAACCAGAATTGGATGAAACTCAAAATCCATTTTATTATGTTAAAAACAAATTACTACATGATCTACATTTGGAACGTCTTAAAAGATGTTCTATTTGAAAAGCTACCTATTTAAAATGATATTTCAATTCGGTATTTAAATTAAAATAAGCGGTCGTTTAATGAAATGAGTTTTGATAAACATTAGGTATTCCTAAACGTTATCTTTCTTCTATATAATAAAAATAAGTATTACTCATAATTATTTCAAAATATATGTCTTAATTTAGATGGTTAATAAAGTTTAAAAAACTGTAACTTGACTACCTAAAAAGCGCAATTAGAAGAAATTTCGTAATAAATGTATTAATTAACACGAACACGGTATATTAAAAAGTCATTACTAGTACTACAGCGATAACGCAAAGTTTTGATATATTACAGATGGGGATGCAAATTATATTCCTTCCATTGTTCAATTACAAGGTCTATGCACTAAACAATAAAATTCTACGCTATTATTACGAATAAACGTAATTATTATTTAAACTGTAATAATATATAAATGAGAAATTAATATTATTAAGCTTAAGTTCAGTTTTATTGAATTAATGAAAATTCAAAATTAGTGTGAGTTTTTTTATTTTTGAAAAACATTAGCACATTAGCAAAACATCAGATTAGCAGAACGTATCAGGGTTACCGTTAGGAATTTTTGAAAAGTCGCACAAAAGGTCGTTTTATAAAAATAAAGTCGCACATCTTTTTTTAACGTTTTTTTCTATTAATAAAAAGCATAAAAAAAAACAATTGAAACAAAACAAAAAGCTTATTGCAGAATCCATTTTTATCATATTTTTTAACATATGCAGATGCATTATATATGCTTCTATACATATTTTCACGTATACTGAACAAATGTACTTAAGTTTTAATAAATTTGGCTGTCGTATGCTGCCAAAGTCAAATGAATGTGATTTCTGCTAAAAAAAATGTTAAGATATTTTTTACAAAATTTAAAAATCTCCAAGTAAAGCGTTTGATCTTGGTGCATTATTTCTTATTTTTTTAGGAGAATATATTTGTACTTCAACAATTTTTTATTCTATAATATAACTAAGGAATACATACATAAATACTATTTTATTGAAATTTCATTTCTTTATTTAAATATAAGTTCATTACAGGGAATACAGTATTCTATATATTTATCCATTAAATTTAAGGCTGATAGCATAGTGTTGCATGTTTTTACTTTTAATTTATTAGTTAATTTATTTTTAAGTAAAGCTAATTTCGAAAAAATTTTTTCTGCACAAGCACTGCTGTGAGGTAGAGTTAATACTTGTTAATACTTGTACAAATTAGGAAACATTGGTTCGTCTAACGAATTCTTTAAATTACCAATTTTATGCCAAAATTGTATACATGACAAGCGTGGTGAAATAAGTTTACCAGGTGATCTCGTAACGGCAGCTCATTATATTTTGCTAAGATAATTTTGTGGATATCACACGTCAAAATGGTGTAATTTTTTGACAAGCATTATCCACTTTTCTGTTATACATATACTTATTTTACCATGATGATAATAAAAATGTTGCGAAATGAACAATAATCTGCGAATTGCTTTTCAATTTTGACGATTTTTTTCATAAAAATAATAAAAACATTTTTTAATTTACTGCAAATTAAATGCTTTTTATGAGAAACTACAAAAAAGGGTAAAAAGTTGCAACAAAATTAAAAAAGTCGCAAAGGTCGGTGATAAAAAAAGTCTCACAAAAAGTCGCAGACCGCCTAAAAAGGGTCAAATTGCGACTTTAGTCTGGTGAACGGTAACGCTGGAACGTATCAGTATATCCAACAGGTGAGCTTACTAGCACAGCTGACTGAGCTCGCTTTATAGCAAATTTTAATACAAACTGATGATACCCCGTTTATACGCACTTCTTATTTGCAAATAAGAGTGGAAAGCGTTGCCGTATTACTTTTTTATTGTAACTTAAAATGTTTCGAAAACTATTTGCAAATAGCTTGTTATAAATAAAGATGTGTGATGCTACCAGATGACTATATATTTACTGCGTGTCATTACAAAAAATATAACAATATTTCTGAATGCTGTTTGCGTATAAACAGTGAGTTAAGTTTTTGCAAATAATTTTATTTGCAGATAAAAAATGCGTATAAACGGGGTAATAGTATTAGCACAATAAAATATGTTACAAATTGGTGCATTGCGGCAATCGTGTAACCCTAGCTTTATGGAAATAAAATCTAATAGTCTAAATCTGACTTTGGTGAACAGCCCCATTCAACCAACAACAACAACAACTTTTCTTGCATTTAAAATTTTGACAATTGTCTGAGGTTGTTGTTGTTTTAATATGTTTTATTTTTAGTTTTTAATGCAAAAAAGAAATATTTTTATTAGTACTATTATAATAAGCATTAAATTATAGTATAAAAATTGTAAATTCCATGTTTGTTATGCAATAAAAATACCTGTGAATTGTATGTATGTACCAAATGATATTTGATTAAAAGCTAATGTGCTTAAACTATGCTGCGCCAGCAAAAAAATAACACTAAAAAAATCATCATTAAAATACCCAAAGTTAATATCCCGGGAATGCTTGTGCGAGTGAGTTCAAAATAAATACAAGCAAAAGCTACAATGAAAATGAGTCCTTTTCGTAGTAAGAAGCCCCGGGTTTTTCCCGTAAAGGTTATCACCTTCGATTCTGAACTCGAATTTGAATTAGAACAGAGGGCGAGCGGTCAAGATCTATTTGATTTAGTTTGTCGTACAATTGGCTTGCGTGAATATTGGTATTTTGGACTTCAGTATGTTGATATGCGATGTAATGTTACTTGGCTTAAAATGGACAAAAAAGTCAAGGACCAACGTATTCAATTGCAACCAAATGGTTTTTATGTTTTCAGTTTCTATGCAAAGTATTTTCCCGAAAATGTCAGCGAAGAACTTATACAGGAAATAACACAACATCTATTTTTCTTACAAGTAAAACAAAGCATTCTCTCGATGGATATTTATTGCCGTCCAGAAGCATCTGTTTTGTTGGCATCGTATGCAGTTCATGTACAATATGGTCCTTATGATTCCGAAACGTATAAGGATGGTATGTTACAGGGCGTGGATCTCTTGCCTAAGGGCGTTACAGATCAGTACCAAATGACACCGAAAATGTGGGAAGAGCGCATAAAAACATGGTAATTTTTTATAATGTAAAAAAATATATTCTTTGTAAATGTTTCGCAGCCAACTGTGTAGGTAGAATTTCATATATTTAATTTTAGTTCTCCTATTTGAAGATCAACTGAGTTTTGATTACTAACTTGATATGATAAAAACAAATAAGACTAATTTTTAAATGCTAGTTGCAAAATACATATATATTTTTGTTTGTTTTTTAAAAAGGTTTTTATGTTGCGGCAAAACCAAAAGGGGTTTTTTAAATAAAAATTATTAAAAATCAATACATTGTTTTTTAAACTTTGTTTTTTTTTTCTTTTTTTTTTTTTGGAAAGCATGTGCCAAATATTCGAGAAATACTCGATTGAATTTGACGAATATGAATATCTTGAAATAGGCGAAAAGTTGAATACGAGTATTCACAATATCACTATTATGAATTATTAGTGGTTACGGCTCGTATAAAAATTCTAAGACAAATAATAAACAAAATTTAAACTTTCAAATAGGTACAACTATTACACTACTGCAGCGATAAATAAGTATATTCGAATACAAAACATTTATTTCAAAAAAAGCTTTCAGTGTAAAGTTTCCCACTTATTCAATTAAAAAATTTCAAACTGCAAAAGATTTAAAATCTTGCGCTGTGTTCAGTACACCAATATTTCTATTGATTTTTCCGTTAACATAAGCTTTCCTAGTGAATTATAATAAAGTTATAAAGATTTATAACATTTTACATAAATTACCCAAAATCCAATTAGAAAAAGTTTTTAAAATAACAACATAAATGCATTTCCTTAGGTATATGGATCATGAACCAATGACACGAGATGAAGTTGAAATGGAATACTTGAAAATCGCTCAGGACCTAGACATGTATGGTGTCAACTACTTCCCCATTACTGTAAGTTTTAATCTAACTAGAAATATAACTGGGCCGATTTATTTACAATTCTAAACAAATATATGTGCTAGAATAAAAATAAAACTAAGCTGTGGCTTGGTGTGACAGCCGTTGGTCTCAATGTATATGATTATCATAATAAATTGACGCCGAAAACGACATTTCAATGGAACGAAATACGACATGTCAGTTTCGATGATAAGAAATTCACAATACGTCTAGTGGATGCAAAAGTTTCAAGTTTTATATTTTATTCGCAAGATTTACACATTAACAAAATGGTGAGATAAATTAACTACTAAAAAAAAAGATAAATGTAAACGAAATGCAATTTTGTTTATTTCGCTATTTAAAGATATTGGATCTTTGTAAGGGTAATCATGATTTATATATGAAACGTCGTAAGCCGGATACTATGGAAATACAGCAAATGAAAGCTCAAGCGAAGGAAGAGAAACAGCGAAGACAGATTGAACGAACTAAATTTTTAAGGGAGAAAAAATTACGCGAAAAAGCTGAACAGGATCGTTATGAACTGGAAAATCGCTTAGAGCGTTTACAGGAAGATATGCGCATGGCTAGTGATGCTCTGGTAAGCGTTCGCCATACAAACTTAAAAAAACATAATATTTTATTCTATACTTTGTCTTTGATAGCGTCGTTCTGAAGAAACTAAAGAGTTGTATTTCGAAAAGAGCCGCGTCAATGAAGAGCAAATGCAATTGACTGAGTGCAAAGCGAATCATTTTAAAAGCGAAATGGATCGTTTGCGAGAACGTCAAATGAAAATTGAGCGGGAAAAAATGGATCTTGAAAAGAAAATACGTGATGCGGACTTTTACGTTCATCAGTTAACTGTGGAAAAGGATAGACGTGAAGCTGAAGCGGAAAAACTTAAAAAAGAACTCATTTGTGCCAAACTAGCAGAGCGGGACGCTACAGCTCGTCTTTTAAATTTTCTGAATCGCGGCCGTAAAAGCTCTCAAGACAGTATTCTGCCACCTAACATAACAATTAATTCATCATCGAGCTCCAGTAATAATATTGCGGCCTCTGTAAGCACACCTTCTCTGACAAATAGTAATTCAACTGCCGACATTAATGAATCCACTGGGGGAATTGAGTTGACTACAAACGATTTAAATAATCTAAATCAAGTAGGTTTAGGTGTAGGAGTTGCAGTAAACGATGTAGCAGATGACGATTCAGAGAATGATGATTTCGAAACGAAGGAATTCATTTTAACTGACAGCGAAATGGAACAGATCACGAACGAAATCGAACGAAGTCGTTTGGAGTATTTGAAAAAGCACAAGCAAGTGCAGAACCAACTGCAAACTTTGAGATCAGAAATTGAACTCTTAAAAATCGAAGAAAATCAAACAAATCTTGACATTTTAAGCGAAGCACAATTAAAAGCTGGAGAAACAAAATATTCCACACTAAAAAAATTAAAATCCGGCTCAACAAAGGCTCGTGTGGCTTTCTTCGAAGAACTATAGTTTTGGTAATAGTGGGTTCTGTTCCAATTATTTTTTATTATTATTCAATTGAGCTGGAGCGCTCTCTTTTAACAAACTATTAACAAATCACACAAACATGTATACCATAATTTAAGCATGAGATGCATCACAAACATAATAAATATGTAGGTATGTACTATGTCTACTTTGTAGTGAATAGGTAGGATAACCTTAAGGTTTATTCAAGAATTTTATTATATTTATAGGTTTAAGGTAAAAATTAAAAAATGACTATTTTTAAAAAATTTTTTAAAAAAGTATTTCATTTTTGAAGATTTAGTGCTGAGGGTTTTAAACAAGTTGTGAAGCATTTTTAAAGCGATCTAACTAAGTAATAAGTCAATTGGTTTACGTCACATCTGTCAATTTAAATAAATTTTGAACCATTTAATTGTGAAAAAAAAACTTGTTAAAAACACAATATGTGTAATTGAAGGGTTAACAACAATTACCTTTACAACAACATAATTAAGTCTTAGATCAGTCCATGTCCATCAAATAGACTTTCATAAATGTGGACATTTTGTTAAATAGAAAGCTGACATCATAGAAAAATTCATCTTATTTATTACCCATATTCTTGCACTGAACAAAATTTACTGAAATAAATGATACTCGTCTTGTGCTGTCAGGCGGCACTCCTATTTTCATCTAATTATCTGGCTATACGGAATTTATCACAAGAGTTCACGATGTCGTCAATCGATGAATTAAATGTTTTGAACATGTCCAGGGCAGCCATAATTGTGCGCAAACTTGGGCCATACTGACTGAATCCTTAAGCGATATGGGTAGCCATCACACACAGTTACCCAGAACTACTTATTAGTTGCGTTGATCCCACCTGCATGACATGTCCAGATATAATACCTTAATTTTAAAATCGTTGAAAGAATACATTGCAGATACAATTTTTTATTTCTAGTACGCCAACAGTGTTCTATTGAATTAATAACTTAGGAAAGTGTATGTTTTCATATAAATTTATTTATAAATTAAACATGAGTTAAAATGGAAAAAGTTGTAAACTTTCATAAGCGAATGGCCACTTTGGCCGCAATCATGAAAGTTCTCAAGAAATAATCGCTGTCTAGAAAAATTTACTACAATTATGATTTTTTTTTAGTTTGAAGTAAACACAAGTGTTGATAAAAGATTTGTTAAATTTTGCGGATGTGGAACTAAAAAAAAATATTACTATACATAAAAAGAAATAGACGATGACGATACAAACATAAGCTGATACAGCCTTGAAGTATAAAAAAAGTCCATTTACAGTTTATGAGCCCACAATGATGTTGTTGATGGGAATATGAATCAGCTTAACGAAGAAACCGATGAAACCCATAATACAGAATCCAATAGCGGTGGCAATAGCAATTTTTTGGAATTCTTTGCGATCGGGTTTGGTGCAACGTTTCACCAAACGGATGGAGTCCTTGGCAAAAGCGCGTCCAGGTTCACAGAATTTAACAACTTTATCCATGGCGGGTTTTTATTTGTGAAATTTTAACTAAAATTATAAAAAAATAAATAAAAGAAAGATTATGAACCAATACCAAAATATTAAAACATAAAAATGATAAAGCGAAAACAAAGAAAAAAATTGAAAGAAAAGGTGTAATGAATTTGTTATGCCGCCTCAACAATTCAACTTGTCGTTTACTTTTCATGCTGGACTCGCATGAACTCGTGGCATACGTCACGTCAATATTAAATTTTTTAAAAAAGTTCTCATTGTTAAGAAAAAACGTTTATCGTATTAACACTTTTTATAAAACAATATCTATGTACATATTTGTGGCGTTGATATTTGTACATAATTTTTTCGTTGAACTTTTAATTTTGCGGCCCTCTTGCTTCTTTATATCCAAAATCGCTTATGAATCTGTATTATACATATAGATTTATGAACAATTTGCTTTGCTATTAATATAATTTAACCTTTTCAAATAGCTTTCTTTTAGTTTTAATTGAATTAAATAATAGTTGAAGAAAACAAGAAATTTTTATATGAAATACACAACGCACCCACTTTTCGTTGCAATAAATTTAACACGAATGAACGGCGAAAATGAAATTGTGTATTGACAAACTTTGACAAATTATACGTGGCAGACATATACCTGAGGTTAGTGACGCCATCTATTTGTCAGAAAAAAATTGTTATTTATCAGAGCTGTGTTTCAAGACAGCTGTATAAAGTATTGCCAAGCCAATGCTTTCACAATTACTGTTAATTTTTGTTGTCAAAAATAACATTCATATAAAATAAAAATTTCGGTTGCATTCTTTTGTACAATACTTCTACTTAAAGTATATCTATATATATAGACCTTGCTATTAATTATACATCTGAAATCGATTATTGCCAAATGTTTCATATTTGGCAATACATGAAGTGTATTTCTTGGTTTGCGGGATATAAATATGCGTAGGAAGTCATTGCTGGTGGACTTTTTCAATACTAGGCAATATGAGCATTTCTAGTTCACTTTATGGCAACCATTTCTTAGCCTTCACTACTTCACTCAAGCGGCTTCTCATAATTTCTTTTGTTTCTGCTATTGTTTGGTGCCATTTATCACATATTAGTTTTGAGCACTAAATAAAGAGTACGATTTTAATGGCTCTATAATATCAGAGTCTATTAGCAGCTGAGGAAACTTTGTACAATTCGTTCATAATCTTTAAAGTTGCGTAAAAAATTAACAAAGAAAGCGAATTAAATGAATAAATGAAAATTATTTAGTTCATTGATAAGAAAACAACGGTGATCATTAACAACGAAAAGAAAACAAGGATTTGCTAACATTTATAGCATGACTCTTATTTAAGAATAACAAAAGAGTAATGAAAACTGTGAGAACAACACAAACAATTCAATGCAATTTGAGTCAAACAAAGCAAACTAAAAATATTCACGTACACTGTTGCTCACATGAATACGGCACACAGTGTTTCCTTTTCATATTGTGCAGAGATTAATTGTTTTTTAATTCACCTTTAATTTTAAATTAATTAAATTTTAATATCAACTTTACAAAAATCCTTACAATCTAATAAACATGCCTCTTTTAAGGTCTTAATAGACTTGATGTTAAAATATATTTTGTCTTATGTATGATGGACTTCTAGACCTCCTCTAGAGTAGCATAAATTATTTATATATTTTCATAACCGAATTATTAAGTTGAAATTCATACAATATCCCAACATTATAAAAAAGGCAGTAAATTATAAATTGTTCACAGCAACAAAAGCCAGACTAGTCGGCACAAAATAACAGAGCAAAAACCAAAACGTTTAATATGAAAAGAAAATATTTGTTTAAAATATTTTAGTTTCATTCATAGGATGTATAAGAATCTAATTATTCGAATTAAATTTAACGGGCTGATTTACCATGTCGACCGATCGACAATGATGAAACTTAAAAAATCGCTTAAATTGCAAAATCTAAAAATAGCACCGAAATTGATTAAAAATAGCAAAAGTTGTTGAAATAAAAAAAAAAACTACGCGTAGCAGTCCGGGAGTGCCGACAGAAGTGAAAACGTTTTGTGATTACAACAATACAGGTGCTATTGCGAAAAAAATTATGCGTAGATATAAACAATTATATAAATACATGCAACAAATTTAACCACTTATCAAGGCGTATGCAACAGGTGAGCTTACTAGCACAACCGACTGAGCTCGCTTTATAGCAAATTTTCATACAAACTGATATAGTTTGAAGAGAGTACATAAAAAATGGTTACAGTTTGGTACTCATACGTATTAAAATGCTTTTAATTTGTTTGTGTGTTTTGATATGAAGCGAGTGCTTTATACCAACAAAATACATGTTGTTTTTGGATTGTTGTACTTGTTGTCGAACTGCGCATACCTGCTAGTTTTGCCATGTCACTTATTGTAAACGCAAATGCAACTGCGCCCGAGAAGCATGGTGGAATAATATAAGGTGCGCTTATCAACACAACAATAAAAAACGACATGCATTTTGTTTGTGTAAAAATTAGCCAATGTTGTCAAAAAAAGCTGTATACATAACATACATATTGGTTATGCAAAAACAAAAAGCATAACGTAAACAAAAATATTCATGATGGCGGCCAAAAATGTAAACAACTTTTGACAAGACCGAAGAGACTTACCAATTTTTGCAGACTATTTAACGGTCAAAAAAAACCATATTCCTTCTTGCGCACATCTTATATTATTCCACCATGCCGAGAAGTAAGTCCACTTTTACATATTGGCAATTGAAAGGGAGACAGACGAAGTTTGTTGAAGAAGGGGTGAAGACGCAGAGTGGATAGTACACGACCCTCTGTACTGGACATTTTTCGTTTTTCTCTTTCACTCTTCGCATTTTTTATGTTGTTGCTTCATATCATTTTTCTCACACCATTGGCATTTTAGTATTAATGCATGTGGTGTGAAAAATTATGTGCATACACAACAACAGCGAAAAAGAACGAAAAGGGTATACGAACAACTTCTGTCTGTCTATTAATTTCCAATATGTAAAAGCTACACACAAGTTCAAAAGAGAATTACAAAAATGTCTGCCCTTCAGTTGCCAATATGTAAAAGGGGACTTAACAACCTAAATTTTTTTCGCTCAAAATGAAGAGAGCGCCATTTTTTGTGTACTCTTCTTAATCAGTTTCGCTCAAATTGAAGAGTGCGCCCTCTTTCGTGCACCAAAAAATGAGTGTTTTTCTCATATATACAACATCGCCCACAAGAGAGGACGCTCTCTTCATTTTGACGAAAAAATTTAGGTTTGGGCCTTACTTACTACGGTTCTCGAATCGACTTCGACTATTGTACTAGATTAAAGAAACACACAACATTTTTCTTTAATCTATTACAGCAGTCGAATCGAGAACCGTAATAAACCCCAAATTCTGTAGGTTGTTAACTTTACTCCGCCTAGGCATTCGCACAAACAGAGATGCTACAAGCGTGACGGTGCCGCGAGTTCTGAGGTTTTGTCTCATCCAAAACCTTCGTACCGCGCCAATAGAAGTTTTCACTTCAAAAATCCAAGGAACACAAAAAATCGCATATCGCGAAAAACAGCTAAATGTATTTAATAAAGCACTCAGACTGTGTTGAATTGATGTCGACTTTAAAACTGTCGGAAATAATGTAGGCAAGACTTTTAATGTCTTGAAAACTTACAATTTATAGTTTTGTCCTACAGTTCCAAGATTTTTTTCAACTCTTTAAAAGCATAAATGTTCGCCAGAAAAAAATTCAATCCGCAAATTCCTCTACATACATACATAGAAACAAATCAATTACAGTTTTTTAAGAAATTTTATTAGTGAATTTTATTTGTAGGCTGAGTTTTTTTATATTTTACTCCAAAAACACTTTTAAAAATCTTTATCATGACTATCATGATATAAAAACAGGTAAAATCTTCCTATATAAATGTCAAATTACATGTAGCAGAATAAAAAGCTGATTAAAAATTTGAAGCGGCGTTTAAGCAAAAAAATTTATTTCACATATTTCATAATATTTATTGATGTATAAAATTTTATATGGAAATTTTCACCATGCATGACTATAAGGTAATTTTAAAAGCCCAGCTAGGAAATGTTTTAAATCATTTCAGGTGTCAAATTTTGATTTGTTTATAAAAAAAATTGCAAAAAATTCTCAAAATTAATGCGAAATAAATATCAGTGCTATGTAACAGGAGTAGAGGTATTGGAAAGGCACTTTTCTTAAAGTTCCTGAAGATGAAACCTTCTTATACGAATGAATGAATAAACGGTGTCGTTCGACATCGTAGGTCTGGCCGTAAATGTTTTCTTCTTGAACGGATTAATCGCATAAGCTGAAGTTTTGGTATATTATTAATGATACTGATAGTGGCTGTGACTATTAAATAAGGCCTTATAGAAGGCCTCTGGTCTCTTTCACTAATGCTTGTGCCTATGAATGTTGCACATGTATTCATAAATATGCAGGTACGTACACACGATTCGTTATACCCTCATATAGTGTACATATTCGTAAATAACTAAATTGTATATACACATGTATGTATGTATGTATATCTATGTATACCTACTAGCTATAGTAAATATCACTGATTTTATTTAATTAAAGAACACAAATTGTAACAAAGAGAATTGTTTTGAGTGTTTTTCAATTTGCTTTTGGTAAAATTAAATTTTAAAATATTTGAGTTTCTAAAATTTAGTCTTTATTTATTTATCTTACAGAACGGTCGTTATAATTCTTCGTATTTCTACACAATACAAAAGAGAACGAAATATATTCAAAATAATTCAATATGAAACAATTTGCGATTTTATTTGCATTGTTAATCGTGTTTTCCGTAAATTTAATTTATGGTTTGCAATTTACGGATTGTGGTAAATACTATTAAAAAAATACTTTTGCCGCTTGTAATACAAAAAAAAGTCCCATGCGACAAAAAAAATATATTAAAAACATGAGCACGATGTTTTTAGTTCTCATTTCGGAAATTTAATTCAATTAAGATTAATTAAGAATTATCAATTAATAAGAGTTGTTGCTTGAATTTGACCTTTGAATTCTTATCTGCTTTGAATTGCAATGAAATTTCTTTGTACGAGTATTAATACGACCTGTACTATTTATTCGGTGTTTGCTAAAAGTTTGAAGTGGTACCAAAGTGGCGCACAAATACTTAAAGCGGATTTGATTTAGATTATTTTCAGACTATCCTTGTGTATTCCTAGTCGATAACAATTTAGTCTAATGACAGCTCAATTCTACTATTGTCTGACGTTTAGAGTACTGATAATACAAAGTGGAAATTTTAGCGTTGCCGAGAGTAATTAGACATGTGCCATTTCTTTTTATATTACCGACCCACCTTCTAAGATAGGCGTTGCTTAAACTACTTATACGATTTATAAATTTTAGTTTTAAAATAAATTTTCGTTTAACAGATTAATAATTTCAAAATTACATTAAAGAAAGTTTTACACAGTTAAATATCTTCCCACACGTTTTCATTTCTTCTTTTTAATTAATAATTTGTTTAGTTGATTGCGTCTTATTTGGCATTTCCGTTTATATGTAACAAGAAGCAAATATTTTCAACATAAACGCGAACTAAGTTTACAATTTATAAGTCATCAATTAGATGAATTAAAAAAGATGTCGATTGAAGGCATTGTGACGTAGTTGGGAATTTATATTGGAGATGATAGAAGGTGATTTTGTCGCCATCCAAAAAATTAGCTTTCTTTTATTTTTAATCTTTATAGCGAGATGTCGCACTCAGATACAGTGTTCCCTATGCTCCCAAACAAGGGATAGATAATCAGCCTGATTGCGGGTGGCGTATTTCGACTACGCCAAGTACTAGATTAAAGAAAAGTTCAAGATTTTTCTTTAATCTAGTACTTGGCGTAGTCGAAATACGCCACCCGTAATCAGGCTGATTAATGCATGATATACTCGTCCAAAAGGACTACCAGGACTGCCAATATAAAAGTCTGAGGTAAAATAATAATTAAAAGGTTGTAAATATCATTTTTAAAATAAAAGTGATTTTTTTTTAATTTTCATATTTACACTACGCAACGGTGTTGTATGCAATTTTCATTTACAGAAGAAGACACTGAATATGAAAACATTTTTTAACGAAAAATCTCCAATTTAGAACTTTATTAAAAAAAAAACAACACTAAACAGGAAAAATGGTTTTGCCATAATAAATAATTTCACACTTTTTTTTTTATTTAATGAAAAATTGCTTTTTTACTGGTACTACTTCGAAAAGGTTGGCAGCTCTAACAAACATTTGTGCATTAGGGGCATACAGAAAATGATCATCCAATTATGAGAGCGTTTACTGTAAAACAAATTACAGACGCATCAACGCGTATGTATCAGGAAAGATTTAATCATTCTTGATTTGTATGAATATTATATGTACATACAATACATACGTACGTAAACTTTCTGTTGAAATTTGAGTAGAATATTTATATGTAAATGTAACACGTATCTCTCATCTAATTAAAGAATAACTATTACATTCATCTTTATTTTTTTGTAACTTTTCGCTCGTTAATAAAAACATTATTATTAGTACAATAAGAAATTTTTAAAAACTAATTGCTTTAATTTTCTTTAGGTTCCAAAACTGGAAAATTTACGAAAGTATTAGTTTCCGATTGTGATACTACCAAAACTGAGTGTATTTTAAGGCGTAACTCATCCGTATCCATAACGATTGATTTTTCTCTTGGTATGAATAGTTGTTAATTTTGAATAAACAAAAAAAAAAAAAGGATTAAAATTTACATGTTTAATATTTACAGCAGAAGATGTTTCAGCGATCAAAACCGTTGTGCATGGCAAAGTAATGGGTGTGGAAATGCCTTTCCTTTTGAAAAATCCTGATGCTTGTGTCGACAGTGGTCTCAAATGTCCTTTAGAAAAGAATGAAACATATGAATATATCGCCACTTTACCTGTTTTAAAAGCTTATCCCAAGGTGAAAGTTATGGTCAAGTGGGAATTAAAGGATCAAAACGGCGAAGATATTGTTTGTGTTGAAATTCCGGCTAAAATACAATAATTAAAAGTATTTGTATATGCACCAATACATACATACATACATAATCAATTCATTTCTTTATTCAATATTTAAAATTTTCTAATGACGATTTAAATCAAGATATTAATTAAGTTTTGTGATCCATATACTCGTAACTTAGTGGATTTTTGGAAAATAAATAAAAATTATTATTCAAATTAAAATATTTTGTAAAACTTGTAATACACATGTAAGTATGTTGTTTGTCTGAATATGTAACTATGAATATTTTCGAAACCGAAACATTTTGATTTAGTGCTCTTTAATTAGTTGTTATATAGAACCTTAGTGTCAATTTCATATCAGAATTATATAATTTTTATTAAAAAAATACTTCGGCTCTTAATCTACAGAAAAGAAGGGCATAAGGGCATTCACCAAACAATTGTTTCTAAGCCCCACCTACTTGATTTTTACGTTCTTTAATTTAGTCGTACATGTGAGTGCGAAGAGCGAACGAACATCGTCATTGGCTTTATTGGTAATTTTTCATATACAGTGCGCAACTTAAATGATGGTTGAGCTATGAAAATATTTTATGCTTTTGAAAATGACATATGCATAACTCTTATGTATGTCATTAAACATTTCAAAGGCATTTGAAAAATGTTATTAAGAGGCATTATGATTATATGAATAGGTATAATGATGAGGTAAAGAAAGGGCTTTTTATTAAAAATAAGGAGATATTTTTAAAAAACAATTGAGGGGTATGGTTAGAAGGTGAAGAATTTATTAAAAACATTTAAGATTTAATTATTTGAAAAAAAATTTGAAATATTTCGATTTCTCGAGTTCTTTTTTTAACATTTTGTTTTTCATATTTCTCTTTACACCAATTTCTGGTATTTTTGTTATGTTTTATTGCTATTCTTCATATTCTCTTCTTTTAAAGCAACTTTTTAGTAGCGAAGAATATATGAAAAAAAAAAACATGAAAAAAAAGAATATCGTATGAATGCAAAATTTTTTTGATAACAACTTTAAAAGAGAATTATGAAAATTGGACGTCCTAAGACTGATCGCGTTGAATGAGAATTATTTTTTGTGACGCGACATGACGAAAGGGATCTCATCTTGCCAGAGTGAAATTTTCAGTACAGGCCAAAACGTGAATTAAAGTCTAAATTTCATGTTTTGGGTTTTTGACACCTAACGCTACCTACATATCTCAAGATGAACTATAATTGATCGATTATTTGATTTTTATCCGTAAGATGGCATAAAAGTCCTTTGGGTTGCGTGTTTTTGCAGTTTTGCGTTTTGTGTATGTTTGCTGTTTGAAAGCTACGGACTACTAAACAAGTGAACCATTCTTCCGGAAAATTTCACAATATATTTTATATTTGCGGTGGTCAGGAATGAACAATAGGGTGGTTACTTTATATTTTTTTTTTAATATCTTAAGTGGACGTGGTACTTTCTATACAGAGGAAGATTTTATGTACAGACATATGTATGTATGTATGTACATATGTATATGATGATATTTATAAAGCTACGTTCACATTTATCAAATATTTGTCGAAAAAAACGTAACCAACAAAAAACCTTATAACTTATTTCTTTTAATTTCAATATTTTTTTAATTATGGGTTCGCATTTTTTAAAAACTATACAAAATTAATTTTTTTGAAGAATAATTAATTTTATTTTGCAATATAAAAACAAAGTAAAATGACACTATTTATAAGCAAAACTATTGGTTACGTTTTCTTGGACAAATATTTAATAAATGTGAACGTAGCTTAAGACTTGTAAATGAAAAGAAAATAAAATAAACAACTTTACTTTACAGTAAGCTTCATTAAACTTGTTTTATTTTAAATTACATTTTTACAACTTAATGTTTCTTTTTTATTTTATTTATTTTTTTTTATTCATTGTCAAAAATACAGTATCTAACTTAGAAATTAAAACCAATACAAGAACAATTTAAAATTGTGCCAAAATAATTTATTACAAATTATCCAAATTATTTTGATGATTTTGGTCAAATATGTGTTCTATTTTCTTTGTGAAACATTAATGTTTTATACATACGGGTACATATATTTAGTTAATTGAAATTGTTATTGGAAACAATTCATTAAAAATAAATTTAAAAGCATAACAAAGTCAGTTCTTCGCTTATGAGTCTATTAATAGAGGAAAGTACAAAACTGTCACGGCTATAACTAAAAGTTGGTTTTAAAAATTAATTTACAAAACCTATAACCTTCATATACGAGTACATATGTATCTATGTAGGTAAATATTTGTATTCTATATGTAGTATGTAGATATACATATGTATGTACATATGTGTATACATATGTACATATTTATATAGTACTAGTTGAATGCCCCGGCTTCGCACGGGAAAATCTAAATGCCATATCTCCGAACCACTGGGCCGGTTTCATGCAAACATCACATAACCATCTACAGACCATCTCCAACGTACCCTGAAATTTTGGTGGAAATCGGTCGACCCGGTTCCGCAGTTAGTGGTGACATCAAAGTGTACACTTCTTTTTATAGGTATATATACATACTTATATAACATATCATTGTTATTTTAATGATACATTAGTTTGCAAATATTATTCACAATATCTTAAGTGATAGAATTTTAAAGTATTCCTTATCTAACAAATAAAAATGTTAAAGTGGATTTGTATCATGTCGATTTCTTTTTTTTTAATTCAAGACCTGTGTAAGTAAAAAGTCAACAAATCACATACCATTTTTGATTTATTCCATGGCAAAATCATCCCAATTATACCAACCACCTGTTGGTGTCGATGATGTCACTCCACTCATAAAACGAGCACATGTTAGAGTATTGCGATTATCTTGGAGCATTGAATGATAATGATGTTGTGTCGGCGATTTGATATCCTGTCGTTTCATTTGAGCGCTATCGAAGCGATTCAAAGGATTACAATTATTTAACAATTCAGTTGTAGTTGTTGCATTTGTGCAGGAATTGTTGTTGTTGTTAGTATAATCATAGCAGGATAAAGTTGATAAAGCTGAACATGTATTGTTATTATCCAATGTTACATCGTCATCATCATCATCATGGGTCTTTTTACGTTTTAAAATAGCAGCATATAGTTCTCTGGAACAGCTGTGACCACGTGACTGAGCACGTTGTACTTGCAGAATGGGTTCATATTCATAAAGTTGGCTAATATAAAATCGATCCAAATCAGCTTTTTTATAAAACTTTTTAAGGCGGTCAAAGGCATTACTGAAAAAAAAAACGATACATAATTATTTCTACTGGTATTTAGAATGGGCGACACAATTGTCCATATTCCAGATGTAAATAATTTTATTTAGGTTCGTAGAGAACAGTCACAAAAACTAAAATAAAAAACAAATAACAAAATACTTTCCAATGTGCTTAATCAGCTGATTGACATCTTTTCACGTTTGTTTCCATACCATTACAATGAATCCACTTGGGCCTGTGAGTGGATGTGTACTACCTATACTTCCTTACCTAACCTAAACTATTGTCTCATCGGTTATGTCATTTTATGACGTGTTGATACTACTTACAAACAATATATTTCAGTATCAAAAAAAAAACAGTTTAGGTTTAAGGTTGAATTTATTTTATTATTAATGAACAAAACAAACTTATATACAACTATTCAAAAAAAAAAAACATGTCTCATTTAACTTTTATTTATTTATTTATGTATTTATTTATTCAATCAAAGTAATATAAAAAGCCTCATCAGGCCAATTAAAATATATGTTACAGGAACAGTTTCCCGAATAAGTAAATACTAAAAAGTAATTCAAAATAATAGAAAAAACATTATAATAATTAAGTCTAAAAGATGGCCCCCAGCCAGAGTATATAGAAAGAAGACAGTAGATTTCAAAGGTACAATAAATATGTACATATATACCTAGGGGTGGTTCGTACGGACAAGTACAAGAAATCAATATAAATAATAATACACATTAACGTAAATATTAATACCAACACCATTGGAACAGTTAGACACGAAGAATTTATTCAACCATTACGTAGCGTGAGGTAAAATCTCAATCCAGGGTAGAAAAATATGCTAACAGTTTCAGGCGGAAAGCATTATTAGAATGAGAAAATAAACAAAGTTCAAAACCTATTCTCTTATATGAAGTTAGTGAAAACTAAATGCCGGGCGAGCTACGCAGCTTATTAATTATATAGACAAATATTTTTTTAAAGATAAAGATATTTACTAATTCAGTAAAAACATTTCGTTATAACGTATTGTAACGATAATTGTAAAACTTTTTTTTGGTTTTCGTTGTCCCTAAAAGACAGTCAGGAAGTTATTCTGGACTTTTCGCATCGCAAGCCAGAGTAACCCCTCAGGTTTGACTAGTCACTATACATGCCGTCTGCATGTAGTAAGTGTAACGTAACACTTTTGTTATTGTTGGAATATTTGTCCACATTATGACCGCATGATCAGAATGTATTATGAATTTAAAGTTAGATTTGCATTTCGACTAAAAATCGCAAAAGAAATTGCTTTTCTTAGAAGAATTCGATACCAACTGTCAACGTCTACTTCCATAAAAATATATAATACAACAATCAAACCTCATTTTGAATATTGCTTGTCTATAATATTCCTAAGTACTCAGCAAATGAAAGATCGACTTCAAAAGTTACAAAACAAGGGTATGAGATGTATTCTACGCTGTCATAGACTAACGACATCAGCGATATGCTGCAGAAGCTACAATGGCTAACGGTCGACCAAAGACTTGTAATGAATGTTCTGTTGTTTGTTTATAAAATAAAAAGTGGAAGGATGATGAGGTATATCCAAGCGTAATTAGTTTATGCTGCTGAAGTTCAACCATATAATTTGCGAAACGCTGGCGATTTTAGAATACTTTTTAGAAATTTATTCAAAATTCATTATTATATAAAGGGTTTAAGCTTTCCAATGAAATGCCATCAGACTTAAAAAATGAAACTATTTTTTATATATTCAAAAGAAATTTAATACAGCATATTAAATATATATTTAATGTATAAAATCCTTTTTGCTAATTATAATAATAAATGCTTAATTTTAATAGCATTCATGCTAAATAAGTAAAAAAAAAAGTTAAAAGAAATAAATAAACTTACCTAAAACTGATGTCATGCTTATACATCAAATAAGCAACAGTTATTGTTAAACATTTTTGTTCGCCGCCATTACAATCAATTACTAAAATTGTACCACCTCCTTGTAACGCTTTATTAATAAACTTTACGGCCCTGTAACAGTTTGGTAAAACTGTTGTTAAATATGATTTTTCGCCAAAATTTAAATCAATCACATGAAATTCTTTGCCAAAGCTTAAATGATTTGCACGATTTGTTGTTGGACAATAATAATCAAATGCATTCATTGAGGAACTGTCATCTTGTCTGGCATCATGTCCATTACGATTTTTACATTTTTCATTATTCACTGAACAAAGTTTGAAAATTTCGGGTTTTTCATTTGGATAATATAATTCCTGTATGTGTTTGTCAATTATAATTAGATGAGTGAATCCGTGTGCACGCAATTGTTTTTCTTCGCATGATATAAAATCTTTGGTCAGATATATCGAAGGCATAACACATTCAACTAATAATTGTTTTTCTCGATTTTCAGAAATCAGCTGCAACGGCGCTAAATCAGCATTACCGCCAAACATTGAATTATTTGTTTCGGTGTTTGTACTATTCGATATTTGAGAAATCGAAGACATTACTGAATCAAGTGGATTTAATGAGCTTAATATTTGCTGTCTTGAGTTCTGTGTTGTTTGCTGCTGCTCCTGGTGCGTTAATGATGGATTTATATTTGTGGCTGCCTTAAATGACATGGTGTCAAAATTATTGAAATTTTTCGATTCCTAAGTAAAGGTTTTAGTCAGTGTCTAAAAAAGAAAGACCTTTTAAAGTATTTTAGTAACAGAATATTAAAATTTATTGATGTATTTAAAAAACAGTTCTTAATAATACTTATATAAATACATACAATGTAAACTACTTCCTTTTATGTGGTGTGATATGACAGAATTTACCAAATCTGATCTGACTGCGAACTATAAAGATTTAAATATTTATAATCTAATTCTAGTACGTATTAAAAAGTACGTAAATAAATCTGTTGTCGGTTTAATCTGTAATTCATGTAGTCTTGATATTTTAGCCTAAAAAAAATATTGGTAGTTCAGATAGCGTTTATAAATTTGGTCCTTTAAACCTAATAGTTCTTTAGATCGGAAATTATTTTTAGAAAATTAACCTTATTTGATACTGAAAGGGTTCCCTGGGCCAAAATTTGTATAAAAAATATGTACTAGTTTCGCACTAATCTTCCAATCTTGACATACTACTTACTGATGATTTATTTTATTTATTTTTTTTATTTATTATTACAATTATTAATCAAAGACCTATGGATTCAAATTTTCTGGGAGAGGCAGTAAGTTATTTATAAAGTAATTTATTTTTTTAACTTTTATTTAAAAAACACTTTCCCACCAGTTGTAAAAAGGCAAAAATAATTAATTTTCGCAAAACAGGAAAAGATCCCAAACTACCGACCACTTAACAGGCCAATAAGTACAAATTTTTCAAGTAAATTTTTCTTATTAGAATTGTATATTTTTTAAATCTAAATCATCTTAGTATTGATCAACAGATTGGATTCCGTAAAGAACTATTGATCGCACACTAATTAAAGATAATTTTTTATAGAAAACAATAAAGTAATCGTAAGAGCACTGGCGACGAGGTCTTTCTTGACATTGAAAATGTCTTTGATATGACGGAATCTGTAGATCAAACATAATGATGATTTGATTTTCCAAAGTATTTGATAAAAATTAATAGTTTTTTAAATAATCGATCGTTTGTCATAAGCCTCGATGGTAAATTTTTTAATGGTTAATACAGGCGGGGCTGCCGCAATGGTCGCTGTTGTCTTCGTTATACACCTCAGATTTCTATATGTTGCGATAAAGTTTCAAACGGAATTGTCAAGAGAATGCAAGTTTAAAAATCTTAGATAATGAAAAATTAAATCGCAAGCTATTATATTTTCATAAAACAAATCCCCAGAACGGATTAAGTGTGATCGCGCAGTTTCCTGTTTCAAAAAACTGCTAAAAAGCATGCGAAGAAACTCCAAATAATTTAGAAATAATATAAAAAATAGCGCCTAGATACCCAACTGAATTGGATAGCAATTTTTGCATTAAAAATTTAGTTCGTCTAACTTCCTATCAATAGGAAATTTACTAAGAAATCACTAAGATTCTTTGGCGGCTAAAGAACAAAAGTTGTGGATTGCTTTACTGATAAGAAGTCAAAACACTTATTTCATAATTTTATATGAAAACATACTTATTTTTATAAGAAATTTTGCAAATCAGATTGTATTTGACCTCCATGCCTAACATGTACATTTGTATGTATGTATTAGTGATGTTACGAATATCAATTTTTAGTATTCGCGAATACAAATATTTGAAACAGTATTCGCCGAATACGAATACGAATATTACTTTTTAGGTTTAGAGCCAAATAATATTTCAAATTTAATTAGAAAAAATCCCTCCCTTTGCGTCAGAAACAATAAATTGAAAAAAACTGTCACACTACTTAAGGTATATATCATTAATATGACATTGTGATGCCGAATTTGAAGACCACTACTGAACATTTTTAATTATTTTACCTACATACATATGTATGTATGTACTTACTTAAAAATTTCGTTTTTCTTACTCTGTTTACACTTTTAATTAGTAATTCCGTGCTGTTTGGGAGAACATATTGTCGCAGATGACACAGCCGCCTACACTGAAAAAACAATTTTACATAAATTCAAGGAACGGGAGTACTTTGAAATTCAACGTATTATAGGTACGTTGTTACAATAAAATATTCCTTGAAATTAAAATTTTATGTATTTATGAACTCAACGTTGAAACCATTATTTGATTTTATTCGTTGAATTAAACAATTAACTAGTTTTTTGATTTAACGTATAAAGTACGTTGAATTTAAGAAACTCGTTCATTTATTTAAACACAATGAACAATTACTTTGATTCAATTATTCCTTATTTTTCACCCAAGGTTTTGGTTGAGTGTATGTCGGTGGAATTTTACATATTAAATTTTAGTTCTTCCATTTCTGAAGTCCACCATTCCTCTACCGAGAATTGATTACTAACTTAACATGATATGAATTTACATGTAAGACTTTAACTTTTAAATGATAGTTACGAAATAAAATTTTCGTTTGTTTTTTAAGAAAATTATCTTGTGTCAAAGATAAAGGGCTTTCTTCCTTTAAATAAAAATTAATTAATTAATTAATATATTTTTGTACATTTTATGTACATTTTTAAGCTTAAATGTAGTTTAGTGACGCAGCTCCGCATGAAAAAAATTACATAGGGCGATAGAAAATCGAAAAATAAGCCCGGCCGAAGGCTTGCTATGCAGAAAATCTATTCTATATACCGCCGTGTCCGGATATACCATGGTGGAGAAAATCACTAAGCCCGGCTATGCAGAAAAACTATTCTATATACATACCGCCATGTCGGGATATACCATGGTGGAGAAAATCAGTAAGCCCGGCCAAAGGCCGGCTATACAGAAAATCTATTCTATATACCGCCGTGTCCGGATATACCATGGTGGAGAAAATCACTAAGCCCGGCCAAAGGCCGGCTATGCAGAAAATCTATTCTATATACCGCCGTGTCGGGAAATACCATCGTGGGAAAAATCAGTAAGCCCGGCCGAAGGCCGGCTATGCAGAAAATCTATTCTATATACCGCCGTGTCCGGATATACCATGGTGGAGAAAATCACTAAGCCCGGCCAAAGGCCGGCTATGCAGAAAATCTATTCTATATACCGCCGTGTCGGGAAATACCATAGTGGGAAAAATCAGTAAGCCCGGCCGAAGGCCGGCTATGCAGAAAATCTATTCTATATACCGCCGTGTCGGGAAATACCATCGTAGGAAAAATCAATAAGCCCGGCCGAAGGCCGGCTATGCAGATAATCTATTCTATATACCGCCGTGTCGGGATATACCATGGTGGAGAAAATCATTAAGCCCGGTGAAACGCCGGCTATGCAGAAAATCTAAAAAAACTGCTTTGGCACCTAAGGATTTCAAAATTTAAATAGAAAATTTGCAAATTCATATATGTATGTAGATCTAGTCAAAAGTTTTCAAATGATACCAAAATTGTCCTTATACGTTGAGAAATGCAATCGCACATATATATAAAAACTTCAGAGGCCAATAACTCGAAAACTATGCGTTTCCGAGAAAGTTACCACATTAAATTATCGTCTTATTATTCGATTTTCTATAGCCTCATGTATTTTTTTTTCCATTTGGAGCTGCGTCACTAAACTAGATTTGTTCCCATTTTTAAACTTTTTGGATGATTTTTTTTTTATTTGGGAAAATGTATGTGCAAATTATTCGAGAAATATTCGCTTGAATTTGGCGAATACGAATATCTTAAAACAGGCGAATAGTCGAATAATCGAATGGGAGTATTCGTAACATCACTAGTATATATGTAAATCACAAAATGAATAACAAAAACAACTTAAACTTACCATTCTTCAGTCTTATTATTGTCTCTTAAATTTTTTTCTTCAAACAGCAAACAAATTGCAAAAGTTTTTCAAGTAAAATGGTTTTAATTTTCACACAGTGATTTACAAAAAATACTTCACAACTTTTGCAAGACCCACTTTGTTATATGAGATGAAAACTTGTATTCATGCATAAAAGTGAAACCGTCCGTGTATGCCAAAAACACAGTCAGTTTTGTTGTAAAATTTACTTCCTTGAATTTCTGGATTTTGCCGTCAAAACTTTTAGGATTTACCTACCGGTAGACATAATAAGTATCTGCCCTGCTATAAACACACAGTGCGTTGATATTGGCATTGTTGTGTCTACAACACTTTTTCGCGCAATTTTTTTTCTATTTAGTTGTAGTTTTCTCTCTGGGTTTTCTTTTAGTTGTGCTACTTAAGCTTGAAAAAACTTCCTATTGTTAGGACATTTTTACTCTATTTGGCTACTTTGAAGTTTAACTTGATCGATAATTTAAACAAAGAAACTGCCTTTAAATATATATATGTTAGCAAATTTAAAAAATTTTATTTAAATTTAGTAGGAAATTTTCTTATCTACAACAATAACCTTAATCTGCTTTCCTTTTTTGACGTTTAACTAAAGAAACGAGTCTCGAAAAAGCTGTTTGGATTTTAACTAGAGCTGTGTCGGTCCGGAACGAACGGGTACAAAGGAACGAATCACTGAAGTGAACGAAGGGAGCCGGTTACTTTACGGAGCGCTTTTGGCTCAGTGAGCGGTTTAGTTTGGTGTTTTGGTTTCATCGTTCATTTCGTACATTCGTTCGCTCATATGGTCTTTTGTTATGATTAGCTTTTGCTTTTCAGTGTGACCAACACGAAATTACATTATTAGCGTAACAATTTGTTAGTTTTTTCTTATTTTTTGATTCTCCATCGGATTTTATAAAATTTTGAGCAATTTAGCTAAACGAGATTTAAGCCAACAATTTTATTTATAATTTATTTATTAATTACATTAATTGTCATTGTATCATGGTGTTGTTATGTACAAATATACTTATAATACAATTTTGTTAACTTAATAAATGTTACATACAAAGCAGGCTTGTTTCGTTATGTACAAAAACAGAATACAATTTTGTTAATTTAATACAATTTCACATACAAAGTAGGTTCAACTTTAACTTTATTACTGATAAGCTACGGATTTAAAACAATTTATGCAAATATTGCATACTTTCTCAATAATACACAACTTTTTTATTTTTATCATTTCTTTGGATATAAGTGTGTGTGTATGTAAATATTGTAAACAAAACAATACTTTAGTTTGAATAGTGTTGCATTTGATACGAAAGGAGCGGTGGAACGAAATGAACGAACGGGTCCGGTCCTCTGAATTGAACGAAAAGGAGCGCTCACCAAAAGGAACGATTTGGCACAGCTCTAATTTTAACTAACAGGGTTGATATGCTTAGTACTGAACAAAGTACATCTTGTCTACACCCGATAGGACAACATCATGTTCCAGTTAATGTTCAATCGAGTGTAAGATTTTTTATTGAGTAAATTCATGATTCCTTTTCGGTTCCTCCAATATCATAATATTTTGGTATATAATGTATCGAAATATATGTTCAGACAATATAGTTAAAAGAGAAGAAGTGTTAATAAATAAGAAAACACTTTGTGCTTACAGTAGCTAATGTACAAGGCGAACGCAATTAACAGCTAATGTTATTAACACATTAAAGCTACTGTTTTTTTGCTTAATGAATGATCAAATCTTAAAATTTTTATATGCATGCGTAGGGGCAGATACATATGTCAAACAGTATTTTAATTTTGTACTTTTTGGTCAATTAACGCCACTCGTAAAGTGAATTCGTCTTGTTTATGTGCTTTTTTATGTGGGGTCAAGGCATATATATAACAAGAATAAGTGAAACAATCCCAAAATAATCACTTGAACTGTCAAGACTTCATGCAATTAATTTGCCGTGTGTAGGAGCAAGGAAAATTCACAAAAACGAGAATGAAAGATTTGCCGAAAGTTTCATCACTTCACAGTTATCTGGCATCACTAAACCCAATTTTGCACATGTGGCATCTGTTTCCGTTTTTAGGCACGAACTGAACATGCACAATGACCGATATTGTTTGCAAACAAAAAAGCAACAACAAAACTTAAAATTGACGCAAACAAAGTATTCCAATAGAAGAAACACATTTTTGAATCGTTAATTTTTTTCGTTGTTCTAGAAAGTCTATATGCGTGTAATTAAATAAAATCATTTTCACTCAAAGGAAATATTTATTTCATGTTGAAACTAACAATAACAATTATTAAATTTAACATAAGTTAAATTGTTAAGTGTGTATTTTTTTTAATTCCGTTTTGTCTGTGGGAGCCTTTTCAATGGAATATGGTAAGTTCTTGTTTATAAAATATGTACATACATATATAGTTACATAAAAGCATTTCTTTATTATGTACATATGTATATACTTACTATATATTTATGTAAACCAAAATGTTACAAAGTTTAATTTTGTAGTTGCAACAAAATAGCATTTAGAGGCAGAGAATTGCAAACTACATATGTAAGAAAATAGCACTTCATATTAAATATTTATTTTAAAATTTATTAATTTATTTGTTTAGCTTAAATCTGTGTAGCTTAGCTACATTGCTCAAAAACAAAGAGAAATAATCCTATCCGACAGAGAATAAAAAACCAAATTACATCTTCCTTCAATAATGTACACATGCACATACACAAATAATTTTTTTTTTGCATTTTTCATTTCTTCCCCATTTCTTTTGGGAGTCATATGATCTAATTTTTTCTATCATAAATGATTATCTCGTTGTTTGAAAATATAGGGTACTCTACATGTGACTCATCAATAAGAATCATTTATGATACAATTTTCTAATTAACTTTTGAGTAATTAACCGTTAGTAACAGCGTTGTCAACATGGTGCGTTTCGCACCTTTTTTGGTGCTTTTCTAAATGTTTTGTGCGAAAAATATCTGAGTTGGTGCGTGGTGCCCTTTTTCTTTAATTTTGGTGCGTTTTTTTTTTTATTTTTGGGTAGCTCCAAATCATATTAAATACAATTTTTTGTTTCAGTATGAGAAAAAAGAATTTTGTACAAAAAATACAACTGTTTCAATACCATTTCATTCAATTGTGTACAATGTTTACATTAAATTTTACAGACCATATAATAAGAGAAAAAGTTGCTGTCAAGTCTGTTATAGAGCTTAGCAAAAACAAAGTATTCTCGAGACTATCGATCATTGTTCGATTTTTATAAAATGCATAAAAAATGCGTTTATAGAAAGTGTTGTAACACTAAAATTAATAAAATTTCTATTTACTAAAGAAATATTTAAAATTAGTGTCAATAATGGAGTCTGAAAAAGGAGATACGCGAAATACAAAAAGATTTGGGTATCACAATTTGAGTTTAAGCAATGGATTCGGCCTTGACCAAATAATAACAGAAAAGCAAGATGTTTTTATTACAAATGCCATATCACGCCTAAATATCCAACCTTGTTCGGCATGCTGGAACACGGAAACACATTGCAGCTTTAAGGCCTTTACAAATATGATATCATACCATTAGTAGTACAATTTGAATCCGATGTCGAAATATTATCTAGTATTGAAAAAGGGTGGAGAATGATTCACTTAATGCAACGTCAATATTATATCAACATTAGAATTTTAGACTAAATTTAAATGTTGTAAGGACGCAAAATTAATTCAATAAAAAAAAATTCTGAACTTGGTGCGTTTTTTGTTGAATGGTGCGTTTTTTTCTCCATTTTGGTGCCTTTTGAAATTTCAAAGTTGACAACGCTGGTTAGTAATTGTGAGCTCTTTCTCATCTCTCTTTTCAAACATAAAACAGGTATAAAGTTTTTGATTATACATACATACTTCAAATCATTTTGTGATCGCTTACGAGGTCCAATTGGATCAGAATTTGATTATGTTTGTGTTCGCTTATGAGCCTTATTTGATAATATTTCGAATAGTTTTTGATCAGCTTGCAATATTATTCTGTTTGCTTACCAGTCTTCCAAAATTATATTTATTCCCAAATTTGTGTACAGAAGAGGAAATATGTACATTCATATGTCTGTATGTGTTTTTAACATCACTAAAGTGTAAAAATTTAATTCAACTCCAATTTCCAAATCATTGCCCGATAAAAGCATTTATTTCAGGCAAAAACGACATCTTATTCAGGCCGTACTAAAATTCAAAACGTAAGCATTTATATGGACGGCTTGAGCATGTAAGTGGTTATAACTTCGGTATAGATAGAGGTACATACATACATATGTATGTCTATGAAAATTTTTTTTACCAATAAAAAAGGTGTTGAGAAACTCTTTTTACACAGTATACTGTTATAACTAAAAAATTTTGTTTTTTGAGATATTACTACATTGCAATAAAGGAGCGATATGTACATATAAAGTTGCAGTAGAACTTTGTCCTCATATAAATATTAAATTCTTTGAATACTCTTCTCTAAATTAATTCTGTTTAGAAACAAAGTGTGTAGGAATCTATGAATGTGCTCTGCTTTTTTCCAAAAGCACATGTTTATTTTGTTATTTATATTTATACTCGTACATACATACATACATATGTACATAAATCTTTATATGCAGATATACATACATACATATTAATTTATTTATTTTTTATTAATGTTTAACAACAATATTTGTTTTGTAGTTATATAAACAACTTAAGATGTTGTGTTGTTTATACTCGTATATGTATTAGATTATTATTAAATATATACATGTGTACATACATATGTAAGCCCATACCACAACTGTAGAAGCTCAAGGCACACGTATTCCTCACACACATTCTTATGCTCTTTCATTTACACCCAATTCACATGATGACTTTTGCGACGTCGTTTTTACTGATTTCCCTTTTGAAGTTGCTACCAAAATCTTTGTGTGTTCAGACGATGTCTTTTAGTTTCATGTCTTTTTTCCCATTTTTGTTTTGAAATAATGAAAAGTAACAAAGATAAATAACAAAAGTAAGAAAAATACCGAAAAGTAACAAAGAGAAATGGAAGAAAAGTCTTGAAAAACACAAATGAAGACTTTTTGTTTACCCCTCTTTCTTCCCTACACCGCTCACCTACAAGCAAAAAGATACGTCGAAAAAGCGACATCGCAAAAGTCATCATGTAAATCGAGTGTTAAGTCGTCAATGATCATATGTACGTGTTCATAGTTCCAACTTCACAATATATTTAGGAAATACCTATTTAGTTTTCTGCATATTATGGCTTATTTTAATGTTAGTATCCATTATTACAAAAAAGATTAAAAAAACGGTCTTGTGATAAAACTTTTTTTTAAATTCTTCAAGCTTAAAAATTTTTTATTAACGACTTTTAATTTTTCTCCGCAGTATTAAATTTATTTGAGAGGGTTGTTAGGGCATTTTTCAGAATTCGCCGCATATTTAGGGTCGTTTCTTTTTAGTTTTAGTAGTATATTTGCATTTATTTCCAGCATAAATATTTCGAAATTTCTTAAACTTTAGTATCGATCTTTAAAAAAAAACAAAAAATAACATTTTTCATTAGTAATTTTTCTAAATTTAAAAAAAATTTTCTTGTTCTTAAACGATTGATAAAATTAAAGTTCTGAATAAACACAGTTTTCCATACAAAAATTGGTTAATTAATTTTATTAATCGTTTATGAATCTGTATGAATGTCCATGAATGCGGTTTTAAACTCACTGAGAACAGATGCCCAGATTGCTCAAGAGCGGTCACGGCTAATCAATAAGTCCCAAATTTACAGTCTTTAGTTAACTAATGATGACATTTGAATAAAAAATCTTTGGTTAAAATCTCTGAAAACAGCGTTACGTAATATGTGCACATCCCATGTTTAAAATTGCTGCTATAGTTAAAATAAACTGAATAATTATGTGACAGCACTGCGATATATGACAAAAAATAAATGTTTTTGTAGAGAGATAACGTTAAAACATATGTACATATTACCGGTATTGGTAGTTTAAACCCGTAGTTTCTTACGTAAATAAATGTATGATGTATTTACCGATTTAAAGATTTGCTAGCTTCAACAAATTAAACCACACAGAGAGATAATCTTTGCTTTGATTTAAATAACGCTGCTGCCTTAAAGTCATAATAATTTATCATCACAAAAACCCTTAACTCCCAGATCGAAATTTTCCATTCCAATAACTTCAACACAAATTCCACATTTGCTGCGAACGCCGTTCAAAATTCCCGTTCTCAAAATAAATAATGCAGAACGAACCAGAAACATTTGACGAAATAATTAAGATAAACGATTGAGTGAATAAGAAAAACATATTTTACGCATTTTGCGACGAGAATTATTAACGGAATTATTATTCGTAATTGGGCTGATATGTATGTATGTATGTACATATGTATCCGTATACTTGCTTCTGAATACTCGTAACTAAATACATAAATACATACCTACTTAATCATTATTAATTCTAATTATTTTGTACTTTAGAGTAAACAGCGATTTGTTTATTTTTGCTCATGATCTGTACATACATACATACATACGTATTTACATATATGTACATACTGTACATATATTCATTTACATATACATACATACATATAAAAATAGAAATAAAATAGAAATGAAATGAATTTGCTGACATCTACTATTTATTTTCCAGCGATCGTACACAATTAAACATCAAACAATTGATAGCGATCGTTTTTAGTTCAGTTATACAACTCAGCGAAATAGATACATACATATATACATACATAAATACAATATCCACAAAGATTTTATAATTTGAAAATCTCAACGATCTTCTCTTTTAAATTTCTTTACTATATTTTCCCCAATTTATCGCTGAGTTCGAAATATAGGTGTCTATTCCAGAAAACGCGTCGAAGAAGTGAAAATTGACATGGAAAATAAAAACAAAATTGAATACATTTAAAAAATTTGTTTTTGTTTATCAAATAAATTTTACCGCTTTACATAGAGAGAGAAACGCGTTAAATTTCTCGCATATATTTAATTTAAGAAATGTATGAAAAGCAAAAACAATTCTTGAAATTTTGTTTTTGTTTCCATGTAAATTTTCACTTCTTCGACGCGTATTCTGGAATAGATATGATAATCTCTGTCGTATATGAGACAGATTAAATATGTACATAAATATTTATGCGTGTGTGTATCATTTCAAAAAATGTTCGATATTTTCTCGAGCACTTTCTTATTTCCCAGCAAAAAATTTCAATAATTTGGATAGTGGGTACCTATTACATACATACATACCTACGGAGTAGTAGTCATGTATTTGTTCCTTATATGGAAAGACAGTTTTCGTTTCTGAACTACGTCTTATGGCCAGTTTTTACCTTGATATTTAAGTTATAATTATTTTTACGTTCTAATTAAATACCAGTGTTGTCAGATTAGGGGATTTATCCTCAAATCGGGGATTTTTTTTTTTTCAAAATGGGGATGAAAAATTTGGTTTGGGGATTGGGGAGTTCATTGAGGATAATTTATATGCTTTGGGGAATTTATGAGATTTTTTTGGGATTTTTATTTTGTTTATATAATTTCGTTTATTTTTGGACTATTATTTTAATATCAACATATTCTAATTGTTCTTTTTTGAGTACATAAGTGTTTTTAGTGTGGTAAAAAAACTTTGTTATTAAAAGTACAGCGGACTTGTTTTTTTATGCCTAAAAATTTTATTGAAACAAATGCTAAAACATTTGCCATCAAATCTCAACATTTTCAAAACATATAAGCAATTTTCTCCAAACATGTGTTGCAACCCATTAGGACAACCGAAATTTAGTTTTAGTTCCATCATAAAAATACTACAACCAGCGTCAAATGAAAATGTTCCAAGAGATATATTTGAGTCACAGTGGAAAAAAATGCCATTTATAAGGTGGAATGATTTATTTGATATACAATTAACAAACAAGTTAAATATGTTTTGGACAGAAGTTTATTCATATTAAGATGCCGCTGGATCACGGCCGTTTAAAGACCTGGCAGAGTTGGTATTAAATTTACTTTGCGTATCAACGAGCAACGCTTGCGTTGAAGGAGTTTTTCGGCAATGAACACGGTAAAAACAAAAATTAGAAACAAAATGCAGTACGAGTTGCTCGAATCTCGGTTGAGAATTAATATACATTTTAAAAATAATGGAATTTGTTGTGAAATTTTTGATCCATCTCCAGAAATGGTCAAATTGTTTAATTCTAAAAGGATGTACCAAAAAATTTTTTCAGACAGCGGTAAAGAAGATTTGGACTCTGAACTTTTTGATTTTATCAGTAAACTTAACTAATTTGTTAGAACACATATACAAATATATACTTAGAAATGAACTACAGTGCAAATTAAGTATTCATAAGTTAATAATTAAGTGAATTGAAATTGAAGTAGTATTATTTTCAGTGGGGATTTTTGGGAATAGTATAAATTGATTTTTGGGGAATTTCGGGGATGAAAATTTTCAAATTGGGGATGCGACTCAAAAGAAAACTGGGAACCATGTTAAATACAAAATTGAATGCATATAAAAAGATATTTAATTCATTATTAAATGATAACCCTGAGTATTTAAACACTACTTAAGTTTTACGAATTTCTTTTTATTTAAAACAAACCCAAATTGCATAAAAGTTAGTCTTTTTGTAGCTTTTAACCTTTTAATCATTTAAAAAGTTGTTTTATTCTTTTAAAACATTACAGCAATTCTTCATTATTCTTATTTGTAACTTAAATAAAAATATGTGTATATTTTGGAATTTTTCTTTATTTGTTCTAATCAGCTGTTCTTTTTGGGAAATTTGTGGGAAATATATTATATTACGTAGTGCTACCATATTTTCATCGTAATTAAATAAGAACTTTAATTACTTACTGAAAAAATGAAACCTTATTTAAATACAACATAAATTTAAATAAAAATTAACTAATTATATAATCACCCTTATTCTACTTGGCGGCATCAATGTCGTCATCAATTTATAGTCAATATCACTTTTACTCAACTTCAACACCCCGTCAACACTAATTTTATATTTTATAATTTATACACAAGTCATTTGTCTGTATTGTGAAAACAGCACCTATTGGTCCATATTTGAAAAGTGGGGATAGATCAATTTTTATTCCAAACACCATCAAACTAGCAGCAACTTTACGATTTTTACCGCAAGAATCGTATCAGCTGAGTGTGGGTAACGGTTTTAATTTGGGATTATCACAGCCTGTTGTGCCGAAATTTTTGTCTTAAACTCTAGATGTTTTGGAAATGAAATGAATGGATCAAGTTTCAAATGACGGATGCTAAAAAAACCGAAGCCAAATTAAGTTTTATTGAAAAAACTGATTTCGCGGGTGTAGTTGGGTGCGTGAACGGATCCCATATAAAAATTGTAGGGCCAGATAATTTATCATTTTCCATTTTACTTTAATATTAAAAAAAAATTAAAAAATAACAGAAAACCAATTTTTGTCAAGACCAAAATCACCGACGACAAAATCAGAGTCAATGCCAAAATACAAAAAATATGTTGACAGTAATCGATTACTTTCAATGTTGGCATTCAAAATACCGATTTAACTCAAGGGGTACAAAATAGAGAGCTGCATGAAACTTAATAATGATGATCATGAAACTTTAATCATTATCTTTTATTCATTCGTTTCTATTCAATACAGATGAATAACTATGAACAGAGAACAATCAACACTCGATAGTTAAGAGACGAGTGTAATGAAGTTTGTGTGTTCACTTATACAAGAGCGAACAAACATTTACAAATGTGAAACCGAACATGTCTTGAATAAATATCAATAATGTTCATGCAAAAACAATATGCCCTCAAAGATCAGTGTTGCCAGTTGTAGGAAAAAGGAAAATCATTTAAGAAATACGTTAAACATACACAATGAACAGCGTTGTCAACTTTGAAATTTCAAAACGCACCAAAATGGAGAAAAAAACGCGCCAAGTTCAGATTTTTTTTTATTGAAAATTTTTATTGAATTAATTTTGCGTCTTTACAACATTTAACTTTAGTCCAAAATTCTAATGTTGATATAATATTGTGCCAATGCATGAAGTGAATCATTCTCCACCCTTTTTCAATACTAGATAACACTTCGACATCGAATTCAAATTATACTGCTAATGGCATGATATGATATTTGCAATGGGATAAAACATTTTGTACAATGCTGGTTGTTGATTTCGGTTGTAGCTAAATGGGCTTAAATCTACAATGTGTTTCCGTGTTCCAGCATGCCGAACAAGGTTGTATATTTAAGCGTGATATCGCATTTGCAATAAAAACATCTTGCTTTTGTGTTATTATTTGGTCAAGGCCGAATCCATTGCTCAAACTCACATTGTGATTCCCAAATCTTTTTGTATTTCGCGTATCTCTTTTTTTAGACTCCATTCTTGACACTAACTTTAAATATTTCTTTTAGTAAATATAAATTTTATTAATTTTAGTGTTACAACCCTTTATATAAACTTTTACGCATTTTATAAAAAACGAACAATGATCGCAAGTCTCAAGAATACTTTGTTTTTGCTAAGCTCTTTAACAGACTTGTCACCAACTTTTACGACAAAAAACAATTATGTACTCTGAAAATCTAAAAGGGACAACAATTTTCTTGTAATGAAATGTTACAAATTATTTATAACAACAAGACGGTTTAACGGTTTTTGTAAATGTGTTTTGGTACCTCTTAAACATCATTAATGGTTGCTCTTATTATGGTCTGTAAAATTGAATGTAAAAATTGTACACAAATTGAATGAAACAATTGTATTTTTTGTACAAAATTCTTTTTTCTCATACTGAAACAAAAAATTGTGTTATGATTTGGAGCCACCCAAAATTAAAAAAAAACGCACCGAAATTAAAAAAAAAGCGCACCACGCACCAACTCAGATATTTTTCGCACAAAACATTTAGAAAAGCACCAAAAAAGGTGCGAAACGCACCAAGTTGACAACGCTGACAATGAACTAATACTATGTTCACACGACAAACTGAAACACTAGGTTCGCTCCGTGAACCTCGATGGCGAACCCATGTGTTCTCACGACATATTCTATGTTGGTTCGTACTTCGACATTCTTTTATTGCTTAAAATATAATTGACTATTTATTGCTTTTTCATTTTATTTATTTATTTACATAAATATAATTATATGCTTTATATTTGTTCAATGTTTTTATTAAATTTTAGCACTTATCAATTGTTTTTCTTTGTTAAAATAATTTTGCACAACTAGTTCAGATAAACTAGCGATAATTTGTTATCAAAATTAGAGATGATAGTAAATTATACGGGTTCGCAACAAGGTTCAAAATGAAACACGTAGGTTCGCTCTCAAAATTTTGTATGGCGAAACATGTAGGTTCAATCAAGGTTGGCCCGCGAACCAAGAATGAGAGCGCGAACCTCTATAATTTCTGTCCGTGTGAACATAGTATAAATCGCAAAAAAAAGGCAAAAAACTCTAAAAAAAATTTACAGTTTAATCATTAATGATTTATTTCATTTATTAACGTTTATTGAAGGTTTATGTTATTTAGAAATGCAAATAACAAACTAAAATACATATTGAATTTGATTTACTACTAGTGCTCGTAATATGAATAGTATATACCTACATACATACGTACAAGCGTGTAAAAGCTAAAACTTGAAATTACATATGCAAGTAATTACACATGAGCAGCACATGCAAAAGATTACATGATTTCACCAAATTGGCAACATTGCTATTGCGTATTAATAAGAAAGTATGAGATGAGAGCGAGAACTTCGAAATAAAAATCCTTTCAATGAACAAACTCTTTGTGTTAACGAAGTGAAACAAAATGTTCTCACTCATACTATGAACAAAGCAACAGTTTGTTTGGTGTTCTGATTTTTATTCGAAATAGAGTTTAAGTCAATGAACATATGAATATGTTCATTGATATATGAATATGTTCATTGATGACCACGTTCATGCAACCCTCTAATACAAAACGATGTTGTGTTGCATAGACGCTGCCAAATAGAATAAGGGTGAATAGTCAGAAACTGGCCATGTATCTCCTCCTAGCTACGAAGCTGCAATAGAATAAATTTCTCAAAGTTACAAACATGCGTCCAGTATGCAAAGATTCCAACTTAAGTGTACATGTTCTCGAACTGTCAAATCGTAGACAGATGATGAACACATGTTCAGCATTTTCTACAACACTCACCCACCACATCTCAGACAAAACAGGCCACTATCATGTTCGAAACGGTTTAATGATCTAAAACAGCCATCACCACTTAATTTAGGTCTCCATGTCGCCTTGAAATCCATGTCCTGATGTTTGTTATCAGTAAGTAAGTCTATATTCCCTTGTAAGTTGATGTCCATCGGTCCTGCCTATTCCTTATGGACAAGTATGTCACACTATCGTGCCGGCGATTACAAAAGCAGCCTCGTCCGATACAGATCGGAATGCACTATATAATCGCAGGTCTGCCAACCTATACACAGGGTATATAAGATTTACATATATAGAATACCTCAGTGAGCCCGACCATATAGGGGATGCATATAGAATAATACTCATTAGTACACTAGTGAGCCATTTTGTCTGCAGATATTTTAGAGCTCTAGTATTCGGCAGATGTCACTGGACAGGTTATTGCTGCAATGGAACCTGTATACTGAAAATGGTCATGACAAGACAAACGAGTGTCAAGCTATTTTAGACATTCCTTGAACTCTATGATACACACGCCAGTATTAAGCCTAACGGTTTTAAGGCTACTAGTCAGAACCGCTAGACCCATTGATCGCAACCACGATCTTACAATCCGAATACTGGCATTTGCAATTGTTTCCGCCTTTAGTAACTATTGCTTCACATACGAACGCTATGTCATCTGCAAATCTAATTTTTTTTGCCTTCTCAGGTAGATTTAACCTCAACACTCCATTGTATCCCGCCAATGATCTTTCAACTCCTAGTAGATATCCTGGGATGTCTAACCTAGCCAAGGCTTCAACAATACGCTGCTAGTTTGCGGTGTTGAAGGCATTTTTTTACGTCTAACTCTTTCTTTGTACAGCCCGAAGAGCAGTTTCTACCACAACTTTAATAGCATCCAGTGATGATCCAGATTCCCTGAAACCAAATTCTTTATCTGATAAACTTAGGCTTGAGCGAATCCTACTCAAAACCATTCCTTACGTCGACGATGTGGCAGTTGCTACCTCTGGCAAGCACTTAAATACAACATCTGTATGGTGTATGGAGTCTGCACTGGCACTCCTTAGCAAATGGAGGCGTCAATCTAGCTAAGAATGAATTTCTCATATTTACTAGAAATTACAAAGTCCAAGATTTTATGGCCCCTTAACTAAAAGGGACCACATTGGTAATTTCGGACTACGCTAAATAGCTGGGCGTAATCCTAGACAGTAAATTGTCATAGAAACTAAACACCCAGCATAGAGCGAAAGCAAAAGAGCAATTAGCCGCAACTGGGGAATCGAACCAAGAGGGAACAACTGGAGCTTTAAAGCTTTAATTGAGGCTATACTGTTTTATGGGGTTGTATCTGGGAAGCGATAGAGACTCTAACCTCAAGTCTTTTGATAAAATATTTCAGCAAGCAGCTAGTCTGATAACAGAAGCGCTCAGGTTCAGATCAGGCTCCATGATTTTAACGACTAATGCGCACCGAAACGTTATTTTTGTGGGTTATTTCGATCTTTTGTTATCAATAGGGAACATCACACTTCATCCTTCGGTTCCGAAGGAGATAAAATACTAATGGCTCCAAAATACACGACAATACTTGCGGAGATTTCTATGTGCAAAACTTTGATGCGAGGGCTCCATTTAGACTTCAGAGCGGTTGCAGCGTCCTGCAAGCCGAAATCCCTGCTATCACTAGACCGGCAATATCACTTAGGTACGATTAGATATCGGAAGACTTCTTCATTTTTACATACAGCAAAGCGGCCATCGCTGATAGTGAAAGGCATATACACTACATCCATGGGCCATTCGAATGTAACAATAGATTGGGTTCCGGGGCATTCAGAGTGCACTGGCAAGGATATTTTGGACAAAATTGCCAAAGGGGAGCATTATTGAGTGACTTGATAATATGTCAATTAACAGGCATTCCTCTATTTCACTGCAAGCGACTAATCTAGCAGAAGTCATACAAGCTTGCTTAACAGAGGTGGGAAGAAGAAGGCACCTGTCGCTCTAAAACCTGAGCGAGACACGAGATCTGCTCTGTATGTATTAATTTAAGTAGGTTGTTTGTAAAAATCCTCCAAGAAAGCGTTGATGATGGTCTGTGTTACATACTCGTGCATACAGGCAGTACTGGATGAGTAATTTTGAAAAATTCTATTGTATAAATGATGATTAAATAAAATCTTGTTTATAAAATTGTGTACGAGTATTTAACCAATTAAGTACATATATATCCATATGTATGTATATTTTAAAATATGTATTGGTTTTCTGTGGATTTTTAGACACTTTCATAATCACACACACAATAACTCATACCCGAAAATTGAAGTTTGTTTATGTTTCTTATTTTTTTTTTTCTTGATTTAAGCTTAGAGTAGACAGGGAGTAAGATACAATTTTTCAGTGAGTAATTAAAGTTCTTATTTAATTATGATAAAAAAATATGGTAGCACTACGTAATACAATAAATTTCCCACAAATTTCTCAAAAAGAACAGGTGATTAGAACAAATAAAGAAAAATCTTAAAAAATCTATTTTTATTTTAGCTAAAAATAAGAATAATTAAGAAGTGCTGAAATGTTTTAAAATAATAAAAGCAACATTCAAAATGATTAAAAGGTTAATAACGACAAAAAAAGAAAAAATTTTATGCAATTTGCCAGCAGCCACAAATATTTTATTGGCCTTATTTTATATAAGAAGAACAATCAGTCAAAAATATACGGAAATTCGTAAATCTTAAATATTATTTAAATACACAATTTATTATTAATTAAGTACTTATTTTAAATATGCAGTCAAAAACACAATTTGGTATCTAATTACAACTTAAAAATAATTATAACTTAAATATCAAGTAAAAAATTGACCCTTAATTACATCTAAAAATATTCCCAAGGTACATCAAAATTAATGTGTTGATGATTCCACGCCTACTTGCCCACTTCTTAATAATTTTTTTGTTAAAACTGATTGTTCCTCCCTGACCATCGCTTATTTACTGAAAAATAATTCAGTAAAACGTGTTCACTTGTTAAGAAGTCCATAGCTATCAAACATACAAACGGTCATATAAGGGGCTGTGCACAAATTACTTAACGCTGTTTTCAGAGATTTTATACCCCTCCGTAACGCTTTTTAAAAAATTTTCTGTGCAAAATTTCCAATCCGTAACAAATCTTTACCCCCCTTTGAGCGTGCACAGCCCCTAAACAAAAATTAACTTTTATATACATACATACAAACATATACGAGTACATATATGTAGATAATAAATCATGCAACGCCATGAAGTCCTTATGCTTAAGTCTTAATTTGTCAATTCTGGGATGGATTGTCGGGATATTGTTTTTGCGAGACCTTTAAGGGATTTGGCGTATTCGTCTTTTCGGTCTGATCGTACTGTAGAGAACTGGAATTTATACTGTAAACTTAGGAATAGAGCTATGATAAGGAGGGAAAAGGGGAAACATATTTTGAGCAAATTTAGAGGGTTGAATGCTGCCGGCTTGTGCATAGCCGCTGATTTTGCGCCGGTCGGCTTGTAACTCTCATTTGCTGGCAGTGCTCTGGCGTAGTTATTTGAAAGTGTTTATTTGTACAAAAAAATATTTTTGATCATATTAAATTTAAAATTTGTGTACAGAATTTTCTTTAATTTTGTAATATTTGTTCACTGCTTGATAAATATATAAATTGTAAAACTCTTTTTTTCTTATTAAATAAATTTTTTATATTAAATTTAGTATTTGAGTTTTATTTAAATTAAACTACTCATAACAGCTGAAACACTTCAACCTGTGTGAGTATGTATTTTTGCCCTTTTTTATCCTTTTTATAGTTTCCTACATTATTTTTCTTATAAAAAGGCTAAACAACAATGATATAAAAAATATTTTGCTTAAATTGCCTGTTAGCGCCTTCAAAATAACATTGCTTAAATTAAAAATTTAATTAAATAAATTAAATATTTAATCAAATTTTTTTATACTTTTTTAAGTAAAGAGTTTATTGGTGAAAATTTTTTTTCTGTGTATAATTGGATGGGAAATTACGTGACGAGTTGTACGTTCACGGATGTAACGAGTTGGGCCCTGTATTTATAGACAAATTTGGCTGCATGTGAGAGATTCATGTTTGCTGAAGATGCTTTCTTGTTATTTAGTGGGCATCTTAGATCCTGTTAGAGTCTGCAGCTAAGTGTGAATAACTGTCTGGAACGGGTCTTACAGTGGACGACTAATAACTTGCCAGGAATAAATCCGTGTAAAACTAAGGCGGTCTTGTTTGGACTTTTCGGCAAATTGTCTCCTGCATTTAGGTTCCTTCTTGGCAGTGTTGAAATCGAATGTGTTTCTCGATACAAATGGCTAGGTGTTGTGATTGATGGCGATCTGTCCTTTAAGAATCATATTGACTAGAATGCTGCATAAATAGATGTATAGCTAAGAAGTTCACGTATACTTCCAAAGCATGAACACTTACTCGAAATGAATTACAGAAACAATGTTCATATTTTTGAGAACACCAAAAACTTGTTGTCACTTCTTGTTGTTACTCGACTTAGCGTGTGTAAGTTCACTGCTTGTGTGTTTTGCTATCATACTCGCAACATGTATGAACAGAACGAGATGAACATAATGCGACAGCCAAACTTCACTTGGTACTTGCAGTACTACGTGAAGTTTGGCAAATAAAAAAAATTCTTTCTGTTGAGTGTATGTAGTAAAAAAATGGAATTAAGGAGGCAAGTTTATACATAATATTATTTATTTAGATTTTTGTTACTTAGTTACTAATTACTTATGTTTAAAGGTATTAAAAAATAGGCATTTTTTCCTTTTAAAAAAATGTTAATTGAATATTTGCCTCTTCGGTTGAATTGTTTAATGAGTTAAGACAAATAGTTAAAATGATATGTAGTAAGGTTTTTGTATAATGTTACGCGGTTTGATCATATCTCATCCTATGTTCACGAGTTCCTGGGTTGTACGTTTAGAAACTTTGTTAAGTATCGGTGCCTTGTATACCATGGGGTGGTGCGTAGTGGTGTTCACTCTCCCTTGTCTTCTTGCGGTCATCTAGGAACCCGAAAATATTTTTAGGTTGATTTTTGCAAAAATCTTATGTAGTAAGGGTTGCCCGGTGCTGAAATTATTTACCCTATGAGCTCCAGGTTTTTTCGCACTCCAACCACATTTTCCTCCTCAAACTTATGGAATATCTTTCGAGCTTCGAATGAATGAATATATTTTATACTTTCTATTTTTCTCTATAGTTGATACAACCTTCGAGACACTATCTTGCCCTGTTGTTCCTAATCAGCCTACTAAGTTCTGTGATTGTAAATTTATTATTGTTATTTATAACTTAATTGTTAGTTTAAAGTGTTTGAGCAAATTAGAAGTAAGAACTCAGGATTTTTATTACTATTTAATACATATTTATATTTTTGGCCTACAAGGCTTTGTATTACTTTATTGAATAAAATAAATAAATAATAATATTTTTTTTTGTTCTAATTTTTGCGGATTTTTAATACGAATCGTCTTAAAACACGACTCATGACACTTCGCTCCAAGACTTAAGTCTCCAACTCTTCTGGTGGTATCGAGCATCAGGTTTCACGAACAGACAGATGAACATGACTCATTCAACTTCTCACTTCTGAATGGATATACATACATAGTTATAAAAATATTAGTACTACTTTAGAGTATTGAGTATCCGAAAAAACAGCAAATCTTCGACAGTCGGTACTCTACTACTCAATATTTTGCTAGCACTAATGTACCTATTCAAAGGCAGTTACAAGGCAAATTCATGACAAGTATACTTGCCTCAATTCGCTTTGAAGAACGTCTATTTCCGATGGCAAAAAAGTGTACCGCACAATGTGTCAACAAAAACCAAATGTAGCAAATATTTGCCCAGCTAGGAAATAATATTTTGTTTCAATGGCAACGTTGTTGCCTGGTTGTTTCTCTTTATTATTTTTGTTTATTTTTACAATCTTGTTGTTTTGTGAGAGATCCAAGCAAATTGTTTACTGCAAAAAGAGAGAGAGAGCGAGATTAAAAAGCTTGTTTGTTTTATTTTTAATAGTTGTCCTACATTTAGTTTGTTTTTATTATTTTTCATTCTTTCAGATACATTTTTTTCTATATTCTATAAGATTTAAAGACAGCTATAATTAAAAAGAATACAGCGCTATCACAAACTTATACATACTTAAATATGCACATAAATAAATGTATATTCATGCTTGCTTGCTTGCATGTAGAGAAGACTCAAAGTAAAAATGCTAAAATTATAACCAAACCCAAGAAAAAAGTAAATAAATAAAATTACTTCTTATAATAAAAGATTGTGCGAGCATATTTTTCCGCCATATCTGATAATCAACTGAGATGTTTAAAAGTTGCTTAGACCGGTAATGTTATGCACCATGGCAAAGGTCACTTTTTCGACATGAACCCACGTATAGTTTGTGGGCAGCACAGCACACTTTCTTAAATATTATTGGAACAACAGAGTAGGAAGGCAACTGATTTTTTTTCTAATATTTTAATAAGTGCTGGTAATGTGGTATAATTGTAGGTATTTTGTATTTATTAAATTGTATAGTTTTTGCCTGTTGCAAAAATTCCATCAGTTGTGTAGAGGACTTTATTTTGCGATGACTAACTTCGTATAGTGTACCATATTTGTAAATATCCAAATAAAATAGAAATTAATGAAGTGGTTGTTTTTTTTTAAATAATTGTTGTAGTGTTTTACTTTTTAAGTTATAATAAGATGAATTGATAAATTGAGTCTGACAATTCCTTGATATCATATGGGATATGTCGTGAAAGTATTTTGAAATTCCTGACAGATCTCAATTTTAAGACAGACTTTTCTTCGACATTGTTCAAAGATATGAAGTTTCAGAATTTTCTTCAGAACTATCTCTCATTTTTTTACAGAGAAAATATAAGTGAAAACGTATCGCGTTCGTGAGGTTCAGCTGTCAAAAGCTGTAATATAACCAATGTTCTTTGATTTTTACTAAAAACCTAACGTTGACTTTCTCACAAGTAAAATTTGCTTGTCTAAAAGGGGGAAAGTATACATTCGGCAGTGCTTTGCTTGTTTAACTGTATTTGAAAGCTGTCCCAGCTGAGTTAGACTTTGCAAAGTAAACTTGGCGTGTCCAAAAAGGGTCAATCTTTAACTCCACAGAAAACTCTTATATAACACAACTTAAGTTTTAAAAAGTTTTGACCCAAATAGTTTTCATATTAACACATATGTATGTACATATTTATGTATGTATGCAATTAGTCCATACCTAATTAAAGGGTATATTTGATTCGTCACAAACTTATAGTTATAGTCAAGACGAATTGATGTACCAAGTGGTGTTACTAACACAGCTGATCTACTTTTTTCTTGTAAAATGCAGCAAAATGGAGGTCGATATATCAAAATTTGCACATGCAAGCATAGGTAGGGGTCGATATGTCAAATGTTGTTGTAATGTTGTAGTTGTTTTAATCGTAACACCACCTGTAGTGCGATTCAGTAACTTGTAACAATTCGATAATTGTTAAATTTACCGACAATTATTGCGATTTGCAGTAATGATTTTGTTATTCACTAATTACTTCTTAACTACATCGCTATAATTTCCTTTTACGTGGCGTCTCTATCATTATACATATAAGAAAAACAAAAAGAGAAATAAACAAAAAACAAATAAATTAATTTATTTATTGAAATTTTTCTCAAAAATTTTTTAGAATTTAAAAAATGAATGTTAAATTTTATGAAACGAAGAGATATGAATATTAAATTGCATGTTTAATAATTAAACATTAATTAATTAATGGTAATATTATTTATGCATAAAAGATTCTCTGTTTTCGTATATTGTTTTAAAACAGTGAAGGGCGTTTTTTGAAATGCTATACACGTGTGTATAGCAAGAAAATTCTGTTTGCGTATATGTACGTCGACACACGTATACTATAAGCATCTTCGTGTAGCTTATGAGAATTAACGTTCGGTTGTTGCTTTGTTATCATTTCGTCAGAGTAAATAAACCTATCGCTGATCAGCACTTGTTTGAGTAAGACCTCGCTTTACAATTTTTTGTTTACACTCAAAGCAAAATGTTCAATGAAGAATGGGAAAATGATTTTTTATTTATTATTTTGTTTTTATTCGAACTTTTTATTTTAATTATCGAATTTAATAAATTATCAAGCTTGAGGGCTTCGTTTTTAATAAATTTTATTTTTATTTATTATGTTTTCTCGATATTTCTTTACTTATTACATATTATATTTTATTTCATTCGTTGTGTAACTAGTTTATTATTAAATGAATATTGTTTTCGTTATTATTATATTAACATAAAAAGTATTATTGAAAAAAACTTCAAATCAAATAAAAATACTAAAAGGCAAGAAATGTATTTTACTTTTGGCAACAGACAAATTTTCGAGTGTATTATTATTGAACGTCGTCAATTTTTTGCTGCTTCCCACACTAACACATATGAGAGAGTATGTGTGTGCTCTTCACTGATTTACATATACATATTATGTTCATATGTATTTTTCAAAAATTATTTTTAAATTCTCAAATGATTTCGAAAGTTTGTGCATAAAAGCTTTGAAGTTTTTAAAAATATGGTTGAAGTCTGCTGATGAGTTGGTAAAATATTGAAGAGATGCATATAGAAATTGCTTAGCCATCAACAAATAAATAAATATTTTTAACCACAAAACTTGGAGAATTTCTTAAACAATAAATTTAATAAATTATTATTTTTTAAGTAAAAAGCAGCCTAATAATTAATTTTTAAACATAACATAAAAGGAAATTCATCAATTGTATTTTTATTTTCATTCTTAATATGTATTCAGATTCTGACTTATATACATATGTATGTACATAGATTGTTCTATCATTTCCCATTTAGCCGAAGAAATGCATAAAAAACGCTTTATAATATCACTTCAAAAAAAGATGCGCTCTACTGATCAATACTGTTAGAGTACTATTTGAGAAGTGAAGTCAGTATGTATTTGCAATTGCTTGTCAGATTGTGGCCACAGGGGTGGAATAAGTCAGAGGGGACAGAAAAAAAACGCAAGTGAAATAGTGATATATGAATTTAATAAATCTAAAAAAAAATACTAAAAGGCAAAAAATGTATTTTATTTTTGGCAACAGACAAATTTTTCGAGTGTATTATTATTGACCGTCGTTCGTTTTTTGCTGCTTCCCACACCAACCCATATGAGAGAGTATGTGTGTGCCCTTCACTGTTTTAAAAGATCAATTTTGTTATTGGCATAACGAACGTGCTACGATTAAGCTGCTGACTTTTATTTATTTCATAACAACTGAAACATTATTGTCGTTAACATACCGATAGCGAATATCGTTAAAAGTGTTACTGAATACAAAATTCGATAAATTTTCGTTATATTAATTTTAACAATACGATTATCGTAATAAAAGTTACTGAATCGCACTACTGGTTTGTGAATTCGCCTTTGGTTATAGTCATGTTGGCTTTATTTTCTTTTCCCATTTCTGTACAATAAACAAAAAAGATAAACCGGCCTCCAAGGGTTGATTTTATTTTGCTTTTATTTTTCTATTCAAAATTTACATACATATGTATGTATCTCATTTATTAAAACTTTTTGGAGAGTAAGTCAAGTGAATTGACAAGAAGTACATACATAAAATTTAGGTTCTTTTACTCTTGGAAAGTGTTGCCAAATAATTTGTAAGAAATGTGGAAAATGTATTTCTTCAAAATGATAATAGATAGATAAATTATTTAAAATAGCCTTGTTTATTTGAGAGGTACGATATCGCAGGCAATCACTGGTAGCCCAATCCATAAGCCCAAAATTAACATGCCTGATTTTTGCTGGGGTTAAAAATAATAAACAGCAACTCTGTTACAGAGATAAAATTGTTGTCAGCATTTTTATTATAATGCAATGGGTTTGTATGGATATACATACATATGTGTGTATGTATTAATAAACAAAAATTATAATAACAATGATTTCTCAATCCACGAACGTTTGGTTTATTTTAATTTAATTAACTTGCACATAGAAAAGCATTTCTCTGCATTTGTAAAAATGTAGTTTTCTAAATGTATCCGTGTAGCTCACACATTCGTGTGCATACATAAGTAAATACAAACAAACATACATGCATAGATAACTTGAAATTTACTCTATGAAATATGATTTTTGTTTTGTTTTTATGATGAAATACAAAGAACATAATCAAGGAAACAACTACAAAATAATTTGCGATTCTGCCATTATGTGACAGTTGCTAATGGAAATGTGAAATTAATTCTACCAGATTGTTTTTTTTTAAGTCAGTATGTAAAGGGTGGTTTTTATAGAGTTACACAAGTTTGAATCATAATAAAACAAGGAAATATATTTTTAATATTAATGTTAAATATTTCTGTCATGTAGTTGCAACCAATTTTCATCAACTTTTCGCAGCATTTGCGGCCGTATTTCGCCGATAACTCTTCGAATGTTGATTTCCAGGTGTTCAATTGTTTGTGGTTTACGACAAGTGACTTAACATAACCCCAAAGAAAATAATTTAATGGGGTTAAATCACACGATATTGGCTGCCAATTAATTTGGCCATTACGTGAAATTATTTTTTCATCTACAGTTTCTGTGAGTAGGATGAGTTTAACGAATAGAACAATTATTTTGATTAAAAACTTCAACAATTTGCACACGTTGCTCTGGTGTAAGTCGATTCATAATGAAATTTCAAAGAAAACTAAACAAAAAGCAACTATCAGCAGTAAAATGGGAGCTCAAATAAAGCAGTGATGCCAACTCAAAGTTGTGACACTCTATAAAAAACACCCTTTACATATCGCAAACTAAATCATAAACCGGCACAATCCCAAAAATTTTCAAAATGCTTTTTATTTCATGAAACTCTTCACTTATTAAAGAGTATTGGCTGAAGTGGTTAGCGCGTTGACTACTAAGCAAACAATGACTTGGAAGCTGGGTTCAAACCCTGGCCAGAGTAAGTCAATCAAAATCATTCAATTCTCTGATATACATTAGTGTGCTATTGTATTAATTATTGTCGGACTATTTAAGTGATGAAGGCATAGGCACTGGTCACTAGAAACTGTTCCGCAGAGATTAATGCTGTTCCAAGCTAATGGACACAACATCGCCCTCCTTCGTCGGTTAGCGGAAACATCGGCGAAGTAAAAAATTAATAAAATTCCTGCTAATACAGCTTAATAAAGGTAATGCGTCTACTTAACACCAGAGGCGCCTCTACACTGCTAAAAAAAATAAAATAACGCGCAAAAGCAGATTTGTAAAAGAGTTAAGCGTTCTAAATTTTCAACATCTATCTTCTCTACCCTATCCTTCTCTCTGAGTTCTGGCACAAGGCATTGCATAAGTAGGGGTCATCCATCCCCCCAATCTGTGAAATAACAGAGCAATGGATGTGCATATATTTATTACAAACGAGGTGACATGTCATGCAAGTCTGTTTAGAAGGTGAAAGGGCATCTAAGGTCTTCCCAAGACCAAAGTCAATAGAAAGCTAATTCTTCGGGGTTTACTTTCGAGGCTTCACGAGTAACCTAAACTGGTGCCACGGGGACCGGTAAGCTCTTATGGGAGATTGTCTACCGGGGGTAGCAGTGATGTCCTACATTGGTCACACGCTTTGCGGTGTGGGGTTTGCGAGATGCGTATCCGTTCTCTTTGGGATGTATATGATTCGGCATCCATTCTCCTTGAGAATTGGTATGCTGGCACCACCGCATCTACCCTCGTTGGTGGCATGATTCCGTGGCCGGTTATTGGTTGAGGTCTCCTTCGGGAGTACACGAGGTGGTTGTGGTTGATACCAAAAGCTGGGAGAGGTGTTGGTTTAAGGACTGATGCTTGTCCAGTTTTTTTTCTTTTTTTTTTTTTTTAATTAGGACCAGCACTCAGGGGATGACCCCTACGTATGCAAAGCATTGAGCCGGAACTAGGAAAATAGGTTTTGGGAAGGAGGATAAAGGGAGTAGTGTTTGTGGACATTCGATTTGAACTCCGACACACTGATAGTGGCAGGAAAGACCTCTGCGGGAAGTTTATTCCACATACGAACAGTACGGCCAAAGTACGAATTCTCTCTGTAATGCGTGGTGCGGTTCACTGACATATCGACCACAAAGGGTTGTGCTCCTGATGAAAAGCGTGTTATACGTGAAAAGTGGCGGGTTTCAGGAACAAGTTCCCTGATTTCATTAGAGCACATTCCATTGTAGTAGCGATAGAACAACGAAACACACCCAACATTGCGTCGATGCTCCAATGAGTCAATAGAGTTGGCTACCCTACTGTCACCGATAAGCTTCTTCGCCCTATCCTGTACGCGGTCGAGTAACTTCAAAATAGATTTTGAAGCACCGGCCTATACATGAGAGTTGTATTCCATTTTCGGTCGGATAAAGGTGGTATAAATATTAAGGAGATCAGATGGAGTGAAGTATGTCCTACACCGTCTTAGAAAGCCGAGGCACTTGAATGCTTCTTTTGAGACATGAAAAATGTGGTCATTCCATCGAACATCACAATGAATTTTCATGCCAAGAACATCAAGAGCTTCTAATTCCTCAATATCTATACCATCCATGTTTACAGATGGAGCAGCATGTCCGGTCATACGTCTATGTGTGAGCATAGCACATTGGGTCTTTCGTGCGTTAAAATTTACCCTGTTAGCATGACCCCAATTTGAAATTAACAGGAGATCGCGATTTAGCGTATCATTCATATTTTGCCGCTTTGCCCGGATCTCCGACGGTTGTGGCCTGTTGCTGAATGAATACGAATGCACTAGGCTACTGTCATCTGCAAAAGAGTAGATAGGGTTGGAAGTTTGACGTAGAAGGTCATTAAGAAAAATAAGAAAAAGGGTAGGAGAAAGAACGGAGCCTTGCGGTACCCCTGAATTTAACTTGAACTCCAAGGGGATGACTTCAGGTTGTTCCCGAGGGGCGGCTCGGGGGTGTTTGTGAAAACCAATATACACACAGTGTTAAGACTACCGTCGGATTGGGCCGCAAGGCTGGTGCCGACGTTAATCTGTAACACATTGGTTCAGTGGTGAAAATGATCTGCAATTAATCTACAATGACAAATGCTAACAAAATAAATTAAATTTATTAAATTTAATTTTATAAATTTAATTTATAACAAAAAATAACTTAAAAATAACCAATTTATTTTTTAGATAAATATGTAAGTTTAAAAATAAAGCAAATGTAATGAGGCCAGTTTAAAATAAAAACAAAGTTATTTTCTAGCTGACAAAGTTTATTGAGTTGGCTGAATTCTGTATGTGTGAACACTGCTAACTACTTTTTCTCTCCTGCTGCCACCTTGTTTATTACGCCATGGGAAATATATAAACATATAGAGTAATTTAGGACACTAGTAGAAACATGATGAAATTAAGGAGCTGATACCGGCTCAATGAGTTGACCTTAAGACTCGGACGTTTGACAAACTCAAATACAGTGACACAAATTTTCGAAAATTCTATTAGATGTGACGAAAAATTAGACGTAATAAGATCTTTGCCGAATATCGATGGAAAGAAGTTATATGCTAGCTAGCTCAAAGCCACTAATAATTCCATCAAACTTTACCTTAAAAATAGCCGAATCAAAATCATCGAAGACGCGAACGATTAAATGACCAACCACGGAATAGTACTAAACTTTGACTCCTTCATAATTAGACTGGACTTCACATATGTACATATGTAGACAAACGTCCTGTCCATATAATTGAGCAGGAACTACTCGTAAGATAGCATCAGTCGACTTTATTGGAATAATACAATAAAATATATCAGGCAATAACTTTGCTGATTAATAAAACAATTATGTTGCATTAAACAAAAATAGACTTAACAAATGTAATAATAATAAGAATAGGCAATATCCCCTTTGCGTTTTCATAGCAGGACTAAATTCACCTGTCTCAAATATTTTCTTTTCCCTCTCGCCGAGTGATTTGCCTAATGCATTGGCTGAGGCACAATAATTGGAGTCAAATAAGCTGCGTGCGACATTCGGATTACAGTTCAATCGTAGACACAAAATAACACTAATAATCATAATAAAAATAAAAACGTTCTGAGATTAGCTCCGAACATATCACCAAGATTTCCAAATAATTTTCGCAATCGAGCTGAACGCAATCACTGTCAAGGTCCGAAACCAATCGAAGTGGATTCCTCTTTAAAAACATGGCAACGATTAGCCAATAATCTCAACAAAACACAAACGTAATAATTTCCCACAAAATGCAAATCGTAATTTTTCTCGTAAGGGAAACAAGTCTAAACGATTCACGGTTTCTCGCATCAATTCCTTAATAATATTTTAAATATAAAAACCATTTGAAATAAGATAATAAATGATATAGAAAAAACTCATTCTGATATAAATACGGTGCTACTGTTGGAGTAAATAATAATATGGAGTAAATAATACTCTTATCCTTTTTTCGCCAATGCTTTCATCAAAAAAGAAATAAATATGTTAACAAAAGTGATTATCAGCCAAAGTAAAAGTCTATTTGGGTAGAAGGTTGCAAATGAGGATGGTCGTGGATTATAAAAAGCTGAAGGAGCAAACTATTACAGATAATAATATAATATAATATAATTCTTTCCAATTTATATTTTATATTGATTGAAAATTCTTCTCTACAATAGACCTTGAGTCTTGAGCTTTCGCCAAATTTTAATGAAATCAGAAGTTATTGAAAAAAACTGGAATTTCCGTGAGCAACGGAAAATAGAGTTCGTAAAGATGCCTTTTGGCTTAAAAAGTGGTCCTAGAATTTTCCAGAGATGATATTTTACGGGAAGTTATTTGTTAAATATGCCAGGTATAAATAGACGACATATATTGAGATCCTGCAAACTATAGTTAGAACGTTGGAAAATTCTTACATGAAAATATCTTTGGACTAATGTTTTTTTTCAAAAGGAAGGCCATAAGGTCAAGACTGATCCAAAGAAGATAGAAACGATTTCAGAATTACATAAACCGACAACGCTTATTGAATTAAGAGGTTTATTTTGGGAATGAAAGGTTACTATAGTTTTATATCTGGATATACATCAATTCCCAGACCCTTACCGAAATATTTAGCTAACGAAAATCGAAGGATTTCCCAGATTATGAAATGAAATTCAACAATGAAGCCACCCAAGCTTTTGAAAGGCAAAAAAAATTTTTATTAAATTAAGTTAAACTCACACAACCTGAAGGAGGAGTATTATCACAAAGAGTTAAGCCAATTACTTTCATCTTAAGAACAAACACTAAATTCGATCGAGTTAAACTATGCCACTTGTCGTTGGAAAAACTAAAAAACTACATTTATAGTGTCAAAGATTTGGAAATTCACATCTACCATCGACCACTATCTATTGCCATTTCAATGCTCTATTCAAACCACAAGACAAAGAGATGGCAATCTTTTATCAAAGAGTTCTTCTCGAAGATAATATACAAACCTTATCCAAGACTGTTTTTGAATAATTTCTGTGATGGTTCCTCAATCACAGAAACACGACCTTCTGCTGAGAGTAGCGACAACAATCTTATATCCGAGACCGGAAAGCTATCAAATAAATTCAAGCATATGAATGCCAAGAGAACCTCCTGGCCATATCGAAGGAATTCTTAACGTCGAATTTAGTAACTTAGTAATTTATTAATAACAAACAGAATAGCAGGCAAATATATATACATGCAATACTATTCGTCAAAAATGGCAAACATCCGGTAAAGCTCGAAATAGAAGAGACTCCTAGTCCTCAAAGGAATGGTGAATATCTGATCTTTGACATTTTTTATGTCTAGAATCTGAAATTTATTACATGTATAGATTCTTATTCGAAATTTTTAGTAATTAAACAAATTGATGATAAGCTAAATTTAGGTGTGAAAGTAATTTGCAGAATCAAAGTATTCCAAATGCAAAAAGGGGACACTTGAGATAATGAGTCAGGTTTTACGACTGCTCCAATTAGGTCGCTGATGCAAAAGTTAAGAATATATATGTACTATTGTACCCCTAGACATAGTTTCACAAATGTATCATGTGCTGGATGATTCTTTATGTTTTTAATATAATAAATCAATTTATTCGGTGACTGGTGAGAAACCGATCGGTATTTTATAAAATCATACATGAAAGTTTAGGAAAAAAGACGCTGAAAAGAAGTAAGAACAATATCGCAAAGATTTATCAACCGAATTACATAATATAGGAAAAAAGTTATTAAACAGAAAAACAACTTCTTATGCATCGACCACCCACCATCCGTAAACACCTTGCTTAAGTGTTCGAGCTGTCTAATCTCTGGACCGAAGTCCAACCAGCCACTAGCACTGGTCGAGCATTAGTCTTTAAACCAATACCTATCCCAGCTTTTGGTAGCAACTGCAGCCACCACGTGTGCTCCCGAAGTATACCTCACCATTAACCGGTCCTGGAATCATGCCACCAACGAGGGTAGTGCGAAGGCTGGCAGCATATCTATTCCCAAGGAGACGGTGTATTCCAAACAGCATACCTATCCCCAAGAAAAGAGAGTATCCATCTCGCATTATCACATCGCAAGGTGAGTCCAAGATAGAAAGAACACTCTCTACCCCGGTCGACACTCTCATATGCTTCAAACATTCCCCTGTCATGATTTTTCGGAAAATCGCTAATAACTCGAAAAATACGTTTAAATTCAATTAACTAAATAATAGTTAAACGGATTTTTATCATAGTTATTCTTCTTCGAAATAGGACAAATGTTAAAAATAATTGCCAGGACAGCATTTGAATGGGACGTGTACGTGCATACAGAAAAGTGTCCATATAACAAAATCTAAATATTTTTATGTGTTGTAGGAATTATTTGGCCAATGATGCAATTTTTGTTGTTAATGATATTTTTCTTCTTTAAGCTAATAAGGCCTAACGTAGTTAATGTTAATAAAACAGCTTTATTACATTTTTTACCCACCGTTTCGTCAATTGTTTGTTGACTTCTTCAGGGGTTTCGTCTATTTAAAATTTTTAAAAAACATTATATTATATTTTGAAAAGTTTTTTCACTGTACATTATTTACTTACAATAATACAAATGTTCAATTAAAAAGGATTGCAATATAAAATTATTTTTGACATTTTTTAATGCCGAAAAATTTTTTTTTTTTTTTTTTGAAAAATTACTAAATAAAAATATATGTACTGTAAAAACACAGTTGGTGCTGTTATTTGATTGCAACAAAAAATATCATTAACAACCTACATAAATATTTTTAGTTAAACTCTTTAGTTAAAATTTAATTCCAATTATAAAAAGTGAATCTCATCACATAATTTCTGAAATAAAATTAGTATGGTAACATTATTGGTCATGTATTTTTAATGCCATTTTTATTTGTTTTGTTTATTTCATGGTGGAATAATAAGGTGCGCGTATCAACGCAACAACAAAAAACGACATGCATTTTGTTTGTGTAAAATTCATTCAAAATTGTCAAAACAAAGCTGTATACAAAACAAAACAAAAGTTGTTTTGTATGTATTTATTGGTTATGCAAAAACAAAAAGCATAACGTAAACAAAAATATTCATGATGGCGGCCAAAAATATAAACAACTTTTGACAAGACCGAATTAACTTACCATATTTTTGCAGATTATTTAACGGTCAAAACACAACCCTACAAAAAACCATATTCCTTCTTGCGCAGACCTGATTATTAGACCATGGTTTATTTCTTTGGTTTCTTTTTTGTTTACTCATTTCGAATATGATAGAACGAAAAAAAAGTAATTATCTCCCTTTAGTCTTCTTCTTCTCTTTTTAATTCTCTTACATTATTTGGTTTTCATTTGGCATTTCTTCGCTTGTGCTCACAACCATAGCTGCCAGATTTGACGATTTATCGTCATTTTGACGATTTTGGGTCCTAAAAATGACATAGTGACGATGGGAGGATTTATACACTAATTTTGACGATTTTAAATAATTCAAGTTTGCAACATATATTTGTACTATTAGATCAACATTGAACTGCTGAAAATTGTAATGAGAAACTTTTTAAAAACTAGTTTTATTTAGGAATATTTTCCAGAGACGTATTGGAAGAAACACAAATAAATGCAAAAGAAAAATATTATATTAGTAATTATTGTGATCGTTTTTATATAGAGCTTTGTGATCAGATATTATCAAGATTTTATTTTGAAAATAAATATAGTCAGGTAAACGTAAATAAGACTAAAATAAGAAATTGGAAAAATCCTTTGGAGGTAATATTATATTCAAAAGATTATTAAAAGCTAAACAAATGTACCTGCTGTGGTCTGACAGTTGTACCTGAACTAATCAATATACTTAATTGCAATATATGTATATTTGTAAAATATATTATACATACATGTACATATTTATATGTATATGTCTATTTTCTTAAAAAATTATATTTTTATTGTAGCTTTTATACAATTTAGAAAAAGTGTTTCCAAAAATTAAATTTAAAATGCATATTTTACTAAATTGAAAAAAATAACTAAAGGATATTTTTAGATGAGACCAAAACTCTGAACTCGCGGCACCGTTACGAGACGCTATAGTGTGTGCATATATGCATATACATATTGCAGACCGCGAACGCGTCCAGATAATTAAAAACAAATATGCGTACCGCGCTAAAAGTAGTTTACACTTCAGTTTCTGTCGGCATTCCCGGAGTGCTAGCTGTACTTTTTTTCCATACAATGTATAATTATATTTCAAAGTATTGAAAAACATGCAATCTTATTGTATGTGATTTTATTGTGAATTCTAAGTGAAGTATTTGTTCTCTATATTTTAAATAATAATAATAAGATTTGTTGATTTTAGAGTTTTATTATGTTTTGCCTCTAACAAAAATATGTTTTGTTGGTAAAAAAGCGGTTTTTTCATTTGACGTTTTTATGACGATTTCAATAAGCTATATTGACGATAATGACGATTTTTGCCCAAAAATATGACGATATTACCTCAAAAAATCTGGCAGCTATGCTCACAACTAATATTATATAAACAAAACAGAAATGTGCCTTTGGAATACAAAGAATTAAGAAAATGAGTTTTATAGCAAAAATTAAATTAAATAATTTAGTATGCACACACATACGAGTATGTATGTATGTGCTCACTTACTTTTAAAATGATTATACGCAATTTAATATTTTTAATGACAGCTCTATGCATTTTTGTGTTCTTCGCGGCAAAATGAACGTATCTCTTTGTTGATGTTAATAAAATTGCATTCGCAGGAGAGCTGCGGTCGTGCTGTGGGATTTGAGAGTATAGGCATCACTGGTTAGAAGTAGTGTTGACACCCGTTTGCTTTCCCTGTATAATTTTTCATTTATAATGTGATCATCCACATCAGAAAGATAAGTGAAGACTAGCATTATGATTAAAAAAGCATGTCTGTATGCATTTATAATATAAATTTAATATACATATTAATAATCATCCGTACATACATTTGTGCACAATGGATAATTATGTGAGTATGTATTTTACACATTGACATACTGTTGTCATGATACAAACATTTAGTGATTATTTGTATTTATCACAATATGAATCATTTGTATTGTATTTCATAATTAGAAGCACTTAATAAATTTCTAGTTATATTAGGCCATATCATTTTAAAGATTTTGTCGCCAGCTTAAATTTTACTGGCTCTAACTCGTAATAATGGATTAATGATGGTTAGATAGAGAATAAATATGTATGTATGTACATATGTACATAAGTATGTGTCTGTTTTTGCATTGGAGACACGGTTGGGCTAAAATTTTAACCACACGTACATAGTCAGCCCAATCATAAACGAATTTTCCTCATGAAATTTTTCCTTTTTCCCTTTACTCCTATTTTAATCATATATTCCGTGAGAAATTTTTTTTACCATACCTGTTTTATCAACTACAAAAGGGAAAAAATATTCCGCGGGAAAAATATACTTATTCTAAACACATATGTTTTTCGTTTTTCCGCAAATAAAAATTCACCTGCAATATTAAAGGGAGCTTGTGAAACATGTAAGTATTTTTATTGAATTTAAAGTAATAAAATCAATAAAAATTATATTTTAAGGTCGAAAAGCACAAATAAGCAACAAACTCAACATTTGCTGTCTATAATGGAAGCCAACCCAGACATTGCTCGTGGGTTTTTTAAAGGAGGCAAGGAAATACTTTCTAGATTTTGGAGCAAAACTGAGGTTGAACTCAATGCTATGGGTCCTCCTATTCGGAAAGATATAGAATGCATTTTTTCTATTTTATTAAATTTAATTCACTTAAACAATTCACTTAACACAAAACTTTAAACTTGTCTCGCAAAGAAAACTACAATGTAAATAAGAAAAACAGATGTCTCCGAAATTCGATGTTGCCACTTATTTATTTTTTTACTCCCTTTAAGTTTATGATAGGAGGAATTTTTTCTCGAGAAAATTGTTTTCCGTGAGAAATAAATTCCGAGGGAATATTCGTGATTGGGCTGAGTATGTTTTGGTCCAAACGTAATCGAAATTTTGTGGGTGTCATTTACAGAATTCCACATTTTGAAAAATATTGACCACCCTAAGGAACAGTGGCGAGTTGGTTGATTCGGCCTCTTTGTGATACAAAGTGGCGGGTACATGTCGATACATGTTTGATTTAAAACCGGAGTAAAATATATGTATTAAGTTAAGAAAAACCACTTCAAATTTTTATTTAAGCTATTCAATAAAATAGTAATTTAAGAAAATGTTATGAAATCCAATAATATTGTAATTCATGGAAAAACTCCACTTCACGTTTAATTTTTATTGGCTCCAGAGCCCTTTTGCCTAAATCACGTTAATCCGTTTGCACTCGGGACCAAGGTTAACTTAAATTTGTTTTCACATACGGGACATATGTTTCTTCAGCAATAAGTTTTCAATTAGATGTAAATCTGAGCTTTGGGTTGGCCATTGCATTGTCTTAAATGTTTGATTTGTTCAAAAACACCTTCTTCCTCCGTTAAGCACTTATGCTACCTAATAATATGAAGATAATATTATGTTTCCACAGCCCCAATGCTTCATGGCTTATTTTACTTCTGGTATTTTAAGGGTTTCATAAGAACGATGCCTGTAGTGAAAATTACAAAAGTTTGGTCCTATCGTAGGATTTTTGTTTCAGTTTTCTTAACTCAAATATCATAAAAACTAACCATGGTAAAACTAACAGGTATGCGCAGTTCGACAACAACTACAATAATCCAAAAAACATGTATTTTGTTAGTGTAAAGTACTCGCTTTAGATCAAAATACACAAACAAATTTAAAGCATTTTCTTACGTATGAGTCATAGCTGCCAGATTTGAAGATTTATCGTCATTTTGACGATTTTGGGTCCTAAAAATTACATAGTGACGATGGGACGATTTATACCCTAATTTTGACGATTTTAAATAATTCAAGTTTGCAACATTTATTTGTACTATTAAAGCAACTGAACTGCTGAAAATTTTAATGCGCAACTTTTTAAAAACTAGTTTGCTTAAAACTGTAAACTTTTATTTAATCTATATATATATATAGAATTGTTGCAAGTGTGTTGTGACTTTATAACTCACGAACGGTCAAACCGAATTCGATTAAATTTTAAGGATTTGTTCGTATGGTAGTGTAGATGGTTTTTTTGAATTTTGAAGACATTTATTTAGGAATATTTGCCAGAGATGAAATTGAAGAAGCACAAATAAGTGCAAAAGAAATATAATAATTGTGATAATTTTTATATAGAGCTTTGTGATCAGATATTATCCAGATTTGATTTTGAAAATAAATATATAAAGCTCTTGGCCAAATTAATCCATTTAATATTATTAATGTAGAAAAAATTTGGTTTTCTGAAATTATAACAGAATTTTCCTATTTTGTTGAAGAAAGTGAAAGCCAAGAGCTAGAAACTGAGCTCAGATAATTATAATTATTGCAGTGATATAAACATATAACTATTGGATTTTTGGAAAAAAATATCAGAGATGCAAACGAGGGATTCTAGTCTTTTGTTTCCGGTTTTGACTAAATTTATTACAAAAAAACTAGTTTTACCACTATCCCCAGCAAATGATGAAATAATAATATATGTAAAATATGTATGTATATGTATACAAGTCTTTTTTCTTTCACAATTTTATTTTTATTGTATAAATTATATTTTAGTTTTTATACATATTTAGAAAATGTGTTTCCGAAAATGAACTTTAAAACCATATTTTACAAAATTGAAGTAAAAATAACTAAAGGATTTGGATTTTTTTATTTTTTTCCATACAATACTTGTTCCATGCATGTTTTCAAAGTATTGAAATGTTTTTCTATTTACATGTGATTTTATCGTGAATTCTAATTGAAGTATCTGATCTCTGTATTCAAAAGAATGCTGTTTTATTAATCAGATTTGTTTATTTAAGAGTTTTGTTACGTTTTGCCTCTAATAACATACGTTTTGTTCGAAAAAAATCGGTTTGTGTTATTTGACGTTTTTATGACGATTTCAATAAGCTATATTGACGATAATGACGATTTTTGCCCAAAAATATGACGATATTACCTAAAAAAATCTGGCAGCTATGGTATGAGTGCCAAATGAGTACCATTATTTATGTACTCTCTTCAAACTATATCAGTTTGTATGAAAATTTGCTATAAAGCGAGCTCAGTCAGCTGTGCTAGTAAGCCTTGAAACTGAAGGTGCCCACACACGATTGATTTGTGCGTGTGATTTGTTGGTGTACGACGTCTTGTTACAAGTTAATGGGGCTGTGCGCGCACAAATCATAAGAATTTGAAAATTTTCAATTTCTTGTGATTTGTTGGATTGTTAGTGGACTTGTGGGCGAACATTTAAAAATTTTTCATTTTAGTGCACAACGAAACGTAAAAGAGACAACATTCTGCATTTTTTATTTACTATTGTTTGTGGTCGAGTTGAATATTTTTAAAGATGGTTATTAAGGAATTTTTAATTTATTATGTACATACATAATAAATTAATGTTTTTTAATAATATTAGTTCGCTTCTATATAGGTACATACATACATATGTATGCATATATAATTTGGTTTTGCCCATATAAATACATACATACATACATATGTATGTATGTAAGTATATAAGCAAAAGAGAAATTGCATCATCCGCTTCACAATTCATGTTTTCTTCTTATTGTGATTTGTTCGTCGTTTGTGGAGAAATGGTACGCGAACAAATCACACGCACAAATCACTCATGTGTGGGCAGCTTAACTGATATTTGGCAACTTATTGCGCTGCCAGATAACAAGAACTTAATCGGGCAAAAAAGGATACATTAAAATTTTTTTTATTAAATATCGCCAAAACTTCGGCTTAAGTTTAGATAAAAAAAATTTATTTTTCTGCCCTTTAACCAGATTATAATCAATAGTTTTAATTGAAAAACTGGTTAATTTTTATATATTTTGTGGTCATTGATGCCTTTTGAAGTAACTAGTCGTCTCCAATAGCCATGAACTTGGTATGAGCATCATAGCAGACATCGCGTGTATCTAATGTAGACCGCTTATGTCGCATGATTCGTTCATGCTCTGGCTGAGCAACAATATTCGCCATGAGGTTGGCCATTCAATGTCATTTTCTGTTTGACAGTTTCTTTTTTTAGGTTATGGCAGCTTATTTTTCAATCAAATGTTGTTTTGCAACAAATACTGCACAAAAAACAACGAAAACCATAAAAAACACTTTTAAATACAATTATCACAAACCATCAAATCGAAAAACATGAACTATGTGAACGCTTTGAATTATGGTTAGTCAGCGCATGAACATCTGTAAATATTCGCCACATTCTAGTAGATGGAAATATTACTGTTGCTCTGCCGACTTTATGTTCATGTCATGTTCAAGTAGATGGATCATGAAGATACATACAAATGTATATATATATATGAAGATACATATACATATATAAATGTTCGCAAGTTCATATATAGAAATTAGCTTGAAACTGACCTCTTTTTGGGACATTATATGACGTTTTTCTTAATATTAATTGACGCTTTTTGTTTGGAAAACTGTGGCATCTGTCTTACTTATTGTCGTTTTGTGTCTTCTCTTTACATTTATATTTCGCTTTATAACAAATTGAAAAGTTGTTTTCTAATCATTTCGCGATTTTATTGAGCACGCGCATGCCAACAAAACTACAATTAGTATGCTACTAAAAAACTCTCAAAACAAACACCATCATCATAACATACAACTTATCAAGGCAAATTGTGTGTGAATAACCAAGCAAAATACTACATACAACTAACTACTCGATACAGATACGAAAATGAACAAAAACTAAGAAGTAATAATCACAACAAAAAAAAAAAAAAACGACACTAGAAGAAAATATTTGATCAATCGAACATTTTCAAATTTTACGAATAGGGACAGACGTCAGGCAATGTCCAAATGTATTTTTCTATATTACGATTACAATTAAATTGGTTAACACAACCAGCACGAACATATCAAGTACATTTTGTCTCTATTGTGTTTGTAGATATGTACATATGTATGTACATATAGATAAGTACATATGTACATAAATAATTAAATTGAATATCAATAAATTTAAAATGGCTACACTAATACCCAGTATTGCGTCATTAATTTGAACCTAGAAAATGCTACGCAACATGAAAAACTTCCCCTTACAACACAACGAATGCATTTAAATAAATAAATCAACAACTTTAAAATAGTTCATGCTGATAATAAACAAAAATTGTTGTATTTCACAAGTAAACTTAAGTAACTTCTGACCCTATAACCATATGTATGTACATTAAGGCGGGTCGATTTTTTTTTTTGACAAAAAATCGGAAATTATTCTACTAAGAATTCTGAGCAACTTCACCAAAAAAACCATGGGTCTAAAATGGATTTCGACCGTCCGAAATTTCAGAAACATATTGCTAGTATGTATTAGGGGCTGTGCACATATTACGTAACGCTCCAGGGGGGAGGGGGGGTTAAAGATTTGTTACGGATTGGAAATTTTGCACTGAAAAATTCGTAGAAAGCGTTACTGAGGGGTGGGGGGGGTATAAAATCTCTGAAAACAGCGTTACGTAATATGTGCACAGCCCCTTTGTAAATTTCGGTATCTTTATATATGTATGAATAAGGATAATAAACACGTCTGTCTCTTAAGTCTTTTGATTTGTTTGCATATGTTTCTTTCAGCAACAGATACATATGTACAATGTACAATGTATTTTTGAATTTTAATGTACATATACAAATTTTGGTTAGTTGGCTTACGTAACTGCCAGCTCCGCGTAGGAAATTAAAATTAATCAAGTGGTTTTGTTTTCACAAACCGCTCCACTCGTGAGGTCAATCTGTAACTCTCCGCATCCAAATTTTTGCATTCGTTAAGCGGCGTTCGACCCATTCCATCGCTTTGAAATATCTGAAGAAGTCGCTTGGAACATCTCTGATAACTTAAATAAGTCCTATAGAGTAAATTTGGCAAAAATGTATGTCTTGAAAACTTGATAGATGGGCACTCGCAGAGAAAGTTGAAAACTGGTTGGAATGCAGCTGAGAAAGAGTGATAGTTTGGGTAATCGCAGCAAATTTAGTATAACGCCGTAATCAACCGGTGATTTATACGAAAAAAAAAGATCTGTCAATTATCTATGAGCTTCTCTATGGCCACTCATTTAACCGTTTCTTCTGACCATATGGGTATGGTGATCAGAAGCCATGTCCTTTTGACAAAGCTTGGGCAACGATTGTTTGTAGAAAGCACCATGCTAAGCCTTGCAAGAGTCTAGGGCTATCTAGTGATTTTCACAATAAAGTTTTTATTGATATTTTTAACAGCTTTTAGGCTTGTACATTCTTAGCTTGTGTTGAAGGCTCTACGAGTCTTTTTGGGCAGCTTAGGGATTTCCGAGCTCCACCAAGAGGCTAAATTTTAGCTTTAATTAATTAAATTCAATCTCCTGATTAAGGTCTGTTTTCAATTTATGTTTCAGAATTACGTCGAAGTTATCCCAGTCGGCTCTTGCCTTTCTTCTTATTTTTCCATTATTTTGCTCATATTGTATTCTATCCTCGCAAAGAATGCAGTTATAAAAAATATCTCTTATCCGATACCCTCCATTTGACGACGTCATAAAGTAAAACTTATAATCTTCCGGGGTAACGGTCACACCCACTACAACTGTCCGATAGACTAATAAAATTTAGAATATGTTCCGCTCTTTCGTTAATTTATTTATCTGGGGGGTTACTCTGCGATAGCAAATGCGATGCGAAAGCAATCTTATTTACATTGTTTTCGCATCGCATTTTCTTTCGTATCGCAATACAGAGTAACCCCCCTGATAACCCATACTGAATTTTTTTTATTTTCTTCAATGGATCACACGACAGCTTTCGCTTCGTCTACAATATCGCATGAGGTGATGATTAAATTCCTCAGTCAGTTCGGTCGTGGCAGTTATGGGAGCACACCATCTCGAATTCCACAGGACCAGATTCGAAATGGAGCGAATAAGGTAAGATCCATGAAAAGTTTGTTCTTCAATGAGGCAACCCAGTATTTTCCCTCCTTCGTTGCAAGTCCGAACATTTGATTATTTTGTATTTAAACGTGCCACTTTATCCATATTGGAGAAGTCAAAGTTCATTACGAGGTCAGCTACTTTTTATGGTACTCAATTCTTTTACTACGGAAAAAATATCAATAAAATGGATATGAACCACTTGGGTCCGAATGGTCGCTTTGTGTTACCTAAGGCGGAAATGTGATGATATGTATTTCACGAGTTAATCCGCCTAATATCGCAGTCCGAAAGTGATGCTAGATCTCTCAACAGTGGACCACCTAAAGAAGGCGCCCTTTCTACAGAGAGAATTGAGCAAATACAGAGAGAGTATAGGTGTTCTACACTCTCTACCTCATCATGGTCTAAATACAAGGTCTGTACAAAGCTCTAGATGTTTTTTTGTAGGGTTGTGTTTTGAACGATAAAAAATGGTAAAGATGACAAACTACAAAAAACAATTTATCACAATTTTTTTATTGAGTTGTTTGACATCTTCAGCTTTATTGCATTTACTGCACAGACCTTATAATTGGACCATGAATAAAATGAAGTACTAAAAAAATCGAGGACGTAAAGAAAACACAACCAACTGAAATGGGAAGTGATTTCTTAGAACTATTTCTAGAAAATTCTGTAATAAATTATTTTTAACTTTACCTAAAAGATTACCTTTTAAAAGTATCGAGAAGTATTGATTATCCAACCGAAAAGTCTTGAGTAATTAAAAGTAGCAAAAAAGAAAGCGAAGTAATTTGAAACAATGGCAATACAGTTCGGAGCCATTTTCATTTTTTTCCCGACACAATAAAGAATCATTGCAAGACGGGGTATTAGTGTTTTTAAAAATAGATAGTACCTATGTATATATATATATATGTACATACCTACCTACATTATTTGTTTTTATTTCCATGTGTATCTTATGAATGCAAGTGTATTTATTTATACGCACAATGTTCATGTATTCAAATTAAAAAATAAAATTGATGCTTGCTCTTTTAAGGTATTTTTTATTTTTTTCAGATATTCTTTATAAAAAACATCTACAAAAATAAGCTCTCCATGTGGTCATTTCCGAAAGAGAGAACTTAATATACACGTAAAAATACAGAATGTATGTATGTACATATGTGTGTAGAGCTAAACTAAGGAAAATTAATTAAGATGCTGTCTCCACAATACAGAGAAACGATTTAAGTGTAAAATTTGTATGAATATCAATCAGTTTTTTATGATTTCCATACAAATTTTACACTAAAATCATTCGTTCGTCTTGTGAAAACAGCATCTAACTTAAACAAAATCATATGACATGAGTTTTAATTCCAGCCAAGATTTTTGCGTATTCGCAATGGGAGTTATATTTTTGTTTTCTGAAATTTGAGGCATATCAAATAAATAAATAAATAATAAAAAAAAGAAATCTACATGATTATTTTGCTGTGCAGAAATTAGTGTAAACCTCCAAGACTTTAATTTTAGGCAGAATTAATTACTGCCCTCGAAGTTTATAAAACGGTTCTCTTGAAATTTTTTCATGGAGTTCAATGTGAAAATTTTTAAGAGTATTTAAGAACATTAATTCCTTACTTATTGCAATTTGTTATATGAGTATCACCATTGTGCAACGTCCGTAATGTATAGGGTTATCCATTTTGCGGTTTCAAAAGTAAACGTAAATAAAACACATATAAAATATTTTTTTTCATGATATTTCTTTTTTATTATAAAGTTTGAACGTTGACATTATGTGTGAAACACTACATCATTTAAATGACCACCACGCGAATTGTTGCAAGCATTGATTCTTTTGAGGTAATGGCCAGTTGATATCGCCACGACGAGAAATTGCGCGGCCAGGAAATGTCTCTTGCAATAAAGCCATATTCGCTCGAGTTGTGTGGCATGTGGTACCGTCTTGTTGAAACCACATATTCTCCAAAGTCGGTTATCATATGACCATAACGCTCCGAATTGACGGTGACAGTCGTTCCATCGTCCTTTTTGGAAGAAGTAAGACTTTTTCTGGATGTAATGGCCTCTCTTCAATTCTCAGAACCCCAAATACGACAATCGCCGTCCACCGCCAAGCACCCATTCCACGTATCTACGACGTTGTAAATGGTCAGCTGGCTTCAGTTGTTGTGTGAGCTGGACTTTATATGGATGTAGGTGTAACGACGAGGAATCGACACATTCGGTTCTTCGGCAACACTTTCCCTTACAGCAGCGATATTTTCAGTGGAACGAGCGAAATGATGATGCACAGGCCTTACAATATTTGTAACCGCTCCAGTCTCTTCAAATTTCTTCACAATTTTGCCAATTGCTTGCGTAGTTGGACGATTATGTAAACCATAATCTTCTCTTAAAGCACGATATGTGGCTGTTTCAAAATCATCATTTTTGTAGTATGTTTGATCATTTTTATGCGTTGTGTGATAGTTAAGCGATCTATTTTCGTCAATGTCAGACTTTCAACTGAAAAGAAAAAAATTGGTTTAACAACTTATTTTGACAGATGTCGAATTCCAGTCCTATACTTTTGAAACCACGAAATGGATAACCCTTTATAATAAATATTACAGATGTTCCACGAATGGAGCGATTGTGGGTTAAGTTTTCTCCTTGGTGATTTGTATAATTTTGGCATTAAAATGTATTCTATATCGTGCTCCCGATGCAAAAGATAAGTAAGCTCAAATAAAATGATAGTGTAACACTTCATTTCAAAATATTGTTACAATAATACCATATATGTACATATAAATATAGGGTGTTTTTTATAGAGTGTCTCAACTTTGAGTTGGCATCACTGCTTTATTTGAGCACCTATTTAACAGGTGATAGTTGCTTTTTGTTTAGTTTGCTTTGGAATTTCATTATGAATCGACTTACACCAATTAATACAATTACAATTGATTTACTCAAAGAAACTTTTAATGAAAAAATAATTCCACGTAAAGGCTCAATTAATTTGCCACCAATATCGTGTGATTTAAACCCATTAGATTATTTTCTTTGGGGTTATGTTAAGTCACTTGTCTACGTCGATAAACCACTAACAATAGAACACCTGTAAATCAACATTCGAAGAGTTATCGGCGAAATACGGCTGCAAATGGTGCGAAAAGTTGTTGAAAATTGGTGTTCCAGATTGCACCTTGCCGTGGCGCCCACATTGCAGAAATCATATTTTTAAACAATAATTTCATAAAATTTTCTTTCCAATTTTTTTTTGTCATCTAATCGGTTCTTCTGGTGGAGATCAATTGAATGAATGATTAATCGCCCTTATTCTTGAATATTTCCATGACGATAAATATTATGCTGATTTTGCAAATTTTCCCCTTTGCCTTAAAATCATCTGGCAACTATTTACTTGACTGGATTGTTTGTTGTTGGCTCTCTGTTTGGGTTTGTTTTCATTTGGCTTGGATACTCAAACTAATATACCCCACAATGTCGTTTCTGTTCGGTTAATATACTTTTGAGTATGGTTGTGCGTGTGTGAGTATATAACACGGGTGGATACTCGGTATAATATGTATAGTTGTACTCTATTCTTTCTTCAATAATGTGCTCCAATACTCATACTAAATGTGATTTTGTTGTTGTACATCGTACTCATTTGTACGGACAGACAACAATGAATGGCATTGCGATGCCGATGATGTGATGCGATGCGATTTTCTTGCTGCCGCTTTTATTTTTGTTTTCGTTTTCATTGTTGTTATTGTTATTATTATTGTTTTTTGATTTGCGGCTGACGGCGTAATTTGTTTTGTGCCTTAGAAGCATACGGTTGCGTTTATTTGAATTTCTTAAACTAAAAATAGTATGTAATAAAAAATATCGATACCTATTTTGTGTATAAACTGTTAAAAAGAAATTAATAAATACATCTATATACATAAATAAGTACATACTTATTTATTTAAAACATTAACTGTGAATAAATAAAATTAATTTTGTTAAAAAAATTTACCTGGAACCTTATACATATGTACATAGGTTCCATGCAAAACTAAAATTAAAGAAAAAGTAATACTGCAAAAATTTTTATAAATTAATTGTAAGAAAAAAACTTATTCTTAAAATTAGTAGGTAGGAACAAGTGCAATACACAGTTACTGCTGACACAAACACATACCCAAAATCATATCAATATAAAGTAGTATGTACATCGTGTTAAATCTAGAAAAACAAATATCTACATATGTATGTACAATACATACATACGTACATACATATTATGTAGTTACGTATAGAAAAATCAAGCTTGAAAATAATTGAAACTATTCTGCTTTTGATATACATACATACATACATACATATGTACTTACTTATTACTTTTTAAAGTTTTGTGAAATTATCTGTGCAAATACAAAAAAAAATAGGTGGATAGATACTTACCTAAAATATACATATAAAATAATAAAAAAGGACATTCTGTTTTCTGTAAGTACCTACCTACTATTAATACTCAAATTTATTTCTTTTTAAATTATGCCAGATAAATAATTGCATTTGCGTACATATGTACATATGCATGTATGCATTCGTTATAAAAATTAAATGATGCTTATGTAAACTTAGTATACCTATATACCATATGTTTGTATGTATGTACATATGTATGTAAATAAACACAAACAATATCTGCTTTAAGCACACACGTTTGGGTGCATGCACATTTTCACATGACATGTACATACATACATACATATGTACATATGTATGTAGTTACTAACCTAAGTACAAACATATATTTGAATGTATGTAATACATGTAAATTCTTATTCGTTTTAATTTACAATTAATATTATTTCCAGTTAGAAATATTTTTCTAATTGGCCTAATTATTTTCTTCAGTGTGCGATTCGATCAGTCCCGGCCAACGAAAGAAACTAGGTGGCAGTAGTGTTTACAGTGAACAAAATGCATATTTTTTGAGATGAATGAATAAATTTTTAATTTAAAAAATTACATCAAATAAATATTTCTTTAGAAACAGTTTAAAAATGTCAAAACTTAAATAACTTTTACGTTTAATGATTGGTATGTTCGCAGAAATTTAACAGAAATTATTTAAAAAAAATAAATAGGTACCTACTTTATTTTAGGAAGGCTAATGATATCTTTATTTTTATTTAAAATCTGCTTAGAAATTATAAGTATGGATTAAATAAAATAATTGTTCGTTGTTGCAAATATTTGCTGTGTATCTATCTAATAAAAACAAATTAGGTAAAAAATATCAAAAGGCAATGCGACATAAACCTGTTTGTTACAAAGCTATCATACAACTGAATGAAATTGTTGTTTATTTTGTTCTTACATTTAGTGACTATTATTATTTTCATTCTGTTGTATACATATGTATGTACATATGTACATACATACATATAACAAGAGGTTCGGCTTCTCGGTGCCGCCACGGCCGGCACTGGATTATATAGTACATATGTACATCTGTATATTGCAGCACTCCAATCAATTTTTTCCGCCATTGATTTGTTATTGCAAACATTTTACCGTTTACAGCGTATAAATCTACTTTCTGTAGATGAGGTATGTATTTTCAAGATGAAACAGTACAAAAAAAAAATTATGTACTAATATGTACTTTCACTAACGGTATATTTTTTGAATGAAGTACACTGCCCGATTTTCTTTAAATTGTTGGTTCTGGAATAGGTTGTAAAATACATATATGGAATTTAAAAAAGAATTTTTACTTATTGCACTCCATTAAATGTACATATAGATAGGTATGTATGCATATTATTTTTGTTTAAAATGATGTCATATTACAGAAACAGGTTTTACATTTAAAATGGCAGTATTGGCAACACTTTTTTCTATTGAAAAAATAAAAAAACACATGGTTTTAGACAGCTCTCTAATATGTTTTTGTAAACACTTATTTTTGTTTCAATGTCATCTCTTAAATACACAAAAATCGTATAATCATTCTCTCTTATTAATTTGACGTCATCACTATTATAGAAAATATATTTGTATCTATGTATATTTTATTTTTTTATCTTTCTACTTCTCTCTTCAGTTTGTTTTAACTATTTTGCCATTATTATTATAATATTAATTATTGATGCTGTTGTTGTTATTTTTTAGTTTGCTGTAACCATTTGGCGTCTAGTCTGTTAATTAATTTGTATATTTTATGCAATTTGAAATAAAAGCTTCAAGTAAACTTAAACAAGTCAATGAATCTCTATTAAAGGCAAGTGCGTTGTTGTATTTAGTTTTTAAATACGAGTAGTAGATACATACATACATGCATATCTATGCATGTACATTATCGATCCAAACATGTATGCATACATAATACACAAGTTCATACATACAAAGGCGAATTCACTTTACAGGTGGTGTTAATTTTATAACAACTACAACATTACAATAACAATTGACATATGTACTTATCTGCCACAATGTATACATACCGACATACATATACAAATTTTGATTTGTGCATTATGCTAGATAATAACAGCATCTGTTAAGTGAATTCGCCTTGATACATTCAATTGAATAAAGCCAAGCGTTTAATTTGAAGCAAGAAGTTTTAAAAACGTTATACAATGGTACCTGTTCTAACAATAATTTCTGCTTTACAAAATTTAATCGCACGTCTTTCCAATTGTCTTAACTCAAATCTGATTGATATTGAAACATTGCATAGGCTTTGCTTTGGGATTATAGTAAATAAGCATTTATTTTTTCAATTATTCTGAGAAAGTGTGAATTTGAATAGATTTTCAATTTTAAAATTTTTTATAAATAAGGAAACTATGAACACTATTTTAAAGCAATACAGCATTAATTTTATGTCATAATTATTTCATATTTCATAATTAAAGTTCGGAGAGTGGAAAATCTAATTACGGAAAATTAGTTTTCAAACCTTACGTTCATTTTAAAATTTGAGACATTTGTGTATACAGCTCAGGTATGGAAATTTTGGTACAATAGTTCTTTTCTTAGCACTATTTAAAAGTCGAAAATACCTTGGGTCCTGATGTGGTCACATTGTGATACCTGTAGGAAGAAGAGAAGGAAGGGTAGATTATATACAGCAAGATAACCAACTACTGCTCCTAATAAAGGAAGTTAAGTTCCTGGTTCCGTTTCTGAAAGCTCGGAGAGGATACTAAAGGATATACCGCAGCCTAGAAAGTGAATGCAGTGATCCCCCAGAGGCGGCAGAGGCATAGAAGGTGCATTATATTCCCTTGTTCCTCGTCATTACAGCTGGAGCAGTAATCATTATATGGGAGACCCATGCGCCCGGCGTGGGTACCGACGGTGAAGTGTACCGCGAATGCTGCCATAAAGTTGCGCAAGTGCATTTTAGGGAAATTTAGCAGTTGCTTAGTTCTATTAGCATCTAGAGGAGGACATAAGTTTCTCGCTGTGGAGCAGTCTGGCTCATTGTACCATCTAGTTTGAACTATCTACATAAGAACAACCAACATCAATACGCTTCAAGCAAGATGAGAGTGGAATACCGCAGAAATTGTCAATGTCGGTTGCTCAAAGCTGGGATCCACTCTCAGCCAGAGTGTCAGCGATAATATTACCCGTATTGACTCCATGTTCACATAACGATATTAGGGTAACACCTGAATGAAACGCCACCGTTTTTAGTGACTTCCGGCATTCCAGGACCAGACGGGATGTGGTATACACACGTGATAGCTTTAATTGATGTTTAGCTGTCAGTTATTATTTGGATTTCTATATTCGATACCCCATGAAATATTTGTCCGGGAGTCTGAAAGAAATCTTGATCCCGAACTCCGCAATATAAACACCTCCGTCAAATCTCGTATCCCGTTTGGAGCCATGTGTGTAAACACATAGGGACCCGAGTGGTGTTGGGGGAAAGTCCTCCGACAACTTCCTAGCGAACAAATCAACTGGAAGCCAAACGAGAGAAGCAGAGAGCCTTTGTAGGTGTAGATTTTAGGGCACCAGTTCCATTATGCGAAGAATACTCTCTACGAGACCAATTGATCGCCCACTTCAGTGCTTTTCGCCAGTTTGATATACCATAAAATAGTATCCGTTCAATTACCGTCTCTAGTACCCAATTTATCCCCTTGTAATTTATGCCCCAAGAGGATTCAATGGCTTTCTTGCAAACATAAATTGTCGTTAAGGCTTTATCTGCTCGAGCATGAAGATTTACTCTCCATGTTTATTTACTGTCAAGGATAACGCCAAGTAATGTCGTTCACTTTGGGTAACGTGAAAGAAGAAATTTTTTACCTTCTAGAGAAAATTACTAGTTCCGTTTTGGTTGAATTGACTCTGAGGGCATTCTGTGAGAACCAGTCAAGATGGAAGCCCGATATTGCCACCGCTACATGATTTGCATATGCGACTGTTTTAACATGCATGGATTCTAATATTTTTTTAGCTTAATATTGATTGCCATATGCCACAAGAGAGGTGATAGAACTCCACCTTGTGGTGTACCTTTACGAGCATACTTGGTAATACCTACTTCACCCAATGTAGATGTGATAATTCTGCATTGAAGCATATTCTTAATGAACTGACATGTTGATTGATCTATTCCCAGCTCTTGCGGGGATGATTCCATTCGGACCATATGATTTATACGGATGAAAACTTTTGATTGCCCAGTGAAATTTGTCCGCAATTATCTCTATGGACGTCAGGAGCGTTTTCTGCTTCATATAGGGTACGAGTATAAAACCTGGAAAGTGGATTTCCATTAGGACCTCTAGAAGACTAAAGAATTAGTTGTCCAGTTGCCATCAGATTTATGGATATATCCAGGCTGCTTAGCTCGAATTTTCCCCCAATCTGCTAGTATCGGAAAGGAATTCCACATTGCTACAGAAATCTTTCCAACAACAAAGTTGTTGCTTCTACCGAAAACAACGTTTCTTCTAACTTCAGGGATTAGCTTCGAGATAACGTTCGTTTTGCTTGTCTTAGGCCTTGAGGGTCTTCCCAGTGGCAAGTAAATTCCATCTGAGCCCATGAACTATTCTGTGATTTGACATATCCGCGTGATGTGCCAAATTAGTTTTCGGTCCTTTAAATTTACGTTGGGTTCCTGAGACGCAACACGACCTTATCTCGTAAAGGATTAGGACCTTGAGCGCATTATATCCCTGCACCTGTATCTCCATTTTCCTGTTTGGAGCCATCGGTCTACTATACATATATTGTCAGAATTTTTGTGCCATTTGGTAGGGTTCTGCCATACGACTCATTGTCGACCGACTTGTCGTGCTGAAAACTTTAATTAGGATGCAAATCAGCTGCTTTTCGCTGGAAACACATTCGAGCGATTGCGGTTGAAATCGTGGGACAGGTTGTATTATTTGTATAAATTCAAAGTTGGACTGCTTTTGATTTACAGATATTTGTTCTATTAATAATGAATATACAGCAGTGTGTACAGATACATATGTATGTGTTTAGGTATGTATGTACATACATATATATTTTTATAGTACCAGTTCGGTGTGGTGAGTGTCTTATTGTATGCAAAAAAACCGGAAACAAATAAAAATATTCAAAGAAAATTAAAAACAGTGCGAAGAAGACTTTAATTAAAATAAAAAAAAAAAATATAAATTAATTTTTTTTTTTTAAAAAAATATAAATTAATTTTTTTTTTTTATAATTTGTTTTGATACTTTTCACAACAGTATTTCTCAACACACAAAACCGCATCTCGCAAAAGAAGAATATTGTTTACGCATTAAGTAAATATTAAATAAATTAATTGAGGAAAAACTAGCATCCTACATACATAAGTATGTAAATGAATAAAATAAAAATTTAAGAGAATTCTTATGATACATTTTTAAACACTTGAAAATGGGTTCTAAAAATATTAGTGGAAAACATCTGTTAAAAAATCCAATGGCAATTAAAAACACCCAGCGGCGGAAAGAAGCACTAAGCCTTCTAGAAGGCCTTACTTGGCCTCTTGCATGTTGTTGTTAACTATTTATTTATTTATTAATGTATACATATAGGCTGACATATGCAAAGCTCGGAAACAATGCAACAACTATAAAACCGATGCCTTGTTTGCTCTCTTACTGCGTTAAAAATACTTTGCGGCGGCGTTCTGAAATGGTATACATTGTATAACTATTGTACTGCGGCGTTATGAAATGTGATGCTTTGTTCAAACACAAAGCAATTGACGTTTTGGAAGTCAGCCATACACATAATAAAAATCACATTTTTAGAAGGGAGTAGTTAGGCCTTCCATACGGCCTTCTTGAGAAGGTAAGCGAGCATGAGTACTAGATCTAAAAGAAGCCTATATTTTACCTATAATATTCAGATTTTAAGTTTTTTATTTTTTATCAATTTTCTTTATACTTAAATATGTGCGTATGCACATTTTTGAGGAATACGTGGATGATGATGAAAATTAAATTTCTTTGTTTACATTTGCAACGTCTTCCATATGTCATTTGTTAAACGATTACAAGTTAAATAAAATTAAATTTACATTAAAATATAAAAAGTTAGCTGCCGCCTATTATCAATTGCATACTAGCAGCAACTGGTTAATCATTAAATTTTTTATATATGTATATGTACATACATTCATATGTCCGCACGTATACATGGATATGCATGCATGTTTATAAAAGGTCCGATCGCGTACTTTTTAGGTAAAGTTCAGTAAAATGACAATAAGCAATAATTACTCTCTAATAACAAAAATTTTCAAAATTACGGGAACAGCAAAAACCAATTTTTTTTAGCCCAAAAGTATGAAATACCAAGATATTTTATTTTCTTATTTATTATTGTTTATTTCACAATCAGCTGATTGCTTAACTCATTGTCCTAAACTAGCCCGAAGAAGCAAATGTTTTTCTCTCAAACTCCCTCTCATTAACCCAATATTGCAGTACGGGAATAGTTATTGTGCAAATTGGGAATCCGCGGGATACTAATGTTGAGTACGAGATGGGACATAATGTTTGCGAGGATGTACATGCATACATATGTACATACTTTCAATTCAAAAGCTCTTAATATTTGGCATTACTTATGGCATTGTTTTTTTCTCTAAAAAAATTTCGCATTTGTTGCACTTTACATTAAAAATTTGCAAATGATCTTGCGAAAGTGTAAATACAAAATATTGTAGCATTTTTATTAAATCTAACGAAGTTAGTGCCTTTAAATATTAAGGTAATGTATGTATGTATGTATGTATCTATGTACATAAATATGTAATGCTTTTATATTTCTTAAGCTGAATTCACCCATTGTTTCCGAACAAAAATTTTGTCCGGACAAAATTTTTTGTTCTGAAACAATTTTGCAACACGATTCACTCATTTCGAACAATTTGTCTGGAAAATCAAAGCTACCGTATGAAATACATGTGTTTTATTAATTTTGCAAGGTGGCAGTACAGTGACAGATGAATTTAATTTGGTGTTTTATTTGTCAAACGCACTTATTTTTTATTGTTTAATAAGAAAATTACATGTTAAAAAAATTAATAAAAGTCAGTTAGTTTTTTTTACTAGCAATTGAGCTTTACTTTATTTTTATTTTACTGGATATAAGTTACTATGTGCTTTTATTATACATACTTATAACATTATGTGGCAGCTCGCTTCAACTTTGGCTGAGAAAATAAAATAGGTGGCAGCTTATTTCAACTTTGTCCGGACAAAATTTAAAATTAAACCAATTCAACCAAAAAATGTTCCGAACAAATTTTGTTCTCTTTTTCTCTCACTCTCAAAAAGAGAAACCTCAAACTTCATATAAAAAAAATTTTGTCCGGACAAAAATTTTGTTCCGAAACAATGGGTGAATCCAGCTTTATTCTTATACATACATATGTACATAAGTAGGTATAAATATTCGTTTTTGTTGTGTTTTGTTTAATAATAAAACAATAGTTCTCTTGTGTTTTCTTCTTTCTATTTCTTGACTCGAGTTGCGGATTAGGGGCTGTGCACACATTACGTAACGCCGTTTTCAGAGATTTTATACCCCCGCCCCCCTCCGTAACGCTTTTTAATAATTTTTCAGTGCAAAATTTCCAATCCGTAACAAATCTTTAACCCCCCCTCCCACCCTTGGAGCGTTACGTAATATGAGCACAGCCCATTACTTTAGCAATGCTGCTGTCAATGTTGTTGTCGCGCCATTCCTACCGTTGTTATATTTCTACATACATACATACATACTTAAAATGATTAGTGAGTTCATATTTGGCGCTGTTCCCAATAAGCATTTCTCTATACGAGTTTATTTTTGTTGTTGTTTATTATTAGTGAGTATTTGTTTTTATTTTTGTATTGTGTTTACTACAATACACATAAAGACACACTCGCACACTAAATTAAAAATATAAACTAACTAAAAAACGTAGTTTTTATTATTATTATTGTAGACGGTCGATTCGTGCTATATTTTTCGTTTTGTCAAGAATGCGTTTAGCGTCGATTTGTTGTATAACTTTCATTTTTATTTTCTTATGCATATGTATGTAGTTGTTATATTCTAATCACATTTTTTTACACTTATGTATGTATTTATATCTTATCTTGCGTTTATTTGCGAACCTAATTAACCACATTAAATTTGATTTTATTACACATTAATTTTATTTTGCCCATACTTAACCTACAAAAGTGAACAATGAGCTTTTTAAGCGGGAATAATAAAAAATAATAAAAGAAAAGTGCACCGCAATTTTAAAATTTCTTGCCTACACTTGTTTTTATCATGTCATGATTGACGTACATATGTAAATAAATATGTACATACATACATACATATGTATGTAATTCTTGCAACTTTGTGTGTGATATTAACCACCCTACAAAAAATGAGTGTACTCTCTCGTATATCTACATGTGTGTATGGACTACTCCACAATGGAGTATGAGTACTCCAAATGTAGCCAAAGTGTATGAAAAAAACATGGTCCAATTTACATGTCCTAGGGCTGGACCACGTAACCCAAAAACTACTCCATGTTACTAATCCAAGGAGTACCCACAGGGACTAGTTTCGAAACTACTTTATTTTGCTATTCCATGGAGTACCCACAGGGGAACTCCGGTAAAAATGTATACATACATATCTACATAAGTATGTACATAAGTACATATCTCTGTCACTAATATAATTGAATGATATTTTAAGTACATACAAATGTGTGAATTCAACCCTTCCATTACATTATATAAAAATACAAAATAAAATTCAGAAATTGAAAAAACACGAGCTAACTTGTGTTTCTTTAGTCTATGTTCACACGGGACGATTTTAGTTGGGCAATTCTTGAGTTTATAGATGTTTTTTTCAGTTTGCGGTGAGGGGAATAAAAAGAGAAAAATAATCGCTGGTACCCGGCTATTTCAAGCAATTCTCTCATTCGTTTTTTTTTTGTTTTTATTTGAATATTTGGCATTTCTTTTCATTCTGTGTTTCGCTTCTTGGTGTGTAAATCATTTATAATTTCAATTAAACGCAAAAATTACACGATTTAAATAGTATGTAAAAATAAAAAAATTATTATAGAGAAAAATTTTTTTTAAAAGCTTACTACATTTTGTTTATTTTATTGAAATTGTTTATTTTATGAAAGCACAAATGTCAAATTGTAAGAAAGTAAAAGCTAAACAAAAGAGAAGAATTGCCCAACTAAAATAGTCGTGTGTGAACATAAAAGGAAGTTCAAAAGAGAATTCTGAAAAAGTTGGGCAATTAAAATCGTCGTGTGTGACCTTAGACTTAAGCTTCCATGAATTTGTTTTAATTTTCACAGGGGAGCTGCCACAGTTTGAATTTAACTCCAAACATTTTCAGTGTTGCCAAATGGTATTTAACTATATATGTGTGTACAAATGAAATGGTCAACGGCTGCATTACATAGGAGTAGTCCAAAAACTACTCCTTTTATCTAAAATGGACCAATAATCTAATAATAATTTTTGTAGGGTAGCAAGTTCTTGTGATAAAATACGGTACACAACGATTGTGAGCTAACGAACGCAAACACTACGATAGCGTACCGAACCATCTTAACGTACATGTGTGTGTGTGTAACGGTTGTGTATTTTTGGCGTACCGGTTGATTATTTTTATTTAAATATGTACTATGTTTTTTATTGATGTTTGTCTAGAAATACTTACTTCCATACAATCATATGTATGTATGTACTTACATATACTCGTATGTATGTACATATATATAATTAAATACCTGCATATATAAATAAATATAAATATTGCAACAGATTCTTCAATAAGAAAATTAAAAAAAATAAAGAATTAATGTTTGATTTATAGTTGACCTATATATAGATATCCTTAAACAATTCCAATTAGTTCAGCTTGAGGTCATTAAAAATACAATAATTTTAGTTTATTATTGTTTGTTTATTTCCCAATATTTCGATCAACATCGTTGATCATCATCAGGGGATCTAAAAATATGTACATATACAACACATAACACCAAAAATGATTATAATTATTTTGATAATTTTCAATTTAAATATACAAATGTAAAGTTATAAGTAAAATTGTTTTATATTTACATTTTAAACAATTTAAAAATTTTTAAAATTATATTGTAATTTAATAAAGTTTTACCAACGTAGATTTTTTGGCATAAATTAGACCCATCTCCACCACAATTTATTTGGTACACTAAATTCGAGTTTTCTCCAATATCTAATTTCGATTTTGTTCGACTGAACAGTTTCATATTCGTGTTCGTGGTTTTGAAAGCCAATTCATTTTTATCTTTGTCATATATGTCCGAGTATTTTAGTCTCTCAGAAAACCCAGGGATGTAGTTTGTTGACTTGTATATTTTTGATGGTTTTTCATCTTTATTGTTCACATTATTTGATTTATGTTCTACATACTTCAATAAATCGTCAATTGTTTTCTTTGGGAAATTGTTCTTTATTAAAATGTTTTTAATTTTGTTTATATTCTTTGGATGAAAGGACTCATCACTGATTTTCAAGACCCTCTCAATGAAATTTATAGCAGTGTTTAAAATTATTTTCTTCGGGTGTTGCGAATAAAAATTGATAAGTCTGCCCGTAAATTGAAAATTATCAAAATAATTATAATCATTTTTGGTGTTATGTGTTGTATATGTACATATTTTTAGATCCCCTGATGATGATCAACGATGTTGATCGAAATATTGGGAAATAAACAAACAATAATAAACTAAAATTATTGTATTTTTAATGACCTCAAGCTGAACTAATTGGAATTGTTTAAGGATAAAAAATAAAGAAGAAATCCACAACCGTTACACTAAAAATACACTAAGATGGCTTGGTACGTTATCGTAATGTTTGTGTTCGTTAGCCCACAATTGTTCTGTACCGTACTTTTTTTTACTAGTTCACAAACACAAAAACAAAATTATTGTTTGTGTTCTCAAAAAATACAATACGTTAATGTATTGCTTATTTTCGGACCATTTATATAAATATATATACATATATAGTATATGTTTACTTAATACATATGTATGTATATACGGTGACCATCCGTCCATTTTTTAAGAGGACAGTCCTTTTTTTACACAACGTCCTTTCAAATTTAACAAAATAAATTGCCTTTTTTTAATTGAATTGTCCTTTCTTTTTGATGGCTAATGTTCTTCTTTAGTTTCCCCAATTCAAAGTTTTATTTTCTCAAATTACCGAAATTTTAAACTCAATACAATATAAATTTATAACCAGTAATTGTCTGGCAACACTGTAAAGGGTGTGTTCAATGTGTCAAATTTTCTGTCGGCTTGCAAATGGACTGTGCAGAATTTAAATTGTTTTTATCAAATAACATTGATATAATAAAAAAAGTACATTCTTCAGAAAAATATCAATAATATATAATCCTTAAGCTATTGTTTTTAGTTATTTTTATTTATTGAATTTTGTTATTTTTGTATTATTGGCTAAATTTGATTTCTTTGTTAATATTAATTAATTAATTAATTTTTTGTTTTAACGACGTCTGAACTTCTATGCATATCTAATTTCTGTTTTAAACATTAAAATAAGTACTACTTAATAAGTACTTGTACTACTCACTAATATTATATTGTTAGACTTATATTTTTATATTACTGATATAAAATATATATAAGTTAATACCAATAATTTTTATTTAATTTCGAATGTCCTTTTTTTGTCGAAAAATATGGTCACCGTATATATATACATACATATATTTATATATATCTATGTATATGTATATATATGTATGGCTCCATGAAAAATGGCCCCAAACTTTTTACATTGAAAACAACAATAATTATTTTTAGGGCCATTTTTCCTATTTTGGGGCCATTTTTCCTATTTTGGGGCCATTTTTTTTGGTTTGGGGACATTTTTCTTTTTTCAGTTTGGGGCCATTTTTTAGTTTGGGGCCATTTTTCATTGGGGTCATTTTTCATGGAGCCTATATATATATATATATATATATATATATGTATATATATAGTAAACATAGATATATGTAAATATATATACATATAAATATAAAGGGTTCGCAAATAAACAATATATTAACTTATATCTATATATATATATATATATGAAAAATAAAAAATTTTGATATTGGGTATGCTTGATATCAATGACAGTGTAGTGTCCTTAACAACTTTTGCAAAAAACACACACTAACAACAACATGAATAACGAATTTGTGCATTCCTTAACCTTAGATCCCACTATCGGCGCAATGTACCGATTTTCGTCACTGCATTAAAGTCATAAGTACTAAGCTAAAATTGCACTATTTCTCAATTAATTCTGGAATAAGTCTATATGACTTTATTACCAATGCATTGTGGTGTAATTATGTCATTATATTTCAATTAGTTGACATATAAGGCAAATTTAGCTTATTACTTATAACATTATTTCAGTGAGCCGACGAAATCCGGGACATTGTGCCGATAGTGGGATCTAAGCTTAAGGAATGCACAAATTCGTTATTCATGTTGTTGTTAGTGTGTGTTTTTTGCAAAAGTTGTTAAGGACACTATACACTGTCATTGATATCAAGCATACCCAATATCAAAATTTTTTATTTTTCATATATATATATATATATATATATATGTATATATATATATATATATAGATATAAGTTAATATATTGTTTATTTGCGAACCCTTTATATTTATATGTATATATATTTACATATATCTATGTTTACTATATATATACATATAAATAAATCGTCAATTGTTTTCTTTGGGAAATTGTTCTTTATTAAAATGTTTTTAATTTTGTTTATATTCTTTGGATGAAAGGACTCATCACTGATTTTCAAGACCCTCTCAATGAAATTTATAGCAGTGTTTAAAATTATTTTCTTCGGGTGTTGCGAATAAAAATTGATAAGTCTGCCCGTAAATTGAAAATTATCAAAATAATTATAATCATTTTTGGTGTTATGTGTTGTATATGTACATATTTTTAGATCCCCTGATGATGATCAACGATGTTGATCGAAATATTGGGAAATAAACAAACAATAATAAACTAAAATTATTGTATTTTTAATGACCTCAAGCTGAACTAATTGGAATTGTTTAAGGATAAAAAATAAAGAAGAAATCCACAACCGTTACACTAAAAATACACTAAGATGGCTTGGTACGTTATCGTAATGTTTGTGTTCGTTAGCCCACAATTGTTCTGTACCGTACTTTTTTTTACTAGTTCACAAACACAAAAACAAAATTATTGTTTGTGTTCTCAAAAAATACAATACGTTAATGTATTGCTTATTTTCGGACCATTTATATAAATATATATACATATATAGTATATGTTTACTTAATACATATGTATGTATATACGGTGACCATCCGTCCATTTTTTAAGAGGACAGTCCTTTTTTTACACAACGTCCTTTCAAATTTAACAAAATAAATTGCCTTTTTTTAATTGAATTGTCCTTTCTTTTTGATGGCTAATGTTCTTCTTTAGTTTCCCCAATTCAAAGTTTTATTTTCTCAAATTACCGAAATTTTAAACTCAATACAATATAAATTTATAACCAGTAATTGTCTGGCAACACTGTAAAGGGTGTGTTCAATGTGTCAAATTTTCTGTCGGCTTTCAAATGGACTGTGCAGAATTTAAATTGTTTTTATCAAATAACATTGATATAATAAAAAAAGTACATTCTTCAGAAAAATATCAATAATATATAATCCTTAAGCTATTGTTTTTAGTTATTTTTATTTATTGAATTTTGTTATTTTTGTATTATTGGCTAAATTTGATTTCTTTGTTAATATTAATTAATTAATTAATTTTTTGTTTTAACGACGTCTGAACTTCTATGCATATCTAATTTCTGTTTTAAACATTAAAATAAGTACTACTTAATAAGTACTTGTACTACTCACTAATATTATATTGTTAGACTTATATTTTTATATTACTGATATAAAATATATATAAGTTAATACCAATAATTTTTATTTAATTTCGAATGTCCTTTTTTTGTCGAAAAATATGGTCACCGTATATATATACATACATATATTTATATATATCTATGTATATGTATATATATGTATGGCTCCATGAAAAATGGCCCCAAACTTTTTACATTGAAAACAACAATAATTATTTTTAGGGCCATTTTTCCTATTTTGGGGCCATTTTTCCTATTTTGGGGCCATTTTTTTTGGTTTGGGGACATTTTTCTTTTTTCAGTTTGGGGCCATTTTTTAGTTTGGGGCCATTTTTCATTGGGGTCATTTTTCATGGAGCCTATATATATATATATATATATATATATATGTATATATATAGTAAACATAGATATATGTAAATATATATACATATAAATATAAAGGGTTCGCAAATAAACAATATATTAACTTGATATCTATATATATATATATATATATATATATATATATATATATATATATATATATATATATATATATATATATATATATATATATATATATATATGAAAAATAAAAAATTTTGATATTGGGTATGCTTGATATCAATGACAGTGTATAGTGTCCTTAACAACTTTTGCAAAAAACACACACTAACAACAACATGAATAACGAATTTGTGCATTCCTTAAGCTTAGATCCCACTATCGGCGCAATGTACCGATTTTCGTCACTGCATTAAAGTCATAAGTACTAAGCTAAAATTGCACTATTTCTCAATTAATTCTGGAATAAGTCTATATGACTTTATTACCAATGCATTGTGGTGTAATTATGTCATTATATTTCAATTAGTTGACATATAAGGCAAATTTAGCTTATTACTTATAACATTATTTCAGTGAGCCGACGAAATCCGGGACATTGTGCCGATAGTGGGATCTAAGCTTTAGTTCTTGTTTTGAAGCCAATGTTATCAATGATTATAAAAATAACGCAGATTTCTAAACAGGGAACAAAGCAAAACAAAAAAGTAGTACTAAATTTGACGTGGGGGTACTGTGGTATTTTTGTTGTGAAAAAGTACTGAAAATAGTGCAAAAGTACTGCATTTTCCATCACTGTAATGCGACAGCCAAACTTCACTTGGTACTTGCAGTACTACGTGAAGCTTGGCAAATAAAAAAAAATCTTTCTGTTTAGTGTAGTAAAAAAATGGAATTAAATGAGGCAAGTTTATACATAATATTATTTATTTAGATTTTTGTTACTTAGTTACTAATTACTTATGTTTAAAGGTATTAAAAAATAGGCATTTTTTCCTTTTCAAAAAATGTTAATTATATTTATGAAAAAAAATCATGCATATGTATGAATAATTTTTCCATTATTTATTTTGAAGACTTAAAACGCCGGCATATTAGCCAATGTGGATATAAAGGCTTTTTTGTTGGCTACGGTTTTGTATGATCATATTTTTCGGTACTCATTTAATTTGCGGTTGCTACCAGCGTTGTCAACTTTGAAATTTCAAAAGGCACCAAAATGAGGAAAAAAACGCGCCATTTAACAAAAAACGCACCAAGTTCAGATTATTTTTTTTATTGAAAAATTTTATTGAATTAATTTTGCGTCTTTACAACATTTAACTTTAGCCCAAAATTCTAATGTTGATATAATCACCCCTATCGTGAATAATTTTCCACGTGAAATTTTTTCACTTTTCACGTATTTGCAATCGTGAACAACTCGCATGAACAAATTTTATTCAGTCCAGAATAACAACGTGAAAAATGTTCACTGAAAAAAATTCCCCTTATCGTGAATAAATATTTCCCTCGGAATTTTTTCACTTCTCACATTGATATTTTCACTTTATTTTTGATGGGGAATAGAACAGAAATTATATGTATTTCTTCTTATAATTCGAATATTAAAGCTTAAAAAGTTTATTTTAATGAAAAGTTCTGATAATAAGGCACAAACTGATGTATGTATTCCTCAACAAAATGCAAAAAAACAGGTCGATTGCCTGCAGATTTGTGAAACTTTAATTTGTTGGCATTTTTTCGTTTGGTTGGCTTTCCAAAAAGTAGCCGAATTATTTTACCACATAAAAGTTAGAATGCAATAAACAAACGGAGCAACCAAACTAAAGCTCCAAAACTGAATATTTAACTTTGATTTTTGAAGTTTTCTTTAAAATAAATATGTCCGTGTATATTTTTGAACAAAAAGTTGTATGATTTTTTATTTTTTTAATCTTCTTCCCTTTTTTACATTCACTAAGAATTGATAGCGGGAATAATTTTTCACGGGAGATTCACGATACCATTTTTCCCTTCGAGTGGAATTAAAATTTCACGTGAACAAAAATTTCACTTCTTATTCACGATAGGGGTGAATATTGAGCCAATGCATGAAGTGAATCATTCTCCACCCTTTTTCAATACTAGATAATATTTCGACATCGTATTCAAATTGTACTGCTAATGGCATGATATCATATTTGCAATGGGATAAAACATTTTGTACAATGCTGGTTGTTGCTGTCGGTTGTAGCTAAATGGGCTTAAAGCTGCAATGTGTTTCCGTGTTCCAGCATGCCGAACAAGGTTGGATATTTAAGCGTGATATCGCATTTGCAATAAAAACATCTTGCTTTTGTGTTAATATTTGGTTAAAGCCGAATCCATTGCTTAAACTCACATTGTGATTCCCAAATCCTTTTGTATTTCGCTTATGATCTCCTTTTTTAGACTCCATTCTTGACACTAACTTTAAATATTTCTTTTAGTAAATATAAATTTTGTTAATTTTAGTGTTATAACCTTTATATAAACTTTTACGCATTTTATAAAAAACGAACAATGATCGGAAGTCTCAAGAATACTTTGTTTTTGCTAAGCTCTTTAACAGACTTGACAACAACTTTTACGACAAAAAACAATTATGTATGTACTTTGAAAATCTAGAAGGGAAAACAAATTTCTTATAATGAAATGTTACAAATTATCTATAACAACAAGACGGTTTAACGGTTTTTGTGAATATGTTTTGGTGCCTCTTAAACATCATTAATGGTTGCTCTTATTATGGTCTGTAAAATTGAATGTAAAAACTGTACACAAATTGAATGAAATGGTATTGAAACAGTTTTACTTTTTGTACAAAATTCTTTTTTCTCATACTGAAACAAAAAATTGTGTTTAATATGATTTGGAGCCACCCAAATTTAAAAAAACGCACCAAAATTAAAGAATAAGCGCACCACGCACCAACTCAGATATTTTTCGCACAAAACATTTAGAAAAGCACCAAAAAAGGTGCGAAACGCACCAAGTTGACAACGCTGGTTGCTACTGGTTAGCAGCGTTGCCATTTTGGTGCTTTTCGAGTATTTCTTGGTGCTTTTTTACTCAAGCAATACCCGAAATTTTGTTAAATACCCGTTTTCTCACAGTGCTTTTAAGTGCCTTTTAAATAATCAGCATTTTTGGCACAAAACCATTTTCCTTCTATTCTTTAAACACACCTAATACTCTTTTAACCAACTGCGTATTATTTGCATCTATATTTTGAGTAGTACTCGCAAACTGTTAAGAGTTGGAATTCTAGAAATTCTCAAGCATCTTTTTTGTTTAAATTCGTGCAGAAATTTTTATGATTTATTTGTTTAGCAACGATTTTACATTTAATTTATATATCCGTTGATTTTTTTGTTGTGCAAATTTAAGCAAGAAAGTGCCAGTTATTAAAAGTAAGTTCTTCATTGATTTTATGTGTGTTAAAGTCCATCATCTAACAAAAGCTTGGGAGAATGATCCAGCCTTTAAAAGTTGGTTTAAACCAGCAAGAGATGAACTAAAAGCGTATTGCATTTGTTGTAATTGTGAAATTAATCCACGATAAAAGTGATTTACTCCGACAAAGTCGCACAAAATAACATGAAAAAGCAATAGATCCAAATGCAAGTTTTTCAGTACAGCCAAGGCTGTCTTTTGATTCACCAGACCCAAAACAAAATTAGGTTAGTGCTTTTGTACCCGAAGTTTTTTTAATTTTTACCCTTTTTCACCCTATTTACATGGGCTCACAGTGCTTTTGATGTTGCAAGAGTATTTGTCAAACAAACAATCTCTTCTCTTCAATGCTTGTGCTCTGAGCGACGGAGCAAATATCTACTGTATTCGACAGCGAGTTTCACATATGAAGAAAAAAGTTACTCGTTGCAGCCCTTTAATACCAACTCATCAGTAGATCTTTACCATTTATGTTTGAAAAGCTCCAAAACTCATTTACTCATACATAAACTCGCAAATACGATTTGCGAATTACAAAGCACAAGCAAAATAGCTTTTCAAAAAACTTTGCAAACATCAGAAATGAATAAAATGTTTGTGATGTTTGAAAATGAAATCAACGTATGTATGTATGTATATTACTAAAAATCAAGAAACAGGTTCTTTGAATCAAACTATTTTTTAATTGTGTTTAAATGAACGAGTTTCTTAAATTCAGCGTATTATACGTTAAATCAAAACCCTAGTTCAATGTTTAATTCGACGAATAAAATCAAATAATGGTTTCAACGTTGAGTTCATAAATACATAAAATTTTACTTTTAATTTCAAGAAATATTTTATTGAAACAACGTATAATACGTTCAAAGAATTTAAAACTGTAAAACTGTTTTTTCAGTGTACATCGCGTAGAAGAGAGAGAATAAGGTAATTGACGGCAGTAGGATAGCAAACTGTATTGACTTTCACATTCATCTCTACTCCAATGAAATTCAGTTTTATCTCTTCTGCAAAATAATGCAAATTCAAAATTAAGATTTACTAAAATTAAACCATCGAAATGTTACGTACTGTATATTAAACCTGAAATGCTTAAATTTATTTCAATTGTACATATTTACCAGCTCTATTTTACGGCAGTATTTGTCTAACTTCATTCATTTGTGCTTAATACAACACTATGTAGTTATACATGCACTTTTTTTAGATACATTTGTACATCTGTATGTATGCATCTATGTACAGCCACCCACTTAATTTTTAATCGTAAAACACTCTTCCGCGATCGGAGAGACGATTAAACCGATTGGCCATGATGGCGAATTCCGATCGCAGAAGTTAAAGACAACGGGAGAAACTGTGTCCTGATGCCGACTCTTCCATACGAATTGTCTACGGTGCACCATAATTAGTCGCCTACGGATCATTTAAGACCCTTTAACAAAACACCCGTCCAACAGTCGTTTAAGTAACTTACAAGAGTATCTCTTCGAAGAGTGAAATACGATTGTTGCATGCCAAGATTCGTAAACGACCATTTACTTATCCTAAAATCGTAAAAATGGCTTGCACAACCATCTTTCTGAAGAGAAAACTATAAATCCACTCCAACAATCGTGTGGACGTTTATAAAACGAGTCGCAAAATGATCGCGCCCGTCAAACAATCATGCAAATGCCAGCTGGGCATACACATGAATGTACAGATGTGTGTGTGCTATCAACATTTGTACAGATACAAACAAATGCAGATAGCACAAATACATAATATAGTGTACATACATACTTACATACCTATGTATGTGTGTGCAGATGTGTATAGTTTCTATCTAGTCTCGTGGTCGAGTGATTAGTATGGTGCTGCTATTGCCCATCGGTAGTTTGTTTGGTGCTAAAGTCACGAGTCTATTATGTCTGATTATCATTAATTTAGCGTATGAGTATGGTGTGTAGTTGTTGTCATAGCCGTTTATACCGACGTCATTTTGCCTGCTGCTCATCTTTGCCGGTATATCTAAATTTTAGATTCTAAAACCAGCCAGATGGCACGATTTTCAAACGCACAACATCCTCTGACGATTTGTATAAAACTATGTACGTAAATTTTTTATACACAATCTAAATAAATTTCTTTGCGATGTTAGAGGCAAGCGGTTAGCACGATGGGACCACATCAGGACCCAACTGAGCTGGAGTCTAAATGATGAAACAGAACACGTCCGCAACTTGAAGCAAAAACGACTCTCAGAGAAAAAATGCCCAGAATTGAAGCGTCGGCTTCAACTTCATTCACATTTCCAATTTTTATCCACAAGTCTTGTTTTTGTACATTGATTACTGCAAATTATATATGAAATCATGTTTATGCACTTCTGCAATCTATTTTTCGACAATATTACTCATATTATTTACAAATTTAGAAAATTATAATTATATTGCTCTTTCAAATGTTTTTTTGATTTTCTTTTGTTCTTATTTTTCTTTGGTTTTGTTTACAAATTGTATGAAATATAATAAAAGTGTGGTAGCATTGTTGAGAGAATTTTACTCTGAGAGTGAGAGCATAAGCAAAGTCGCTGGCAAAATAAAATAGATTCTATCTCACGACTGCTTTCAGCCGCGTCTTTTATATGCCAAATTGTATGAAGAAAAACGTCAAGCCCCAGTTCTGTTTCATCATTAATATCCATTCACAGCAACCTGCTAACCCAGTGTCAAGCGGGCATTTTTTGCAAAAATAAGCTTTGATACTTTTTGTAATACACATTTTTATAAGCCATTAGTCAATAGTGGCTAAAAAAAATCGGTTATCATGGTTTGGTACCGCAGAGAATTCACGGTGACGACGTTTCCTTGCTCATTTTCGAAAAAATACAGGGGGCTAATTCTCGCAGTCGTGATCGAAATTGAATTCGAATCGAAATTTATTTCGATACTGTTTAAATAGATATTGTTTAAATAGATTTAAATTATTAAAGTTTTAAAGATTGATCGATGAGTTGTTATCATTAAAAATTATTCCATCCATATGTATGTATGTATGTGTTTACATATCTGACTGTGCATATACATACTAATGTAATCTATATATATAAAATACAAAAAATGTTTGTACCCATGTTCGCTATAGACTCGGAAACTATCCAACCGATTTGACCCAAACTGGTGTCATTCAAAAGGGAATTTATAGAGGATGGTTTTAGGCTTTTAATATTTCAAGTGGGCGTAGCCCCTCCCACATAAATTGAATAACATCATATATCTTGACTATTGTGATAGCAAGAGTTTTGAAACATTGCAATAGTTCATATGTTACTAATGTGAGTAATCAGGACAAAAATGGGCGTTATCGGACAAGTGGGCGTGGCAGCTCCCATATAACCCAAAAATTGAAATCGCCATATTTTGGGCATTTTTTGACCTACGCCGATGATATTTGGTACATATAGTATTGACATAATTAGGAATACGTACTAGGAGAAAAGTGAGTGGGACCACGCCCCTTTATAGGAAAATAAAAAATCTTAATATAGTCTTAACTATTGGACCGATGGTCATTAAATTTTCACAATAGGATATATAAATACTTTTAATTTTATTTTATAACGAGGGGGGTAGCGAAGTACACCGGGATCAGCTAGTTATACATAAGTATACAAAAGCTTTTCATAATTGATTTCCTACCTAAAAAATGCATACATAAATACATACATACATATGTATATGTACATGTCCGGAGATCATCCTGGGCGTTTCTGCAGACAAGCTAATCTGCGGGTTGTGTATCTTTAAAAAAATAAATAAATTATAATATAAAATTGACATATATGCATATGTATGTACTTCTGTATGTAGGTATGTATCGGTTGAAAGTTTTCTTTTGTCTAGAAACTTGACAATGTAAATGTCAATATCACCAAAAAGTCAACAAACTAGTTGACAAATTAGTGACTTGTCACCTATAAGTACGGTGACCATCCTCCCTTTTTTTAAAAGGACAGTCCTTTCTTTGACACAACGTCCTTTAAAATTTAAACAAAATAAATTGTCGTTTTTTTAATTGAATTGTCCTTTTTTGTCCTTTCTTTTTGATGGCTAATGTTCTTCTTTAGTTTTTAAAATACAATATAAATTTATAACCACCCAAGACAGGATTTGCGTGGCAACACTGAAAAGTGTATGTTCAATGTCTCAAATTTTCTGTCGGCTTTCGAATGGACTGTACAGAATTTAAATTGTTTTTATCAAATAACATTGATATAACAAAAAAAAATACATTCTTCAGAAAAATATCAATAATATACAATCCTTAAAATATTGTTTTTAGTTATTTTTATTTATTGAATTTTAGAGCTATGCTCTTTATCACGCGTTGTGAAAGGGGGCTAGACGGAAAAAATTCTCACGAAAAGTTGTAACGACACTTTTTGCAGGAAATGTCTATAGTGCAACTGTACTGATTCACTACTGACATTGTCACCAGTACTAGTGACTTATCATACCCCAGCTAATGTTATTTACTATAGACATATAACATTTGCGTGTCATTGAAAATCCACTACTGACATTGGTACTATTGACTAGGTAGTTCTTTACCATATGTAGACATTGGAACCATTGATTCACTAGTTCAATTAAGAAATTATAGTCTACGCTTTTGGTACTTTTCTAAAGCAGATGTCGATAATGAAAATGCATATTTTTTCACCTTAACCGACACATTATCTGCCATCTTTCGCCACCACAAATTTTTTTGTCATCAAAGCCAAATTTAAATTTGTAGACGCTTTATTGACAATGTCGCCTAATAGTCACCAATATTGTTGACAAAAGTGGTGACTTGGAGACACTTGCCCCAGGATTCCTTCAGGGAAGCTATTGTATTGTATTGTATTTAAAACAGTGTCGGGCGATTTTTGAAATGCTAAGCACGCGTGCTTAGCAAGAAAATTCTGTTTGCGCGACGTCGACACACGTCAGGGATGATAAATGAGACCGATGAAATGGTACTAAAAAAGTTTTAAAAAAGTACTTTTCAGGTCGAAAAAGTATCAATTTTCTAATAATACATATTTTATGCACATATTTCACTGTCTTTCAAATTATACTCAATATTACATGGTTTTAAGATTTTAAGAATTTATTCAAACGTAAACAAAACAAATAGTACATAACAATTCATGTGTACAAAACAATAAGTCTTATATATAAAAGTATATGTATTTATATAAAAATTTAGGTACATATTAAGGAGATCGATATCATATTACATTTTTAATGAGTTTACATTTTTCTTGATAACATGTTGTTAGCCGATGAATAAATGCAACAATTCGTTGTTAACTTAAGCCGGTTGCCGTTGTCATTGTAAAAAAGCATACACATTTTATCAACTACTACGAAAACGTCAACAAAGAAGATGAAAAATATGTTGGTTTTTTTCTTCGTACCTGTAACAAGCCGATCAATAAATGCAACAATTCGTTCTCAACTGAAGACGTTTGCAATTGTCATTGTAAAAAAGCATACACATTTCATCAACTGTTACGAAAACCTCAGCAAAGAAGATGAAGTAAAAAAAATGTTACCATATCACGTATTTAAGATGGTACAAAAAAGTATCAAATGTGTCACTGGGGTACCAAGGTACTTCGGAAGATCAGAAAGTATCAAAAAAAATACCAAAGTATCAACTTTATCATCCCTGACACACGTCTACTATAAGCATCTTCGTGTAGCTTATGAGAATTAACGTTCGGTTGTTGCTTTGTTATCATTTCGTCAAAGTAAATCAAACCAGTCGCTGATCAGCACTTGTTTGAGGAAGACCTCGCTTATAATTTTTTGTTTACACTCAAAGCAAAATGTTCAATGAAGAATGGGAAAATGATTTTTTTTTTATAATTTTGTTTTTATTCGAACTTTTTATTAAATTATCAAGCTTGAGGGCTTCGTTTTTAATAAATTTTATTTTTATTTATTATGTTTTCTCGATATTTCTTTACTTATTAAATATTATATTTTATTTCATTCGTTGTGTAACTAGTTTATTATTAAATGAATATTGTTTTCGTTATTATTATATTAACATAAAAAGTATTATTGAAAAAAAAAATTCAAATCAAATAAAAATACTAAAAGGCAAGAAATGTATTTTACTTTTGGCAACAGAAAAATTTTTCGAGTGTATAATTATTGCCGGTCGTTCGTTTTTTTGCTGCTTCCCATACCAAAACATATGAGAGAGAATGTGTGTGCCCGACACTGATTTAAAATCAAGACGAGAATATATGTATGTATGTACATATGTATATGGCGTGTTACTCACATTCAACTGCAATAACAAAAGCAAAATGTTATACATATATACTCATATGAATATATACATATGTATGTATGTTAGTGTTTCCAGCGTTGTCAACTTTGAAATTTCAAAACGCACAAAAATGGAGAAAAAAACGCACCATTCAACAAAAAACGCACCAAGTTCAGAATTTTTTTTTTATTAAAAATTTTTCTTGAATTAATTTTGCGTCTTTACAACATTTAACTTTAGTCCAAAATTCTAACGTTGATACAATATTGTGCCATTGCATGAAGTGAATCATTCTCCACCCTTTTTCAATATTTGATAATATTTCGACATCGGATTCAAATTGTACTGCTAATGGCATGATATCATATTTGTAATGGGATAAAACATTTTTTACAATGTTGGTTCTTGATGTTATTTGTAGCTAAATGGGCTTAAAGCTGCAATGTGTTTCCGTGTTCCAGCGTGCCGAACAAGATTATACCCAGGCGTGATGTCGCATTTGCAATAAAAACATCTTGCTTTTGTAGTTTTAATATTGAAAATGAGCTAATACGGCCTAAAATTCTTCATGTAAATAAAACAAAATATTTTATTTCATTTTTCCCGACGTTTCGTCAATTATTTGTTGACTTTATCAAGGGTTGGGAAATCTATTTAATTGTTTAAAAAAACTTTCCATTATTATATGTACATAAAAAGCTTTAATATCGGTTAGAATATAAACTTACATTAATATTTAAATTTTTATCCACAATTTTTAATCATTCCAAAAGATTTGGTTTGTAAATATTGTAAATTAAAAAACCTTTTTATATATAAAAAACAAAAGTTAAAAAGTTAAAAACACAACTTAACAAACTATATCACAGTTTTATTTTATTGCTACTTTGTAGTTTGCGCTAATGTTGTCTGTGTCTTCTTTTAGATTCATCGTCCTTTCTCTTTTTTGTTGTATTCGCAGGCTTTCTATTGTGTACCTTTTCTTTGCGATATTCTCTTTGTCTAAGATTTTGACGTGGCCACACAGCTGATTTTGAAAACGTCAAAATCTTAGACAAAGAGAATATCGCAAAGAAAAGGTACACAATAGAAAGCCTGCGAATACAACAAAAAAGAGAAAGGACGATGAATCTAAAAGAAGACACAGACAACATTAGCGCAAACTACAAAGTAGCAATAAAATAAAACTGTGATATAGTTTGTTAAGTTGTGTTTTTAACTTTTTAACTTTTGTTTTTTATATATAAAAAGGTTTTTTAATTTACAATATTTACAAACCAAATCTTTTGGAATGATTAAAAATTGTGGATAAAAATTTAAATATTAATGTAAGTTTATATTCTAACCGATATTAAAGCTTTTTATGTACATATAATAATGGAAAGTTTTTTTAAACAATTAAATAGATTTCCCAACCCTTGATAAAGTCAACAAATAATTGACGAAACGTCGGGAAAAATGAAATAAAATATTTTGTTTTATTTACATGAAGAATTTTAGGCCGTATTAGCTCATTTTCAATATTAAAACTAAGAAAATTTACATTGGCCATACAACAAAAATAATCTTGCTTTTGTGTTATTATTTGGTTAAGGACGAATCCATTGCTTAAACTCACAATGTGATTCCCAAATCTTTTTGTATTTCGCTTATTATCTCCCTTTTTAGACTCCATTATTGACACTTACTTTAAATATTTCTTTTAGTAAATAGAAATAGTGGTAGTCGTTGGTAAATAATTAAGAACACTGTATCATGTTTCTTAAATATAAATTCATTTATTAGTAAAAATGTGATTGCACTTGTACGTAAGTATCTACATCAATTTTTGGTTTTTTCTATTTGACAGCTCAAAATGTTGCCAGATTTGAATGTTAATATAGGGTTACCATTTTTGTATATTACAGAAATTTTATTAATTTTAGTGTTAAAACACTAGGTCTGTTTCTTGACTCAACATTGGGATCCCGCAAGTCTCAAGAATACTTTCTTTCTGCTAAGCTCTTTAACATACTTGACAGCAACTTTTACGACAAAAAACAATTATGTACTCTGAAAATCTAAAAGGTACATCAAATTTCTTATAATGAAATGTTACAAATTATCTATAACAACAAGACGGTTTTTGTGAATGTGTTTTGGAACCTCTTAAACATTATTAATGGTTGCTCTTATTGTGGTCTGTAAAATTGAATGTAAAAATTGTACACAATTGAATGAAATGTTATTGAAAGAGTTGTATTTTTTGTACAAAATTCTTTTTTCTCATACTGGAACAAAAAATTGTGTTGAATTTGTTTTGGAGCCACCCAAAATTAAAAAAACGCACCAAAATTTAAAAAAAAGCGCACCACGCACCAACTCAGATATTTTTCGCACAAAACATTTAGAAAAGCACCAAAAAAGGTGCGAAACGCACCAAGTTGACAACGCTGAGTGTTTCGTTTTTGTTTTGCTTTGTGTTGCCGAGTTGCCGAGCAGCGTTGTCAACTTGGTGCGTTTCGCACCTTTTTTGGTGCTTTTCTAAATGTTTTGTGCAAAAATATCTGAGTTGGTGCGTGGTGCGCTTTTTCTTTAATTTTGGTGCGTTTTTTTAATTTTGGGTGGCTACAAATCATATTAAACACAATTTTTTGTTTCAGTATGCAAAGGATTGTGACACTAAAATTAATAAAATTTATATTTACTTAAAGAAATATTTAAAGTTAGTGTCAAGAATGGAGTCCAAAAAAGGAGATCATAAGCGAAATACAAAAGGATTTGGGAATCACAATGTGAGTTTAAGCAATGGATTCGGCCTTGACCAAATAATAACACAAAAGCAAGATGTTTTTATTGCAAATGCGATATCACGCCTAAATATCCAATCTTGTTTGGCATGCTGGAACACGGAAACACATTGCAGATTTAAGCCCATTTAGCTACAAACGACATCAACAACCAGCATTGTACAAAATGTTTTAGCAGTAAAATTTGAATACGATGTCGAAATATTATCTATTATTGAAAAACGGTGGAGAATGATTGACTTCATGCATTGGCACAATATTATGTCAACATTAGAATTTTGGACTAAAGTTAAATGTTGTAAAGACGCAAAATTAATTCAATAAAAATTTTCAATAAAAAGAAAAATTCTGAACTTGGTGCGTTTTTTGTTAAATGGCGCGTTTTTTTCTCCATTTTGGTGCCTTTTGAAATTTCAAAGTTGACAACGCTGTTGCCGAGCTAGCCACCAAACAAAACGTCAAGCGTTTGAAATATTATGCTTTGATGAATGTAGTATACTTACATAAGTATATTAGGCCAACAAAATTAATTGAAAATAATTTTTGGGTTTTTCAATTAAATAAATATTATATTATTTAAAAACTTAACTAAAATTTTTAAAATATGGATCAAATTTCTTAAAACAATGTCATAAACTCAGAAAAATTATTAAATCTTCACACATTTTATGTAAGTATGTATATAGCTAATGGGCATAGCTCTAACCGGGTGTCCTAAGACACCTCTCTTCTTTTGTTATTTTTGTACTATTGGCTAAATTTAATTTCTTTGTTAATTTTGATTAATTAATTAATTTTTTGTTTAAACGACGTGTGAACTTCTGGCATGTTTAATTTCTGTTTTAAACATTAAAATAAGCACATACATATGTACATACATACATATGTAACTACTTGTACTAGTCACTAATATTACATTGTTTAACTTATATTTTTATTTTATTGATATAAAATATATCTATGTAATTAAGTTAATACCAATAATTTTTATTTAATTTTGAGTGTCTTTTTCTTTCTCGAAAAATATGGTCACCGTACCTATAAGTCACCAAAATATTCGACCAAAGTTGTGATTTGAAGACACTTAGCACCAAGCTTCCTACAGGGAAGTTTTGAACGAATACACAATTGTATCTCTACATTTATTTGCATACGAAATAGCCATACATACATATGTACATACATACACATTAATTTATGTACATATGCTGGTTTCGAAATCTCGTTAAGATAAAATCACGAGATCTAATTATATTTTAATTTATATGTACATACATATGTATGTAAGTATATGTATGATTTTCTATAAATAAAAACAAGTTTTGAATATTTCTATTTTAATTCATAAAACTACAAAATAAAATAATATTTTTTGGCATGAAAATTGAAATTCAAAGTGTCTTGTGATTTTACACTTTAACGTGACATATAAAACACAATTTTAAGCAACTACTTACATATGTAAGTACATACTTATGTACATATGTATTTTCTGAAGAGCAAAATTTTTTTGCAACACGAAGAAGAACCAGGTCCAAAAAATCTCTTAATTTTGATTCTAATGGCGTTTTGTTTTCTGACAAAAGTGTTGCATTTATGCTTCATTATTTAATTTTCGTGATCCATTCTAAAAAATATGTAACATATTTAAAAGCGATTTCATTCCTTTCTAATTATGTTGCACCAATAAATGGCAAAATATGCAACATATTTTGCCCTCTACTATCAATTCGGGGTGAGATACTGCCCATTTTTACAACTTTGTTAAGTACTATTTTATACAAGTAAGAACTTTTATTCTTGTCATTCTATTTGCTTAAGCGAAAAAAAAAACACCATAACATAAAAGAAAACACCATAATTAACAAAGTTTTCGTAATAAAATAAAGGCTGACTTCCAAAACGTCAATTGCTTTGTGTTTGAACAAAGCATCACATTTCAAAACGCCGCAGTACAATAATTATACAATGTACACCATTTCAAAACGCCGCCGCTAAGTATTTTTAACGCAGTAAGAAAGTTAACAAGGCATCGGTTTTATGGTTGCTGCATTGTTTCGGAACTTTGCATAGCATGTGAATTCCTTTTGAATTCCTTTACATATAAGTAATAAATTTAAATAACCTGCCTTGGCAGACAGTGCAAGATGTTTTCAATTAAGTTTATCCTTTGTATTGCTAATTTTGCGAGCTTTTCATTATTTTTTTTATTTAATTGAGATCTTGAAGTAAATAAAGAAATTAATTACAAAATAGAATTTTTTAGCATATGGGCATTTCCAGAAAAAGGTCAACCGCGACAGAAATATTAAAAACCGGAAAAAAAAATTTTCTTTATCAAATTTAATTAGAGAACTGTCTAAATTTTTATAATTTATTAACTTAAATAATAATTCTTTTATTTTTGTTATCATTGGAATATAACCTGTTTTATTTATTTTTTATACTTATAAATAAAAAATTTTAAACCTAAAAAATGCCTTTGGAATCATTGTCCCGTTCGCGATGTCCCGTTCGCGATTCTAAAAAAAATATTTAAAAAAAATAATAATAAGGATAATTAAAAAAAAAAACAAAATGCTAAATAAAAGCTTTATATCTCTGCTTTAGATAAAAAATAATCTCCATTTAATAAACTGACAAAATTCGCAGAGTTTTAAACAAAACCACACACCGAAAAAAAATTACTTACATTTTTTGTCCCGTTCGCGATCGCAAGTTTATCCAAAATATTTGGAGAACGTTCATATTTTATAATTTTCTTTTTGTTCTTAAAAATTGTTCTACTAAAATGCTATTAAATGTTTATAAAAAGTTAAAAAAAAATTTAAGTTTTCATATTTTTTTTTCAAGTTGAGTGCGTACGAATGTCCCGTTCGCGATCCTGGAAATGCCCATATGCTAAATCTTATTGCAAAATTTGCAATAAAAGTTATTGCATAATTTGCGTGAAAGTACGTGATTAAACATATTGTTCGTGAGCGTTTGTGAAAAATATTTATGTTTCGTGATCGTGAGCATAATTTTACTCACGCGCACAACTCTAATTCAAACATACTTCAAAAACATGTTTTTTGTTTACTTTATTCAAAAACAATGGTAACATCAAAGTAAATTTATACCAAGTATATGCATCTAAGCAGCTGATTAATTATTTTCTCGTTTAGTGGTAATGGCTGACTGTCAAAAGCTGTTTACAATTTTCGTACGCCATTTTGGTTTGTTATGCTTTGTTGTACATAATTCTACAAATTGTTTTTGTTTTCTTCATGTTCTCATCTGTTTTTGACATTCAGCCATTATTTTTACACAAACAAAATACATGAGGTTTTTTTGTTTTTGTAGACTTGCATATACTTGGTATAAATTATTTTGGGTAACATCAGAAAGAAAAAGAGTATCAAAAATTGAGAGAATAATGGCCAATAAATGAGTGGATGATAATGTTTCATTTATTTTTAAAACTCGTTTAAATGAAAAATTTTGTTTTTCATTGCAATATTAAATCAACATTAAATAGCCAACGTTGTGTATTTAAACTTGGTTTAAGTTATGCAAATTGAACATAAGTATGTTTTCGACTGCTTGTTCTTCTTGTTTGAAAAAAAGCAAATAAAATATGTATTTGTGGCTGCTGACAAGTTGCATAAAATTTTCACATCTTTTTTCGCTATTACCCTTTTAATCGTTCTGAAAGTTGCTCTTATTCTTTTAAAACATTTCAACAGTTCTTAATTATTCTTATTTATAGCTAAAATAATAATTATTTTTTTTTAGATTTTTCTTTATTTGCTCTAGTCAGCTGTTTTTTTTTGGGAAATTTGTGGGAAATTTTTTATATTACGTGCTACCATATTTTCATCGTAATTAAATAAGAATTTTAACTTTGACTGAAAAAATGAAAGTATGTTTAAACGAATTTTAAATTTATATGAAAATTAACTTAAACTATAATTAAATATCCACTCATTTATTGGCCATAAGAAAGTCCGCAATGAAAATAAAATAGATTTTAATTTTACGCCGTTCCGCACTGCGGTTTTTTACTTCAAAATCATATGAAAAACCGCACCGCAATAAAATATCGTTACATTGTGTTCACACTCTTACATAGATATGTATGTACTTATAATTAGAGCAGAAAATATTTTGCTCTCTTTTATTTATTCATTCTTTTCAATTAGAACTTTTATTACGTTGTTTTTGAAAGTGTTCAAATAATCAAGAAAAGCTTCAAGACCCCATACTAAACAAATATAGTATATGCATACATATATACTGTGTTTATATGTAAATACCCTGTTGTCAAATGTGTAGCTAGCTACAAGAAAAGCTAACTTTTAAATTGATTTTTCTACACTAACTTAAAGCTAACTACAATACAATGCAGAATGTAACCAAAATCAATTAGTAGGTTGAGTATACATACATATATATACTCTCATTTATAATTGAATATGGTGAGCGCCAACAAATTTACTCATTTAGGAAATTTTTTGGGGCAATAATTGACTTCCTATTTAAATACTCATTCAGCTAATTTTCATTTAAATTTATGTTGCATTTAAATAAGATTCCATTTTTTCAGTGAGTAATTAAAGTTCTTATTTAATTACGATGAAAATATGGTAGCACTGCGTAAAATAAAAAATTTCCCACAAATTTCCCTAAAGAACAGCTGACTAGAACAAATAAAGAAAAATCCAAAAAAATATATTATTATTTTAGCTAAAAATAAGAATAATTAAGAACTGCTGAAATGTTTTTAAAGAATAAAAGCAACTTTCAATACGATTAAAAGGTTAATAGCGACAAAACAATACAAAATTTTATGCAGTTTGCCAGCAGCCACAAATATTTTATTGGCTTTATTTTATATAAGAAGAACAAGCAGTCAAAAACATATGGAAATTCGTAAAACTTATGTAGTATTTAAATGCACAATGTTGGCTATTTAATGTTGACTTAATTTTGCAGTGAAAAACTTAATTTTGTATATAAATAGCATTTAAAAATAAATGACATATAAATCAGTACTGAATTATTGGCCCTTAAAATTATTTCAAGTATTTCATAACTTCTTGCTGTCAATATTTAAATGGTACCTTAGCTGAGTGGTATGCGCGTAGACTGTTAATCCAATGACCAGTGGTTCAAGTCCCAGCACAGCATCGGTGAAAAAAAAATTTGAAGAAAAATTTATTACTATAAAACTACTGAATATAGAATTAAGAAAATAAAAATGAAATATATTTTTTTTATGCATACTAACTAACTACATTTTGAATTATTTAAACTAACTTTAAAGCTAACTTAAAGTAATGCAAAGAAAAACTGACTTTTCCGTAGGACATCGCCATGTTAAAAAAGTTAGTTTTAAGTCATTCAAGTTAGTTTTAAGTTAGTTTTTTTTCCGACAGGGCAGCTACACATTTGACGACAGGGTACGTATGAGTTAATCTAGTATATGTATGGGTGTGTATCCACATGTCCATATACATACATGTATGCATGCAAGAGAACACGATACACTCACACAGGAACACATGCTTTCGCAAATGTTTTTCCTAATAAAATGCATAAAAAGTATTTATGTACATATGTACATATCTATGTATGTAGGTACATACAATAATGACAACAAAAATATAAAAAACGGCTAACTGCAATTAAACCGAAGGTTTTTTTTAAATTAATTAATTTTCAGAAAAACAATGGGGTTCCGCACACAAGATGAATTTTTAAGCCGCACAATTTTTGTTCTTTTTTTTACACACGAGACTAAAGCTGGATTCACTCATTGTTTCCGAACAAAATTTTTGTCCGGACAAAATTTTTTGTTCTGAAATATTTTTGCAACACGATTCACTCATTTCGAACAATTTTTCCGGAAAATCAAAGCTACCGTATGAAATACATCTGTTTTATTAATTTTACAAGGTGGCAATACAGTGAAAGATGAATTAAATTTGGTGTTTTATATGTCAAACGCACTTATTTTTTTATTGTTTAAAAAGAAAATTACATGTTAAAAAAAATTAATAAAACTCAGTTAGCTTTTTTACTGGATATAAGTTACTATGTGCTTTTATTATACATACTGCTAACATTATGTGGCAGCTCATTTCAACTTTGGCTGAAAAAATAAAATAGCTGGCAGCTCATTTCAACTTTGTCCGGACAAAATTTAAAATTAAACCAATTGGTGTTCCGCACACGAGTCTAATTATGCTGGCATAACATGAGAGTTTTTAGGCGAGAGGGGTGAAGAGAGCGGTTTTTCGTTGGAACAATTTTTCAACCAGCCTCATACCCGCACAAGCAGCACAAAACTAATACATACACACTTACGAATACAAAATGCATTCATGAATACAAAAAACACTAACACACACAAAGCTGAGTACACGTATACATTTTATGCCAGATGAATTAGTCTCGTGTGTAAAAAAAAGAACAAAAATTGTGCGGCTTAAAGGTATAAACACATTCGCCACAGCAGACTACACGAACACAAATGCTGCTTGCTACCATTGTAGCCGTTTAGCCAGCTACTTAATTATTTTGGAAACGACAGATACACAGTAAACAGCTGATCCTGAATTGTTGTAACGATTCATTTATGTATATTACAGTGGTGCATATTCAGCGCTTTTACTTTTTCGCCACTCACATCACTTTGTATGGATTCGCTTTGACATAAACCGAAAAAATTCATCTCATGGATCTCTTTTGTCTCCGGAGTTACGGGGTTCAAAACTTATTTTTTATTAGTCATAAATCCTAGAATACGGAACGGATATTAGCGATATGGATATCACTCTAAACTTCTCTAAAATACCTTTATAAAAACAATTTACCCATTGCGAGTGAAATTCAATTTTAAAATTTTTTTATCTGACTTTTCACTTTTACAGAGAACTTACCATGCTTTTATTTGAAAGTTGCCACCGATGAAATACGTAAGATATGCTTCTTTAATGATGATTTTAAGAATTAAATGAGTTATATAGAGCATTTTGAAATGATACCTACATATGTCGTTTATATTCGTTTTATATTGTAGGACATGATCAATAATATATTAAAGTTTTGAACCTGGAAACTGCGGAATCAAGAGAGAGCGCCGAAAAAATTACACAAAAATTTTTAGGTAAAAAAGGGCTATTACCCTGTGAGTTTTTTAATCTTTAACAATGTTGGTATTTTTGACTCAAGTCATATATATTATAACATATACATTTTGTAATTTTCTTTTTATTTTACAATAAAACATATTTCTAATCACTAATTTGCTTTACATATTTTGTTATATTGTCAACACTGTTTTGGTTTTGTGGCCATCAGAAATAGAAATTAGTTTAATTCGACTACACGACAAAAGTAGCATGGACAAAAACCTGTTGCCGTGTTGCCTTGCTGTCTTCAATATAATCATTCTCATATGCACACATGTATTCTAATTTTGACAGCTGGTAGTCGGTAGTCTGCTGTGGCGAATGTGTTTAATGATAAAAATTCATCTCGTGTGCGGAACCCCATTCAACCAAAAAATGTTCCGAACAAATTTTGTTCTCTTCTTCTCTCTCTCTCAAAAAGAGAAACGTCAAACTACACATAAAAAGATTTTGTCCGGACAAAACAATTGTTCTGAAACAATGGGTGAATCCAGCTTAATTCATCTGGCATAAAATGTATACGTGTACTCAGCTTTGTGTGAGTTAGTGTTTTTTGTATTCATTTGATGTTTGGCTTGTGTATGTATTAGTTTTGTGCTGCTTGGGCGGGTATGATCATAGCTGCCAGATTTTTTTTTGGTAATATCGTCATATTTTTTGACAAAAATCGTCATTATCGTCAATATAGCTTATTGAAATCGTCATAAAAACATCAAATCAAAAAATCGCGTTTTTACTAACAAAACCTATTTTTATTAAAGGCAAAACATAACAAAACTCCTAAATCAACAAATCTTATTAAAAAACAGCATTATTTAAAATACAGAGATGAAATACTTCACTTAGAATTCACAATAAAATCACATTAAATAGATTGCATATTTTTCAATACTTTGAAATATATTTATACATTGTACGGAAAAAACAAAAAAATCAAATCCTTTAGTTATTTTTTTCAATTTAGTAAAATATGCATTTTAAATTTCATTTTTGGAAACACTTTTTCTAAAAATGCATCAAAACTATAATAAAATTTATACAATAAATATATAATTTTTTAAGAAAATAGACATATACATACATACGTATATGTATAATATATTTTACAAATATATAGTGCAATTAAACATATTGATTAATTCAGTTACATCTGTCAGATCATAGCAGGTACATTTGTTTAGCTTTAAATAATCTTTTGAATATAATATTGCCTCCAAAGACGACTTTTTCAATTTGTTATTTTAGTCTTATTTACGTTTACCTGACTAAATATTCTTTCCATATTTGCTGAATAATGTGGTAAAACTAGGATTTTTGTAATAAATTTAGTCAAAATCGGAAACAAAAGACTAGAATCCCTCTTTGGATCTCTGATAGTTTTTTCCAAAAATCCAGTAGTTATATGTTTTTATCAGGACAATACTTTCAATTGCCTGAACTCTGTTTCTAGCTCTTGGTTTTCTGTTTCTTCAACAAAATAGGAAAATTATTTTATAATTTCAGAGAACCAACTTTTTTCTTCATTAATAATATTAAATGGATTAATTTGGCCAAGAGCTTTTATTTATTTTCAAAATAAAATCATGATAATATCTGATCACAAAGCTCTATATAAAAATTAACACAATTAATAATAATATCATATTTTTCTTTTGCATTTATTTGTAATTCTTCCAATACGTCTCTGGCAAATATTCCTAAATAAATGTGTTCAAAATTTAAAAAATTGTTTTTGTTTTTATAACCAGTTAAATAAAAGATTTCAGTTTTAAGCAAACTAGTTTTTAAAAAGTTTCTTATTACAATTTTCAGCAGTTCAAGGTTACTCTAATAGTACAAATATATGTTGCAAACTTGAATTATTTAAAATCGTCAAAATTAGGGCATAAATCGTCCCATCGTCACTATGTCATTTTTAGGACCCAAAATCGTCAAAATGACGATAAATCGTCAAATCTGGCAGCTATGGGTATGAGGCTGGTTGAAAAATTGTTCCAACCATGGTCTAATAATCAGGTCTGCGCAAGAAGGAATATGGTTTTTTGTAGGGTTGTGTTTTGACCGTTAAATAATCTGCAAAAATATGGTAAGTTAATTCGGTCTTGTCAAAAGTTGTTTACATTTTTGGCCGCCATCATGAATGTTTTTGTTTACGTTATGCTTTTTGTTTTTGCATAACCAATAAATACATACAAAAAACTTTTGTTTTGTATACAGCTTTTTGACAATTTTGAATGAATTTTACACAAACAAAATGCATGTCGTTTTTTATTGTTGTATTCTTACGCGCACCTTATTATTCCACCATGGTTCCAACGAAAAACCGCTCTCTTCACCCCTCTCGCCTAAAAACTCTAATGTTATGCCAGCATAATTAGACTCGTCTGCGGAACACCAATTACTTGAAATCAGTGTTCCCACTTTATGTGTAATTACACATATCATGTGTAATTTTTTCCATCATGTGTAGCCCATGTGTAATTGGCTGTATGTGTAACTCGTATGTAATTTGAAATTTTATCGTTTTTGAGCACTACTTTTTTTGTTATTTTTTTTTATCAGTTTTCAACACTTGCATTAAAAAAAATAAAATAATGTATGTACATACGTCCATTTTTATCACATAAGTATATTCATAGTAACTAAATATGGTACAACTATAGCTGTGTCATGTACTACAAAGAAGACTAAAGAACAATCAGACTTATAATATTCTTGTAATTTCCCCGCCTTTTGTCACAAGAAATAAAAAGGTGTTAATATTATTGGCAAAACCTAAAAATTTAACTCTTGAATAACTATTTCAAAGTAAGTTATTTAAAAAAAATCTTTACATTCACCGTACAAATAATTTTTGTTTGTTTTGTAGATATGTCTAATTAATTAAAAAATACCTGGGAAAATCAAAAAAATTTGATCTCAATGTAAACGTGATGTATTTTATTTTGTTTATTTTTAAGTTATAAATTACATTATATATGTTATGATGTTTTTTTTTTGTTTTTAACCGTTATTTTTATTAAAAAAAAAACAATGAATCGTTAATTTAAAAAAACTATAACTCGATATTTTTTTTATTAAATTCAGAACAAAACACTTTATTTTGGAAAAAAAGAAAGCATGTGTAATTCGTAATTTCATGTGTAATTTTGGCATGACCAATGTGTAATTTAACGTATTGTTGGTGGCAACACTGCTTGAAATAGCTACATACATACATATGTATGTATGTATTTGATCTTAAATAATTACATACATACATACATATCGCACTCGTTCAACAATACTGTAATAACTCAAAATTTTTAAAATTTCGTTTTTTGAAAGAAATCGATGAACAGTGGTCATATCTATCCACTGTAAAAATTTTACACCATTTTCTCCACTCCAAAAAAAAAATACAGTTGTATCTCTCTTTGTGATAGAAGAATAGTATTAAAAAAACAGTTTTTTGTCTCTCCTGAACACTTTGAAGTTTTTGAGTTAATACAGTCATGTTGAACGGGTGCGATATGTTTGTACATACATACATTAATATGTATTTTAAATGCGGTTAAATAGAGAGGATTTTTAGCAGAATATTTGCTTATCTACTGTATGTATGTATTTGGTTTTATAATTTATTTATTTACAAAACATTCCCTACAAGAAATTGCTGATGGAAACTAACACACACAAAACTTATTTACTAACACTCTTGCATCTATGACTATGTTTACATCAGATCTGATTAGTAAAATACTGTGGAGTGAGCAGAGTTCAGATATATGTTTTACTATAGTTCACGAAAACCACAAGTATGAAAGAGAAACAAAATCACACGTACACGAATGTTTACATCAGTTTTTTCATATTGCCCTTAATAATATGATAGAGAATGCTGATGGGTATACCCATCAGCAATGCCCATCAGATGATGCATCAAATGACCGTCATTGTTCTTGTAGGGATTCATACGTATGTATCTACCCTGCAAACATTTTTGAGATTTTCTGGCGATTGCTTTTTTGGCGATGATTACGCGATCCTTCGTAGGGAATAAAAATCGCTAACCATCGCCTACGCCTTACAACTAAGTGATGAATACGCGAGCGCACACAAGTAACGGGAAATATTCCTCACAATAGACAACGTATTTTTGCATTCTTTTCGTCATAGATGCAAGAGTGTTAGTAAATAAGTTTTGTGTGTATTAGTTTCCATCAGCAATTTCTTGTAGGGTAATAGCAATAGTTTAACTAATAATATTTGATTCACAGCTTCTAGTTTAACATTAGTTAAACCATCAAACGTCATTGGTTAACTAATAGTTAGACAACAGCTAATTCGTTGGAATTTATTATTATGTATGTAGTATTTTTGTTTTGTGAAAGATTTTAGATATGGCATGTGAAATTGAAAACGCGGAGTCCGATATTGAAAGTGACACTGATGCTGATAATACGCGGAATATTGTTGCTGAGCGTCGCCAACGTAATCCAAAAAGATTTTATGGATAGATTCCGTCTTAGCAAGTAGGTGGCGTGGCTTGTTCTTGAATGTATACGGCATTTTTTAAGAAATAATACCTACATACATACCTACATATATCAAATGTAAACAAAAACCATATGCTACAACAGAATTGCCAGAGCAGAAAGTTAATAGTTTGATAGGGTTACCGTTTTTTGTTCATATTAAGAGTGCTTGTTAAATAATACACTGTGAATATGAAGTACAGTACTTTGTGTTTACCTGCATTTTACTTAAGTGCGCTTTGGCTATAGCTGCTCAAAAGTACATTTTTTGTAAATATTTTTCAATTTCCTTACAAATATTTTTTATAAGTGCACATTTTATACCTGCATATTTAAGATACGTGCATCAAAATTTTGGAATTTTTCTTTTATTTTCATTGAAATTTTGCTTTTGCCTGCCTGACAAAAAATCAAAACAAAAAAAAATAATTTAGTGAGAACGTTTTTTGATTTTCTTTTGTGTTTTTTGTTAAAATCTCTTACGATCTCTCACTCTGTTTTGCTCTTTATGAATTTTTGGATACATAAGTTATGGTCTGTTTTGTTTACATTTCTCGGCGGAGTTCTAGTTGATATGTGCACGTGCTAATAAAACAATGTCGAAAAAAAAGTTAACATCTCTTTCAATTAAACAAAAATTAAATATTATTAAATCGGTAGAAGAGGAAAAGGTTGACAAAAAGAAAATTTGTGACAACTATAAGTGCGATATTTCCACAGTAAACCGTATTTTAAAGAAAAAAGAAGAAATCAAGCAAACTGCGACAACTTCTACAAATTTGCAGCAAAAGCGAAAAAGAAAGGGGACGCACGATAATGTCGAAAAAGCACTCGCAATATGGTTTGACCAACAAAGACAAAAAAATGCTATTGTAAGCAGTTTAGTTCTGCTTAATAAGGCTAAAGAATTTGCCATCCAATTTAAGGAAGATTTTGAGCCGGATTCCAACTGGCTATTCAGATGGAAGAAACGACAGAACATTAAAGTGGGAAAAATCCACGGAGAGGTCACAGGCAACAATAAAGAAAGTGCAGAAAATTATATTGAAAATATTTTGCCTGGCCTTATTAAAGAATATCTACCGGAAACTATTTTGAACGCAGACGAGAGTGCTCTATACTATAAGGCGTTGCCTACCAAATCTTATTACAGGCCTGACACTCAGCCTTCCGGTCATAAAAGTCAGAAAGCAATATTTACTCTGCTATTCATTAGTAATGCAACGGGAACATTTGGTTGCCTTGCTCATTATAAATGTACGAGTATGTTATAGCCGTATGCTACCGTATTTAAGAAATTGAAAACATAGATTGCACATACATACATAGATATTGCGTCAGGTTATTGGTGAGAGAATATGTGGTTTTGTAGCCTGTAACGGGATCATAGTTCTTTTAGTCTGATTTAATTTCATTTATGACACGCAAATCAAATATAAAGTGATTTTTGTTGAATAAACAACGACAGCGAAAAAAGGTTAGTGAGTGCAAATAAAAGTGTACAGATATACATACCAAATTATCAAACAAGTGCCAGCGTTAAGTTTCTGGAAAGGAAGATTTTCTTCCAGATCCTAACTCTAACACGTGTTGGTTTTCACCACACGATTATTAGCACACAGCCCAAGGAACTTGGAACCTCAACTTGGGTTTCAACATACGCTGAGGGTAACAAATATTTAAGTTTCGTGGACAAGTCACAGCTTTGAAGAGTTCCAGAATTCCTAGGAAATCAGGTTTTTTTTTAATATTCCCACGTGTACCTGCTGTCATATCGAGCCACGTGGGAATTACACTTTACAACACTGCATAGTTAAAATTGGCGCCATCTTGTCGCCAGAATTTTGTAGGATTTAAGGTACATTTTTTTTCTAAGTGAAAAAAAAACTGAAGTAAAAGCCACTACTAACAAACAAGCTAATTAGTGGCCGAGCTACTGAAAAGAACATCCTTGAGTTTATTACCAATATTCGTTGAAATCATAATTTCATTTTTGTCACCATGAGTAAAGCATCGAATGGTAATCTTAGTCTTGATGAAGACAAAGAACAAAACTCAAATAGTACTGAAGCAAATGCTTCCAAGCAACCCAATCAAAAGAAAAAGCTGCCTAGTCGCAAGGCACGCGATAAGAAAAAGGATTCTCACAAGCAGCATCTAAATAAAAAGACGATGGAAAATGTCTTAAAGCCACGTCTTGATGCTAAGCGTCTCTTTCCCGAAGAGGATTTGGCCGCTGTACTGGAAGAATGCCGTCGTACAGTATTACAACAGCCAACTAGAGAGATCGAGGTAAATATCGATACTGACTCTATGGTTGAAGTTTGTAAGCAGACCACTGCTTACTGTAGGCAAAGTACAGATCGACGAGGTCGATTCAGCGAACCTAGCTAAGGTCGTAAGAGCCCAAGCAATGACTAAGATACATATTGCTAGGAGACGTAATGGAAAGGTTGTCGACGTAAAAGACGTTGAGTATGTGAATCGTGTTGAAAAGAGATTCACAGTTCTGCCTAAGGTATTGAATGCCTATATTGAGCAGATTGGCTATTTTAACATAGGCTCCATGAGATTCCAACAGCTTGAAGACGGAACCTATATGACGAATTTGACTCGCAGCAGTCCGGAAGGGATTCAAATAGCAGTTGCAAAACCACGCGCAGAATTCGCACGTTTGTATGTGATAGATGGTGTTTACATTGGTGACCCTGTCAGCATGGTAGTAGAACAACATGGCGAATTAATATGGATTCGGCACGACTCCTTGAATAATTTTCAGGAATTGTGTAGGTGGTACGAATCATTCATAACTAAGTGCTCACGTAAAGCTGGAAGTATTCTGCAAACAGTAGTTTACGAGAAGGGTGAAGGCACAGCAGCGCAATTGGTGGGATCAAGAGATGATCCAATTTTGCTTCAGCGAGAAATTTGGTGCTCAAAGAAAATCGAGCAAAATCTCCTTCAACTTGGCGGACTCTTTGGATACGGATACGAGTCAATTGATAAGTTCCATCAGGAAGAATTGGCATGTATAATCGACCGTATGGATGTTGATGGATTATACCAAAGAGTGCAAAGATGTCAAAGGAACTAACAAACAAATAAGGGAAAACGAAAACCAATTGCCATTTGCTGAAAACGAGGGTCACTAATTGTGGACTAGAACTTTGTGTTTCTACCTACCCGTTGGATTTTTTTTTATTTGTGCATTGAATATACATAACACGGATTGCAAAATAGTAAAACGTTTTTGTAAATCGGATTGAATAGAGATATCTAAGAAAAAGCAAACCTATACCCAAAATAATTTGTTTTTTCTCCATGGTTTTCTAAAACAGTAGTAAAGCAATTAACAGACCTTCAAATTTAAACTTTTATTTGTTATTCGATGCATAGAAGGAACAAAAAATTAATCGATTAACAAAAGTAAATTTTTTCTAAACCCTTATAAATTTACTTTAAAAAAAAACAGTTAAAACATTATATAAGGCAAACTCATCCAAGAATTATTCCTGGTCCATATACATAAATGTACTAAAGTACCCGATATTGTAATTAATAAATGCTAGGTTGGGTTTTAGGTGATATGAAAACTTAAATATGTGCAACAAATAGCAACAATTTATAATAAGCTTGTATCAATTAGTTGTATTCTGAGGTAATTCTCCAAGAATCTAAATTAGTATGGAAAATGTATATAAAAGTTATATATATGTATATATTTATATATATATTTTCTAACGATTACGCACATAAAAATAACGAAGTAAATTTTTAGATGATGAAATACAGTACTTTGTGTTTACCTGCATTTTACTTAAGTGCGCTTTGGCTATAGCTGCTCAAAAGTACATTTTTTGTAAATATTTTTCAATTTCCTTACAAATATTTTTTATAAGTGCACATTTTATACCTGCATATTTAAGATACGTGATTTTCTTTTGTGTTTTTTGTTAAAATCTCTTACGATCTCTCACTCTGTTTCGCTCTTTATGAATTTTTGGATACATAAGTTATGGTCTGTTTTGTTTACATTTCTCGGCGGAGTTCTAGTTGATATGTGCACGTGCTAATAAAACAATGTCGAAAAAAAAGTTAACATCTCTTTCAATTAAACAAAAATTAAATATTATTAAATCGGTAGAAGAGGAAAAGGTTGACAAAAAGAAAATTTGTGACAACTATAAGTGCGATATTTCCACAGTAAACCGTATTTTAAAGAAAAAAGAAGAAATCAAGCAAACTGCGACAACTTCTACAAATTTGCAGCAAAAGCGAAAAAGAAAGGGGACGCACGATAATGTCGAAAAAGCACTCGCAATATGGTTTGACCAACAAAGACAAAAAAATGCTATTGTAAGCAGTTTAGTTCTGCTTAATAAGGCTAAAGAATTTGCCATCCAATTTAAGGAAGATTTTGAGCCGGATTCCAACTGGCTATTCAGATGGAAGAAACGACAGAACATTAAAGTGGGAAAAATCCACGGAGAGGTCACAGGCAACAATAAAGAAAGTGCAGAAAATTATATTGAAAATATTTTGCCTGGCCTTATTAAAGAATATCTACCGGAAACTATTTTGAACGCAGACGAGAGTGCTCTATACTATAAGGCGTTGCCTACCAAATCTTATTACAGGCCTGACACTCAGCCTTCCGGTCATAAAAGTCAGAAAGCAAGATTTACTCTGCTATTCATTAGTAATGCAACGGGAACATTTAAGCGAGTGTATGTAATCGGCAAATCAAAAAATCCACGTTGTTTAAAAAATGTTGACGCTCCGGTGCGATATTTGTCTAATCAAAAGGCATGGATGACAACTAACACATGGTACGAAATCTTAAATTCCTTGGATATGGAAATGCAAAAAGAAAATAAGAGGATCATTTTGTTTGTGGACAATGCCAGCTGTCACAAAACACCAAATCTTAAAAATATAGAAACACAATATCTGCCGCCAAACACCACAGCCTTAATTCAGCCTTTGGATCAAGGCATTATATCTGCCTTTAAGGGATATTATAGACAGATAATTGTTAAAAAACAAATTTCTGCTTTAGAGAGAAATATGACCATACGGGACTTCTACAAGTCTATTTCATTATTGGATGCCCTTTATTTTATAAAACGAGCTTGGTGGCTAGTTACACCTTCATGTATCTCCAATTGTTTTAAAAAGGTAAATTCGTATTCTGGTTAAAAATTTTAAGAAATTGTGCTCATAAACATATTTTAACTTTTTTTTAGGCCGGCTTCATTACAAATATTCCGGATATTGATCTCGAAATCAATGAAGAGGTCGACTTCTTGAATATAATCCCAAACAGCATGGAATATATTCACTGTGATGATGATGTGGAATGTTATGGAGATTTGACTGAAACCGAAATAATTGACGCCGTCAACGACAACTCACAAGATGGTATAGAAATGGAAGGTGACGAAGAAGAGAATTCAAACCAGATCCCATCACTTAAAGATGCTTTGGATGCATTAAACGTTCTTCAAAAGTTTTGTTTTTATAAAAATATAGATACGCCATTGGACCAAATTGAAACTGAAATGGTTAAAGAATCTATAAAGTCTGCAAAACAAACAACTATAAGAGACTTCTTTTCTTAAGCGTGTTTTTAAATATTTATGTATTTTAAATACAATTTTATCATTACTCAAAAATGATCTCTGAATTTTATCGAATATGTTCCTTTTATATTTTTATGCTAATTTAAAAAAAAAATTATCATTACTCAAAAATGATCTCTTAATTTTATTGAATGTGTTCCTTTTTATGTTATTTGTTTTTATTGAATTGTTTTTGTTTTGTTTTTACATAGATGAATAAATATGTATATTTACGTTCTAAATAAAATTTGTTTTGTTTCAATACTGGTTTTTATTCAGATTGCTGCTCATTCAATGCAGCTAAAAAATTTTAACATAGCTGCATCTGAAGGCAGGTAACGGTAGTTTTGGATACCTGCACAATGAAGCAGTTAAGTGCATTTAAGCTACCAGCATTTTTCACTTACCTGCACAAAAACCCGTGCAAAGTTAGATGTGCAGGTAAACACAAAGTACTGTATTAGTTATCATATTAGTTTCCTAATAGCTAACTAGTTACGGTAAATTTGGCCCTTAAGCTGGATTCACCCATTGCTTCGGAACAAAATTTTTGTCCGGACAAAATTTTTTTTATATGAAGTTTTGCGTTTCTCTTTTTGAGAGTGAGAGAAAAAGAGAATAAAATTTGTTCGGAACATTTTTTGGTTGAATTGGTTTAATTTTAAATTTTGTCCGGACAAAGTTGAAACAAGATGCCACCTATTTTATTTTCTCCGCCAAAGTTGAAGCGAGCTGCCACATAATGTTATAAGTATGTATAATAAAAGCACATAGTAACTTATATGCAGTAAAATAAAAATAAAGAAAAGCTCAATTGCTAGTAAAATAAACTAGCTGATTTTTATTAATTCTTTTTAACATGTAATTTTCTTATTAAACAATAAAAAATAAGTGCGTTTGACATATAAAACACCAAACTTAATTCATCTGTCACTGCACTGCCACCTTATAAATTTAATAAAACACATGTATTTCATACGGTAGCTTGGATTTTCCAGACAAATTGTTCGAAATGAGTGAATCGAGTTGGAAAAATGTTTCAGAACAAAAAATTTTGTCCGGACAAAAATTTTGTTCGGAAACAATGGGTGAATCCAGCTTTAATGATAAAATACCTACATACATATGTACATAATATTATTCTCCTCTCACGAGATGGGTACCTTTATATATCCGATAGATAACTACATACTATGTATATATGTATGTATGCATTTGCAAGAAATTTGTACGCAGTACAAGAAGTAAGTATACATAGCACTTAAGTGATGTCTAAAGTTTAGAGTCTAAACTAGGTATACGTATTTTTGTTTGATAATTTCACCAAAAAATATTTAGCCACACTGGTGTTAGGTTCCTCAAAATTTCATTGAGAAAATCTAAGTAAACATTTTCTCATTTTGCTGCTCTCTTCTGTAAACAAAAGTTCTTCAGTAGTGGAAAGAGAAAACACAGAGAATTAATAAATTATTTCAGTGCTGCCAAAGACGCTATTAAATTTTAAATATTTACTGTGGAAAAGTTCACAAACAATAAAATATAAGATTAAAAAAATACACGTATGTATGTAAACGTATATGTATTTATTACATCGCTCGCGAAACTTGTTAGCTATGCAACGCAAAGTGACTTTTATCAAAACCTTTCAATCACATACCTACGTAACGTATGTATTTAGCGTATATGTATGTATTTTATACCCGTCTTTAAGAAATCTTTAACACCTAATCCCGTAGCGCTACGTCATGTATGTATGAAAAGTCCCTTATACCGAGTTTTCAAAAGGGTTCAAGGTAATTACATGTGTAAGCTGTATTTTAATCCGGTATGTTCTACGTTAAGAGTGAAATTTTCACTTCTAAATTGTTCAAAGCATTGTTGGTAAAAATAAAAATTTACAGCAATAATGCTTTGACAATTCAGAAGTGAAAATTTCACTCGGAATGAAGAACAGACAGGAATGTTCCTTTACATATTTATCTTGTTGTAATGAAAACATAGTTATGTTCGAAATAAGCAATCTGTTAAGCTTAGAACCACTCTTTCTATACTCTAATTAGGTACATATGTATGTATGTATGTAAGGACCTGGAATCTTGATATGTATATGCATTAAATTTTTGGACAATTACATACATGTACATTGATGTCGGCAACACTTATTGAATATGAATAGTGTGCTTTTTTTGTATAGATAAGGCGTTAAGCAAAAATTAGAAAATGAGAGAACACACACATATGGGCTTTGTTATTGTGGGACAATAACAAAAATATCAATACAATAGCTCATCGTATTAGTCACCAGGGCTGGAAAGTGCAGCTGCTAGACTCATCAACGTTCAACTTCGACATACCCATAACCAAATGTTTTTGTTTGAGTTTTATAAAAAAATGGTTACATATACCCCTCAAAATTGTGTCAAAATGCATGGAAAAAAAGGGATATTTGGCGGCGAATGCGTTAAGAATAAGAAATATTACAGTATTCAAACCAATAGCTTAGACAGACAACAGAGTTAATTTGTATTCACTAATGTGAATTAACATTTTTACCCTGACAGACGACAGTTCGTGCATTTAGCAAACAGCTGTTTGTTAGTAAGTAACATTTTGTTCGTCAACATTTTTTTTTTGTTTGCATTATTTATATTGAGATCCAAAGAATATACATACGACAGAAGTACAATTAGCAGTGAAAAAATCATTATTTATTTGAAAAAATTCTGAAAATACTTTTGTTTAACTTGCTCGAAAATTTAAAAATTGTACTTGGATTTGATTTTAAATACATTTTTATTTTACAATAATAAGCAATTTGTCAACAGATGGTAAGTTATCGACGGTATTGGATTTCGTGCATTTATTTGAAATATAATACACATTTGAATGGGGATAATTCACAAGTTAATACGCCTTATCACGAGTGTCGTAGTCGTGACGAAATCTGTAAAATGTGGCAACGTTCGCTATATGTTTTACATGGGAGTCGTTGAAGTTCGACTACGACTACGACACTCATGATAAGGCCTAATATTAATTAAGGCTGCCGTATGTCTACGCTATAACTTGATACGATAACACAATTATTAGCCTCAGTTATAGGAAAATCCAATATACATACATATGAAACTTTTTGTTCTTCTTAATAATATCTACCATATTTTACTACAACAAGTGTCTTATTAAATATCTCATATATGTATGTTCTCTTTTTAGGCCTGAAGCCCTAAGGTACGTTAATCAAATCTTCATGTAATTACCTATTACATTTATATTTTTCAGTTATTGTGCTAGCGTCAGATTATACATATTAAAGAAGGTACTTAATAAGACAGTTTATTGATAAAAAACAAAAAATAATAAAATAGTAGATTTCAATTGAATTATTTGTGTAAAAATAACTCTCATTTCACATGATAAAAGTTTTCTTTCAGAAAGTCTTAGTTTAGAAGTTCTGATGGCCTGTATTTCTCTTTTGTCTTGAAATTCGCACTGACATTCCTATTTGACGTTTATTGTTATTTCTTTAATTGAATAAAAAACGAAAATTAGAATTTTTAACATCTAAAAGTAACCATAAAAAATTCTTGAATATCATAAAAATAAATTTCAGTTGTAAGCTTAAAATATAACTTCACAAAGAAAACTTTCATTTGTTAACCGATACTAATACATATCGGATGCATCAACATGTAGTGGCTATGGAATTTAGGTGCAATTTATACCTCTTTTATGTGTATTTTTCGTGTTTTGTAATAATTTCGAAAGACATAACGAATCGTATCGCAGCAGAGGGTTTTTAAATATAGTATGTATGTACTTTATAGTCTCTTCAAAGTAACGCAATTTAAAACTCTACATTCTCCATACCTGGTAACAAAGCTCATCGTCATGCATAAGCTTATATGTGTACGTCGAAAGCAAAACAAAGTGAAGCAAAAATAAATGTATGTATGGATATAAAAACGGCCAACGCCGTACACACAGAATGATTTGAACATTTTTTCCAAACAACGGCGATAATCATTACAAAAGGCGTCGTTGTTGCAAAAACAACGTTTTCACCGTACTCTCTCCTATTTAATAAAAAAAAAGATATATACATACATATATGTATGTATATGTACTTCAGTAGGGAAATTAAACTTTTAAATTGTTTATTTTTTTATTAATAATATAACACAGCTACAAAGCAAAAAAAAAAATATAATACATACATATGTACCTACTTATGTACATATGTACTTGTTAATACTTACATATATTGTTAATAATTACTTAAAAGTTGTGCTTGTGAAGATAAAGAAATTTCAAATTTCTTTTTCTAAAAAAAAACGTGTTTTTTTTAATGATTACAAATCAAGTGAAAAAAACTTATTGATTGTTAAAATATTTCTACACAAACAAGATTATGAGTACATTTCGAAAAAAAGCTAAATTAACATGTGGTTTTGTATCAGTGGTATAAAAAATAATAATTATGCGTTTTAAATAGAACTAATTATAAAAAGTATGATGTACTATAACCACCACCACTACTGCATTACTTAAGAATGTATATGTATGTACATACATACATATGTATATATTTACTATGTATGGACCTTCCTACAATAGTCATAATGGAAAAAAGAATTTAAACAAATGAAAACTTGCATACATATGTATTTATAATAAAAGCATTTTTAAGGAAAATTTAAATGGATTTTAAAACAGGTAAATACCTACATACATACTACATATGTACATATGTATAGAGGTAATAATTTTTCATAAACATTTTTCACACAAACTAATACATTGGTCATATGTACATACATACATACATACATATGTACACACATACATATGTATCTATTTATACTTATGTCTAACAACTTATGAAATATAATATACATTTATACATATTTTATATGTACATATGTACATACATACATACTTATGTACATATTATATAGTCAAGTGCTTTTTATTAAAAATTTGAAAATTTTTACTGTTCTTGTGTCTTCTATTACAGCTACATACATATGTATGTACATACATATGTACTATATACATACATATGTACTATGTACATACATATGTAAGTAACTACATATCTATATCTACTATTTACATATGTATGTATGTATGTATAAAGTATTACTACTCCTACCAGTTCTGTTGTTAACTTTGTTCACCACTACAACAAAATTAGCACTAACAACACATTTCAAAGTTAAAAAAAACAGTCCAACGAACAACAAAAAAATATGAGATACTTTTCTTAACTATACTGTCAACAACAAAATGTTTTTTTTACTACGCGGCCTTGTAGAGTATGTACATATGTACATGCATACATATGTACATATGTATTTTTTAGATATTTGTCAAGTTTTATGAAATTGCAGACGTGTGCTAATTATATTTTCGTGTGCTAATAAATATTTTCTTTAACAAATTGGAATTAAAAAGTAAAAATTATTTTCATAATTACAAAATTAATAAACATCGTAGGTAAATGGAATATTTATATACATATGTACATATTTATAAAGAATTTACGTATGTACGTATTATTAAAGTTAAATCTTTACAAACATATTTACACATGCACTCGTATGCCATAAGTGATGGCAACCCCGATTGCAATGCATAAGAGAAAAAAGTACCGCTAAATCACAATTTATACAAAAAAAAAAAAAAAAACACACGCTTTGCTTACGCAAACTTAACCCTTTCTCTTTCTTCTTTTTTGTTATTGCTTTTTGTTTTGAATACAAAATTAACAGAAACATTGGAAATTAAAAAAAAACTTGTTTACGTACCGAATGGCAGTGATGCCAACTCTTTCATGAAAAACAAAAAAATGTTTGTAAAAATAAATAGAGGATTGAAAATGTTTAATCGTTTTGTGTGTATTATAGCCACTTGAATTTAAAAGTAAACTATGTACATACATACTTACATTTGTAGTGTGAAAATACTAAACGCAAATAAAATGTAGAATGTAATGGTAATACCTATTCATCAAAAATAAAACATATTTCCAATGTGTTTTAATACAAAATTTAAAATTTTTCTTAAAATTAATTTCAAATTCATTTTGGAACAAATCTAGTTTAGTGACGCAGCTCCAAATGAAAAAAAAATTACATAGGGCGATAGAAAATCGAAAAATAAGACGAAAATTTAATGTGGTAACTTTCTCGGAAACGCATAGTTTTCGAGTTATTGGCCTCTGAAGTTTGTATATATATGTGCGATTTCCCTTTGCATTTCTCAACGTATAAGGCCAATTTTGGTATCATTTGAAAGCTTTTGACTAGATCTATATGAATTTGTTAAAATACAGATTTTATATAGATCTAGTCAAAAGCTTTCAAATGATACCAAAATTGGCCTTATACGTTGAGAAATGCAAAGGGAAATCGCACATATATATACAAACTTCAGAGGCCAATAACTCGAAAACTATGCGTTTCCGAGAAAGTTACCACATTAAATTTTCGTCTTATTTTTTGATTTTCTATCGCCCTATGTAATTTTTTTTTTCATTTGGAGCTGCGTCACTAAACTAGATTAAAGCCTTCATTTTAAATTTTTATGAATTGGTGGCAGGGATCGAAGCCGAATGTATTTCATTGGCGGCGGCGGCTGTGAAAAAAGTTACCGGCGGCTCCAAGTCGGCTTTGAGCTGATCGGCTTCGATCCCTGATTTTTAATTTTAAAACTCAAAAATACATACATATGTACATATGTATGTAAGTATTAGGGCAATGCTACACGTTCAATGTACATATGTATGTACATATGTACATATATTGTGATACTTGGATCGCGATCCATATCCAGATTACGCTAAAATATAAAGTCTGAATCGTGGATCGCAGGCTTTTTTTTTTGGTTTTCTCCCATATCTAAATATTTTAACACTTCCCGCACAGCAGAAAAATATGTATGTATGTAAGTAATTACTGAACATGTAGCGAACTACCAATCCATTGAAATGGATCTCGATCCAAGTATCACAATCACCCCTATCGCGAATGTTATGGGAGTAACTTGTTTAGGAGAAAAATTTTATTCCCATCCCCAACAAATTGCTATCGCGAATATTTTGGGAGTTTAAGTCTCTATTGTGAATTACTTGGGAATAAAAGTTTTTATTTTGAATTGTTTGTTTTGATTTAACATATAATTTTTGGGGAATTTATTTTGTGGTGTATGAATAAAAGAAATTGAAGCTAATAAGGTAAAAATTATGAATAGCGTTTATTTGCGTTTTCTGTTGCTGGAAAAGGAAAATCAATCCATAGAACGACTGCAGCGTAGACAAATACGTGATGAATCTGATCCGATTTGTTTTGTTGCGGTTTTTTCTTTGTTTTCAGTCAGTTTTTTTCTTATGTTCCGTTTTTCGTCGATCCACACCTATGCATGATAAATTTAAGTTACGCTTATTAAACTAATAACACCATATATGTACAAAAGCTTAACTCGTTTCAAAATTTACCCACGTCCTCTTTTTTATTCGCGGGAGTAAACACTTGCGATGCCATATTTGTAAGGTATGCGAATTCATTCCCAAAAAAAATTATGGGAATCATTCACGATAGTAAAACAAAAAATTTGGGAGTTTTTTCATGGGAATGTTTATTCGCGATAGGGGTGAATATGTATACTATATTGTACGTGTAGCATTGTTCTTAGGTACATACATCAAATTATATGGGAACAATTTAAGTTTATTTTTTATTTGCAAATAAGCCTTGCGTACAAACCCTGTCGTCAAATGTGTAGCTAGCTACAAGAAAAGCTAACTTTTAAATTGATTTTTCCAGACTAACTTAAAGCTAACTACAATACAATGCAGAATGTAACCAAAACCAATTAGTAGGTTGAGTATACATATATATATGTATATATTATACTCTCATTTATAATTGAATATGGTGAGCGCCAACAAATTTATTAATGTAGGAACTCTTAAAATTATTTCAAGTATTTCATAACTTCTTGGTGTCAATATTTAAGTGGTACCTTAGCTGAGTGGTATGCGCGTTGACTGTTAATTCAATGACCTGTGGTTCAAGTCCCAGCACAGCACCGGTGAAAAAATTTGAAGAAAAACTTATTATTACCGTCGTTCGTTTTTTGCTGCTTCCCACACCAACCCATATGAGAGAGTATGTGTGTGCCCTTCACTGCTTTAAACTAGCTTTAATGTATGGAAAAAACGAACTTTTTTAACATGGCGATGTCCTAGGGAGAAGTCAGTTTTTCTTTGCATTACTTTAAGTTAGCTTTAAAGTTAGTTTAAATAAGTCAAAATGTAGTTAGTTAGTATACATAAAAAAATATATATTTCTTTTTTATTTTATTTTCTCAATTCTACAATCAGTAGTTTTATAGTAATATTGCAATAATTCTTAAAATTTTTTTTTCACCGATGCTCTGCTGGGCCTTGAACCACTGGACATTGGATTAACAGTCTACGCGCATACCACTCGGCTAAGGTATAATTTAAATATTGACAACAAGAAGTTATGAAATACTTGAAATAATTTTAAGAGTTCCTAAATGAGTAAATTTGTTGGCGCTCACCATATTCAATTATAAATGAACGAATTTATCGATTACAGAATCAATGATATGATGCACACATGTAAGACAGTAACGCACACGAGCTCAATTACAACCTAGTATACTTTTTCGAATGCATTGCCGCATTCCGAGAGTGAACACCTACCACTTGCACACAAAGTAAGCAGGATAGTGAAGTGTTCATTCAATAAATATAAACGCATTACTGTTTCACACACATTGTAAGTAAGCAGTAGACAGTATATACACAATATCGCTTACTTCGTGGGCAAGTAGAAAGCGCTTTGCCCACTACTTCACACACATTGTAAGTAAGCAGTAGACAGTCCATACACAATCTCGCTTACTTCGTGGGCAAGTAGAAAGCGCTTTGCCCACTACTTCACACACATTGTAAGTAAGCAGTAGACAGTCCATAAACAATCTCGCTTACTTCGTGGGCAAGTAGAAGGAGTATAATCTTTTTTATATAACAGCAAATCCTATAAAGAATGGAAACTCCAAATAATTATTCTGATATAAATTTTTTTTTTATTTCAAACTAACTTTTAAAGATTTATTCATTTTTAATTTATATTTTTAATATATATATATATATATATATATATATATATATATATATATATGTAAAAAAATAATAAAATAATTGTTACATTGACATTTCATGTTGATTTTTAATTTCTTTATTTTGCTTTGGTCGATTATCATAATTTCGTTTTGAAATTCTAGTCTTCGACAACCGAAAAGCATTACGAATGGCTTGTACGAGTATGTATAGATTTTGGGTATAACCATCACGTGAATTTGCCTCTGAAAATAAAAAGTGATTATTATTCTAAATTCTTTATGATAGAGGGTGAAAATATTACCAAATATTGCTCTATTTAAAAATTTAAATACCACCACTTTAACTTTTCACTTATGTTGATATTTCCTGCACTTTCATTATTCAAATTTTCAACAGTTTCATAATTGCGATCAGATATTTCTAATGTGTTATTCACGATTTTTTCAATACAACTAAGTTCATTTTTTTGTTTATTACTTTGATTTCGTTTTTTCATTAAATGTCTTATATTTCTGGATCTATGTATATGGATATTTATCCATTTTTACCTTTTCCAAACTGATTTTAAATCTATCCGTTTTGAATAACAGCCGACATACTTTTGATTTACGAGGGCGGTTCGGAAACTTCTTAGCCTATCAATGAAAGAGAATACATAGTTAGTTTTTCAAAAATATTTTTATTTTTCAATATAATCTCCTGAAACTTCAATACACTTAGTCCAACGCTTTTCTAGCAATTCTATCCCTTGATTAAAATAGTTTTCCTCAAGGTCTTCAAAATAGTGGTTTACAACTGTAATTGCATCTTCATTTGAGGTAAAACGCTTGCCAGCAAGGAATTTTTTTAGATTTGGGAACAGGTAAAAGTCACTGGGAGCTAAATCAGGAGAATAAGGTGGGTGGTCAAGCAACTCGTACTTTAATTCGTTGATTTTACCCATTGTTAAAACACTCTTGTGCGCTGGTGCGTTGTCTTGATGAAAAATAATTTTTTTGTGTTGTAAGCCAGGACGTTTTTCTCGAATTTGTACATTTAATTGATCCAAAAGGTTGCAATAGTACTCTGAATTTATTGTTTTACCCTTTTGCAGATAGTCAATCAATAAAATACCTTTGAAGTCCCAAAAAACCGTTGCCATAATCTTACCAGCCGATTGAATTGTTTTTGCCTTCTTTGGGGCACTTCCTCCAGCTATAGTCCATTGTTTGGATTTTTCTTTTGTCTCTGGAGTATAGTGGTGGATCCATGTATCATCAACAGTTATGAAACGACGCTTAAAATCCATTTATTTCCCTTAAAACGATCCAAACAAGCTTGAGAAATGTTCATTCTTATGCGTTTTTGGTCGACTGTTAACAAAAGCGGCACCCATCTTGCAGAAAGCTTTTTCATCTGTAGTTCTTCATGCAAAATTAAATGGACTCGATCATTTGAGATGCCCATGATATTTCACGCACTCTTACTCGTCGATCATTTAATACCATATCATGCACTTTGGCTACAATTTCTGTTGTTGTTGCTGGTTTTGGACGTCCACTACGTGTTTCATCTTCAATGCTTGTACGACCACGTTTAAATTCAGCAACCAAATTTTTTATTGTTGCATATGAAGGAGCACTTTCACCTAACACATTCACCATATCATTATGAATTTCTTGTCCCGATAAACCTTTTTTATGTAAATATTTAATGACACCTCGCATTTCTAATTTTGCCATTGTAAAAAAATCGCGGATGCGTCTTTTGTGAACACCTGTTTCTATATGAAGGAGTTGCCAGATCGAAACAAAATTTAACATGTGTTCATAGCAGAGATGGAAGTTTCCAAAACACTTAACTTTTTTCTGTTTATACCGCGCTTTTTGTGCTAGGCTAAGAATTTTCCGAACCACCCTCGTACAACTGAAGAAAACTAAAAAATAAACTACCCTACAAAAAATGAGTGTACTCGATACATGCGTGTATGGACCACTCTACAATGGAGTATGAGTACTCCAAATGTAGCCAAAGTGTATGAAAAAAACTTGGTCCAATTTACATTGCGATGTCCTAGGGCTGGATCATGTAACCCAAAAACTACTCCATCTTACTAATCCAAGGAGTACCCACAGGGACTAGTTTCGAAACTACTCTATTTTGCTATTCCATGGAGTACCCACAGGGGAACTCCGGTAAAAATGTATACATACATACATATCTATGTACATATCTCTGTCACTAATATAATTGAATGATATTTTAAGTACATACAAATGTGTGAATTCAGCCCTTTCATTACATTTATGTATGTACATATATAAAAATTCAAAAGAAAATTCAGAAATTGAAAAAACACGAGCTAACTTGTGTTTCTTTAAGCTTCCATGAATTTGTTTTAATTTTAACAGGGGAGCTGCCACAGTTTCAATTTAACTCCATACATTTTTAGTGTTGCCAAATGGTATTTAACTATAAATGTGTGTACAAATGAAGTGGTCCACGGCTGCATTACATAGGAGTAGTCCAAAAACTACTCCTTTTATCTAAAATGGACCATGTACTCCAATAATTTTTGTAGGGTACTTTACAAAGTAGCAAATGAAAAATAACGGGACAAAACAAAAATACATATGTATATACATATGTATGTATGTGCGTATGTATATTTATATGTTAGCGAATGTACAGGTCCAACAATTGTAGTATTTAAACATGTACATATACAAACAACAAAACAACTCATACATACATATAAAAAATGAGCGAAATTCATTTTTATAAATTCCATACACCAGCGCCATACACTTTGTAAGCAAGAATTTATTGATTACAAAGTGTTACATACTTCATTGAAGAGACGTGATGTGGTATGCAAAGTTCGCCGCTGGGAAGTATGTATACTCAAACTACTAATTGATTTTGGTTACGTTCTGCATTGCATTGTGGTTATCTTTATATGTAGTTAGTCTAAAAAAATCAATTTAAAAGTCGGCTTTTCTTGTAGTTAGCTACTCATTTGACGACAGGGCATTTACTTAGGGGCTGCTCACATGCATATGTATGTATGTATGTACATATGTATGTACATATATCGTAATACATACATAAGTACTAATATTTTAATCACTTTTTCTTGCAATAGCTCCGCTTTCTATGCTCGAGCATTCAAGTAGATTCAAGATGATTCCTTTTTAACAGATATTTAAATATGTATATATCGTCAGTTAAAACGCAAACGGCCCTAATTAACAAAAAAATCCAAAATCGGTTTTTGGTTGATTCTGATGCATAGCATCAAAATACACAACCACAAACAAATTTACACTTGTCTGACCAAAATAAGCGATTTTATTAACGAAAAACAAACGGCCCTATCTACAAAAGCGTTTATTTGATGAACGCAAAAAGATTTAATTGTCCGTTTGTATGGGCAACATTAAAAAATTACAAAAAAACTGATAGATTTGACCGTTAAAGAAATTGTTAGTTAAAGGAAAATGAAATTAGCTACACCTTAAGGCAGTGGTGCCCACAAGTTCCTTATAGAAGAGCAAACACCAATACATTTAAAGAAAAACAAATTTTTATTCAAAATTTTGTTGTTGTAAATACAAATACATTTCACTACCAAAAGATTGTCACTTTTGAGATGAATTTTTTAAATTTTTTTTTAATAAAATGCCTTAAGGCATTGGTGCCCAGGCCCTATGCTCTTCATGCTCATTTGTTTTTGTAATAATCTTAGCTATAGGCTGTGTGTTTTAATATACTCATACAGCACTCAGCAACCTCAATGCGAAATACACCAACAACTTTGTCTTGTTAGTTTTTTTTTGTCGTTCTTCATTGTATACACGCAAGAGCAAAGCAACAACACTTACGTATGCTTTGCTGGTAAACATTGAAGACAGCGATCATCAATGTACATTTTTTTAAAGCTATTGCATAGCTTCTATCGCGGGCTTAGAGGCGACCGAATCAAGAAATTTTTAAACGTTTGTTTCTTAAGTCTTTTGTTTTTGAAACGAAAAAACCTGGCACTAAGTTTGTTTCTTAAGTCTTTTGTGTTGGTAAGTATTTAAATCGCCTAATGTATGTTAACCTCTAACTGGGGGGTCTCCACGTTCAATAAACTTGGAAATAATTATGTTCTCAACTGCCAAATTCTATTTCCAACTCCATATGTCCACGTGTGGACCGCAAAAACATTTATTTAAACATTTATTGAGAAATAGTTGTTCGCACTTATTTCCAAGCAATTATGTTGAACAAAAACTGTCAAATTTGGATGTTAGTTTTCTGAAATATGCATTTCATGCGAAGTACATGAAAATAAAAAAAAGACTTTACTGATAATACTGATATCCGCAAATAGATTCCTATTTTTCAAACAAAAAGTAAGTAATTTATTAAATTTTCATACAACCATTCACAGCAAATTTGTTTAATTTATGTTCATCACCCAATACGTGTTCTATAGCTCTCAACATAAGCTTACACATGAACATAATTATGCAGTTAATCTGCCGACGATATTGCTTATGTTCGGAAATAATTATTGAACGTGGAGTAAGGTATGCTATTGATTAACATTATCATTTGATATCATATTGATATCATTAACATACAGTATTGCCAGAATAACAAAGGAGTTATTAAACAAAACGTAATAATAATAATTGCATAAGTTGATAAAAAATGCTGTGCAATAGCTTTACCGCGGCAGTCCCTGAGTGCCACATGTCTTCTTTTTTTTTGTTTAACGTATGATATGAAATAAATATGTATGTATGTATATGAAATATATTTTTTGTATTTTTTTGCATGTATTTGTTTTTACAACAAAAAATTTTGAATAAAAATTTGTTTTTCTTTAAATGTATTGGTGTTTGCTCTTTCATAAGTCTGGGTTCACACGTGAAAGTTTTCTCTCATGAAAGTGGTAGTTTGTCGGTGAGAGGGGAGAGAAGAATAGTACCCGACACCATTCTTCTCTCCCCTCTCACCAACAAACTACCCACTTTCATGAAAGAAAACTTTCACGTGTGAATCCAGACTAAGGAACTTGTGGGCACCGTGGCTATAAAGATATAACAACAATGGAAACAAAAAATATGTTTGTGCATTTTTAAAAATGAATAATAGTTTTAACTTATTTTTTTTTTGTACATTTTAGATTTTATTTGTAATTAAAAAGAGAACTGTCACATCGAAGCAAGTACATGAGTCGTATAAACAGCTAGATTCATAAGTCTGTGTTCAGACGATGCAAGTCTTATTTTTAAGCTTGTTAGCTTTTAGGAGAGAGAGACAGGGGGAAAGAAACGAGTACACCCTCTCATGTACTCATGAAATTCGTTTTGTTGTCTTATTCGTAGTGCTAAGTAGGTATACATACATACATACATTCATGCAAAATAAGCAATAAGACGAGTGCTGTGTGAACGCCAATGAAAGTTCAAAGAAGAAATCGTGATAAGTTTTGCAATAAGACTTGGATAGTGTGAACACAGACTAAACATGCTTCAGAAAGCGAAGCAAGTGCTTCATCTTGTCGTGTGAACATAGTATTACACAGAAATGCGAGAAGAGAGTAATGAGAAATCAAGAAAACTAAAATTGTTGTTAGTCGAATCGACTAACACAGCATCTCTAGAGTTAAACAAAAAAATCGCTAATTTCACACACTTAAAAAGTTATGAAAAGCACCAATTTAACTCAGAACTGGCAACGCTGCTGTCGGTTCATATTGCAATTGCGCTTTAAGAGCGAATATGTATTAATTTCAAAATTTCTTCTAAAAAACGAACTTTCTATACATATGTGTATGTATGTAGATATTAGTGATGTTACGAATATCAATTTTTAGTATTCGCGAATACGAATACGAATATTTAAAACAGTATTCGCCGAGAATACGAATGCGAATATTTCCTTTGAGGTTTATATTTCAAATTTAATTGGAAAAAATCCCTGCCTTTGCGTTAGTAACTAGGTATACATGAAAAAAAAAATTAGTGATTTAACATTATTATTGCATTAAGATGCCGAATTTGAAAATCTCTACAGAACATTTTTTAATTATTTTACTTACATACTTTCAGATTTCGTTTTTCTTACTCTGCGTGAAATACAATGGGTTTTTTTAATAAAAATTAATGTATATTTTTACATTTGATGTACTTTTTTTTAAACTTTTGTATGATTTTGTTTTTGGAAAATGTATGGGAAAATTATTCGAAAAATATTCGCTTGAATTTGGCGAATACGAATGCGAATATCTTAAAACAGGCAAATAGTCGAATACGAATACGAGTATTCGTAACATCACTAGTAGATATTAAAGGGCAGTATATATACATTCGCTAAAATAACATCAAGCATTTAAAGTTGTATCAAGGCGAATTTACACCAGGTAGTCGCAAGGCGAATTAAAGAATTCGCCTTGATCTGAGTTGTCAAAACAAATGCGTCAATGTGTGGTATAAAATTCAACATTAATATGTAAAACACAGAATATTTTGTATAGTCTATGATGTAAACTTTATTAAAAGAAAGATTAACAAAAAACAGATAGTGAATTAAGAAGTTCTTCATTTCTAATAACAGAATCAGAACTTATTAATTGTTGTGATCAAGCAGAAAAAATATTGGATATTGTTACTCCCGGGGAGCAATATAATGCTAAATTAGCAGAACATGAACTAACTCCTGATAAAAACGATAATATGGTGCTAGCTAATTCCATACTAAAGGATTTTTCTCAATCTCCTATTCGTGAGGGACAAATTATAGAAAAGCCCTTTTGGAACAAATGCACTTTAGTGAAGCTTCACCAAATTAAATAAAAATTAGCCTATGTGATAGAAAATCAAAAAATAAGAAGAAAATATAAAATAAAAAAGTTGGCGGCAACGCATAGTTTTCGAATTATTGGCCTCTGAAGTTTTCATATATATGTGCGATTTCCCTTTGCATTTCTCAACGTACTTTAGTGAAGTTACACCAAATAAAATAAAAATTAGCCTATGTGATAGAAAATCAAAAAATAAGAAGAAAATATAAAATAAAAAAGTTGGCGGCAACGCATAGTTTTCGAGTTATTGGCCTCTGAAGTTTTCATATATATGTGCGATTTCCCTTTGCATTTCTCAACGTACTTTAGTGAAGTTACACCAAATAAAATAAAAATTAGCCTATGTGATAGAAAGCGAATAATATTTGAATTCAAAATTAAATTATGCATTACGTAAATATATTTATTTAATAAAACGTATTAATAATTAAGAAGAAGTTTATTTTTAATTGTAAAGTTTGCCCACATAGCCGGCCTTCGGCCGGGCTCAATGATTTTCTCCACCATGGTATATCCCGACACGGCGGTATATAGAATAGAATTTTTGCATAGCCGGCCTTCGGCCGTGCTTAATGATTTTCTCCACCATGGTATATCCCGACACGGCGCTATATAGACTAGATTTTCTTCATAGCTTTATATAAAAACTTCAGAGGCCAATAACTCGAAAACTATGCGTTGCCGCCAACTTTTTTATTTTATATTTTCTTCTTATTTTTTTATTTTCTATCACATAGGCTAATTTTTATTTTATTTGGTGTAACTTCACTAAAGTACGTTGAGAAATGCAAAGGGAAATCGCACATATATATGAAAACTTCAGAGGCCAATAACTCGTAAACTATGCGTTGCCGCCAACTTTTTTATTTAATTTTTTCTTCTTATTTTTTAATTTTCTATCACATAGGCTAATTTTTATTTAATTTGGTGAAGCTTCACTAAACTGCATTTAAGCCGCCCTTTTTACAGTATACACCAGAATTACGCCTAAGTTCTTAAATAGTGCAAAACAAATTTAAACCAACTCTTTGGAGCACATACTACAAGAGAAGCGTCAGAAAACGATGACGATAATAATAGTTTTTCCTCTTTATCTATACAAGAAGATGCTACATTGGTTGTAAACCTTAACGAACAATCAGAGGTAACAAATGCAAGCAGCACACAACATTTATGTGAAAATCTTCTCAATTTATCCGAATATTACATACAAAATCAGTCACAACAAAGTTCATCAGGTGAACAGCAAATGCAAGAACCAATTGATTCATGTTTATCAACGAATAGCCAGGAAAATGTTTCAGTTAATGTGCCAGATCTTCTAAACGATATACTTACTCTTCGTTCAATATACCCTTCTACCATGATACGTTATGATTCGTGCGATTCTTTTGATGATTTCCTTGTAAAGAATATTTGATGGACGACGAAAATATTGAAGAAACTGTAACGAATACAAATCGAAACAGAACGCGAAAATTGGATGTTCTTAATATTCCCCATTGGAATACTTTGTTTAATAAAGAAGGTAAATAACGGGTTTTAATAAATTAAAATTGAAATTTTAAGTAACTATGCTTAGTATTAGGAAATAATTTTTTATAACTACAGGCATGTATGTACATTGAAAATGTAGAAACTTAATACATATTTAATTAGAAAACTAAAAGGTGAAATGCAAAAAAATGTCTGAATGCAATAAAAATAAATAATGGCATCAATTTTCAATTTTGTTTATTTTTCTACTGCTTAGACAGATGATTGGAACGAATATGATAGTCACGATATATGTGCTTGCATTAACACGGAAAAACTTTTGGAACAACATAATGTCCATACCAAGCATAATATAACGGTGAATGTTGTAGAAGATTCTATTAGTAAATCGCTAAATCGCGCTGAATATTTTAGAGCACCTGAGATCTCAATGGAAATCGCTGGATCTATCAACATCACTGGTTTTAAAACAGCTTCCTCGAAACCAATAAAAGTATCAAGAGAAGCACATTTAATAGCAGCAAAAATATTGAGCAAGTTACCTGAAATACCAGAATTTGAAGAAACCAACCACTGTGATAAAAACCCTACAAAAAAAGGTGGAAAAAATAATTTATTGTTAGGAAAATATAACATTTAATTCGAGTACTTCTCAATAATTTATATTGTTTTTTATTATTATTTTTCCAATTTAATTCACTATTGCTTCACTATGTATTGTAAACAATAAAAAAAAGTTAACCCAACTTTTAAACAAAATCAGTTTTTGACAGCTCAGATTCACAGCTGATCTCTCTTTTGGCTAACGAGGCCACCTGGTATTGAATTCGCCTTGAGTTGTATCAGTGAAAATTTGTTTGCATGTGTGACACCGACGACAGTTGATGAAAAATCAAAAAATTTAGATATTGGGTATGCTTGATGTCAAGTACACGTACACACGCTAGATGTCAAACATTTTGACAGTGTATAGTGCCCTTAAGGACGGTGAATAGATTGTATGATACGGTCCTACATTTCTAAAATACTTGTGCACGTATACATAGGGCGAATTCATACAAGATGGTCTTGACCCAATTCACCTTACAACTGCTTCCATGGGATGTCAAAAGTTGGTACATATACATACATGAAAAATTTTGACATCATTTTGACATTGTTCTTGTACTCAACAATACCTACCAGAAAAATAGTATTATTAATTTGTGTTGCATAGTGGAATTGTTCCAAAATTATTCTACCTTTGGTTGACAATGTATGAAATATAATAAATACATGTACATATGTAGAAAATTATTGATTGTATTGTTTGCATAAGCTTTTGAACTATTTTTCTTGTTATTAATTCTCATTTCTCTCTTGGTAGTTTGTGTATGTACATATGTATGTACATATGTAAGTAAATAAGTTTGATAACTTTTCAAGCATGGTGGTAAATATGTATGTATGTATATATGTAGGTATCTGCTGGTGACTTAGGACATATTTAGCAACTAAAGAAATGCATACATACATATGTACATATGCATGTATTTATGTAGATTAGCTAACCCATAACAAATAAATTAATTTTTGAAAACATAAACTCTTGAGATATTGCTGGAATAAAATGTTATTGGTGTATTGTTTAAATATTTTTTACATGTGTACGGTTTTCAGTACTCAAATTTAATTTTGTTTTTTGTATTATTGTATACTTATGCATATGTACATATGTATGTATGTTCCTTCGCTCTCTTTCGCTGTTTCTCGCCGTGGAATGTTTTGTTTACAATGTACCATGGTGGAATAATATAAGGTGCGCTTATCAACACAACAATAAAAAACGACATGCATTTTGTTTCTTAAAAATTAGCCAATGTTGTCAAAAAAAAGCTGTATACATAACATACATAATGGTTATGCAAAAACAAAAAGCATATCGTAAACAAAAATATTCATGATGGCGGCCAAAAATGTAAACATCTTTTGACAAGACCGAAGAGATTATGCAGATTATTTAACGGTCAAAACACAACCGTACAAAAAACCATATTCCTTCTTGCGCAGACCTGATTATTAGACCATGACAATGTACTTTACATTTAAGTAACTATGGCGATTTCAAGTGCTTCCGTTCAGCGTTACCGTTGACAATTTTCAAAAAGGGGCACAAAAAGGGAATTTCTATGAAAAAATGGGACATCTTCAAACCCAAGAAAAAATAAAGCCAATAAACACGTTTCATTTCTTAAAACAAAGGTTAACAAACATTTTCATTAAAAGTATTTTTATAAAATATATGTATGTACATATAACGAAAAACAAGCAAGAGAAAACAAAATTTCTCATATGGTATTTACATAAATTTAAAATAAAACTAAATATAAAATTCGAAAATATATGATGTATTCATTTTATGAAAAAAAAATATAGCTACGAAAAATAAAATATAGTTCATGGTAACAATATGTATAACAGTACTTAAGTTTTCTAAAGGATAAGACACAGATACCTAAATTTATTCTCTTAGAGGAAAAGCATTTAGTGTTGATAACAAATGAAACATACGATTTGCAAGAGAAAGACAATGTGTAAATTTTCTATACATTTCATTATTAAATTAAAAGATGTAAGCAAATTAAAATATATGTATAGTCATATAATTTTGCACTCAATACCTATTTTTTTGAAACTGTTCTTCTGTATTTTCGAATAAGTTCATCACTAGGAATCCAATCTTCCAAGTCACTTTGAAACAAATTTAAGGCGGATAGCATGGTCTGACAAGTGTCTACTTTCAGTCTATTTGTTAATTTATTTTTTAGTAATGCTAACTTCGAAAAAACACGTTCAGTAGAAGCACTTCTATGTGGCAAAGTAAATATATATGTCGCAAATTTCTGCAAGTTTGGATATAATTTGTCGTCCAAACAGTTTTCTAAATTTCCTATTTCATGCCAAAAGGTTTCAGGCTTAGATATTTTTAAAAATGCTTCATAGCTTTTGACATTCGCTTTGCTTTCTAATGGCTTGAACTCAGTTACAAATTCGTCTGGTTCACTAATTATATCACTAAAAACAGAAACAATTTCAAAGTAGTTAATGTCCTCAACTGATTTGATAAACATGGATCTAAATACTTCAATACACACAGTCTTTTATCGCTAATATTAATTCTTTATGAAATTTCTTTACACAATTTTTGGTAAAAAAGCAATATTTTGCTTTTAATATTCATAATATCACTCCTTGAGATCTCGTTAGTATTTATTTCTAGCTCGGCTTCATGGCCAATATATATAGATATATTAAAAGTATCTTTAATGTGTAAAACATTAAAAAAATCAATATTTTCTATGCTTGTTCCTAAAATGAATTCTTTTTTGTTCAAAAAGGGGCACAAAATAAATCATATTGATCCAAAAGTGGATTTAAATTAAAAGAGCCAAAAAGGGGTTTTGCAGTCAGAAAAGGGGCAAAGTTCCCTTTAGGGGCACAACGGTAACGCTGCTTCCGTTTTGTATTGTTTATACGAAATTATGTATGTATATGTACATAGTATGTATACATACATGGTGGAATAATAAGGTGCGCGCAAGAAGGAATATGGTTTTTTGTAGGGTTGTGTTTTGACCGTTAAATAATCTGCCAAAATATGGTAAGTTAATTCGGTCTTGTCAAAAGTTGTTTACAATTTTGGCCGCCATCATGAATATTTTTGTTTACGTTATGCTTTTTGTTTTTGCATAACCAATAAATACATACAAAAAAACTTTTGTTTTGTTTTGTATACAGCTTTGTTTTGACAATTTTGAATGAATTTTACACAAACAAAATGCATGTCGTTTTTTATTGTTGTATTCTTACGCGCACCTTATTATTCCACCATGTATACATGTATGTGGAAATAATAAAAACAAATAACGATAACATAACTATTAGTGATGTTACGAATATCAATTTTTAGTATTCGCGAATACGAATATTTAAAACAGTATTCGCCGAATACGAATACGAATATTTCTTTTGAGGTTTATATATCAAATTTAATTAGAAAAAATCCCTGCCTTTGCGTTAGTAACTATAAATGAAAAAAAAATTTTAGTGATTTAACATTATTATTGCATTAAGATGCCGAATTTGAAAACCTCTACAGAACATTTTTTAATTATTTTACTTACATACTTTCAGATTTCGTTTTTCTTACCCTGTTTGGGTTTTTAATTAATAATTCAGTGTTGTTTAGCGAACATATTTTTGCAGAAGGCACATCCACCTGTGTCAGTGGAATTTCATATATAAAAAGTTTTAGTTTGATTCCTGTAGCTTCCCACCCTTATACATTTACATATAAACAGGATCAAAACATCTCACCCACTTTCTTTAAATATCATGCATTTAAGTTATACGAGTATATTCCAATTTATTGCCGATAGATGATGTACTTTGTTCAATTCACTGCTGCGAAAGCATTTCTAATTTTATTAATACATTTGAGACAACTTAAATTATAATTATTTAAAACCTTCTTTAATATGTAATCAAAACAAATAAAAGCAACTGCGCTGTCAATTTTACCTATCATGTAAGAGTCTACCACACTACCATGGTATTTTATTATACCCATGGTCAAATAATAATAAGGTCTGCTTAATACTACAACAATAATACAGTTCCAAGCGAGCGAATGTTTAGTGGTGCGGGGCTTATTTATACACCGCATCGTAATAGGCTTGATGGAGAAAAGGCTTCAAAACTTCTATTTTTGAAATTCAACATTCCTATACTGAGGTTTGATTACTAATTTAACATGATATAAAACTTTAATTTTTGAATACTAGTTGCAAAATACATATATATTTTTGTTTGTTTCACTTTGCGTGAAATACAATGGGTTTTTTTAATAAAAATTAATATATTTTTTTACATTTTATGTACTTTTTTTAAACTTTTGTATGATTTTTTTTTGGAAAATGTAGGGAAAATTATTCGAAAAATATTCGCTTGAATTTGGCGAATACGAATATCTTAAAACAGGCGAATAGTCGAATACGAGTATTCGTAAATCACTAATACCTATGTACATTGTTTTTGTAGTTTGTATCTGCCACCTTCAAAACGAATCAGGGGGTCCCGTTGATAAAGTAAATATTTCACTTCCACAAAATTTAAACCACCAATAGGTACCTATAATGAGCATTTGTTCGCTTTAAAGCAACAAAAACAAATGCAACACCTAATCTGTCAAAATTCACTTTGGCAGTGTCCACCATATAAAAAACGCGCTAGATTGTGTAATATACATACATACATATGTATATATGTAGAGTAGATAAATTCGCCGATGCATCTACCTAGTATTGAATTCGCCTTTTTTATTCAATACCTCAATAGAGGATACTCTAAGTACACAAACAGGGTTTCCGTTGAAAATTTTGAAAAAGTTGTCATAACGGTAAATTCGTAAGTTGAATACGTCCCACATGTAAAATAGGTAATTTCACGTAATGTTAACGATATCCACAGCACTGTTAAAAAAGTTGATTTGATAAATATTTGGAGGATTCAAAACAAATAAGAGTTACTATTATAAAAGTACAAAAATATTTTGTATGACAATGTTCAGTTAAGAGCAAATGTTTCAAAAGATTTCTATCTATTTTTTCGCAATAGGCCCAAATGGTTGTTTTAATATTAGAAGAAAAGTTAAAGCTTTTTAAACTTTTTATCAATTTTAGTTTATTTTTTATCGCTCTTGTTTTTGTAATTTTAGGATTACATATTTTGTATAAAGGTGTAGAAAAATAAAATAGATTCATATCGACTATAAATTGGTTGTTGAGTTTTAAATGAGTTTCTGAATTTTACTGTAGTTACAGTGAAGGGCATTTTTTGAAATGCTATACACGCGTGTATATCAAGAAAATTCTGTTTGCGCGACGTCGACACACGAATACTATAAGCAGCGTTACCGTTCACCCGACTAAAGTCGCAATTTGACCCTTTTTCGGCGGTCTGCGAGTTTTTGTGAGACTTGTTTTATCACCGACTTTTGCCAATTTTTTAATTTTGTTGCAACTTTTTACCCTTTTTTGTAGTTTCTCACAAAAAGCATTTAATTTGCATAAGTGAAAAAATTTTTTTCTTATTTTTATAAAAAAAAATCGTCAAAATTTAAAAGCAATTCGCAGATTATTGTTCATTTGGCAACAAAATTATCATCATGGTGAAATTAGTATATGTATAACAAAAAAGTGGATAATGCTTGTCAAAAAATTACACCATATTGACGTGTGATATCCACAAAATCATCATAGCAAAAAATAATGAGCTGCCGTTACGAGACCACCTGGTAAACTTATTTCACCACGCTTGTCGTGTATACAATTTAGGCATAAAATTGGTAATTTAAAGAATTCGTTACACGAACCAATGTTTCCTAATTTGTACAAACTGACCCTACATGTATTAACTCTACCTCACAGCAGTGCTTGTGCAGAAAGAATTTTTTCGAAATTAGCTTTACTTAAAAATAAATTAACCAATAAATTAAAAGTAAAAACATGCAACCCTATGCTGTCAGCCTTAAATATAGAATACTGTATTCCCTGTAAAGAACTTATTTTTAAATATAGAAATTTCAAAAAAATAATAAATTCGCCTTGATATTTAACTTAAACTTTTGTAGCATCTCTGTTTGTGCCAAAGCATTGCAAACAAATTACAGGTGCAGTAACGCCCGGACATTTGACAAGCATAATTTTTTTGGCAATAGCACGCGTACTGTTGTAATCACAAAATATATTACCTAAAGTGCATACAAAATATATTACCTAAAGTGTAATCATATAAATTATTCTGTGCTTGAAATCATTTTATTTGCTCTGGACCTCGCAGCGACCACGTAAATAATTGTACAAAATAAAAATTATAATTATAAATACAATACAATTCATAATATACGTTTTCACTTCTGTCGGCACTCCCGGAGTGCTACCCGTAGTTTTTTTTGTTATGCTTTTTATTAAAAAAAAAGACGTTAAAAAGAGATGTGCGACTTTATTTTTATAAAACGACCTTTTGTGCGACTATTCAAAAATTCCTAACGGTAACCCTGACTAAGCATCTTCGTGTAGCTTATGAGAATTAACGTTCGGTTGGTGCTTTGTTATCATTTCCAGTGTAGCCAGGTAAATATTGTCTAATGTCCCCAAATTAAAGAGTGTTGTCCCCAAAAATCCCCATGTTAAAACTGGAAATCCCCGATTTCGTCCCCAATAAAGATATGTATGTATATTAAGCATCATAAAAAAAAAATTGTTATTAATTTTATTACATACATTTATTTAAGTTAACGCATTCGTATGTGCTCAATGGAACTTTTGAATCCATAGAATATTTTAAAATTCCATACACGGAATCAAATTAATTTTTTTTTCTATGCTTTCGAGTTGTAAATTTATAAATAACTCAAAATTTTCCATACTCTCAGTGAATATTTTAAGCATTTATTTTGCTACTACAGTTAAATAATCTAAAAAAAATTTTTTGAACTCCTTTTGCTTCTAATTCCTTTGAACATTCTATGCCAACATCAATTTTAGCAACAACCAAATTACTTTCCTTATCGTCAATTAGTACATCCAGTTTAGCAATATCGAATTCAATAAATTCTGGTTTTAAAAATTTTGAACAAATTGTTATAAAAACCATCATCCTCAATACCATCGCCTTGAAATAATCGAAATATGGAGAAGAAAAACGCCAAGATACATAAACATATATGTATGAAAGATAATGATAAAATAAAGCAAAATTGATAATAGGTATACTGAAAATGAAAAATCCCCAAATCCCTCCCCACGATAATCTGTCCCCAAAAACCAGCTAAAATCCCCAATTTGGGGAGAAATCCCCACACCTGGCTACACTGATCATTTCGTCAAAGTAAATCAAACCAGTCGCTGATCAGCACTTGTTTGACTAAGACCTCGCTTTACAATTTTTTGCTTACTCTCAAAGCAAAATGTTCAATGAATAATTGGAAAATGATTTTTTTTATAATTAATTATCGAATTTAATAAATTGACAAGCTTGAGGCAAAGACTATAAATATATGTATAAAGATATTGCACGTAGAACATTGAATAAAAACAAAAATTGTTTGCGTGTGTTGATGCTGTGGGGGGAAGTAGCAAGAGAAAAGACCGCAAAAATTTTAGGCATACATACATATGTACGTACATAAGTATGTATGTAGTAATAATTTTGTCAAGTTTATTTTGTTGTTGTTTTTGAAACATTTTTGTTTCTTTTAACTCTACTAGAAATTATTTTCCAGAGAAATTATGGTTTTTTTTTTGTTGTTTACACATATAAATGATGCTCATTGAGAAATGTGTTTGTGTGTGTGTCATATTTCTTGTGCAAAGCAAATTCAATAACAATATTAACAACTAAAAGCAGTTTCTTGTTTTCATATAAATCAAGTGCAAATAAGCAGTGCAAAGAAATGCGACCGATTCCTATGGCTGTAGGGTAAAATTACGTTTTTTGTTATTGTACTATTGCATTTATGTTGATTCGCACCGAACTATGTATACACATTTGTTTTATTAAATATTTTATTTTAGAATTTTCAATTGTATATGTAGTTAGAATATCTATGTATGTACATACATATGTATATGCATAAATCAAATAAAACGTGCGCTTACCTGAGTTCGAAAACCATAAAATTTATTATTTTGTTTACAAAACTATTATAAAATTTATTAAAATCTTTTTAATAAGTGATAACTAGCACAAGAAATGTAATTATTTTTGGTGATTGGTACATATTTAATAATTTTCTGGATTGAGCATATGTTTTATTGTTTCAAAATTTTAAGTTTTTCTGCGCTCGTTAATTTGTATTTGTATGTTTTCCACGAGGAATGCTTTCGTAAAAGTGTAAGAATTAATAAATTTAGCATCTCCATTCTGTGCTTATAGCATACGTTGTTTTCTTGAAACCAAAAGGAATATATTGTATTTTTGGTGCAATTTACACATTGCTCAACTTTAGTTTTTTTTACGTTTTTTATTTCTTTGGATTCATAAAAAATTTTTTCGAAAACTTTTATATGAATCTTACATACTGCAAAAAAATAAGTCTGATGGAGCACACAAACTTACAAAATCTGAATTTTTATCATAATTTTTTGCATGTACAAACATTTCTGATGGATATGACAAAATTTGCGCGGGTTTTATTATATCCATACGGCAGCGAGCACAAGATATCCGTTGAGCTAGCAGAGTTATTAACAGATTTCCAAAAATAAATTTATGAGACCCAACTGCAGGCAACACCTTTCAAACAAAACAATAATTTTGAAAATCTGTTTATAAATGACCAGGTTATTCAAAAAGCAATTTTTTCTATTTCAAATTCAAAATAATACATATGTACATATATAGCCTATATTTCAAGTTATACACTGTTAACATATCTGCGCGAAATTTCATTTAAATCGGTCCAGTAGTTTCGGAGATTAGCGAGAACAAACGTCGTGACACTTTATTTTTATATATCTATGTACATATACATACATAGTTATATAAATTTCCAATTTTAAATAATATTAAATTCGGTGCGAATCGATGTTCTTGCAATAGTACAACAATAAAATACATATATTTGCCATTCAAATAAGAATCAGCGACATTAGCTTTACGTATCTTATGTCCACATACATATATTGTGCGAACACAAAACGAGCCTTTGCTTCAAAAGCGTCATAATTCAAAATATGTCATTTTTGAGCTAATATGTATATAACTAATCGCGGTATCAATTTTTATATTGTGCAAAATTTTCATACAAATATGAAAGATATTTGTATTTTATTATTCTCTTGGGAGAATAATATTTTACCATTGATTTATAGGTAAATTCTAGACTTTAAATTCGTTTCCTGCCAAACAAGATTTTTTGAATTATGACTCTATTGCAGCAAAGGCTCGAAAAGTTTTTTTTGTTTGTTTATATGGAATCTTTCGTTTGTTTATTAAATGTACACACATGCACACATACTTGTGAATGCAAAGACACAAACGTATGAACACATGTATACATATCTAAATGAATAGTAGAGACATGAGAATAATAAATTCTCTGAGAAAATAAATGATTCTCTTGAAAAAAGTGGTTTTACTACTAAAACCACCAGCAAATTAAGCATTTCCCGTACAATGTTCTACGTGCAATATCTTTATATATTTATAGTCTTTGCTTGAGGGCTTTGTTTTTAATAAATTTTATTTTTATTTATTATGTTTTCTCGATATTTCTTTACTTATTAAATATTATATTTTATTTCATTCGTTGTGTAACTAGTTTATTATTAAATGAATATTGTTTTCGTTATTATTATATTAACATAAAAAGTATTATTGAAAAAAACTTCAAATCAAATAAAAATACTAAAAGGCAAGAAATGTATTTTACTTTTGGCAACAGACAAATTTTTCGAGTGTATTATTGTTGACCGTCGTCAATTTTTTGCTGCTTCCCACACTAACACATATGAGAGAGTATGTGTGTGCTCTTCACTGATTTACATATACATATTATGTACATATGTATTTTTCAAAAATTATTTTAAATTCTCAAATGGTTTCGAAAGTTTGTGCATAAAAGCTTTGAAGTTTTTAAAAATATGGTTGAAGTCTGCTGATGAGTTGGTAAAATATTGAAGAGATGCATATAGAAATTGCTTAGCCATCAACAAATAAATAAATATTTTTAACCACAAAACTTAGAGAATTTCTTAAACAATAAATTTAATAAATTATTATTTTTTAAGTAAAAAGCAGCCTAATAATTAATTTTTAAACATAACATAAAAGGAAATTCATCAATTGTATTTTTATTTTCATTCTTAATATTCAGATTCTGACTTATATACATATGTATGTACATAGATTGTTCTATCATTTCCCATTTAGCCGAAGAAATGCATAAAAAACGCTTTATAATATCACTTCAAAAAAAGATGCGCTCTACTGATCAATACTGTTAGAGTACTATTTGAGAAGTGAAGTCAGTATGTATTTGCAATTGCTTGTCAGATTTTGGCCACAGGGGTGGAATAAGTCAGAGGGGCAAAAAAAAACGCAAGTGAAATAGTGATATATAAATTTAATATATTTAATAAATCTACTTTAATATTTTTATGGTTTCTGTTTTGAATAAACAAATACAGTAGTTACACTACGCAACTTTGTTGCATGCAACTCCTTTTTATCAGTGGGATAGAGAGAAGAAATATACTTAAAATGTATTCCTTTCTATTTCAACACTTTCACTTAAAATGATAATTGCATGCAAGAAAGTTGCATAATGTACATACATAAATACGGTAAAACTAAAAATATTTTACTTTATAAATTGCGTATCTTAGTTAAGAAATATAAATTACCGGAATTTAAAATTTCGAAATCCCGATTCCCGGTATTCACCAAAGCCAGTACCGTTTGGCAGTCTTAATGTGCATACATACATATGTACATACAAATGTACACACAAATGTATATATGTATGTATGTACCCTGCAGTCGGCGTAGCTAGCGAATAACTAGCTATTTCGCTAACTACCAGTCGTTACCACTAACTACCAGACTAACTACTAGCAATGCACTCGACGGACGATTTTAACATGGGGATGACATTGACGGTAGTCAATTGGCACGATCAGCAAAACCCAACTATTTCGCTAGTCAAAATGTGCCAGTTAGATCACTTATGATATTAGGCCTTATCACGAGTGTCGTAGTCGTGACGAAATCTGTAAAATGTGGCAACGTTCGCTATATGTTTTACATGGGAGTCGTTAAAGTTCGACTACGACTACGACACTCGTGATAAGGCCTATTTTCTTAATGAAAATACATACTACAGAAATTTAATGGCTCGATTATGGATAGCAACCGAACCTCAGTTGCGTTGCCAGCCGTCAACTGAAAATTTGTGGTTGCCAGAAAAACACTAAATAGCAACCGAAACTGGCAGCTCTCAGTTGCCAGTTGCCATCCGTAATACAATTCTCAGCAACTGGCAACGCAACTGTAGTTCGGTTGCCATCCATAATCGACCCATAAATTTTTTGGATTTTTGTTTATTTATCAAATTTCTTTTTCAATATTTTTAAACTTTTCAATTAATTGTTCTTTTTCTTTTTTATGCAACGTATAAACAAACACTTTTAATAAAAATTTCACATTCATTTGCCACGAACTTCCAATTGTACGCCAACACAAAATCATAACACTTTCATAAAATCGTTTTTATTTTTTTGTTGATTTTCTTTGGAATAAGAGCATTAACATTTATGCATGTACTGAGTGCATGTACATGTACATACTACATGAGTGAGAGAGTCAAAAGGCGAACTCTTGCATTACTTCTAGCTAGTGAAGTAGTTAGTCCATTTTTCGTTTCGAGTCAATTTCTACTTTTAAAACTGGTGGGTACATAAGATGAAGTATGTACAGTTAAAATCGTACATCGCACTTGAAATATTCTTTACGCAATATTATTTAAATTTAGCCTTTAGATTTAGCCTTTAAAAATATGTACATGCATAAAAGGTTTTCCAATAGGGATGATATGATTTTGAAGTGACGTTTCGGCCATTTGTAATATGTCATGATCTGTCATTTGTTTTTCATTGTCTTCAGTAGTGTTTACAATTTCTTCATGTAGAGATATACGCAAGAACAACGTTTACAAATTATTCAGTTTTATTATCAAAATAATCGTTCTCCAATTGCAACTTTTCGTGCGCTTTGCCATTTTATGGTCGTAATAATCGTCCAAGTGTGCTCGCTATTCGTCGAATTGTTGAAAATTTTGAGCTTACATTTTCGTTACATAATGTTCAAGTGCCATTAAGACAAAGAACCGCTCGAAGTAATGCAAATATAGCTGCCGTTCAGGCAAGTGTTTCTGAAGACCGCAATTTGTATATTCCAAGACGTTCTCAACAATTGGGACTGCCTCAAAAAACCACAACCTGGCGGATTTTGAGAAGGGATTTGGGTTTGCATCCGTATAAAATTGTTCTCACTCAAGAACTGAAGCCATTGGACCACATTTGGTTCCAACAAAACGAAGCTACGTGCTAGCTAGTTGCCACACATCAAATGCAACAATTGAATTATTGCGAGAAAACTTTAGAGATTCGATTATTTCAAGAAATTGTGATATTGATGGCCTTCAAGAAGTTGTGATGTAACACAATTAGCCTATTTCTTGTTGGGTTATTTGAAGTCATTGTTCTTTCGATATAAACCAGACTCTCTTCAAGCTTTACAAGTCAATATTGAACGTGCCATTCATGACATACGACTTGATTTAATGGAAAAAGTGCTCGAAAATTGGGTTCATCGAATTCGTTCCTGCAGAAAAATTCGTGGAGGCCATTTGATTGACGTTTTATTTAGAATTTAATTGTATCGATTGTGCTTCACATTAAATAAAAAACTTTTGAATTTCCTTAACAATAGGTGTGTTTTTTTTTTTTTGTAAGAAATCATATCACTCTTATTGGAAAACCTTATATGTGCATACATAGTTAACATTTTGATATTTCATATTCAAAAACGTAATAAAGTAAGAAATTAATTCTTGTACATACATACGTACATAGGGTAAGTGTACCAGTAGTCGGCAGTTTAAGCCTTTTGCTTTTTTTAAATTTAGCGCCTTTGCACGTGTGAATAAGTTGTTGGATTGGTAGCTATTTAATACAAATCATTAATTTGTATTTTTTTAGATCAATTATGTTAAATTTAAATATTTTTGTACTAAAATTGAGAAATTTACAGATTTTGTAAAAAAGAGCACATTTGCCTATAGTCGGCACCAATTTTCCACTTGTCGGCATATCATATTTTAGTGAAGAAAACAATATATTGAGATAGAAATCATACTGTTATTGATATAAAATAAATTAGCTACGCTTCTACATTTGTTATGAGAGCATGCAGGAACAAAGGATTAATTCATATTCGACCAAAAATTGAAAATATTAATACTAAATAATATTTTTGTACATTTCAGTCCTTGGAATTCACTGTTTGTACTTAACTGATATATTAAAGGTAAAAGCTAGGTATTTTATACCTACATATATGTTTTTGCATTCGAGGAGACTAATTCTATTAAAATCCCTAACGTCATCGTATTGCTTATTTTTGAATTCGGTGCATTTAAGGTGCTACCACTGAGTCAGGTATCACACCCAACATTTCTTAGCTGATCATCTTCAGTATCCGAATCCAACACTTCAGAACAAGTGCTACATTTTAGCTTTTGCTTTGGTATTTTAAATTTGACTGGCTTGATTCCTTTTTCTTTTTTTTGGCCCTTCAGTTTTCGCTCCTTCACGCCTTCAGCTTTAGTGAAGTTTTCAGTTTCTTTCATCCGTATATGGATCCTACATGCAAGAGCACTGGGGCCATAATTTTTTTTTTTAATTGTAAGGACGGTGATTGCTTTGGAAAGTAAAAATGATTTTCGAACAATGTTGATATCGATGATTCCGGGTTTTGAATTAGCTTTGCGTAGCTAATACTTTTGGTCAAATTACATGTTGGAGAAGAGCTAATAGGATCAAATTATAAGGGAGCTACAAGTTGAATAACTAAGTGAGAGGCGTCAGGCTCTTCAATAGCTACATTTGAATCAATCCCTATTTCAAGTAAGCTAGGGCTCATGAGGTTGATAATCCAAATGTCTTTATCATAATCCGTTTCTCTGAACATTTTAACATTTTTAATACCGTTTGCTATTTCTGCTAACGATTAATAACACATTTAGTATAATCCGCACTATGAGGGTTAAATAGGTAAAGATCACACTTTCGAAACCCGTTCATAATCGTTTCTTCCATTTTAAGACCCGAAAGAACCGTATAAAGAAGCGGATAAAAAGGATAGTGTAAACATTGCAGTATGCCTTTGGTGACAGTATTTTTCCAGTTTTGGGACACATGGAAACACTAGTTTCGTCCCTCATAGCTTCCAAAATTTAAACTTTATTTTTTTCGCTCAAAAAGTTTTTCAATTCGGACAACCTTTTTCTAAAAAACCACTTTCTGACCAGACGATCGCTTAAAAATGGTGTGGCTCGTTTGTCTTTTTTAATAATTTCTTGAACTGTGTTCAGTAAATCGTCCATATTAAGTGGAAAACCACATTTCGCCTGCCGACTACTGGAAATCTAACGTATTTTTTGTTCCTAATGCCGGCATCCCTTAATATATCGGAAAAATGCATTTTTTTTTTAATTTACACTGTAATAATATTATTTGAGCAGGGCCCAAATCGTTACATCCGAGAACGTACAACTTGTCACGTAATTTCCCATCCAATTATACAGTAATTACGTGACGAGTTGTACGTTCACGGATGTAACGATTTGGACCCAGATTTCAGCCTTTTAAAACCTTTTCCGATTAAAATTTGCTAAAATTGACGTTTTTACATGCCTTACAAAGTCGGCTTAGCCACAAATTTTTACTAAGAAATAAGCACTACCACACGTGTTATAAAAAAGTCACTCACTAAAGCCAGCGACTGCAATAAACTATGCAAATATGCTCACTTTTGTTTTCTCATATATAATTCTGGGAGTATTTGTGAAGCTTATATGTACATATGTTCTTACTTTAATATATTACCACTGTTATTCTTACATAGTTATTTGAGTTTAAATATGAAAACTGCCGACTACTGGGACATGCCGTACTTAGGAGCACTTACTCTAACTACATATAATAAATATGTATGTATGTAGCATATAATAAAAGAAAAAATATGTACGTAAATACAAACAAACATACAAATGTATATGAAAGACCTTATCTTATCAAATACTTTATCTGTCTGCTTAACTGAAGCAAGAAAATGTATTATGAGTATTTTGTTTATAATATACTTAGTTATTATAATAGAAACATATTTAATATTTGGAATTGTAGTGATGTTAAATATACATACATATGTACATACATACATACATATGTACATACATACATACTTATGTATGAACAATTCACAAATATTCTGTATCGTGAATGTTGTATCAAATACACCTTATATTTATTTGGCTCTGAACGCACAGTGTATATTGTATTTCGATTTTAAACGTCAAAAACAATTAAGAACAAATAGATAGTATATGTGCGACGCGAAAAATTTAAAAATTAAAAAATTTTTAGTCCAAGCATCAAATTTCAATAGGTCTAACTTACAAATTTTAAACATATGTAAGTCTCAAACTAAATTTTAAAACGCATAAAATCTTAAAAAAATTGTACAAATGGCAACATCTGACTCACTTGATGTGTCAATAAATTGTCCACTGATCTGTAAGAGCAGTTTTTTTTTATATTAAAGAAAGCAAGGAATATGCAAACTTGTAACTACAATTTCAAGTTTCATAAAACACCCTTCAATTTAGTCTTTAAATTTATTTTATTTTATAGTTTAACTACCTACATATGTACTACTTTTTCCTTTATTTGCAAATTCATACATAGTATGTACATATGTAAGTGTCAAAAAAAGCTGATTAATTCTTGTCCGAACTTACTCAGTGAGAAAGTTCGTACAACTTAAGGAAATGGAAAAAATTAATCTCTTATTCGCTCTCAGAAGTTAACAAAAATTTGTATCTGGATCGCTTTTGGATAACTTTGTACAAGTTCGGCCTGTTTCGTTATCCACCTGGAACACACCTATTGATAGCGCGGAATATCCAATATAACTTTTCAAAAGCATATGGAATAAAAGTGTATGTCATTTTTAAATTAAAAATACTGACAATAAACTTAAACAATTGTATTTTTATGAAATATGTAAGTCAGTGACTTTTGGAATTTTTCATATGCGCAGTTCGACAACAACTACAATAATCCAAAAAACAACATGTATTTTGTTAGTGTAAAGTACACGCTTTATATCAAAATACACAAACAAATTTAAAGCATTTTCTTACGTATGAGTACCATTATTTATGTACTCTCTTCAAACTATATCAGTTTGTATGAAAATTTGCTATAAAGCGAGCTCAGTCAGCTGTGCTAGTAAGCTCACCTGTTGGATACGCCTTGCAACTAGCTGAATTTCAACTAGCTACGTCATTTATGGGGCAGAGTTACAAGCCGAGGGGTTTCCATCGGCGGCGGCGGCTTGGTTAAAAATGATCGGCGGCGGCGGCGTGGGCAGTAGTGTCTCGGCGGCGGCTCAAATTTCGGCTCAAACCAATAATTTATTAACATTTTTTGGTTTCTTTTTCGTTTTTAATACATACATGCATACATATGGATATGCAAATGTATATACATATACATTTGCAACCATGATGAAATGAATATAAGGTACATATGTATGTACAATGTACATATATGCAGAAATACAAGTAATCCAACTCGTATCAATTTTATTGGTGACAAATATTATAAAGATGATGCAGAACGTTTTAAAGATTGATTTGATACAGAATAAGATGAGAATTCGAAACCGTAATTGATGTTGAGGATAACAAAAAGACATTATACGGTTGTAAAAGTGATGAGAATGCAACGCCATCAATTACAAAACCAGAAAAGGATTCCATTAAATCGACATCTCCTACACCAATTGAAACAACAGAAGAAGTTGGTTTCAATTCTTTACTTGTTATGGCTGAATGTTTCGAAGTGGTCTCAAATGCTCCTAAAAATCAAAAATATCACTTAATCATTTTCATCCAAATAATACTCAACAGTATAAGAGGGCTGTGCAATGTGAACATCGTTTGTTGAAAACTTCTTTACCTCCTGGTGTGTATGTAAAAGTTTATGAAGATCGCATGGACTTGTTAAGTGTAATGATAGAGGGACCAAAACGTACACCCTATGGAGACGGCATGTTTTTCTTTGATATTCAATTGGGTCGTGATTATGCTAACAGACCACCAGTTTGAATCTATGTATGTATATGAAGACGGCAAAGTTTGTGAATCTTTGATGGCTACTTGGGGCAAGGTTACTGAAATATGGGGCTCCAAAGTACACTACTTCAAGTTATTGTATCCATACAAGGGCTCTATTGGTGCCTGAATCGTATTTCAATAAAGCTGGTTATGAAAAGCAAAAAGGCACTCAACAAGGTAAAGAAAATTCACGAATGTTTAATGAAATGGTTATCATAAATATGCCCAAAATACTTCCAACATTCAGCACTCCCGCACATGGTTTCAATGCATGAGGCTCCTTTAATTTTTTTCTTCGTTTTTATTAAGTTTTGGTAATATGTTATAGCTTTTGCAACAGGTGTTTCAACACATTCAGGATCAGACTCACTTGATGAGTTTAATTCAGAAGTTTGAGTTTTTAAAAAAATATTCTTGCACTGATTTCTGCATTTTTTGGTAAAAGTAGACTGCTGTAATAAAAGTAGAAGCCACAGGTAACAGGTATGTATATTTTGTGGTAGAAGCTGCTTTAAATAAAAATCAACTGACTTACCAGGTGGTGTTACTAATACAGCGGAGCTACAATTTTCTTGCATAATGGAGGTCAATATGTCTCATTTTGTATATGCAAGCATAAGAGTCGATGTGTCAAACTTTGAACTTGTTGTGAAGTAACATCACCTGGTAAGTGTATTCGTCTTGATAAAAAGGAAATGATAACGATATTTCACATAGATACAAAAAAGTACTAAATTTTAGTGAAAACCGTAGTACTTTATAATGCATTTGTGTGAAAACATTGCCATCCATTTAGAAAATTTAATGGCGTAGCTGACGAAGTCGGCGGCTTTGCCTGAGCCGGCTCAGCTTTCAAGCCGATTCAAAGTCGGCGGCGGCGCGGCTCATAGAAAATAGGCGGCGGCGGCTAGCCGCCGATTTTGAGCCGGTCGGCTTGTAACTCTGTTATGGGGTCGATTATGGGTAGCAACCGCACCGCAGTTGCGTTGCCAGTTCTGAAAATTTTATTGCGGATGGCAACTGAGAGCTGCCAGTTTTAGTTAGAATTTATTCACCCCTATTATGGGAGTAAGTTGTTTGGGAGAAAAATTGTATTCCCATCCACAACAAATTGCTATCGCGAATATTTTGGGAGTGTAAGTCTCTATTGTGAATTACTTGGGAATAAAAGATTTTATTTTGAATTGTTTGTTTTGATTTAACAAAAAAATGTTTGCGGGATTTATTTTGTGGTATATGAATAAAAGAAATTAAAGCTAATAAGGTAAATTTTATCGTTTTGTTTCTTCCAGCATATCCTTCTGTGCTTCCACGAGTTGCTGTAAAGTCGTGGTTATCTTTTTCAGGCGGTAATCAATTTCTTTAAAGTGGTCATGACATATTTTTTCTTTTTCTGGGTGTCTAATTCTTCTGTTCAAATCACGCTTGGGTCAAACTTAAATTTTTTGACTTTGAAAACACCAATTCACGGTTTAGACCACTACCAGCTTTGTTGCGCTTTTTTTTTTGTTTGCAGTCAGTTTTTTCTTACGTTCCGTTTTTGGTCGATCCACACCTATGCATGAAAAATTTAAGTTACGCTTTTTAAACTAAAAATTAACACTATTTATTTACAAGAGCTTACCTTTTTCCACTCGGTTAAAGATTTTGTAGGCGGGGCGCAGCTGTTCCATGTGGTGCTTAACTCGTTCCAAAATTTATCCGCATCCTCTTTTTTATCCTTTTGGAAATCTTTGCCATAGTCTGGATTCTCACACATTGCTTCAACCAGACAATTAATTTGTTCTTTATTAAAAATCCTGTGTTACTCAACAAGAGCAAAACTGATTACATGAAACTCTGGCTTAAAAAACAAATTGCTACTTACATGTTCACTTCTTGTTCCCACTTTCAATTGTTGTGAATTATTTTAGTCAAATTATTCGCGGGAGTAAACATTGGCGATGCCATATTTGTAAGGTATAGGAATTCATTCCCAAAAAAAATTATGGGAATCATTCACGATAGTAAAACAAAAATTTGGGAGTTTTTTCATGGGAGTGTTTATCCGCGATAGGGGTGATTGCTTTTCTGACAATCAAAAATTGCCGGCTGGCAACGCAAGTTAGCTTTTGTAAATGGTGTTAATTATTAGTTTAATAAGCGTAACTTAAATTTGTCATGCATAGGTGTGGATCGACGAAAAACGGAACATAAGAAAAAAACTGACTGAAAACAAAAAAAAAAAACCGCAACCAAACAAAGCGGATGAGATTCATCACGTATTTGTCTTCGCTGCAGTCGTTCTATGGATTGATTTTCCTTTTCCAGCAACAGAAAACGCAAATAAACGCTATTCATAATTTTTACCTTATTAGCTTTAATTTCTTTTATTCATACACCACAAAATAAGTCCCGCAAAAATTATTTGTTAAATCAAAACAAACAATTCAAAATAAAAACTTTCATTCCCAAGTAATTCACAATAGAGACTTAAACTCCAAAATATTCGCGATAGCAATTTGTTGGGGATGGGAATACAATTTTTCTCCCAAACAACTTACTCCCATAATATTCGCGATAGGGGTGATTTGTAAGGTATGGGAATCATTCACGATAGTAAAACAAAAAATTTGGGAGTTTTTTTATGGGAATGTTTATTCGCGATAGGGGTGATTGATTAATAAATAAATTCGCTTTTTATGGTTAGATAAACAAATTTTTTTGATACAGAAAGTGTTATATTAACTAGAAGTCAATTACTACATCGGGTTCTAAGCTTTTGAATAGTTGCATCGATTTTGCATTTTGTTCGATTGGCTTTTGGCATTGAAGTCGTTTTTTTATTGCAAAAATTATTCTTAGATATCGAAAATTTTTTTTACATTATTTAAGACTCACTGAATGGCAAGATTTTCAATACTGATAAGCAAAAAAGTTTTAAATCTTTGCTACTATTTGCTTTTTGACTTTTATTTATTTATGCAACACATTAGTGGTATGCTAGTGTTTCTATTAATTTTATTTACTTATTTTTATAGAAAATGCGTAAATTGTTTTTGTTGACGTTGATGCTTTTATTTGAACAAAACTGTATTGATTGCAAAAGCTTTGTATGTACATGTGTACATACCTACATAGGTATTTGCTTTTTTTCTTTTTGACTTTTTTTAACTTATCGCATATTTTTTGCTGTTAAAAATGACAAAATAGATAAAAGAAAAAAACTAACAAAAAACAAACTCACCACGCTAAAACATTTCTAATTTATTTAGTTTAATTTAGTTGACAATGTGACTTGCAGTTGTTCTTACACACATACCAATAAATTTATTTATTTTTTTTGGTTATAAACGTTAAATGGCAAACACATTAAGAAAAAAATTAAACAAAATGAAGAATAGTATAAAGAGACATAAAAAATAGAATATTGTTTAAAAATAAAATAAATAAAATGTTCAAATGCCTACAAGCGTGCATAAATACAAATAGCATATAATTTTAAATAAAACTTCATGTGTATACAGTAAATTATGTGTGTGTGTGCGTGTTAGTGCATAAAATTATTTATAGCAATTTTAATTGTTGTCTACCATTTGTTTTTTGTTATATAAACAACTTAGTGTTCACGAAAAGGTAACAAAGCATAAATATAGTGTTAATTAAATAAATTGCTATTGAATCATTTCGCAAATTGAAGTAAGTAAAAAAATAACTTTTATATTTATTGTACTCGTATGTATATCATCCGACCAAAAGGAGTGATAACAAGAAATTTATCAATCCGCTGTGGTTCTTAAATTTAATAAAAAAAAACCAAAAACATAAAATCGTGATAACAAAAGATAACGTTAATTTAATATTTTCATTTTCTTGTAACTTTATTACAAATTCTTTGTGACTTTGTTTCAGCCTATTTTCGTGTTAAAAACCTTTTTTAAATTCATTACTAGATAAGCTAACATTTGCTTCAAGAAAACCGAATTTTAATACAATATAATTTTCAAATAAACAAAAAAAAAAAAAAAAAAAAAAAACATCAGAGTTAATGGATAGTATCCGAGCACAAAGTTGATAGAGTATCGAGTAGAATGAGTGCTCAAAGCATTCGTTAAATATTAAATAGCAAATATTTTAAAAACTTTTTTAAGTTACGGATTTTTGTATAAATTTTATATGTACATATGTTCATAAGTGATAATATACTCGTAAGTTGTGATAAATACATACAAATATTTCTTGGCCTGAATAAAATTCAAATTAAAATTAATTACGAATTTTGTTTTTAATTCGTAATCAATTGTTCTTATTTCATTGTGTTAAAACTATGGTAGCACTACGAAATAAAAATCCCATGCTCACTGTTTATATCGGTAGTTTTTTTTTTAGCTGCATGATAACTTAATATGATAATCACCCCTATCGCGAATAAACATTCCCATGAAAAAACTCCCAAATTTTTTTTTTTACTATCGTGAATGATTCCCATAAATTTTTTTTGGGAATGAATTCCCATACCTTACAAATATGGCATCGCAAATGTTTAATCCCGCGAATAATTTGACTAAAATTATTCACAACAATTGAAAGTGGGAACAAGAAGTGAACATGTAAGTAGCAATTTGTTTTTTAATCCAGAACTTCATGTAATCAGTTTTTTCTCTTATTTATTAACACAGGAGTTTTCATAAAGAACAAATTAATTGTCTGGTTGATGCAATGTATGCGAATAAAGACTATGGCAAAGGTTTCCAAAAGGATAAAAAAGAGGACGTGGGTAAATTTTGAAACGAGTTAAGCTTTTGTAAATGGTGTGAATTATTAGTTTAATAAGCGTAACTTAAGTTTTTCATGCATAGGTGAGGATCGACCAAAAACGGAACATAAGAAAAAAACTGACTGAAAACAAAAAAACCGCAACAAAACAAAGCGGATCAGATTCATCACGTATTTGTCTTCGCTGCAGTCGTTCTATGGATTGATTTTCCTTTTCCAGCAACAGAAAACGCAAATAAACGCTATTCATAATTTTTACCTTATTAGCTTTAATTTCTTTTATTCATACACCACAAAATAAATCCCGCAAAAATTATTTGTTAAATCAAAACAAACAATTCAAAATAAAAACTTTTATTCCCAAGTAATTCACAATAGAGACTTACACTCCCAAAATATTCGCGATAGCAATTTGTTTGGGATGGGAATACAATTTTTCTCCCAAACAACTTACTCCCATAATATTCGCGATAGGGGTGAATATGTACTAGTGATGTTACGAATATCAATTTTTAGTATTAGCGAATAAAGATACGAATATTTGAAACAATATTCGCCGAATACGAATATTACTTTTAAAGGTTAAGAGCCACTTAATATTTCAAATTTAATTGGAAAAAATCCCTCCCTTTGTGTCAGCAACAATAAATTGAAAAAAAAAACTCTCACACTACTTAAGGTATTTATCAATATTATGACATTGAGATGCCGAATTTGAAGACCACTACTGAACATTTTTAAATTATTTTACTTACATACATACTTTCAGATTTCGTTTTTCTTATACTGTTTCAGCTTTTAATTAGTAATTCAGGTGGACTTTCACATATTAAATTTTAATTCTTCTATTAAGAATTGATTACTAACTTAACATGATATGAATACACAACATATAAGACTTTAACAAAATTCTACATTTATTTGAGCATGTACTCAAGTATTTATGTTTTAAATTTTATTTATTTGTTGCGGGTTAGCAATATCTAGATATATATTTCGTTGGTAGCCATACCAACTCATCAGTAGATGTTTTACCCTTTATGTTTAAAAAATTCTAAAGCTCATCTATTTATATTTGTGAGTTTTTGTATAAATAGATGAGCCTTAGAAATTTTTGAACATAAAGGGTAAAACATCTACTGATGAGTTGGTATGGCTACCAACGAAATATATATCTAGATATTGCTAACCCGCAACAAATAAATAAAATTTAAAATATAAGACTTTAACTTTTAAATGCTAGTTGCAAAATATATATTTATTTGTGTCTGTTTTTAAAGAAGGTTATTATCTTGCGTCATAGATAAAGGGTTTTCTTTAAATAAAAAATATTAAAAATTAATATATTTTGGTACATTTTATGTACTTTTTTAAACTTAATGTATTTTTTTTTCTTTGGAAAGTATTTGCAATTTATTCGAGAAATATTCCCTTAAATGTGGCGAATACGAATATCTTAAGTAAGTAAGAATAATCGAATACGAATCGTAACATCACTAATATGTACATACATACAAGACAAACATATTGTTGAAATGAAACTTTTTTATTATAATCTGGTAGATAATGTCACGGCAATTATATTTTTAAATATAATTTCTGGCATTCATATGTTTTATTGTTGTTACTTTCTTTGCAAAAAGAAAAACATATCCATGTTTAGTCTGTTAAACGCTTATAGGTCCAAAAATACTGAACCGAAAATATATTGTTAAATTCTGGAAAAAAATATTATAATGTACATACATAAAAAATTGTTGCAAGTATGTTGTCCCTTTATAACTCACGAAGGAATATATAATTCAAGAGATATAGAACTATAAAAACGGAGAAAAACTAAAAATAAAAAACATATACATATGAACATACACATGTACATAATTAGGTTGCATTATTAACTAGATGAAACTTCTTATTTATAATGATAATGACTCATGAATTTACTTTACGTTTTTATAATTTTTAGAATGTCGCCAGACAATCCTACACAAATATTAACGACACATGATTTAAGCCAATTACGTACCTTGCATCAAACTGTCACAACAGCTAACGTGGTGGCGGCTTCTCCAAATGGTCTCAGACATCATACAAGTGGCATACAACAGCAACGTCAACAGCAACAATTGACAAATACTTTGAAAATTACATCTTCAGCAGCGTCAACAACATCTACAATATCTTCATATACAACATCTGCAAATAATTTTAATAATATTTTGTCGGCCGCTACAAAGGCAACATTTTTAAATACCTCAACAACAACACCAAGTTCATTTAATGCAACAGCCATGCCAACACCATCCAAATATGTTCTGTTGCAACAAAACCGTAATGGACAGTTTACGGCTTACGATGGGACGACAACAGCTCTTACAACAAGCAATGGCATTGGCAACAACAATGCTGGGTCACAAGCTACAGGCAATATTGTTTTATTAGCAACAGAACCTTTAGATGCAACCACAACAAACAATGATCACAATCATCATCCACATCAACACCAACTTAATCATCATCACCAGCAGCAGCATGTTATTACAACGACAACTACAAATGATAATGATGAAGAGTTGCGTTCTCTAACCTGGCTGAATAATTCCAATTTAATAAAAGAAATTGTAACGACAACTCCCACCACAAATAATAGCAGCCACCCAAACAGCACAACCCCTCAGAAACGTACATTACTCAATAATACAAATATTTGTATTGTCAACGCTGCAAATGCGCATGATTTAATTGAGGAGATGCCTCATCACGTGGCCGGTGAAGAGCAAGTAATTTCATCAAATGCCACAGGTGGCTGCACAACAGACTTGTTGCCGGCTGAAACAAAAATAACAACTTTAAGTGCCAGTGATTTTCAACAGCAATTTAAACGTTTTAGTGCCGTTGATTTAAAGGATTCGAAAATTTATGGCAATATTGCTGCCTTAGGTGGTGCCACAACCACAGTGCATGTGGGTCCTAGTGGCACCACCACTGTGGTTGAATATAAGGCGGGTACAAGTTTTTTGCCCACCCGACAAATTTTAAATAACTCGAATGGTGACGTCGGTCATCACATTAACGCCACTAATTTAAGCAATAGTCATTCTAACAACAACAATAACAATTCTTCCCTAGTGCCTTCTTCATCAACTTGTGGTTCTTCAAGTGGCAATAACGTCACTACATCAACGGTAGTTTTAGCTACCACTCATGCTGGGTCCAAACAACTAACACTGCCCAGTACTACTTCAATTGTTGCTAATGGCAATAATATTGTTAATGGCAACAACATAGCAACGTCGTCGATTACAACAAGCAATAGCAATCAAGTCAATACCAACACAACTTATCAAGGTCATAAAATGCAGACGCATCAACACCAACAGCAAAATAATGGAATTATTACTTCCATACCAATAACAAGTAGCAGCAGCACTAGCAGTACTACGCATCATCCCCATAAAAAATACTTGAGAGAGAAAATGAATGTTTTAGATCAAGGTGGTGGGGGCCAACTAAACACTACTACTACCTTAACATCCAACAACTATAATAGCAACAATAACAATAATAACAATAACAATTTAACATCGTCTCCTTTGTCTCATACATCAGCTCAGATTGCTTCGTCAATTGCTGCTGCCGTTGGCTCTTCTGTAACCGTAGTGTCTTCACCTGCATCATCCAATACTTCGCTTTCCTCCTCACTATCGACGGCAGCTATTAATGGCGGCAATAGTCCTCCCTTAAGTAAAACATCTTACTTTACTCTAAGTGGATCTTCGACGCCTATAGCTCTAAACTATAGCAGCTCAAATTCATCCGCAACAGCTCCTTTTATAGCGGTTTCAACGACTAACTCCTCATCATCAGCTGCTTCGCCAACAACACTAACAACAAGTGGTATACCGCCTGGTTATACACTTGTAAGTCATCCAGCTTTGCCTCTTGTTACAAATTCCGTTGCTGCTACACACCAACACCAGCAGCATCATCAATTAGTAGTGTAAGTATTTATTTATTTCTTTGGTTAACCTTCACTAAAAAATAAATGCAAAGGACACATGTCTATATACGAGTACATAGAAATATAATTGTTATTTAGGAATGCTGTCAGCTGATATCGCGATATTGAATGCTCCAATTTAGGTAGAGCCTTTTATTAAATTGCAAGCGCATCAAACATTTTTCGTATATTGCAATATTATTTTTAATTTATTAGAATTTTGTATCACAAATTGAATCATTTGCTACAAGTAATCGATTGTTAAGAAAAAGAAAACAACAAGTCGATTACATGCGGATTTGTGAAGCTGAAATTCTTTCGTTTTGTTGGCTTTCCAAAAAGTAGCCGAATTATTTTACCACATAAAAGTTAGAATGCAATAAACAAACGCTGCAAATAAACAATTGCTTTTTTCTACAAAATTTTTTAAGAAAAAAAAAAAAAAAAAAACGAAAACAACTTCAAAAAAGAAAATATTTGGAATTCAAACTCAGCACACGATTCAAACAGTTCTGCAAAACTGACATTTATACAAAATAACTCCCCGTCCAGACTTTAATATTCTCTTTTAAAAATACATTCGTATCCATATAATGAAACTTTTCTTTCGTAGTTTAAGTATATTTTATATGTACGTTCCTCCTTCTTCTTCTAAAGAGAATAACGTACTCAACTGGTGATGCATGTACATGAAATAAAGTACCCAACAAACTCAAAAGTTTCACAGCTAATGTTTCATAGTCTGGATGGGGATTTAAAGTACCGCCATTAGTTGAGTTGTATTAAGATTTTTCTAATTTCAGAGAGGTTTTAGTTTTTAATTGTTTAACGCTCAAATTTAAAAAATAAACTAGGAATTTTAATTAAATGATTTTGTTTCGTGTTCGTTTTATATAAATAAAATCAAAAATATCTATGCAAAAGATTTTTTTTTTTAATTCGCATAGCGGAATATAAAATGCTTATTTCTTCTAATAAATTATTGTTATTACTTGCTTAGATCCTCGCCAACTCTAATGGTTTCACCAGAAATACAACCGCAACCTCAAAATACAGCCAAAGAATTTTATACTCTTAGTAGTACACCTCAACAATTGCAGCACCATTTACAGCAGCAACAGCAGCAGCATCAAGCAATACGCAGTCCTACCTCTTTTTCCAGTTATGATAATGATTCTCTTAAAGATTTTGAAATCACTAATAGTAATTCAAACATTTCAAGCCAAAGAATTAATAATTCTACAACTCAGCAACAACCACAACAACAGACATCCCTTACACCAAAATCATCATCATCCTCATCGTTAACAATCAATACCAGCAACAATATACAAAATACATCACAAAAACTAAAACATACCAATAAAGTGCCATATGATCCACTGGTGCACACACACAATAAACCACCATATAGTTTTAGGTAAGTAAACAGGAACGCTATCAAGCAGCTGCCGACTAACACACTTGTCATTTAAAATGTTCAAATTTTGTTTTGTACAGTTCCTTAATTTTTATGGCTATAGAAGGATCACAAGAGAAAGCTTTGCCCGTTAAAGAAATCTATGCTTGGATAGTGCAACATTTTCCTTATTTTAAGACTGCACCAACTGGTTGGAAAAACAGTGTACGTCACAATCTTTCATTGAACAAAAGTTTTGTCAAAGTCGAAAAAGCTCCGGTAAGTAAAATGCTTTTAATTAGTGCTGTTTCAAATAAAGTTAATGTTGAATGCTTGTCTTCCATTCACTTCTATAGAACATGGGCAAAGGTTCATTGTGGCGTGTTGAACAGCAACAAAGACAGAATTTAATTCAAGCCCTTAATCGTTCACCTTTCTTTCAAAATTCATCAGCTGATAAGATAAGCTTAAAGAGTCCGGGAGGTGGTTCGATTGGCTCATCACAGGGTTATGATGTACTCGATGGTTCCAAATCATCAACTACATCATCATCACATATCAATTCGCGCTTTGATCCACATCTGTTTCCCAATTTATCGAAAGCCTTTAAAGACATCAGTGATGTGGTGCCCGACGTTCCTGATGATGAATATCCGTCCGATTATAGTACAACCAAATCAAATAATCATCACACCAACAACACCAGCAATAAATACAACACTCAATCCACAAATAGTCCACAAAATGTTCAAACTAATGGCAATTCCCAGGCCAATAATAAAAGCAACAATAACAACAAAAACAACAATAGCAGTAATGCAAACAGCACAAATAATCCCCCCTCCGTAATGGGTGCTTTTAGTAACTACGAAAGTATAGAACGCTTGGCCAAGGATTGTGGTGCCGATAGTATAGACGATGTTAATGCCGCTACTGCAATGTTAGCTTTGAAACACGGACCAAAAGTTTTTGCCGAAACTTTCCAAAATGGGTGAGTAAATTAAATTGTTAGAAACAAAAAAAAAAAATTATAATAATCTTTCTTTTATTCTATTGTATATTTTTAGATCACCTGTTATAACTTCATCGCCTAGTGAAGATCATACATATTCTGCTGGCGGTGGTGGCAGCGGCGCTTCTACGCCATTAATCAATGGAAACTCCTCTATAATTTTAAATGGCAATGGCCAATCAACTCAACAAGGCTGTGCAGATAATCAAAGCAATTGTGCTTCTTCAGATGCTGCCTACGAAAGTAGTGAGGAATGGTGAGTAAATAAAATGCTACAAGATAAATTTAAAATTGAAGTTGGGAACTTCCCTCTTGTGGTTTATAAAAGGATGAGTTAAATAATATTTGTAGATATTTTTCTAGACTAAAGTTCTTAATATAATATTAAGCAGATAAAAATAAGACATTTGTTAATATTTCAAGCAACAAAGGAAAATTTAATATCCAAACATCGCTTAGATTTGTTTAATGTTACAAAAACTACGGAAGCTAGCTGCATCCGTAGAGATTGAATAACTAAATATTTGGAAGAGAGTAGTAGAGTAGTGATCGTCACAAAGAGAAATGTTTATGTATTTGTGAGTGAATTTAGAGCACACTGGAAGAAATTTTGTGCTAAATATTTCGTGGATAATATTTTTGTATTAAAAAAAAATAAGCTTAAATAAAAATATGAATTCAAATATGAATGAACATTTTTGTATATCTACTCTGATATACATACATACATATGTATGTATTAAACACATACACTGTTCCACTCAAATGGTACAAGTTTTTTAACGTATTACTACTTTCGCATTATTGTACGTAAATAAAATTTTATTGTAGTAGTGGTTATTGTTATCTGTTAAAAAAGTTTGAGTGCGTAAAAGTAAAGAGACAGAGAGAGTAACATAACTACGTTACAGTTTTCAGCAAGAACTATGCAATATATACTAGTACGATACAATAAGTGACTAGTTGTATATTGACAATTATATACGCAGTTTGTAATGTTAAACTTCATACATTCAACTTGGAAGTGTGTATGTTTGTGAGCATTCCTTTTATAAATAAGCAAATGAAGAATTAAACATATGTACATATGTAAATGCAAGGGGTATTTAATAAAAGACGTTATAGTTATGGGCATAGCTCAATAAATAATTGTATTTTTTTGAGTTATAGGTATCAAACATTGAAAAAATAAATTCGTGCATATTTGATCGATTAACAATCTTATAAATTTAACAGGTTAATTCATTATTAAAAATAAGTAGTTCACAGAAGATATCGATATATGTATGTACATATGTATGTACTTATGTATGTATGTATGTACATATTTATTTTATTTAATTTAAGTTTTTTAGGTAACAAAGGTAACATACGTACATACATATGTAGTTCAGTCTTAACGCTAGTTTATGAAAAAATAAATGAAAAACACATATTTCTATAAAATAAACATTAATTAAAAAAATCCAAAAAATAAATAAATAAATAAATACCCTACACAAAACGTATTAATATTTTTTTCATACGAGCCATCATTTCTAAAGCCTACAGTACACGGCATGTCAAAAGCCACATTCGCATGTGGCTCTGACGTCACGAGAATTTGCAGCATTTTGTTTACATTTACTAAACATGCAGAAGTGCCTACATGCTTCAAAATTTTGGTAGTACATGAAATGTTGTTTTGTCCCAAAATTTATATGTGACAAATGTAGCCGAAGCGTACACATCAGTGATGGAAAATGTGGCACAATTGTGCCATTTGTGGCACCTTTGAGTGTTTATTGGCCCTGTGGTACTTTCTAATCTATTTTGGCCCTTTCAGCTCAAAATTCAACTAACTGATTTAAATCGTTCGAACGGTTTGAAATGTACTGAAAGCGTTCAGTACATTTTCAATGTAATTTTCTTCCTGTTTCGAACCATACTTTTATATACAACATTGTTTAGTTTGTCAAGAAAAAAACTCCTTACTTTTATTTGCAAACCTGTCTTGTGCTAGTACCCAAGGCGAATCCTTTCAGGTGAACTTGTAAGCACAGCTGTTAACTTGTTTTTAGCTTTTTCATCATTGTCGGATGTTAAAATACACTATTTGTTTCTTGACATTCTACACTTCTCAGCATGTGTAAAAAGAATTTTTTCTACCCAAAATATGATTAAAACCAATATAAGGAAACGTCTTCATGTAAATACCGTGTCATCTTTAATGCAATCGAAAGATTTAATTAAATATAATTCTGGTAATTGTTATGGTAAAGATATTTTAAAACTTATAACAAAGAAAAATGTTACAAACAGTAATATCACCATTGAGGAACTTTGAACTAAAATCTTGGGGATTATATACAATAAAATTAGAATTACATAGAAAATATGTTTTTTAACTACAATATTTTTTTTAACTACATATTAAAATATGTATTTGCTTTAAATATAACATTAAAAACACTTTTAACCAATGTGAATTTTCGTCGTTAATTTTTGTTCTAAATAAAATAAAACACAAACTGTACTATTGTTTTTATTTAAATAAAAAGCGTGTTATCAAATATATTGGCCCTCTCGAAGCTATTTTGGCCCTTTCAAATTGTCAATTTGGCCCAAAACAAAAAAACTCAAATTCCATCACTGGTACACATTTGCAATGGCAGCATATGTGTGAACTTTTGATTGGCTACATATGTATTGTCAGTACACCGCATGTAACATATGTACACATTTTTCATATTAACATGTACAACAGTCATATTTTTATGGCGCTTGTTTAATTTTTAAAATTTTGCGTGAAGTCAAATTTATAAAATGTCGAAGAGAAAGAAGAAATAAAACAACATCTGATAAAAAGTAAAATAAATTCACTTTTATCGTAAAATAATTCCCATGAACAGCACAGTTGTTTTATTAATTATTGAATAAATTTACTATTTATACATGAATTTTTTCATCTTAGCTTTGAAAGTATCTTTTGCATGGCTTAGAACAAGAACGAGAAATAATAACAAAAACCCAAACTAATTAAGCTGTTAATTAAGATATTAATTAATAAAACAAAAACCCCAAAGCAAAGAGAAATACAAATAAATGCATGGAAAAGAGAAAATATGATCATTTTTCTACCCTTCTTTTATCTCTACCCCGCTCGCAAACCAAAAAAATTATCATGAATCTCAGTCATCGTGTGACTAATAATAATAAAAAAAATTTTTTCGTCATTAAATTCCTACCACATTTTGTTGGAGAAAATCAACATTGGCAAAAGTGCCATTGGCTACATACTATTGAAAAATGTTGTGTCAAAAATGTTTGCTGCCACATGTTTGGGACTGCTACATGCGCATGTAAAAATATTGGGCCTTACTACGGTTCTCGAATCGACTTCGACTGTTGTACTAGATTAAAGAAACAGACAACATTTTTCTTTAATCTATTACAGCAGTCGAAGTCGAATCGAGAACCGTAATAAACCCAATTACAAATGTCAAAATTCAAATGTACCAAGCTAGTACACGCAGTAATAAATTAATACGCATGTTTGCATGTCTCTACAAAGGAACATGTGGCACACATATCAATGTGTGCTGCATGTGAGTGTCACAAAAAGTGGAAGTACACGACATGTTGCCAATTTAGCTTCATGGTGACGTCAAAATTACGTCAGAGCCACATGCGAATGGGTCCCATTGTGCTACCTGTAGCAAGAGAAGTAGTTAAGTAGTGGCGGATTAGATAGAGAAGGGTGAAGAACGATTAAGAAAAGAAAAAAGAAAGAGTGGGAATTCGATGCAACATACGAAGCCCGCTATTGGGTAGTCAGTGAGGGAAACCACCTACACTGCTCCTGAGAAAAGAGTTTAAGTTCTCAAGTTCCGTTGCTGATTGAGATTGATTACCCAAGACCCTCAAAAGAAATTAATACAATTTAAAAAGAAAAATGTAATAATTTATTTTGTTTTCATTTTTGTTTCCTTTTCAGTCACAATATTACACCGGAAGAATTGGAAGATCAAAAGCGTCACCGTGATGGCGTAGATGCCTTACTATCACTTTCTCTATCCTCAGGTATTGATTCTAGTTCTACTACCACCAATAGTCAAAATTCCAGTCTTAGCTCCAACTCACCGATTAAAAGACCACCTTCTACCACCGTCGAAGAAGAGCACACTATATCCACTTTGGATAGAAATAATTATTACAATCATAACCATAATCATCATCATCATCAGCAGCAACAACAACAACAACAACAACAACAACAACAGCAGCAGCTGCAGCAGCAGCAGCAGCTGCAACATCATTTAACACAGACACCTCATAATATGAGTAAAATGGCCTTATTGAGTACAGCTGCTGCCAATCTATCATATGTTGCCATAACAAGCAATTCCAATCGACATTCAAACAACAACAACAATTCATCATTACTCGATGAAGGCTACAATACACAAAGTTACTTTGGTTCCACCAGCAACAGCAATAACAATATCAATGGTAGCAATAATCATAATTTTGGTGGTTTACATCATGTTTTTACGCCCCAAAAGAAACCAAAAAGCCTGAGAAGTTTGCGTACCAAAATTAAGCGTAAAGCACCGTGGATGAGATGAACTTGGTAAATCAAAATAGAGGTAATAATTTTTAGATATCTTTTTCTATTTTATTTTAAAAATATTTAATATACTTATACATACATACTTATATACACACAGACACACACGAAAATACACTACTATCATAAAAAGTCTTATCTATCTAAAAAGAAACAAAAAATTATTAAAATTAAGTAAATTAAATTTAAAAAAATTATATGAAAAATAAATGGAAAAAATTAGCTGCCTTTTGAGTTGCAAATATTTTTATTAAATAAAACAATTAAGGACTCCTCCCTGCCCTCTCTCCACTTTCCCACTTTTACCTAACACTTCCAACCCCTGTTATGAAAATTATATATAAATAAATAAATTAGAAAATCTATTATATTAATATTTTAAGTAACTTGAAAGAAATAACAAAATTTGTTAAAATAAAATGAAAAAAAAATGTTACCACAAACCTTTTGTCTTAAGTATTTAAGTGTTTATTATAAAAAACAAACTATTGTTTTCTTAAATCTTGTTTTTTATTGCGTTCTTTAATTTCTTTATATTTATACTTAAACCAAACAAAGAAAATATTAAATATTTATACATTTACATATTAAAGTTTAAATAAAAAAAAAACTAAATAACTATTTGTTTGTTAAACATTACATTTAAAAGTTTCAATATTTAAAAGTGTTAAAAACGCATTATTATTGAGAAAAATAAAAACAAAGTTTAAACTGCTAAGTAATAGAAATTATTATTATATACTATATATATATACGCATACATACTATACATATGTAGAGTATATTTAGCGCCTTATGCAAAACTAAAAGAGAAATATTATCTAAAGTTAAAAAAAAAAAAACAAATCAAAACAATTTAATAATATTAATTATAACAAAATACACAAACACAAACCATTTTAACGTGCTCAGCGTCCTTACAACATTAAAATGTAATAATAGGCCTTGTCACGAGTGTCGTAGTCGTGACGAAATCTGTAAAATGTGGCAACGTTCGCTATATGTTTTACATGGGAGTCGTTAAAGTTCGACTACGACTACGACACTCGTGATAAGGCCTAATATATGCATATATATAGAGTACATACATATATATATTGTATATGAAATGCATATAAAAATAATTTTTTTGGCAAATTCACATGGTGTAAGTGTCCGTCATGTTTTCGAAATTTGTTAAACAGTTAAAATCATTTTTATTTTTCCTTTCAGACAAAATGTTTACTATTCGTGTTATATTAAAAAAAAAAAAAAAAAAAAAAAAATACTGCAACATTGTTCTTTTCTAATTACTGACAAAATATGTATGTAAATATATTTAATACTTTACTTCATGTCAGTGTGAGATAACTGGCTGCTTGGCCCCCTTTCTATTGTGTTTATAAAAAATGCAAATGTTTCTAAGTTGCTGGCAAACCAAAAAAAGGGCGCTGCACTTTTCGTCCGAAAAGAAAACACTATAAGACAAATTCATCATGCTTGCGCACGTTTACATTCTTTACTATGTGTAGTGCATTTTTCAATTTTTAATATCAGTTCTGGCATTATTTAGTGTTTTGGTATTTTCTGAATTTTAAAAGCACTCAAATTGGGATTTTTTACAGAAATTTTTAAATAAAATAACAAATTAATTCCAAGATATACTAAAAATAACGTTTTTTTTTTTTTTTTTTTTTGTAAATCTTGAACATGTTAAAATTTCCGTAAAATGGCTCTCATTTGCGAAAGGCTACACTGAATGAGGATCATCAACAAGATTGTAAAATATTTTAAAGACATCATAATCTTAGAAAATACAGTTCGCGCCGAATATGACAAAAATTTCCAAAAACTTGTACAGTGTACACAGAAAAAAATTAGGTTAAAAAATTCTTAAAATTTTGAGTACTAATTGAAACAATTTTAGGTATTCGAAAATTATGACATATGACGGACATTTATGATATTTTGTGAATCTCCGAAATAATGTTAATTTCAAACTCAGTCGTGGTTTATTTTTCTATGTGTTTTTTTTTTTTTTTGTATTCCTTAAAAAAACCTTTCTTCACAAACTACTCGTATCAAAAATCTAAAATAAAAAATATGAACTTAACACACCAAATCAAAAAATAAAATTTAAATATGTAAAAATCATTGCTCTCCAAATATAATAAGAAAAAAAGGAAGAAGTAAAAAACATAAAAATAAATATTATTTTTATATATTACAAAAGAAAAAATCACAATTTATAAGCCTAAACGTATGCTTTATCGAAGAATATATTTTACTGATTAAGTTAAACTTTAAATTGTTACAAATTGTTATTTGCTGCATACTTTTAGGCCAAAAGCCCCTTTATTTTCTTTCTTCTTAATTTAAATCTTTTTTTTATCATTATTATTATTATTATTATTACATATTAATTATTTAATTTTATTATTGTTGAAATTTTTACTGTTTTAAAATGAAAGAAAAAATCAACAAAAATTTGTTTTTTAGTTAATTTGGTTCTTGTAGACTTCTTTTTATTATTATTTTTTAAATTGTTAAAATATATCAATTGACTTTTATTAGAAAAATTAATTTAATTAGTTTTATACATATATAATCATAAACAAAAAAAAAATATATATATATAATTATTATGTAACTAAAAGGAAGAAACATTTAAATGAAAAACCACAATAAATCTTAAAAAGATCAATTATATTATTGTTAAAAAATAATGTTGCGCCACATTGCAATCGTAATTTATTATTATTTTTTTTTTAAATTTATTTTTTAGTTTCTGTTGAAATTTTTTACAATTAAGAAACATAGAAATTGTTCAAAAAATAATGCTAGCAAATATTTCAGTATATGTATTTGAAAAAACTGTATCCTTTTAAATGAATTCTTTCGCTTAAATACCAAGCTTATCTTTATAATCATGATTAAGTGCTAATTACCACAAATTCTAGAGGTTTCCCACTAAATTTTGTATATAAATTATAAATATTTATTCGATTGATGAGCTTGAGGTCAGTTTTTATAAAAAAAATATATGTACATATGTATGTAGGTATATAATTTCAAAAAATGGTAGAAAAATTATCAATACAATTATGTATATAAATTATTGGCATGATGCAATTTAAATTACAGAAGAGCGTGAACATACCTCATACTGTAGCATCGGTCAGATAAAACCATCCTGCAGGTGTTTTATCGACCAAAAAATCAATTGGAGCGATTTATTGCGACTGTTAACGTTTCCATAAACCCAAATTTGAATCAACAATTTATTGGTATTTGCAGTAACGATTATGTGATTTTGTATCTTCTTGTTAAAGACCTTCCCCCATATTTATAAACGATTATTAAAGTTACTATAGGTTAAATGTAGGAATTTTGTATGGAAAACCGGTTTTAATGTGTATCAATCTTTTATGAATAGGGGGGCTAATCTATAAATTATAGGCGTAATATATGAACTAAATATTTATATAATATAATAGTACAGGGCTGCGGGGGGGATACCGCGTATTTTGTTTTTAGAAGTATTTTTTTTAGAAGGACCGTCGTAATTTGTTCAAAAACGATGGAAGTTTTATTTATAAACAATTGTGATATATGATGAATAGTTGGTAGACTGTTACTAAAATGCCAAAAAACGATGTTGATTAAATTCTACTGATAATTTCATTTAGATACGTTTAAAAAACATTAAATGGAAAATTGTTACTTTGGGTTAAAAATATTATAATGTGGGGTTGTTATTAAAATGGATTGTATTTCGTTGTGGTTTGAAGATGATGATAACATTGCAGAAAGCGTCCACAGAAAAATAGAAAGGGCGGGCTGGGCTCATCAAATATTGTGCTGTTTCCACGGTATTTAGATTTAACATAATTTTTATAGTCTGCCTAAACATTAAAGTACGAAAAAACGCAGAGCTGCACTGCTTTTTTTTTGTTTACACAAAGAGCGGAGTCAATTTATTACCCAGCGGGAAAAGGTAATGAATAGTAAACGAGAGAGTAATGTACAGCATGTATAATTTTTCATTCCAGAATTCATTATTGTTAACACAGAACACGTCCTAGGAAAGTAATGAATTCGTTTAATGTGTACGGCGAATAAATCCTATAATTCATTTCTTTTTAACAATTTAAAAGGAAAATGGGAACACTTGTGCACAAGCATGTGTAATCAAATTACCTTCTCGTTTCAAAAGGATTGTATTATTTTGCCTTGGAAAATAATTCATCATATCTTCCATTACATATGTAATCCATGAACATTTTTCCCGCTGGGTATTGTGCTTGCTCTGCGCCACTACTTTCGCTACGTGCAAAAAGAACCAAAAGAGCTCCTTGTGTATGTGTTTGTTTCAAAAATTATGTACTCACACACATTTGTTGTGTGTAATGTTGAAGAGTATCAAAATCAGTAATTGCGCTTTTTACATTATAGTACAAAATTTACACTATTTAAATTTATATTATTATTTTTGAACCTAGGAAATTTGTTTCTATTTGATTAAATTGCAGAATAGCAAGAAAAATTAACAGGCAAGAAATCACAAGAAAAGTGTTCTGTGCACATCATTTTGTGATTTTAAAATGTTCAGCTAAGGCTCTAAACCACAGATATTTTGTGCTCTAAACTTTTTAAATCACTTACATAGTTATTTTTGCGATAAGTATATTTTAGTAAAACAAAAAATATAAGGCTTAAATCTAGTCTAGTGACGCAGTTCCAAATGAAAAAAAATTACATAGGGCGATAGAAAATCGAAAAATAATAAGAAAATTTAATGTGGTAACTTTCTCGGAAACGCATAGTTTTCGAGTTATTGGCCTCCGAAGTTTGTATATATACATATATATGTATATGTACATATGTGCGATTTCCCTTTGCATTTCTCAACGTATAAGGCCAATTTTGGTATCATTTGAAAGCTTTTGACAGATCTATATGAATTTTTTAATTTCCAGCAACCTGCTAACCTATATTAAAATATAATAGATTAGTGTGGATATCTGTCATTTAGTTTTTGATAGAGTAGTACGAAAATCTTACGACAAATCGTTTGAAATAGTAAATTGTTTTTTTTTTTTGTCTTCTTTTGTTTGTTGGCAGAACTGTCGAAATAAAACAAATAATAAACAGCTGAAGCCTAGACCATAATTAACACCAGAGGAGCTCCAGAGAATACAGAGCTCCCAAGCAGTGTGCCATATTTTTCAACTTTGAGCCGCGAAAAATGTCAGCCGGCTAATATTTTACATATTCATATGGAAAAATCCACTACCCTTTTTTAAGAATTTGTTTTTTGATTTGTTTGTTGCAGTTCAAATATATGTCCCATGGGTATTGTAATTCAGGATACACTAACTGGCCGTTTGTAAAAGACGATTGAAAACGTTTAATAAATTACAATCTCTATATACGAGCACAAGCTTTGAAAACAATATACAAAACTTTGAAATTTTTTAATCGTATTCTTCAAAGAACCAGTAAGATGGATTCACTCATGTCCCGTCAAAATTTTTGTCTGGAAAAAGTTTTCTTTATTTTAGTTTGACGCCTTTCTTATTGAGAGAGAGAGATGCCAAAAACAGCTGTCTACAACACAAAGTGGGTATGCTGAAACAATAGAAGACAAGTTGGTACAAACACAAAAAGCAAAGTTTGACATTTTTTTCATGACGATTTTTAAAGGTCAAAACACAACCCTACAAAAAATATCTGGCGATTTGCACAGACTTTATAATTGTACCATGAGTAAAACGTGCTGCAGAAAATGCTCAGTATAAATAATTTTGTCCAGGTGAATCCACCTTCAGATGCAAAACAATGAGTTGGGCAGTTTGTCTAGTCATGTTCTTGTAGTGGATTTTTTGGACGTTTAAGAAAACTTACGTTTTAACGACCGACCGCTTTTATGTATACTTTTTATGTAAGTTATTAACAACGATTGTTATTATTTTCTTTAGATCATATAAGATCTTGGTAAAAAAAAAATTATGTTGCTCATTAAATTTACTGGCAATTTCGTGGCAACTTATTTTTCCTAAGTTCAAAATTAATTCAGTAATTATGCAACAATTTAATTTCCGCTTTCGAAAACCTTCATTGGCTGAGACTTTTCTTCGTCAAAAGTTGGAATAGTTTGTCATATTCAAGCTTGTATCGCATAAAATATCCAATTCATAAATGAAAATAAAAAAGGATTTTACTTTAGATAACTTAAGTATTCCCTCCGTAGACAGTTTTTCCTTTGTTTATATACAATAATAATTGAAAAAATACAAACATGTTGTTTCTAAGCAACTGACAGCTCCAGCCGCCGTTAAATTGTTTGCTAAGTCGCCGTCAATTTAAAAACGACTTGGGGTTCTAGTTATAAAATACAATTACAAAATGGCACGGGTTCAATGCTTTACACAGATGTTTATATTTTTTTTTGTATTTAATGGTTTTTAATTATTGCTAAGTATTTGCGTTAATTTTTAGATTTTTATGATATTTTGCTTTTAATTCTATCAAACGAATTCGCTGCTGTTTGAAGTCGTTTAACGGTACTGAGTTAAGATTTTATCCATCCTTGCAAATTTAAAACATTCTTTGATTTGTTGTGGAACATCAAAAATTATATTGGCTTTCTATGTAAATATGTACATACTTGCATTTTCACATAAAGAAGTTATGTTAAACAATAGATGACGCTTATCTTATAATCCTTTATCAGTGGTGCCACGCTGGTGTTGTCTGAAATAAAAAATAGTTTACAACTCGGGAAATTCTAGGCCAAATGCAGCAATGGTATTTTCTTGCAAATAAAATTTCGTATGTCTTACTGTAGTCCTCATCTAAAGATTATTTTGTTGCTGTGGAGAATCATATATCATGATTATTTTATTTAATATTACAATGTAGTTTTTAAAATGTGAATTACATGCTGCAGCTGTGTTAAAAAATGTACATTAGAATACAAAAGGATTTATAAAAATGTGCAAAAGAATAAAAACTAGCTGTTGGGAATTTCTATAAAAACCATCTTTGCTTAAGCTACGTTTACATTTATTAAATATTTGTCCAAAAAACCGTAACCACTAGTTTTGCGTCGGGTTAGTGTCACTTAACTTGGGTTTTATATTACAAAATAAAATTTATTATATAAAAAGTATTTTTATACAGTTTTTACAAAATGCAAACCCAAAATTGAAATAATATTGGAATTAAAGGAAATAAATTATTATGGTGTTTTCTTTTCTACAAAAAAATGGCACATCTCCATGCAGAAAATGTACTTTGGTGTTCGTTTCTTAAAAATGGTTTACTCTCTAAATGGGCAGTGTGTTTGATTCTAAAAAAATCGCCCTCACTAAGGGTGGAAGGCATTGCACTTTTTGCCCCGTAAAAATCGACAGTGTTGATAGTGCCCTGTAAAACTTAGCTGTCAGCTGTTGAAAACAGGGCGTTCCACTTTTTCATAAGTTGTGTTCAGTTCTAGTGAAATAACAAGCTGCATTATTACAAGGTTGGCAAGACATTTTATATATGTACATGTATGGACCTTTCAACAAGGTGCCATTTTGTGTGTAGAAAAGAAAACACCATTAATTTCTTTCTTGTTTACGTTTTTTTTTTCAACATATATTTGATAAATGTGAACGTAGCTTTAGGGCAAAAAAATTGATTTCGTATTTAAATACTCATTCAGCTAATTGTCATTTAAATTTATGTTGCATTTAAGTGCTACTTCTGTTTTTCAGTCGTATTTAATTGTGTTAAAAACTTGGTAACATTTTCCCTGAAGAACAGCTGACTAAATAAAAAAAAATATATTTTTATTTTAAGCTAAAAATAAGAATAATTAAGATTTGCTGATATGTTTTAAAAGAAAAAAAAAAAAGCAAATTTTAGAATGATTAAAAGGGCAATAGCGACAAAACAAGTCAAACTTTTATGCAACTTGTCAGCAGCCACAGATTTGTTATTTGCTTTGTTTTAAACAAGAAGAACAAGCAGTCAAAAACATGTGGCATATAAATGCAAAATGTTGGCTATTTAATGTTGACTTAATATTGCAGTGAAAAACTCAGTTTTGTATATAAAAAGCATTTAAAAATATATGACATATAAATCAAAGAAAAGGAAAAGCTCAAGATTTGATAAAATGTGTTAGAAATGTTCACTTGTTATACATTTATGCTGCAATGTGGAAAACTGGAACAATTTCACGATTTTGTTATGACAGAGTGTTATGTAATCTGAAGCAGGTAAAGTGTTTTAGAAATTAAATCCTAAAAAGATTTCTGGTGTCATTACAAAAACCTCCCAACACTTCTATTTTTTTTTGTTAAAAAATCGATTTGATTAGGAGATTTCTAAAGATATTTGGCCAATCGGAATCAAACATCTGGCAGCTTTGGTAGGAATAATGTAAAACCAGCGCCATCTTTTGTTGATTCTAAATACATCAATAAGCTTTTCTTTTACAATGTAATATCAAATTCCCTGTAACGATACATTGGCTGAGGGGTTCACGCGTACGATTGTGAGTGCTGCTGTCCGTAGTTCGATTCCTGGTTGCTGGCTGCTGGTAAAATTATTTGAGGTAAGTTAAAGTTGTAGTTTAAAATAAATAACACAAATTTAGATTAAAAAATATAATATACTTGCCAAGATGTGAACAGAACAGCGTAGCGTAGCGCTGAGGCGGGGCGCGGCTGACTAAACAACACAACACAAACCCCCACCCATCAACCATACCGCCCCACCCATCAACCATACCCCCCCCCCCCCCCACTCTCCTACACTACTCTACATCAACCAAAAAAACATCACCTGTGTGCTTTTGCTGCTTGTGTTGTTGTTCGTTCTCTTCTTTTCTTAATTTTTTTCAGTTAATAAACTAAATTCGCTTTTTGTAACAATCGGGATGGCGCAATTCACAAATCATGCCACCCTCTTCCTAAGTTCGAATTTTACTGTGTCCTATTCGAATATGGTATTTTACTAGGTAAACTTTTACTTGAAACCCATTGTAACTTGAATTTGCCATACCTTTTACTATATGCAGGACAACTAAAGCCTACATATCGTTTCCTTAGTACAGAAACACGTTTATACGTTTATATCGTTTTCTTGACGTACCACGTAATGAAAAACAACTTTTATGAGGAAATTAATATATATGTATATCGTATCAAGAAGATCTTATTTAACCAATATTTAAGCAATAATTCTACTTGACAAGAATAATGAAAAAAAAAGTACTGCTTGCTTTGTATTTAATTGATAGTTGGTTTTTGTTTGTGTTTGCATTGATAAGGTTTTTATAGATACATTTACTGCTGAATAAATAAAAGAAAATAATACAACTCTTTGCCGAAACCCGGGATTGAACCGGGGACATTTAGATCTTCAGTCTAACGCTCTCCCAACTGAGCTATTTCGGCATGTAAATATTGATGCCAAAGAAGTTTATTAACCTCTGTAACACACAGAAGCACTCAAAATAAAACGAGAAATTTTTTATTGCAGTCTTTAGGGGATTTATACGTACACAAATGTAGAGTTGCCAGAATTGAAAATTATTTTCGGATTATTAACTGTTGGCAGGCAAATTTGTGTAATACTAAAATTCGTTTGGCTTTCATTTTATTTTTGGACGGCTGTAATATTTCGTAACGTTCTTTAGCAAAAACTATTTTATGAAAGTTTATTTTGCACAGCGTAACATTTTTAGCACACAATTTGTTAAGGTGCTGTTTATACAAGACGAACGAGTGATTTTTCAAGCGTAAAATTTCTTTTTCAGAAATAGTTTAACTGCTTTTTTATGTTTTCTTTTGTAATTATTATCATGTTGTGTTTTGTTTGTTTGGTCAAATTTAAATTTCTTATGTAAACATGTTCAACAATATTATCCAAAAAATAAAACAAATATGAGTATTTTTTTTTTTTTCAAATAATTTATTTACAATTTCAAAGTATATAGCAAATAATCAAAGCGCTCAAGCTCAAGCTGAAACACATTTATTTAAATAAAAACATAAACAATTTTAATTGAAAATCAAATTTTAATTTACAAAGCTTAATTCTAATACATAAATATGTATATAAATAAGTATATACAAGTGCAAGGATACTTTCTTTTCTACATAACAAAAATGTCACATATAAGTTATTGTTGTCACTATTTAGTCAAGGCCGTTTTCTTTCATTGCCGGCTTGAGTTCAATACTACTTTCGGGTTTTCTTTAATACATGCGAAATTCGATTTTTTCACATTCTTTCTGATTTTTTTTTTGTTTAATTTTTAATGGGTTTTGCAATATCCAAACAATTTTGATGACGAACACCAATTTTGAATGAAAATAATGTCGCATTTTTTTTATTTTGTAGAAAAGAAGGCTCCACATGCGTATAACGTCTTTTTTTATATTTAATTTTTAATATTTAAAAAAAAAAATAATATAAAACTCTAAAGTAAAAGTGCCTATATACACAATTATGAAATTTAATTATAAAACAAAATTATTGTAATACAACATTAAAATAAAAGTTGTTAAGAATATTTAGAAAGAGAAGAAAAACTTAACAAAACTATCTTTATAAAAATAACAAATATATGTACATACATTATTGCATACATATGTGTATGTTACATATACATAAGTATGTTTATTCTAAAGTAAAAACAACATATACATACATACATACATATGAAATAATATTTAAAAATTTAAATTTATATAATAATTAAATAAACTAAGCATATATACGAGTACATATGTAAATCTTTATTTATACATTTTGTTGTTACAATATAATTTTGATTTAGTTTAATAAATAAATTTAAGAGATCATACAAAAATTTAAATAAATTATAAAAAAAAAATTAAATCAAAAGAATTTATATAAAAAATAAGAGAAAAAAAAGTACGTTTGCCAGCTGGTTTTCAATATTTTCCTTCAATTCCAGCAAATAGTTGAAAAATGTTGAAATTAGTTTAACTTGCTGTCAAATGAACAGGCTGTATATTTTATTGAAAGTAAATAAATACATTAAAATGTTTAAAAAGCAAAATGAAAATATTAAAAACACTTGAGTTTTCTTTAAATTTAGCTGGCAGTTTTATTTTTTTTTAATTTCTAGGCGATTTTCATACATTTGCAGATTCTTTTTTTTTCTTCAGTAATAAATATTAATAGTGTTTGGTATCTCAAAAGCCACTTAGGCCACAATTAAAATATTTACTCTGTTTTACATTTAAACCATCTTCTTAACTTAAACATTTATTAACAATTTTTTAAAAAGTATAATTTGTTTCAAAGATAAAACTTAATTTATTTAAATACTAAAAACACGGTGAAATAACATCTTAACTATGAGGTTCAAAATAATTTTAATAATTAAAAGAAGATATTTTGGTGTTAACGAATTTTTTCATTGTTAAATGATTATTTTAATTTTATAATTTTGCAAAAATATATTTAAAAATGTTTTTAAAAGAAAATACTTAGATGCGTAGATAGAAATAAAATTGATACTTGTTTCGTTTTACGAATTTGTCGACTACAACATAAATTTGTTTTTGGAATTTGCGAAACACTCGCAAAACTATTAGTTAGTTATGAATAAAAAAACCCGGACGGACGTATCTTTATGCACTTATAAACCAGTAGCTTATTTGAATGGAAGTCGATTATAGTTTTTTTTTCTTTTTTTTGCAAATTAAGAAGAAGATACTAATGGCAATTTTTTCAGTTCTATTTCAAATACTCATTTAACTAATTTAAATTTAAGTTGTATTTAAATGCTACTTCCGTTTTTCAATTGTACATCAGCAGCACAGTAATGAATTTCCGAACACGCCCTATGTTACATATTTTTTAGAATGGAACACGAAAATAAACGTAATGTAGCATAAATGCAACACTTTTGTCAGAAAAAAGAAGCTCAAATTAGTAACTACATAAAAGTGACATCTATATGAAGTAATAAATGCAATATGAAATAAAACCACAGCATGTTTATAAATGTTCTATTGGTTGATCAGCTCTTAGTCCTAATTTAACGAAGAATCTTTTGCACAAAATGCCTTTTTCAAAATGCACTATTTCCAAAAAATTGTAGAAAAAAAGTACATTTTCAAAAAAAAATATCTATTCAAAAAAGTACTTACTTCAAGTAATAAACTTCCATTTTGAAAGAGTACATTTTCAAAAAAGTTCTTTTTTCAAAAAGTGGATATTCAAAAAAAATAAATTTTACTAAAATGTACCATTTCAAAAATTATTATTTTCAGAAAGTACATTTCCTACAAATACTTTTTCTTAAAACTACTTTTCCGCAGAAGTACATTTAAAAAAAAGTAACTTTGAAAAAGTACTATTTGCAGAAACTACTTTTCTTTGAAAAAAATACAATTTCCTGAAAACACTTTTTCCTAAAAGTACCATTTCCAGAAAGGAATTTTTTGGAAAAGTGCCATTTTTATAAAGTAGTTTTGCCTAAAAGTACCTCTTTATAAACAAAAAATTTGCATGAAAGTATATTGTTATAAAAGTACATTTTTCTAAAAGTTCATTTTAGTACAAAAACATTTCAATAAAAGTAATCTTGCATAGAAGTAAATCGCTATAAAAGTGCAATTTCCTAAAAGTACTTTCTTTGAAAAGTAACGTTTTAAAAAGTATCGCCTTTAAAAAGTACCGTTTTAAAAACTGTCGTCTTTAAAAAGTACTTTTGCATAAAAGCACCCTTGCATAAAAGTACCTTTTCCTAAAAGCAAGTTTTCACAAAAAAAAACTTTTACGTGAAAGTTACCTTGCATAAAAGTACATTATTCTAAAAGTAACTTTTTAAAATAACTCCTTTTTTAAAAAGTACCATTTCTAGAAAATTCTTTTTAAAAGGTACAATTTCCAGATTTTTTTTTTTAAATTACTATTTTTAGAAAATAATTTTTCATACAAGTAAGGACGACTTTGTTGACAAAGTTCCATTTCAAAAAAACACTTTTTTGAAAAGATGCCATTTCCGGAAAAAAATCAATTAAAAAAATTATCGGTATAGACGATTTTTTATTTAAGCGGTTTTTTGTATTCTTGTTAAAAGATATAAGTAGGCTTCACTTTTATATGTACGTAGAAAAAACAATCAGCTGACTGTTTTCACATTATTTGGTGTAAATTATAGAAGTGTGTAAGTTTTTAATTAATTTATGTATGTTGCGGCGGGCAAATCACAGGCAAAAGCAAAGGCCGTTGCTTAGAACTCTTTAATGTTCCTTATTGTTTTTTTTTCATGTGATTTTCTTGATAATTTGTTTAGTTTTTTTGAGCGGTATTTGTGCTGTAGTCCAAAAAATATAAATAGATTAAATGCACAGCTGTCAAAAGGAGACAACTCTGTGACTAGTTGTAATAGAATAAAGGGATCACATATGGCATGGCCAAATAGTTTTTAAAAAAAAAAGGTTGGTATTAAAAGCATACCAGATTTTATGAACGGTTGCTTATAAACGGAAAAATAGTGTAGAGTTTCTGCGTACATAGATAAATAGCGATGGAAATTTTAGCAAGCGTCATATTTGATTTAGTAAGTGGAAAAAGCAGACTCGGCCACAAATCAAATAGTATTATTTTCTTAGAAAATAAATTAATTGATAAAAAAAACACATTAATAAGAGGTTAGAACAGGAAATTAAAATAAGGAAAAAGGTAAAATCGGTGAAGTGTTTAGAGAAAAAGAGAAATTCATAAAACTATAAACGGAAGAAATCAATACAGGGGGACGTGGAAGAAGTCTGACACAAGGGTGAGCCTTTTATGCGAAATACCGACAATAGTAAGTAGTACAAGTATGTGGTGAGGCTTTGGGATTTATGTATCGGGTGTTTTTTATTGAGGTATAGAACTTTAAGTTGGCATCACTTTTTTAACTGGCGACCATTTTGTCAGCTGTCAAGTGATTAGTTTGCCATTTCATCATGAACAGGTTGACAAAAGAACAACGCTTGCAAATCGTGCAAATTTATTTCGAAAATAATGGTTCAGTTCGCGAAGTTTACCCGCAAAATTTTGTTCAGTGATGAGGCTCATTTTTGGTTGAATGGCTACGTCAACAAGCAAAATTGCCGCATTTGGAGTGAAGAGAATCCACATGAGACCCTTGAGACGCCATTACATCCACAAAAACTGACTGTTTGGTGTGCTCTATGGGCTGGTGGAGTCATTGGGCCATACTTCTTCCGAAATAATGCTGGAGAGTCAGTTACCGTTAATGGAGACCGGTATAGAGCCATGATAACCGACTATTTTGTTCCCGAATTGGATGGCAAAGAATGTGGATGAGTTGTGGTTCCAACAAGACGGCGCTACATGCCACACAGCGCACGTCACAATCGATTTATTGAAGGAAACATTCGATGAGCGCATAATTTCGCGGAATGGACCTGTCAATTGGCCACCAAGATCGTGTGATTTAACACCATTGGATTATTTTCTTTGGGGATATGTGAAGTCGCTCGTCTACGCCAACAAACCAGAAACGTTAGGGAACTTGGAAGCCAACATTCGTGGCGTTATTGCCAACATACGGCCCCATATGCTCGAAAAAGTGGTTGAAAATTGGACCTGTAGAATTGACTTTATTCAAGCCAGCCGCGGCGGCCACATGCCCGAAATCATATTTAAACATTAATGGCATAAAATTATCCTTCCAATAAAGCCAAATTGATGGACATTAAAACGATTTTCTTGTGTTTTATTTCAATTCGAAGTTCTATACCTCTAAAAAAAACACCCGATATATTAAAAAAAAATTAAAATTTTTAAAATAAAGATTGCACTATTGGTGGCCATAAGCAGTGCGGCACATATAAATACCATACCGATATCGAGCAATAAACATGTGGGGATGCAGCAGAAAAAGGCCAGAAGGAGAAAAATAGGTTTGAAGAAAGAAGAACAGAGAAAAGAAAAAACCACAGTCCAGAAAAGGGCGGGTTTGATGGAAAGCAAAGGATTAATTCTAGGTTTTTTTTTTATTTCACACGACTTAAGATTTCCGCCATTTGCTTTTTTTTGTGTGTTGGCCACTTCTAACCTCACATTTTTGCTGCGCATAACTCCGTTATATATTAAGAATAAAGCCGGTTGCTTTACGGTATACATACTAAAGCGCCTTGGCCACGTATCAAATTGGCTTGACAAACAACATGTATGTGTTGGTAAATATTATTTTGCTTAACAAAGCAACGTGTGAATATACCCCGTTTATACGCATTTCTTATTTGCAAATAAAACTATATGCAAAAACTTAACTCACTGTTTATACGCAAATAGCATTCAGAAATATTGTTATATTTTTGGTAATGACACGCAGTAAATATATAGTCATCTGATAGCATCACACATCTTATTTGAAAATAGCTTGTTATTTGCAAATAGTTTTCGAAACATTTTAAGTTACAATAAAAAAGTAATACGGCAACGCTTTCCACTCTTATTTGCAAATAAGAAGTGCGTATAAACGGGGTAATATTTTGTTAATTTTAATTCAATAAATATAAAAATTGTCATAACATTTACATACATACATTTTTTTCAACATTTGGTTTATTTTTAATTAATTTAATTTTTAAAGCAGGCAAACAGCGATAAAATTTAATTAATTCCAGTATGACATTTTTTTATCCATTTTTTATTTATTTTTCCGTGTACGATATTGGCGCTGCGCAAACTAAATAAAAATAAGATTTGATGTAATTACGCAGCAACACATCAAATTTGCTTCAAATTACTGTATAGACGGCAGTGAATATCTAAATTGTTTTGATTTTCGTCAAACTCACAAGAACATATATGTACGTGAAAGTTTTTTTTCACTAACACAATCAAAAAAACCTTGATTTGTCAAGCCAATTTGATACGTGGCCATGGCGCTTTACAAATATTACAGTCAACATACATATATACTAATATCACGGTATACATAATCACAATTACATATATACCGGTATACATACATAATCACAATTATATACCGATTACATACATATATACAATTTAAGAAAAGAAGAGAGAAACAAAAAACAAAACGTTAGTTAGTTTATTTTTAATTAAAATATTAAATAACTGTAAATGTATGTATAAAGTGTAAAGGATCCAGTTGTTGTGTAAAATCGAGCCTAAATTTGTGAGATATAAATTAGTAATTTTTTTTCTAACAAATCATACAAAGAAGAGTATTTTAACGTAATCAGGTTATTTAACCTCTGGCAGATATTTTCCTAAACGAGCTCCTTTAGGTAGGTTAGTCACGCAAATTGATAGTCCAAAATATTCAAAACAGAATCATATTCATCTTTGTAGGTGGTAGGGAGAAAGTGTTGTATCGATTAATCGAATGATTTTCAGAAGTTTTAAATAAAGACCCCGACAAGCTTAGGCAACGTTGATGTTTATTGTGCAATTTGCACTACAAGTAGGTATACGTAATTTGTTTATATACGTGTGAAACAAAATTCTTTTATTTACCTATAGAAATGTTTTATTGATGTGATTATATGAAAGAAATATTATAATAAAAAAAGAAAAAAAAAACACGATTATAAAATTAAAGAATTTGTAGCCAAAGAAAAAAATTGTCATAGTTTAACAAAAGAAAATAATAAAAGAATGTCGTTTTGTACGCATCTTAAAAAAAATAGATTCAGGATTATTTAAACTAGAGATGTGCAAATGTCGTGAATTTTTCGTGTCACGCGTGAATCACGTGATTTGTGATTACAAATTGAGAAAGTCACGCGTGCGTGCATTGCATTGACAACAAAAAAATATTCGTATTCTATTATTGTTTTCAACATAAATTCTCACACGAAATTTTCGTTTTATTTTATAAAAAAAACAGGAAGTAAAAGTAACTTATGAAGAATATTTTTTATAAAATATAAGCTTATTAAGTTTTAAGGTGGCGCTACATTTTGAAAAGCAATGAAATTTATATAAATGCCTCGAAAATCTTTTAAAAAGTACAAGAGCACTAACAACAAAATACAATGTTTTAAAAGTTACATTTCGAATCATCATTGCAGGAACAGGATTTAGAGAGATTGCACAAAGCCTTATAAATATTGGAGCAGACTTTGGGAAGGTAGACGTAGGTGAAGTTCTTGTTTCTAGAACTACACTAACCAGATCAGTTCTTCCTAAGGAGTATAACACTGTAAAAGAATGTTTAACTGTTACAGTACCACCCGTTATTCCCATAACGAGGGTTAATATAATTTAAACTTTTTAATAAAAATTGCATTTCCGTTCCCAAACGATTTTAATAAAATTAATATAATTTAAACTTTTCAATAAAAATTGCATTTCCGTTCCCAACCGAAAATGCAATTCAATACTTTTGTTTGTACAGGTAAAACACTTGCATACAGAATTCCACGAAATGTTTGTTTTGCGCTCTAAATATAATTTTACTTCATAAGCAAAATTATATTGAAAAAACAAAGTTTATAACTTTACTTTATAAGCAAAATTATATTGAAAAAACAAAATTGTAATCTATTTTAAGGCAAGAAAAAATAGTCAGTAGAAACTCAACCACAAAAGACAAAAGTCTTTCTTTTTTTATTATCCGCGAAAACGCAGATCAAAACTGGCGACGAGGATGGGATATCGCGAAAAGGATTTCTAATTAAATAATTAATTAGTTTCTTTTTGACATTTCAGTGTTTTAACGCGATCCCAAAAAAAAAAGAAAAAAAATAGTGAAGGACGAAAAATCCTTATTAGTGAACTATAATTTAAAAAAAAAAAAAAAACATTTGTGCAAAAGTACAATTAACATTTTTGTGACTTTTACAAAAATACAATAAAAAAAAAACATTTGTGCAAAAGTACAATTAACATTTTTGTGACTTTTAATACAACAAATTTTTTCTACAAAAGTAAAATTACCCTTCTGTGACTTTTATATAAAATTTTTTCCACAAACTACCCTTCTGTGACTTTTATGTAAAAATATAAAATTTTATACCTGTGCAAAGAAGAAGTGATAAAAATATAAATATATACATAACCTACTGAGAAGAAAAACAAACGGAAGTGTGCAACCGCCCAAAATAGGATCACCATAAACGCCAACTAAGAGGGAAGCAAACGAAACAACTACACAACCACAACTACAACAAGGCTAGAGTGTGCCCAACCCAACAACATCAGAAGATACTATAGTAAGTTATCATTAAGTTTTAAATTCATATAAAATTAAAATTGATAAAGAAATAAAATATACATACTCGAAAAATTGTAATTAACGGTATAGACACAAGTTTTATATTTTCTTTTGGTGAATTGTTCCCTTTATTTCTGTTTTGAATTAATTTCATAATAAAAAAAAAAAGGGGGGGCTCTTATAAAATTAAGAAAACAACTAATTAATAAAATCAATGCAAGTGATCGAAAATATAACTATCGAATCGGAAATCGAAAGGATAATATTATACACTTCTAAAGAAGAAAATATTGAAAGTTTACAATACTTATCACGCATAATAACCTTAATTAAAATCAAATTAAGAAGGAAATATTTAAGAAGTAAGAAAAAGAAACAAAAGTATATCAGAGTCTAAATTTAAAGAAATAGTTATTTAAAATGGCTAATCTTCCTCAAATTCAATTAAATCCAATCAAATATTTAAATAACCTCACACCATTTTCGGGAAATATAAATGAGTTACCAACCTTCACAAAACTCATCGACAGAATACACCCCATCCTTTTGACTTACGATACTTTATCACAACTAGTATTTTCTGACATTATCAAAAGTAGAATAACAGGTAGGGCAAAGGAAATCCTTGAAATCAATTCCCAGGCACAATCGTGGAACGAAATAAAAGAAATCCCTAATAATAATTTCGGAGAAAGAAAAAGTTGCGAAGAACTTTTTGACGACCTGATATCAGTAACCTTTGAAACTAATACAGTAGACTTCTATAATCAGATCAAGTATAGATTAAGACGACTGAATAACAAATCAGTTCTCATACTAGGAGAGGGTGAAGCGGCCAATCTGGTTGCCATTAATAATCAGAAGTCAGCTCTGAATATATTCAAGAGTAAGATCCCCGAACCGATGAAAACGGTTCTAGCCTGTAGAAATCCCCAATACCTTGAGGATGCCATTAACATTCTGTTTGAAAATGGCTACGATAAAGTAGGAAAGGACGGACGAAAATACGCCGAAAGACCCAAAATACACAAAGAAAAATATGGAAACAATCCACAACCCCGTGGGAACCAAACACAAAGGTTTCAGAACGGAAATCGAGGTGATTTTAACAAAAGAAGTTACCAAGGAGAGTACCAAAATCTACGCGGACAAAACCAGCAACAGTTCCAGAACGGAAACTACAACAGAGGTGACTTTAACAGAAGAAATTCTCAAAGAGAATACCAAAATTTACCCGGACCGAATCAACAACAATTCTACAGAAACTTCCAACCAAATATTCGAGAGCAAAACAACCATAATCAACAGCACCAAATATCCGAGCCGATGGAAGTCAATACGGCACAAAATTTTCAGCCAGGTGCCTATACGGACAATTACCATATATAACAATCAAATCAAAATTAGGGCATTTAAAATTTTTAATTGACACCGGAGCTACACACTCCGTCATCAATCCAGGGATATGCGACCCGAAATGGAAAGTACCCTGCGATATCAAAAATATTAAAACTTTATCAAATATAATAGAAATAAAAGAAAAGGTTTCTGTACCAATTTTTCAAGAATTCGGCGGTACGCCAAAAACAAAAATCGATTTTTTAATTTATAACTTCCATGACAAGTATAATGGATTAATAGGGAATAATATCCTAAAAACCTTAGCAGCCATAGTCAATATGAGGGACAATGTGCTGATAATTAATAAAAATAAAATTCCTCTTGAATACCCGAATAAAGTTTTACAAAATCAAGACAGGAACAAAACCAAGGTTTTTAATCTAGAAAAGAAACAAATTCAAGGGACTAACCCGATATCAAACGTTAGATTAGAGCACTTGAATGACGAAGAGAAACATAGGATACTAGAAGTACTAAAAAAATTTAGGAATATCTTCTACTCGGAAGAAAGTGACCTCTCCTTCACAAATGCAATAAAACATGAGATAAGGACAATTAACAATATACCAATAACTGCTAAAACATATAGGTACCCGTATGTACACAAACAGGAAGTACAAAGACAAAGACAAATACAGGAAATGTTAGATAACAGAATAATACGGCCAAGTCATTCGCCATATTCGGCACCCGTATGGATCGTACCCAAAAAACTAGACGCCAGCGGTAAGGAAAAATGGCGACTTGTTGTGGACTATAGAAAGCTCAACGAAGCGACTATAGATGACAAGTATCCCATACCCAACATAGATGAGATATTGGAAAAGCTCGGACGCTGCCAATATTTCACTACCTTGGATTTGGCGAAAGGATTTCACCAAATCGAAATCCACGAGAAGGACATACCGAAAACAGCTTTCAGCGTCGAGAACGGCCACTACGAATTCCTGCGTATGCCATTTGGGTTAAAAACCGCCCCGGCAACTTTCCAACGCCTAATGAACAACGTATTGTCTGACTTAATCAACAAAGTATGTTTAGTTTATCTCGACGATATAATAATATTTAGCACCTCCTTGCAAGAACACGTTGAATCCGTAACGAAGGTCCTACAATGACTCAAGGAGGTAAATCTGAAAATCCAAGTTGATAAAAGCGAGTTCCTTAAAAGAGAAACAAGCTTCCTTGGACATATCGTTTCAGAAAAAGGGATACAACCTAACCCCGACAAAATAGTTTGTATTCAGAAATTTCCGCTGCCGAAAACGCAGAAGGAAATTAAACAATTCCTAGGGTTAGCGGGTTACTACCGAAAATTCATACGAGATAACTCAAGAATAGCTCGCCCTATGACAAGGTATCTGAAAAAGGACGCGAAAATGGATATAAGAAACATAGAATACAACGAAAGCTTCGAAGCTCTCAAGAAACTTTTAACAAATACCCCAGTACTAGCCTACCCTGATTTTAACGAGAAATTTATTCTTCAAACAGACGCAAGTAATTATGCCCTAGGCGCAATACTATCCCAAAGAGGTCACCCGATCTGTTTTGCGAGTCGAACGTTGAATGGCGCGGAACAGAATTATAGCACCATCGAAAAAGAACTCCTCGCGATAGTTTGGGCCACGAAGTATTTTAGACCATATTTGTTTGGTCGCCGATTCCTGATTGAAACAGATCACAGGCCACTAACATGGTTATTCTCCATAAAAGAACCGAACTCCAAGCTAGTAAGATGGAGACTAAGGCTACAGGAATACGACTACGAAATCGTGTACAAAAAAGGCACACAAAACGGGAATGCAGACGCCTTATCCAGAGCCAACATACTCTTAAATGAAAGCATCGAAGAATTGGAACACAACGCTTGCGCAGAGACAAGCAATCCTCTTAACTTTTATAGAAGACAAGTAGTGCTTAAGTTAACGACATCGGGATCACTTAAAATTAAAAATGAGAACATTTTTAAAAACAATAGAAAAACCATAAGTGCTAAAAGTTTTGATGAAGAAACCCTAAAAACCATACTTAAAAATCACTTCTGTCCCGATAAAACTAACGCAATATTCATAGAGATCGAAACCATCTATGAAAATATAAAAAAAGTTGTAAATAGGTATTTTTCAGAAAATAGAAATTTCAAAATCCTCAGATGCAAGACAATTCTTTTAGACATCACAGACGAAACAATGCTGGCTGAAGAAATAGAGAAAGAATTTCGAAAACTTAAAAACTCAAATTTACCATCCGAATTTAAAACTACGCATAAACCAGTTCATTAACAACTGCGACATCTGCAACAAGGAAAAATACGACAGAAAGCCAGTGAAACAACAATTTAAATTAACAGAAACGCCAGAAAATCCTGGAGAAGTAGTCCATGTCGATGTATTTTACAGTCTCGAAAAAACTTTATTTCTAACGTTCATCGACAAGTTTTCTAAATACGCCCAAGCACTTAGAATTAAAGGCAGGACATGGATAGAATTTAAAATAGCCCTGACACAATATCTTTCAATAATGGGAAATGTAAAGAAAATAATAGTCGACAACGAACTAGGCTTTAAAGCTCTCCCACTCCCGGAATTTATAAGAGAACAGAATATAGAAATACATTACACATCTAATAATAACCACACATCGAACTCTGATATAGAAAGACTTCATAATACAATAAACGAACATATTCGCATTTTAAAGCACGACCAAAATAGAGACATAGAAAGCGTTGAAGAGAAAATGTATAGGATTCTGATTTATTACAATAATACGATACACTCTACAACGGGAAGAAAACCAATAGATTTTAGGAATGGTACAATCGCCCAATCAGAGTATCCGGCAATTAGGGACAAAATAATAAAATGTAAAGAAAGAACCTTAGAAAAAATAAACAAACAGAGAGAAAATATAAACATCCAAACAGGACCAATATACCTAAAGGACGAAAGAGGGGGAAAAAACCACTCAAAGTTCAGAAAAGTGGTAGTATCCGGACTAGATGATGACCACGTTATTACAGACCAGAACCATAAATACTATAAGTCCCATATTAAAAGAAAAAAGAAATTTCAAACTTAACAGAATCACAAACGGACAGCACGACATAAAATCATATATATATATATTTCTTTTCAGATGAAATCGCTAACAACCATTTTTACTATAACCACGATGTTACACCTCACATACCATCAAAGGATAGAAATACAAGACCTAAAGGAAAATGAGGGCTACCTCCCGATTAAAGACAAGGACATAAAAATCATCGACCATTACAACAGGATATTCCATATAATAAATGTAACAGAATACTACCGAACAACAGAAGTCATAAACAATAACATAGATTTATTAAACAGTCCACTATCAGAACTACTACCTTTACTAGATACCATGAAAAACAACTTTAAAATACTCAAGACAAAACTAAACAACCTCTCACATGACTTCAAAACAAGAACGAGAAGAGGACTCATTAACGGATTAGGAAAGGGAATAAAGTTTATCACAGGAAATATGGACAGCGAGGACGAAGAAGAAATCAGGAACGCAATTAGGAACATTACAAATTAAGACTAACTCGAAACAGACCGATACCTTGACAAGAATAAGCTACACATTATCTGAACAGATTCGAAATATTACTTCACACATAAATAAGCAACAGTTTATTGTGAGCAAATACATAAACCAATTTCGACATGACATAGAAAACAAAATTCTAACTTTAGAAAACGAAGTAATGTTCTTAAGCCACATATACCAAATTGACAATGACATTAGCTTACTAAAAGACCATATAGACGACATTAGCAGAGTCGTTTTTACAAGTAAATTAGGTATTATACCTACTGACCTACTAGGTGAAAAGGAAATTGAAATTGTGGACAACTTCGAGACATACACTAAGACCCAAGTTTCCATATCCTTCCACGAAGAACAAATCATAATTATCCTATCAGTCCCCGTATTCTCAACCTCATCCTTTTCCCAAATAATTTTTGAGCCAATACCTAATAGTAATAACAAATCTGTTTATTTTGAATTCGAAAAAGTCATTATTGATGAAAATAAAAATATATACTATCCTAACATAACTAATCAACGCAAAGATTTGACTATCTTAAATGACCCATGTATCCATAATATTGTACAAAATAGTGTTGCAAGTTGCATGATGAAAGAGAACAAATTGACAGAAATAAAGGAGATCAAACCAGGAAATATTTTAGTTAAGAACTTATTTGAAAATTTCACAAACAATTGTAATTATAAGCAAAAGAATTTAAACATGAGCCCAACCTTCCTAATCATTTTCGAAAATTGTCAAATAACTATAAGAAACAAAACATTTTATAACAACAAACTCTCTTTTAAAGAACAAACAATCCAATCACACTTAATAACTAAAATAAAAGAAAATAAAACGTTTGTGGATTTAAACTTAAAAGACCTTTATATTAAACAGACTAAATATGAAGAAAATTTAGATAAAATAATAAGTCATAGTCAAAACACACAAACCATTAGTTATAGTATTAACACTGTAATAATTCTAAGCATTATAGCTTTAATCCTACTATATATTTTGAGACCAAAGCAAACATTCAAAATTTCGTCGGAGCCTCAATCTAACGGTGGGGGTGTTACAGTACCACCCGTTATTCCCATAACGAGGGTTAATATAATTTAAACTTTTTAATAAAAATTGCATTTCCGTTCCCAAACGAAAATGCAATTCAATACTTTTGTTTACGCAAGTAAAACACTTGCAGACAGAATTCCACGAAACGTTAAACTTTTGTTCGATTTTAATAAAATTAATATAATTAAAACTTTTCAATAAAAATTGCATTTCCGTTCCCAAACGAAAATGCAATTCAATACTTTTGTTTGTACAGGTAAAACACTTGCATACAGAATTCCACGAAATGTTTGTTTTGCGCTCTAAATATAATTTTACTTCATAAGCAAAATTATATTGAAAAAACAAAGTTTATAACTTTACTTTATAAGCAAAATTATATTGAAAAAACAAAATTGTAATCTATTTTAAGGCAAGAAAAAATAATAATAAAGTCAGTAGAAACTCAACCACAAAAGACAAAAGTCTTTCTTTTTTTATTATCCGCGAAAACGCAGATCAAAACTTTTAACATCAGTTCTAGGAAAGGAACATCTGGCCTTTACTACCGACATGTGGTCGGGTGAATTTACACAAAGGTCGTTTATGACCAGCGTTTAAAAACTTCTGATATGTGGAATTGCTTTGACTACTCTTTTGCTTCTGCTATTTAAAATACGAAGAGTCGAAGTCAAAGAAAAGTAAAAACAACGAAAAGTTCAAACAGTTGTAGTTGAAGTACAACCAAAAACGAAAAACTGCAAGAAGTCGTAGTTGTTGTAGACTTTAAAAATATAAAAGTAAACACAACGTAGTACTACAGAAGTTGAAATGTTCGACAGTCTTTGGTTTGACTGACTACAACTTTCGATAAATTCCGAAGTTAAAGCATTAAAGACATTGTGTGTTTTTTCTGTTATTTTTGTATACATACAAGTTGTATGATACATTACAATACATACATACATACATATGTACATATGTATAAAATATTTATATTTTGAAAAGAAATGTTTGACAAACTGTATGTATGCATATGAATTTAAAAATAACTTCGGCGGCTTTATTTAGTTTTAGAAATACCTTAAAACGAAAAACAATGCCGCGAAATAAGTTAAATGAAGTGTGGAAATATTTTGATAACAATGTGGATGAGGGTTTTGCCCTATGTAGGTTGTGCAAAAATAAGCATAAAAATAATAGAGTGTCAAACTTAAAAATACATTTACAGAGACTGCATAGTATAAAAATTGACAATAATATCGAAACATCTAAAAATTCTTCTCCAACTTCTTCAAAAGTTATACGCAAAAGAAAAATTAGAATTGAAATTAATAAAAAGCAGTTACTTAGATCATATATTGGACTGGTAACCGAAGATTGTATTCCTTTAAACATTTTAAATTCCCCTAATATGAGAAATATGTACATATATTAATGCCCATTTGTGAAGGTTTTAGAGCTGCAGACGGAAAAAACGTTTGTTTAAACGCACATAACTGCAAACAAGTTTTACAATTAGTGGCAAATAATATAAGAAGCGAAATAACTGCAGAAGTAAAAAATAGATTATTATCACTAAAAATCGACAGTGCTACGCGGTTGAACAGAAGCATATTCGGCATTAGTGCACAATTGATGAATCATAGTCAGATAAAATCACACATCTTAGGGATGATAGAATTAAAGGGTATTGCATCAAGTTCAAGCAAAAATCTAGCCATTGAGATCATAAATGTTTTAAAAAAATATGAAATTTCATTAAGGCAAATTGTATCAGTTACGTCAGACAACGGCGCAAATATGCTTAAAGCAACAAGAATTCTATCTGTTGTACTTGAAGATGAAGAAAGTGAAGCAGATAGCTCAAACGAAGAATATATAAAAAAGATAGAACTTGTTGAGGAAATGCCCGATATGTTATTGCACAGCTTTGTGCTCTCGACGTCACAAAATCTTTAGCTCTAGTAAAATAACTTTTTACATGCCGTAATTTGACTAAGTATGTTAGAAAAATATCAAATGGGTATCGAGAAATTTTTGAATTGAAGCACATGCAGATTCCTCAATTAGACTGCCCAACTAGATGGGGATCGACCTACACAATGATAGAACAATTGAAAGCAGCAAAAGACTTATTAACGAAAATTGAATATGTAAACAACAGGTCCCACGATGAATATATCGAGATACGAGTAAGTGGCACATTTTGGGAATTTGTTGATGCCTATTGCCTGTGTTCAATCCCTTGCAAAAAGCCATAAAAATATTTCAAGCAGAACATTTGCATTACGGCAGTTTTTACGCACAATGGCTTAAGTGCAAACTATAAGTTAACACATTCCTCATTTAAAGTATCAAAATACACGCGCACAATATTTTCCCACAAACAGCAAGGAATTCTGCTGACAAGGCACACGCGCACAACATTTCCTCATAAAATAACGAACAACAAAGAAGTTCTGCTGACGGTGCGTCTGGCCATAATTAAATTACATTCAAATAAGTATTTCACAATTATTGTCAACAGGTAACATTAAGAATGATTGTACTTTTAGTTTTTAGTTATAATTAAGTTTCGAACGAATAAAGAATGAGCAGAAGCTCCAAAATATATTTTTTTTTAAAATAAAACATAAAAATAATTAATTGGCGCCCGAGCAGGGACCAACGGTTATTAAGAAAAAAATCCGAAAATAAAAAGTAGGATTCGCGAGTTCAGAAACTGAAAATCCTGAAAATATAAAAGTAAGGGAAAAAGTGAAAAATAGTGAACACAAAAAAAATTCTGAAAATAAAAAAGTAAGAAAAATAGTGAACACAAAAGAAAATTATCCTGAAAAGCTAAAAGCTAAGGATAGTGAACACAAATTTCTGAACAAACGCCTTAACAAGAGAGAACTGGAAGCCAGCAGCGTGGAAGAGCCCAAGTACAGCAGGAAAAGGATACCTCAGAAGCGCTCAACAACCCAGAGCCACCGTTGGACATGATTAGTTTAAGCTACTTTTTATTTTTGTAAGTAACAATTCTAATATTTTTAAGTGACTAAAAAGATTTTAAAATGACAAAAGAAATAATTTATGTAAAAGAAAGATTAAAGATACAAATATTATAAAAAAAAGGGTTTTCAATCAGTTAAAAAATAATTTAAAGAAATAAAATAAAATTTATTTTGTAAAAAGGAAGCTAAAAGTAAAAAAGAATTTACAACAAGTTAAATAAGATTAATAAATTGAAGAAAGTGAAATACTTAAATTAGAGAAATAAAATAAAATTTATTTTGTAAAAAAGAAGCTAAAAGTAAAAAAGAATTTACAACAAGTTAAATAATATTAATAATTTAAAGAAAGTGAAATACTTAAATTGAAGAAATAAATTGATTTTGTCCGAAAAATTTTGCGATAAGATAAATAATTTAAAGAAATAACTAATTTTTTATTATAACAAGAAACGAAAAGTAAACCAAAACCAAATAATAAAAAACTTATATTTTCCATATCCTTTGCAATAACACAAAACATTATTGTTGTTGAAGTCCTTTATAACGAAAATAATAAAATATAGGATAGGGAAAACAAAAGTGAAAGAAATAGGTAATAAAGAATAGGAAATTGTTTAAAAATGGCAAACGATGAACAGGAGATTATAAACCAACTAAATCAGTTGAGACTAGGAGAAGATCAGGGTACACATCCAACCATTTCACGACAAATACCAATTCCTACTAGCCAACCATTCACTTTAAGGAATGTGGACTTTATTAATGAGGTAGTTCAGCGAGTTTTGAGCCAGATGAATAGTGGGACCGAACAAGATACTCCCAACAATCAGGCGACGGTTGACATTGGAAACGTGAACGAGCTGGACCGAATACCAGACATGGTTAAATGTCTTAGAGAATTTTCCGGACGCGCAGGAGAATTTAACTCATGGCGCAAAACGGTTGATAGGATATTGGAGGCATACTCAAATTTTAGGGGGACACCAAAATATTTCGCCATACTTCATACAATAAGACATAAAATTGTCGGCGAGGCTGACACAGCACTCGAATCATATCGAACCCCACTAGATTGGGGACAAATAAAAAAATGTCTTATGCTTCACTACTCGGATAAGAGGGATATAGGTACGCTCGAGTACCAAATGACTAGTTGACCCAGAAGCATCGGGATATAACCACTTTCTATCAATTGGTGTATCAACACCTATCACTCATTTTGGATAAGGTAGCTTGTCTCGACATTAGCGAGGAGTCAATTCGTGCCATGACTAATTCTTATAGGGAAAAGGCTTTGGACACTTTCATTCGAGGACTAAATGGTGATTTACCACGATTACTAAGCATTCGCGAACCGTCTACACTCCCTCAGGCATTACATTTATGCCAAAAGCTTGAGAATATGACTTTTCGTCTTAATTATGCACAGGGTAATAACAGACATAATGTAGGCACAACATTACAAAAGCCTTCACGGCAGGGAACTTATTTCAAAGGACATGGGTTTTATCCTGAATTGGCTCACATGCCACCTGCACCCCCCATCGATCCTATGCTACTAATCAGCACTACCACCATTCATACAATCGCCCTAGTTTTTTTCCACCAAACCGGACAATACCACCTAATCACAATAGATTCGTTAGTAACCAACCTAACTACAATAGATTCAATTACAATCCACCTAATCACAACAGGTTTGATAATAACCGATCGTTTGGACAAAATTTCAATACGTTCAATAACCAAAATATTTCTTCTCCACGACCAATTCCTATGGAGATCGATAGTTCAAGTCAATTTAGACACAATAATCATAGGGCTGAACCAGCACTGAACTACAATAATAAACGTCTGCTTCATAGCCAAAATTCACATCCTCCAAATAAAATGCAGCGCAATTTCCATATTGAAGCAACTTATCCGCATGAACCAGATTATGAATATTTTGACACAAAACCTGGAAGTCCTGCATCAACGAATGTAGATCCAAACAATATTTTTTCCGAAAATGAAATTGACATTGAAAATAGTATCATAACAAGCGATAACACTCCACAAGAATATGATAATGTAAATTTTTTAGAATAACTACGTCTTCGCTTCCATGTTTCGAATACATAACTAGATGCGGAGACAAACTAGACTTTCTTATCGATACAGGTTCCAACAAAAATTATGTTCAGTCAACTCGTGTTAAAAATCCAATTAAAAATGAAAAATTATTTAGAGTATCATCCGTTGCAGGTGACATAGAAATAACTCACCACACATATATTAAAATTTTTGGACCACACACTAAGGGAGTTAGATTTTACATTCTACCTACACTTTCTTCCTTTCATGGAATCATAGGTAATGACACTCTCAAGGAGTTAAGAGCCACTATTCATACCGATAGAAATCTTATGACAATATTTCCGGGAATAAAAATTCCTCTGAAACAAAGAATTTCCCAAGAAGTAAACGCAGTAGATTTGCACATACCTGATTTAACACAAGAGCAAAAATTAAAACTCAAAAATATAATAAAAAAATGCCCGAATTTATTCTCAGATCCTGATGAAAGATTAACTTTCACAACTTTGGTAAAGGGTGAAATCCGTACCACCACGGATACTCCGGTTTATTCAAAACCATATCCCTACCCAATGGCACTTAAAGGAGAGGTCGAACGTCAAGTCGAGGAACTCCTTGCTAATGGAATAATACGAAAATCAAAATCTCCGTACAATTCACCTGTATGGATAGTAAACAAAAAGGCTGATAGCTCTGGTGAAAAAAAGTATCGTATGGTAATTGATTACCGAAAGCTTAATTCGGTCACTGTACCAGATAGGTATCCAATTCCCGAAATTAATGAGGTACTTTCAAACCTTGGCGAAAACAAGCTGTTCACGGTCATAGACCTAAAAAGCGGTTTTCATCAAATACTTCTTCGCGAGGCAGACGTGGAAAAAACAGCATTTTCCGTAAGTAATGGAAAGTACGAATTCCTACGTCTACCATTCGGACTTAAAAACGCGCCATCAACATTTCAGAGAGCCTTGGATGACATTCATCGTCAGCATATAGGCAAAAGATGTTATGTATACATCGATGACGTAATAATATTTGGGAAAAATGAGGAAGAGCATCTACACAATTTGGAGGTAGTGTTCAAGACTCTAGAAAATGCTAACATGAAAATACAAATGGATAAATGTGCATTTCTGAGGAAAGAGGTAGAGTTTTTGGGGTATGTTATCAGTGCGGAAGGAATAAAAACAAATATAAAAAAAGTAGAGGCAATTGCAAAAATGCCAACTCCTAAAAACTTAAAGGAGCTCCGGTCATTCCTTGGAATGGCAGGATATTATCGTAGATTCATTAAGGACTACGCAAAGATCGCCAAACCACTTACTGCAATGTTGAGAGGAGAATGTGGGAATATTTCAAAACACGCATCAAAAAATAAATTAATCACTCTGAATAAGAAATCACTAGATTCCTTTAATAAAGTAAAAACTATTTTAACATCAAGAGATATTGTACTTTCGCATCCGAATTTCGAAAAGGATTTCGAGCTTACCACCGATGCATCTGACTTCGCAATCGGAGCGGTACTCTCACAAGACAATAGGCCAATAACATTCATCTCAAGAACATTGAGTAAAACTGAAGAAAATTATGCGGTGAATGAGAAGGAAATGCTGGCTATTTTATGGTCATTAAATTCCCTTAGAAATTACTTGTACGGTTCGGAGAAAATTAAAATATATACCGATCATCAACCACTTACATATGCGTTGAGTTCCAAAAACACCAACTCCAAAATGAAGAGATGGAAATCAATTTTGGAGGAGTATAATTACGAACTAAAATATAAACCAGGATATTCTAACGTAGTAGCAGATGCTCTATCAAGAATACACCCTGAAATAAATTCGCTTACATCCACAGCCCATAGTAGCGAAAGCTCATCACATGATTTGATAGCCTGTGCTGAAATACCAATTAACGTATTTAAAAATCAAATATTCTTCAAACAGGACGAAACAGCATCATATCAATTTAAAATCATTTTTCCAACGATTCATAGACACATTATTACGGAACCATTCTACAATGAACAAACTCTTTTAGCATATTTAAAAAGATACCTCAATCCATCTGTAATTAACGGAATTCATACAGAAGAAAGGATAATGGGAATTATTCAAAATATTTATCCGCAACATTTTGGTAACTACAAGGCTCGATACAAACAGAAAATTGTCAATGATATTACTAACGAACAGGACCAAGAAAACATAATTTTAGAAACACACTTGCGCGCTCATAGAAATGCTGTAGAAAATAAATCTCAAATTTTAGAAGAAAACTTTTTTCCAGGTATGCTTAGTAAAATAAAGAATATTATAGCAAAGTGTACGATATGTAAAGAAAATAAATATGATCGACACCCTAATAAACCCAAACTGGGAGAAACACCGCTACCAACGTATCCCGGTCACACTGTACACATAGATTTGTTTCTGACAGAGGGCAAGATAATACTAACGGCTCTTGATAAGTTCACAAAATATGCCCAGACAAAAATGTTAAAAAGTAGATCAATTGAGGATGTTAGGAGGCCACTTAGGGAAATAATATTTGGTTTTGGCGTACCCAAATGCATAATAATAGACAATGAACCTTCATAAATTCAGCCGCAATTAAATTTATGATGGAGGACGAGTTAAGGATAGAGGTTTATACAACACCGCCATATAAGGGACAGGCTAACGGACAAGTGGAAAGATTCCACTCGACTATAATAGAGATAATGCGATGTATTAGAGAAAATAGAGGACATAGGGATTTTGAGGAACTGTTAGAAAGAGCAGTTTCCGAGTATAACCACAGCATTCATTCAGTAACAAAAAAGAAACCAGTGGACCTGTTTTTCGGACGAAATGTTGGTTTCACCCCAGACGACATAGACAGAACAAGACGTGACAATCTTGAAAAGTTGGCAAAAAAACAACAGAAGGATATTCAATTCCATAATAAGAATAGAGAAGAACTAAAATCATATGTGCCAGGGCAAATAGTTTTTGTCAGGCAGAATAGAAGATTAGGTACCAAGCTTTCAAAACCGTATTCAAAGGAAGTGGTTAAAGAAGACAGAAATAGCACTGTCCTGACGGAAAAGGGACGGGTAGTGCATAAAAGTAGAATACGTAACTGAAATAGAGTATAAATTTTTTTTTTTTTACATACAGATTGACTGCTTCAGTATGCTGCGCGGACATTCAGATCTTGGATTACTCAAATGCTCAACTGATAACCATAGAAAAAGGCACAGCAAGACTGCAAACGGGACATTTTAAAATAATTCACGAAATAGACATTGGAAAGTACTCAAACATAATAGAAAACATTGAGAGAACAATACAAATATCTAAAATTGAACGAAATCCTCATTACCCTTTCATATCATTGCTGATATCACAGATAAAAACACATTTAAATAACTTGCGATTAAAAAAATTTAAAAGATCTTTAGATTTTATAGGTAGTGCATGGAAGTGGATAGCAGGCAATCCTGACCACCACGACCATGAAATTGTTCTGAACAAATTAAACAATGTCTTGGACAATAATAACAATCAAGTGTTGATAAATAAGCTGACTATAGAAAAGATTAATGAAATTACTAATATTACCAATAATATTGCAAAGAGAATGGAAAATGATAAATCCACAGAGATAGATCTATTTTTGAAACTAAAATTTGAATTAGAAATTATTAAAGAAGAAGTTGTAAATATTGCATATGCAATACATTGGGCAAAAGCCAATATAATAAATTCGTATATCATGTCTAATGAAGAAATCGATACAGCTAAAAATATTGTTAATAAAGAAAATATACCTTTTATAAATTTAGACGAAGCATTTGAATTTTCTGAAATTAAAATTGCAACTGATGGAAAAATTATAATTTACATAATAAGCTTACCAACTGTTAATAATAATATATGTAAAGCAATTGAAGTTAGAGCAGTAAAACAAAATGAAAGAATTAATAAAATAAAGTTTAATGAAATATTGATTTGTGAAAACGAAATGTATGGAATTAAAGAAAAATGTAAGAGTTATAATCATTTAGAAATTTGTTTAAGAAATGAAATAGTAGATTTAAGTAATGATACCTGTATAAGTAACCTTTTAAAAAGCCGCGCACCGAACTGCACTGAAATCAACAATCAGCACATCCCAAATATTGAAGAAATAACACCAGGTATATTATTCCTGAATAAATTTGAAGGAGAGGTCATTATTGAGAACGAAACAACTACACTGAGTGGAACATTTTTAATACACTTTAGTAACGCCACTATCGAAATTCAAGGAAAAAAGTATTATAATGCGCAAAAAACAACAAGCAAACCGCTACCAGCAATCCTTCAACCCTTGTCCACATCCAATACTATCGAAGAAATTATTTCCTTACAAATGCTGCACCAGTTAAACACTAATAACACTAATCACATAGATACCATGGAGAAAGGAAACAAAATAAAATACACTGTAAACTCCACTCTTACTCTAGTAATAGTAATCATCATTATTGTCATCACAAAAAACATTTGGAAATCAAAAAAGGAGGAACAAATTCACCTAACAGATACAGCAATAGAAGGATTAAACCAATTATTCAATAAACCAAAGGCATCAAACGAGGACGTTTGAATTTTAGGGGGGGAGTAGTTAACACATTCCTCATTTAAAGTATCAAAATACACGCGCACAATATTTTCCCACAAACAGCAAGGAATTCTGCTGACAAGGCGCACGCGCACAACATTTCCTCATAAAATAACGAACAACAAAGAAGTTCTGCTGACGGTGCGTCTGGCCATAATTAAATTACATTCAAATAAGTATTTCACAATTATTGTCAACAGGTAACATTAAGAATGATTGTACTTTTAGTTTTTAGTTATAATTAAGTTTCGAACGAATAAAGAATGAGCAGAAGCTCCAAAATATATTTTTTTTAAAAATAAAATATAAAAATAATTAATTTATATACATAAAAGCTCATTAAAGATTCAAACCAACCATTAGTCAAAACAATTGGTGAAATTTTGCTGCAGTCTATTGAGAAAAGAACTAATGTTTTAATGCTCAATAAGAGTTTTATATCATGTTTGTTTCTGGACCCTCGTTTTCACCATTCGTTAACAGGAAAGCAAAAACTTGAAGCAACACAATGTTTAGTATCAATATGGAATACAATTTATGAAATTAATGCCGAAAAGACTGTAAGTTCAACACCGAATTTAAGTACACAGCAATTTGTCAACGGGTCTTTAGATCTTGAAGAACAATTATTAAACGAATATATATCGCAGGGTATTGAAAGGTGCGTTGGTAATACTACCGATGTACACACAAAAATTCAAAACCTTCAGCTTCCAGTTTTAAGAAGTGATACAAATGTTCTCACGTTTTGGAAAGAAAAGCAGTTCACTGACCCGGATCTGTATATAATAAGCAACGTTTGTTTTGGAATACCACCCACTCAGGTATGTTATACTTTTATTTTTTTTTAAAGCCGTGACATACGGTATAAAATTTCAAAATTATAAAAAAAGTTGAAAATTTATTTAAATTAACAATAAAATAATTAATTTTAATTTTATAAATTCCTCTAATTATAGGTTACTATTGAAAGAGCATTTTCGGCACTTAAGACCATACTAACGGAGTACAGGAACCGTTTAAGTGAGGAAACACTTGAAAATTTGTTGTTAGTAAAACTAAACCCATATTTTCTTGATGCTGCTATTGAAAATTTGCCACTTTTCCAAGAACAAGATAACTAATAAATGTATTTTTATACTTCATTAACAATAAATGTTTTAAAAAATTGTTTTGTATTATAAAATAGTAAAACATAATTTCAGCGCGAACAAAAAAAAAATTACAGTAAATAGGTACCTACCAAAATAATAGTAATTTTTTTAACATCAGCAACAAAATACATGTACCGTTTTGATATAAACATACATACAAACATATAAATAAAATTACAAAAACAAATCAAAAGAATAAACAAATAAAAACACACATCTTTTGTGTTTAAACTTCAGTCAAACCAAAGACTGTCGAACATACATTTCAACTTCTGTAGTACTACGTTGTGTTTACTTTTATATTTTTAAAGTCTACAACAACTACGACTTCTTGCAGTTTTTTGTTTTTTGGTTGTACTTCAACTACAACTGTTTGAACTTTTCGTTGTTATTACTTTTCTTTGACTTCAGCTAAGATCCCACTATCGGCGCAATGCACCAATTTTCGTCGCAATTCATGTGCCGATAGTGTGACCGCACACAATTTTTCAAAATGCGACAATCTGCGCCGAAATTGTGCTGAGTATGGATAATCAAAATCAACCTTGATGCGCCGATAATGTGAACCCACTATTGCACAATGTTAAGCAATCAATTTGTAAAAAATGCGCCGATTTTTGTCGGCCACTCGTGCGCCGATCACAGTCGACAACCAGTGCCGATACACGGGCTGGAAAACCGAATTTTGAAATTGCACACCTTGTAAAACTATTTTTTTTAAGCTTAGTTGTACCAAAATTAATTTTTTATTATCTTTTATGCATTTAAATTTTATTTATTTGTTGTGGGTTAGCAAATCTACATACATATATGCAAAAAATTAATAAAAATTTTAAAATCAAATTCTTGAGTATTTGCTCGAATAAATGTTGTATTCTATTCATATATTTTTAAAAAATTGTTATGGGGTAGGTAATCTATGTATATGCATTTCGTTGTTAGCTTAATACCAACTCATCAGTAGATATTTACTATTCACGTTTAAAAAGTTCCAAAACTCATCTTCTCATACATAAACTCGCAATAATAAGTTTGCGAATTACTAAAACATACGCAAAATTGCTTTTAAAAAACTTTAAAAACATCACACAATTTTTTTTTTTCATTCGATATAAATCTGTTTACTTTTCTTATAACTTTTATACAGTTATACAACATTTTGTTGGCAATAAAAGTTTTTATAAGGCAAAATAAAAACAAACTTCCCTTTTACAAAATATAACCTTTTACTCAAGTATTCATCTTTTTAGTAAAGATCAACTGATGAGTTGATATTTAACTACCAACGAAATGCACATATGTAAATTAGCTAACCCATAACAAGTAATAATATTTTAAAAACATATATTCCTAAGTATTTGTGCGAATAAGATGTTATATTTTATATATATATTAAAACATTTAATATAACATTTGTACTGTTGAACAGAAAAAAAAAACGATTTTACCATCCCTGAAATCATCTGTTTACAAAATAACAAGAATAGAAGTACGTGCTGCGTAGTAGTAAATTCAATTAAAATTCATTAATTTTTTATTATTATATACATATTAATACTCCTATATTAATTATATACACAATATATATGGCCAAAGCAGTTTTCTCTTTTTCATTGTAATAAATGCCGAAAATTAAACTGTATCTGCCAACAAGCAAATAAACAAACGCATATACATACATATACGTACATACATACTCGTACATACAATACATACATGATTTAATTTGCCCAATAATGCACGATAGTGGGATCGCATTGTACCAATTATTGTCGCAATTGAGATTTGGCCGATATGAGCCGAAAAAAACTCTGGCAATATGCGACAATAATGGGAACGCCCAAAAATTAATTGTGCAATATTTTTACATGTGTGCGGATATAGCACGATAAAAATTGTCGCAGATTGTGCTGTTTGCGCCGATAGTGGGATCTTAGCTTTCGACTCTTCCTATTTTAAGAAGCATTAACTTAAACAACAGGTTGTGTTTGTGCAGTGACAAAAAGAGAAGTCGAAAAAATGGAAAAAACTTACGACTTCTGCTACATTGACTGCAGTTTTTTAAACGCTGTTTATAACTTTGTCTTGTCATTACATAAGTGATGATTTTGAAATAATTGTAAAGATACTTGGCAAACGAGAGTTTCCCCATGGTAAATAATTTGATACTATATGTATTTCGGCTTATTTCGCTAACATTTTTTTATTTTTTTAAGGCATTAAGAGTGGCATTAATATATTAAAATTTCACAAAAGATATATTGATCGAGTTTGATATATGTACATATGTGAAAAACTTTCAAACGGCGTAGTTGTAACAGACAACGGTGCAAATGTGGTTTCAGCATTTAAAAGTTACACACGTCCTGTGCCTGCCATAACCTGAATTTGGTCGTGAGTGACTATTTAAAAAATCAACAATGGTTGACGTTAGTACACTTTTGGAATCGTTCCGGAAACTAGTGGGGTATTTCAAGCACTCTGCTCTCAACAGTCAACTGAGTAAATCGTTGAAGCAACACATAAAAACACGAGGGAACTCGGTGTTTATTATGTTAAACAGTATAAAAGAAATGAAGACTGAAATTGAAAAAATTTTGTTAGAAAAAAACGAAATTAAAAAAATTTCTAGCATAGACTTTTGTTTGCTGTCAGCTTTGCTTACATTTCTCAAACCTTTTAAATAGTGTTCCGAACAAATGAGTTCAGACCTAGTTCCAACTCTTTGCAATTATGTTCTTTGGTATAAACAGCTGCTTAAAATTTGCACCGAAGATCAAAAAGATTCGGAAATTATGATGCAAATAAAGACATGCGTAAAAAATTCCCTTTTGAAAAGATGCCAACCATCAACACTTCATTACGTAGCGGCTATCTTGAATCCTCCATATAACCCTTTGACGCATATGGGACACCGGTGTCCCTAAAGTTTAGTAGCAGTTGATCCAACAGCTGATTCATCATTGGGTAATCAGGTTCCTAAATTTAATTGGAAAAAGAACACATATCGTCCTTATAATTTTTCTGACACTGATTATGAGTTTGGTAAGATCAATATTCTTCAAGATTCTGTAAATATAACACCTATTGATATTTTTGAGGCCGTTACGACTATGAACTCATTGATTGAGAAAATAATAATACCAGAAACTTTACGCCACGCTCATAATAATGGATCTGTATTCACAACAGATCTCCAAGAACTAGCAGGTTTCATCGGTATGAATTATGTCATGAGCTACCATATACTACCTACTTTAAGAAGCTACTGGTCCACTGAAGCCGACATGGGTGTCCCATACATAGCTGCTGTTATGCCACTATCAAGATTTGAGGAAATAAGAAGATATTTACATTTCTGTAATAATGATTCGCAACCACCAACTACATCGTCCACTTTTGATAGAGCATACAAAATTAGATTAGTGATGGACCACTTCAACTCAAGTTTTCAATCGGCTATGAATAATACAATAACCCAATCAGTGGATGAACATATGATAAAATTTAAAGGCCATAACATAATGAAACAATATATGCAAAATAAACCAATAAAAAGAGGGTTCAAAATGTGGTGCCGCGCTGACTCTAGAACCGGTTATTATTTCAATTTGATTTATATACGGGAAAGAAGTTATCAGGACCAGAAATAGGATTAGGAGAATCTGTTGTTTTTCAGCTCACGAACCAGTTAGTGCGCCTTGGGTGTGAAGTTTATTTCGACAATTTTTTCAATTCACCAATGCTTCAATATAAATTAGCTAAACAAAATATAAAAGCATGTGGCACTGTTCGCATGCAGCGTAAAAATATTCCCAAAAAATTACCACTAGATAAAGATATGAACAGAGGCGATATATATGCTACAAATTTCGAAGGAATTACTTTCATCAAGTGGATGGATAATAAAGCTGTACAAATTTCTTGTCTCCAATAACTACCCAAAGGGTAAAACGTAGACAAGTAGGATCAGCCCAATGTCTAGAGGTAATATGTCCTCATATAGTTCACAAGTACAATAAAAACATGGGTGGTGTAGATCTCATGGACCAGAAGAAAGTCACATACGAAGTCGACAGAAAATCAAAAATCAAATATTATTTACGTCTTTTTTTCGATTTATTAGACATTGGAATGAACAATGCTTATGTTGTATATGAAAAACTATATTTTGAAAAACGTATTGAAGGTAAATTGCTAACATCTCTTGAATTCAGGCAAGTTGTCGCCAGGGCTATGATCGGAAATTTTTCTAATAGGAAACACGCCCTGCCCTCTACGTCCATGACAAAAAAACGGACCCAAAATATAGGACTGAAGCAGTCAATACCATCTCACATAATGATTAAGTCGCCATCACGCAAACGATGTGTGCAATGTGCTAAGAGTGGGACAGAATATCGAACCAACAATATATGTACAATCTGCAATGTTCATTTATGTTTTACAGCGAACAGAAATTGTTTTGAAGATTTTCATTAATACTCGTAAAATAAATAATAACAAAATCTTTTTATACCATTAAATCTAATTGTTTTTTAATGCATAAAGTACCTCCTCAATGAAAGCAATATCGTATCTTATCGCACGTTGGGACATATTTGTCCCAAGTCATATCTTTCAATCCGATAACAATTTTAATTTTTTATTTATATACATGTTTAAAATAGCCCTTAATACTTTATAGAATACATATAGATTCTTAAAAAGTTTTGCGTAACAGTTTTGTGCGTGAAAGGGATAAAGAACTGCACTTTATAAAAAAGTGCGGAAAAGCGAAATATTATCTAATGTAAGAAATATGATTTTAGAGAATTTAAGATTACATAATGAAAGTGATGGAGATGTATCACAGTGAAAATGGAACTAGTTGTGAAAAAGTTGTTGGCGACGATATGACAGCATATACAAAAAAGAAGATTAATTCAAACTGCAACGTATTGGAATTTTGGAAAAAAGCAGATGACCTTCCTTTGTTGAAGCAATTGTCTAAGAAAATTCTAAATATTCCGGCCAGCTCGGCCACAAGTGAACGTGTGTTTTCTACGTCTGGGCGTATTTTAGAAGAGAGACGTAGTCGTCTCTTAAGTGAGAATTTAGACAAAATTCTGTTCCTTTACAAGAATGTTTAAGGATTCAAATTAATTAGATTCTAGTCATAGAAAATTAAAAAAAAAAAATATATATGAAATGTCAGTTCTAATTTCAGAGCGTTTGTATTTTTTGTTTGTTTTTAACACTTGAAAAATTGTATCTTTTGTCGCTCCGCAACGATATTGTTATGACAAATTTAATAACTAACACTTAGTAGTTATACATAAACATACATATACATATGTATGTATTTTTAAAATATATTTAGTTATTAAACTGTGATGAATTTTAATGAAATGAATTGTCTTGTGTTCGCTTTAAATAAATACAATTAAAAAATCTATGGTGAAGTGTTTTTTTTTCTGTATTTTCTAAACGAAGATGCACTTTTGTGTTGCTTTTTATTTAAAAAAGAAACCTTTGGAAATTAGATCTTTTCGAAAATTAGAATTACCCCGGGAACAAAGTGGTTCTAATTTACGAGCGTCTACTGTATTTTATCTCATTGGTGTTATAAAATGTATGTATGTATGTACATATTAATAAAACACTATCTAGAACCATAGCACAAAAGTATGTACATTGTATGTATGTATGTATAAAATGTAAATATGAAAAGTTATTCAAATCTATGTATGTATGTATTATCCACATTGATTGATTGATTGGTTCTCGGGAAAACAGGACACTGTGATCATGAAGATCTATTGTATCCCCTGCCAGGTGCTATAGCACCTCAGCCAGACCCACTTTCATGAGGAATCTCAATGTTGCCAGGGGCAGTTCCCAGTCCTCCAATAGGTGCTTGCCCAATTGGCTATGTCTTCTGTGGCACAACGATTCACAGTCCTTCAGAACATGCTCTTTAGTTTCATCCTCATAATCACAGAATCTACACAGGCTATTTCTCTCAATGCCAAGTCTGTTGAGGTGTTTTCTCAGTCTACAATGGCCTGTGAGGAAGCCTGTGAGAATCCTTAGATTATTTTTACTCAGGGACATGAGAGCTATGAATCGTTTCTGGTTATACGTTTCAATCATTAGCTTTGCATGCCTTAATCCTGAGAGATTGAACCAGAGGTGATCCCTGGTATTCTTAATCTCCGTCGATGTATCTACGCGGATTTTATCCGGTCCAAGTCCACAAAACGGTTCCGGTCCGACCATGGGTGTACTAGCCCCCTTCCTGGTCAGTTCATCCGCCTTTTCGTTTCCTACCACTCCACAATGTCCGGGAACCCAGTGGAGTGTGACCTTATTCATGCTGCTTAGCTGATTTAGCTTTATGCGGCATTCCCAAGTCAACTTAGAGGTGAACTCATGTGAACTAAGCGCTTTGATTGCAGCCTGACTGTCCGAGAAGATGACTATTTCTCTTCCTCTGTAGCCCCTATCGAGATTAAATTGTGCACATCTCTCAATGGCATATACTTGCGACTGAAAGATGGTAGGGGTTTTACCCAAGGACTCATAGTAGCTAATTCTTGGTCCTACGACTCCCACCCCTGAGCCCTCCAGTGTTCTGGAACCATCAGTGTACCACCTCATGGTGCCAGTTCCAAGGGAGCATCGGGGTGGAGTTTCCCCCCATGTCCTTCTGTTAGCCAGAACAGTTTCAAACCTTTTGCCAAAGTCATAAACTTTATTCATCACATCAGAGGGCTGCGCAAGTAGGGGGAATTGTCTTGCAAGGGATGCTCGCTCCCATTGGCTAATCAGACAGTCCCTTCCTGTGTTTTTCCCTGCGATGCTGATCACTTTTTGTCTGGCTGCGGCCTCTATCACAATCGTCAGAGGTGTGAGTTCAATGAGGACTTCCATAGCCGCCGTAGGGCACGTCCTCATAGCTCCTGTTATACACAGGCATGCTAGCCTCTGCAATTTCTCTAACTTGTCTCTGGTTGTCACTAGCCTAACCCTATCCGACCAAGCAACAGCACCATAAGTGATGATGGGTCTCACTATCATGGTGTATATCCATCTCAGGATTTTGGGTGTACAACCCCATGTTTTACCTGCAACGGATCTACAGACCATTAGTGCTTTTGTTGCCTTGTCAACAGTCGCCTCTAAATGCTGTCTCCATAACAGTCTTGAATCTAGTATCACTCCCAGGTACTTGACCTCCGATGATCTACCTATTTGAACATTGTCTACTCGGATGTTTTGCCAGTGCGGAAGTGTCCTCCTTCTGGTGAAGGGAACAATGGTAGTCTTCGCAGGGTTGATGTTCAACCCTACAGAAGTGCACCATTCCTTCACTATCCTTAGTCCGTTCTGTATGATGTTACACAACGTCTCCTCAAACTTCCCCCTTGCAATGAGAACGATGTCATCGGCATATGCTTGGCATTCAATGCCATTGCTCGTTAGCTTGTGCAGGAGTTCGTCAACTACAAGGCTCCACAGGAGTGGAGACAGTACACCACCTTGGGGGCATCCAATGGTCGTCCTTACTGCACATACATACACCTTTGGAAATATTGCGTTAACCTAAACCTAACAACATTATTACTCCATTTGAATTCCTTTACATACGAAGGTGACCGCAAAAGTAACTGACCTGGCACATTTTCTATTTTACCAGCAACTTTTTTTTTTTGTATTTTAAAAGCAATCTTTTATAAGCCATCTGTCAAAATTTCAGAAATATTTAACGATTATTTTCATTGTTACAGGTGATTGCAGTAAACAACTTTTGTAATTTTTGAAAAATGGAAAATAAAGAATTTCGTATATTGTAATAAATTTATATGTATTTATATTTATATGTAAGTAATAAATTTAAATATCCTGCCTTGGCAGACAGTGCTAGATTGCTCTCTATTTCGAATCGAAAGCAATTGCATTCGAATTTTAATGTAAATAAGATTCAAATTCGAACAGTAACCACTCTAATTTTTTTTTTATTTAATTGATGATCTTGAAGTAAATAAAGAAATTTATTACAAACTAAAATTTTTTAGCATATGCTAAATTTTTTATTGCAAAATTTGTATTTCACCGTGAGCGTGCGTACAAAATTATTCCCATCGTGCGTGAAAGTACGTTAATAGCGTGCGTGATCGTGAAAGTTTTAAATCATGCCGTGCGTGAGCGTGCGTGAAAAATATTTATGTTTCGTGATCGTGGGCGTAATTTTGCTCACGCGCACATCTCTAATTTAAACCATTCGTTTTGGAAGTCGTTGTATTCTTAATTGCCTTAGGCAATTTATATATTATTAACCCTATTCACAATCTTGTGCAAATGGTCTTGCATCATTGCATTTGCAAAATGATGTAGTATATTTTTACTCTACACTAACAAAATACAGAGAAATGCACACGCTACATCTTTGCAAATAAGCAACACTAAAAACCAATAGCTTATATTTACTATACTTATGCAACACTTAATTGCAAAACGACAGTTGAAACGCAGTGAACTGAGCCGATTTTGCTTATTCAAATTTTAAAAATTTTATTCAAAATTATAAAACAAAGCAAAAGGCTAACAAAAATTAATTTAATAAAAAAATTTAATAACAAAAAATAAAAATTTACAAAACGCAAAGCATAAAAAATCAAATTATTCAATTATTCAAATTTACATATGTAAATGTATGTATTATTTAAAATCCTGACTAACTAACAAATTAATCCTTATTTTTATAATAGAAATCAGAATTATTTGATTAAGCAAATATTTTGAGACATCTGTATTTTTTATTAATCAATCAGCTGTGAATTTTGTGTTTTGCAATAAGCATTGCAACCTTACCCAAAGATATCATTCACAATTGATAGAATAAATTTGCAATTGCATAAATTTGCAATCCCAACTGCACAAGATTGTGAATACGGCTATTGTATTCCTATTTGTATACCATCCATATAAGATTATAAATAAGTTTTAGATTAATAGTTTTTCTTTAATAAATACTTTTTAAAAAATGTAATAGAATAGTAATATCCAGGATGTGTTGGTAAATTTTCTGGGACCAGGGTTCTTGGCAAGGTAAGTAGGGTAGTGTGAGTGTAATCATGTGGGGATCACAAAAGACTAATTGAGGCTTGAGTAGTGATCCAAGGTAGGGTGGGCGTCGTGGTGGTAACAACATCTTTTACCTCCCTCTAACATGCGTGTCCGGTTCTTTTAGAAGAATAACATATGTAGTTTTTGAAGTGAAAACTTCTATTGGCGCGGTTCGGAGGTTTTAGGTGGGCTAAAATCTCAGAACTCGCGACATCGTCACGCTTTTTGACACTTGTAGTATAGTTAACAACCTACAGATGTTAGTGAAGTTAACAACCTACAGATAACACCTAAATTTTTTTCGCCCAAAATGAAGAGAGCGCCCTCTCTTGTGGGTGATGTTGCCATATATGAGAAAAACACTAATTTTTTGGAGCACCAAAAAGGGCGCACTCTTCAATTTGAGCGAAACTGATTAAGAAGAGAACACAAAGATGGCACTCTCACATTATGAGCAAAAAAAAAAATTTAGGTTGTTAACTTCTCGGGCGCAGTTGCATTTGCGTTTACAATAAGTGGCATGGCAAAACTAGCAGGTATGCGCAGTTCGAAAACAAGTACAACAATCCAAAAACAACATGTATTTTGTTGGTATAAAGCAATTGCTTCATATCAAAAAACACAAACAAATTTATGAAAATTTGCTATAAAGCGAGCTCAGTCAGTTGTGCTAGTAAGCTCACCTGTTGCATACGCCTTGATAAGTGGTTAAATTTGTTGCATGTATTTATATAATTGTTTATATCTACGCATAATTTTTTTCGCAATAGCACGTGTATTGTTGTAATCACAAAACGTTTTCACTTCTGTCGGCACTCCCGGAGTGCTACCCGTAGTTTTTTTTTATTTCCGATTATGTCAAGATATTCTGAAATTTTTCTATATTGTTCTTATCCTTTGCCGGAGTGGTGGGTTGGAACCCTTCCCGAGATATTACGAGCTAAATGGATACACCACTGGAGAGCTGGTGGCGGTATGCGATTACATACAGCGCCGGTAACATGTAACATTTAATAGAAAATGGAATATCAAAGTGAAGGTGGAAAAAACCTAGGACAAAGCCAAAAATGATAAACGAATGGCTGGAGGAGGAAGTGTACAAACTGATTTCTTTAGTAGAAAATGAAAGATGTTTGTGGGATGCTGCTGACGATGCTTACCACAACAAACCGTTCTGGGATTCTTTTTGGAGAAATTTTGCAGAGCATTTTGACTGCTATTTGAAGCAGCTGACCTGTACGCAAAATGGACTAACCTGCGAATTCAGTTTTGTGGATATGTTGGTAGAGCCAAAACAAAGTCTGGGCATGGTACAACTGAAGTTCCGAATTGGAGGTTTTACAATGCCATGAGCTTTGTAGGACGAGCTGAGGATCAGCAAAGTTTCCAATATTGTTTACGAAGTTGAGATTAACAACAGTTTACAATACTTGAATGTCGTGTGCACTTACATATATACGGCGAATCCGAGGACTAATATTAATATATAACTCTAAAAAGAAAGAGTACATAAAAAGAAGTGCAGAAAAAGAGTTGCATAAAGGGGTGCATAAAAGAGTAGTGGCCGGATGAGAGGTGAACAGAAACTCCTAGAACGTTTCGCGTCTAAAATGGAGAAAAAGGTTGAGATTATTGTGAAAAAAAAGATGTGCGGTGGCGTAGGCGAGGTGATGTGGGGAGGTAAGTAACAAAGAAAAAGAAAAAAAGAAAAAGTATGGCCTGATGGAAGGATGTTTGAGCGCTTGAGTGATTTTGCAAAATGATATAAAAAAGGACATGTGTTCTCGAATCATGACTAGTGAAAATTATTAAAAAATAGTTTACAAAAAAACAAAAGGGATGACTTATTACACAAATCCGGCATTGAGTCAACATTGAGAAACAAGATAGTGACGAAGCAGGCACCAAATCGGTGTCTCATAGTATTCACTTTTAAATTCATAGTATACATTGTTAGCATCCGTATCAATAAAATTTGCTATCTCTTTTGGGGTCCCCCAATAAAATATCGTTTCTCTTGGTGTTTATAAAATTCCATCTTGTAAACACATCAAATTGAAACAATAAGCGAAGCAAAATTTGTTTCTATCAAATATCAATTCAATTTAATCACCGACATATAATAAAATGGCGCCCAACGTAGGGCCCAAAAGAGATAAATTCGATGGCTTAAATTCCAGAGTATGCTAAGTCGACTTAGCATGTTTTGAAACCACAATGTTAAAAAACAATTTGGCGTCAACCGACAATTATCATAAGAAAATTAGTTGAAATTATTAGCATTGGAAATAAAAATTTACAATTAAAAGAGAAGGTCGCTTTAGGTCGTTTTTTCAACAAATTTCAAAAAAATTTTCAACAAATTATAGTTAAAAACATTTTTTATATAAAAAACGACCTAAAGCTTTAAAAAGTATTACATCATTAAAAAATAAATTAATTTTTTATTGTGTTAGTGCCTCTACTATACATATGTTTGTATGTATATAAATGAATTTTTTAATTTAAAATTGATTTATGTTTATGTTCTTTTAATTTTGTTAAGTTTTTTTTATTGAAAAAGATAATAAATTTATGATTTTTATGTGCAATTATATAGTGCACAAATTTATTTTGATGTTGTCACGGATTTTATTTCCAACTTTTGTTAAATTTGTTTCCGTTGAGTCATCTAGTGGACGTGTTACGCATATGTCGACTGTTCGTTCTACATTCTCGTAGCTTGGCACTTTAAACTCTATGCATATGTTATGTAAAGCAGAGCAAACATTAGTAAACTGGGCAACCTTATTAGCGCTGTAACGGCTTCTTTTATCGTGGCATAAAATCTTCCATCGAGCCTTTAAAATTCCAATAGTTCGTTCTATGATGCACCTTGCCTTTGCATGAACCTCATTGAATTTCGATTCCATGGAGTTTTCCTTTGGATGTCGATATGGCGTTATTAACCATGGTTCACATGGATTGTGATTTTGCAGATAGCACTCTGGCTCATACCAATTAAAAAATCGTTTCCTACACAATGTTGGAAGCCTCCTGAAGCCAAAAGCGAAAGTGTCGCAGCCAATTGAGTTTTTGATGGAACTGTGGTAGAAAGGTGCCCTTCGAAATTCAGTTGCTTAAAAACATAATCAAATGCTTCCTTGGTAAGCCGAAAACGTCTCTTAAATCTACAGAACAAACACTTACATATTAAATTTTTTTAAAAAATTGGTCGGTGTTACTCATTGTTTGGCAAATTTAATGGATTAGTGCTTCCTCTTATTTTTTTTCTTATGATATTAATGTTGTCCGGTTCTTCAGAATCAGATGACGATGCCCAAACACCAAACTTGGGTCCATTTCTTCTATTTATATATTTATTTATTTTTTGTACAAACACTCAAAAAATTATTTTTCAACTTGTAGGGAATTGTTTTTTTTTTTTTTTGGCGCAAACATATGTTTTTGTTTGCAATTTATTCAGTGTTGTAAAATTATTTTATTACACTTTTTTCAACACTGGAAGAAAAATTCGATTCGGTTCGTATCGAGTGCCATCATCAGAAAATTTCGTACCATCGAAATTAATTTCGATTCGAATATAATTTCGATCACGAATGCGAGAATTAGCCCCCTGATAAGTTTGAGTACTGTAACATTTGTGAAATTAAGTTTTAATAAATGTAAATGTATTCTCTTCTCGTATCTAATTCTAAAAAGTGTAATTAAATTGGTGTAAATGCAAAGTAATAGCATGGAAATCTTTGGTAAGTAATTAAAAAAAAAAGGGTGAGCATGTAAAAGATTATATACAAGGAAATATTTTTATAGAACCAGACATGGACGAAATTGTTTCAACTGTGTCGTCTGGAGTTTTAATTGGTATTTTACAAGGAACATCAACTAATGTAGATTGTGATGATACTTCTCTCGGTATGTAAAATGGTATATTTTTTGCCAAATCATTGTGCAAGTGAACGATTTTTTGGTTTGATTTCAGAACCATTCCCCGGCAGTTCGACCGAATATGAACCAAATGAAAGTTCGTCTGACTCATCTGCTGACTCAGCTCCAGCATATATCCCTATCACACCAAATGTGTCAAACAGAACGTTGAACAAGGGCTTAGATACTTCTCCCGAAAAAATCTTGCGTAGGAAAAGACATCAACCATCTGAATGGCGCAAAAACAAAGCAAAATCTCTTAAAACTCAAGGTAAGGAATATGTTAATCGAGCTGGCGATGTTAAAAATGCAAAAGAGCTAAAAAAAAGTTATGGAGAATCGTGCAGAATGAAATGTACAGAAAGGGTATCCGAAGAATCCAGAATACAGATTTTTAATTACTTTTACAATATCCGTAATCAAGATCTTCAATGGGCATACATCTCGAATTTAATAACATTATGCGAGAAAAATTTTGAAAAATATTGTAAATTCACGCAGAACAGAATTACGAATGTACTTTCTTAATTTTTTGAAAGACGGGAAGGAGATGAGGGAAGCTGTATGCAAACCTATGTTCCTCAACACCCTTTCAATATCCCATACAACAGTAGATACAATTGTAAGGAAAATGCATTCCAATGGAGGATCCATATCACCTGACAGAAGAGGAACGCTTAATAAAAAAACTGAAAAAGTGGCTAGAATACGAGAAATAATAAAACAGCACATCAACTCATTCCCATTGGTGGACTCTCACTATTGTCGTCAACATTCAAGAAAGATGTACATAGATGGTGATATAAGATCAGTAGCTCACATGCACCGCTTGTACGAAGAATGGTTTTACGAAAATGCTTATGAGTCAGTCCATAAGGCAACATTAAGGCAATATCGCGATACTTTCCACGAGTCATTTAATTTATCATTTTATATTCCAAAAAAGGATCAGTGTGATATATGCGAGAAGTATAAAAACTCGAATGAACATGAAAAGAAAATCATTGAGTCTGACTTTAATCGTCATTTATTTTGCAAACAGAAATCTCGAGAGCTAAAAGCTATTGACAAAAATGAAAGTCTTAACAACCCAAGTGTTTTCACTATATGCTTTGATTTTCAGAAAATCCTATCGTCGCCTTGCGCTGAAGTAAGCACATTTTATTATAAAAGAAAGCTACATGCGTATAATTTCACCACCTTTGAACTTAATACCCAAAAAGCCTGTTGTTTTGTATGGGATGAAACAACTGCAAAGAAAGGCCCAATAGAAGTTGCAAGTTGTCTGTTCCGATTTATATCTTCTCATTTTATGTGTGGATTTCACAAAAGCTTAGAATTGATATAAGTCACAAGTTTCTTGAAAAAGGGCATACCCAGAATGAGGGCGATAGCGTACATGCGTTAATTGAGAATACCAAAAAACACAAAAAATTAGAAATGCTAAGAAAACAGAACCAATGTATAATGTAATAGAAATGGAAACTGACGACTTTTTAGATTTCAAAAAATTTTCTTCATTTACAAATTGGACAAAAAATACAAAAAATGAAAAGGTTCATTTAAATAAAATGAGAGAAATAAGAGTATACAAAGAAAACAAGTATCAACTCTATTACAAATATGATTTTGACGAAGATTTTAAAGAAATATTACTCTACGACCAATCAAAGCGCCGAAGAAAGGAAAAATTGCTCCCACAATTCATTCCAAAAGCATACTCATCACCATTTCCAATAGCTGAACAAAAACGTAAAGATCTCGTAGATTTATGTGATAAAAATTTAATTCCAAAAATTTACAAAAACTTCTACATGCAGCTAAAGGGAACAGAAGAATGCGCATATGTGGTCACATCAGATGAAGAATAATTTAAATTATATATGTTTACTAATTTCAATGTTTAACTAGTACTATTATAAAATATGTCTGAATAACAACTACTTAGACTTTCAATTGAATTAATAATTTTTGTTTTACGTTAAAATAAAATTTATAACATTTTATGTAAATGGTTTCAGTAATATATTTAAACATACGCTTAGTAAGGTGTTACATTTTCATTCTCCAAACCAAAATATGCTATGTGAACTTAGACAACCGTTGCTAGAAAAAACTTCCAAGAAAAAGATGCTAAGTCCACTTGGATGAACAACGCAAAAAGTTTTGTACATTCTAAATTGGCCTAAGTCATTTGTAACCATGTTCTACTACCAGTATTTATAATTCGTACAGACTAAAAAAATTCTACAATAAATATGATTTTAACGCCGAAAAAAGTGAATTTCTATCTTATACGGCCTTTGAGAAATTCCAAAGTACGCTTGGGAGTCACGGCATATAATGGCTCGGGTCTGAAAGCTTGTTAGCACCACATACAGACCAGCCATGAGGTAAATAGACCACGAATTTAAACCCGAAATTGTAAAATAAAACAGTAATTTTCTTAGTAGTTATTTTTCTTGTTTCTCAACACGAATTATGAAAATTATTCACCCCTATAATTGCCACCGGAAAATCCCATGGCAAACCGTTTTCAATTAGTGAAAGCAAGTAAACAAATTTTTCGAATTATTTTTAGTAGAATTCTATTTATAGTAAGTAATATAAATAAAGTAAACTTGGCAGTAGCGGTTTTAAAAATTTTTTTTTGATATTTATTCCGTCCCATTGATATCATCTTTATTATATAATATCATACATGCATAAACATTAACCGTCTTTTTCCAGCTTTTAATTTGAATTTATTTAGCTATACATAAACAATTTCGCGATTTTCAGTCAGCCACTAGTCTAAAATTTGGCTCAGTGACTTTCGGTACATACTCATACCAGATATATACAGTTGTTTTTAGTTCTCCATTTCCTTTTAAACCAATAATAAGCTTTCGCGGTAAGTCTTTTTCTGACATAGTAGTCTGGCAGTTAGTTACGTTCTAGCTGAAAATACATTTTAGTGGAGGTGATTAGGTAATGGTTTTGACGCGTTCACTCAGAAGAAAATTAGTTGCTGCAAATTCAGACAATAATACAAGTACCAGTATGGAACGGGAACTTAACACAGCGCCGTTAACACCGATTACAACACAAGCTTCGGCGACCTCAGTTCATAGCGGAGACCCGGCTGGAATGACAGCATCTGGAGGAGTTGCACCGACAGAACAACAGTTTATGTCCATGGCACAAGAAAGGGCTAGTATCTCACAGGAACGAGCTAGTGGTTCACAGATGCAAGCTAGGGGTGCGCCAGGGGCAAATCATTCGAGTAGTTCAATCTCGTCCCCAGAGTTCAGCAGCATAACCGCCAGAAGTGTTCGACAAGAATTTAGACCCAGTAGGCCTGAAGTACCACGAGCCCCGGTAAATAATTATGAAGGGTTAGGAGGAGACCTCATCGGATTTATAAGAGCAGAATTTACCAGACAGATGCGGGACCTGCAGGTAACTTTACAGCAAGACGTAACACAAGCCGTGAATCGGGACGTTGATAGTCGCTTACACCCCGCTGTGGAAGTTCGTCTAGACAATTTTGAAGTACGAAGACAAAACCCGGCAGTTCCAGAGGCACCAGGGCAAGCGTCCAGATTTGGGTCACCCACCCGGCGTCCGCCATCGGGAATACAGTGGGACAATTTCGCCGCGAGGGGTCGACAGCCGCCACACAATGTAGCAGCAAACGACGTCAGGCCACCTCCACCTAATAGGCCAGCAGAATTTTTCCCCAATAATCATAATAAAGTGGATTTGCCGAAGTGGGGCGTAAAATTTGACGGAACCTCAAAGTCAATGAGCGCGGAAGATTTTATTTTTAGAGTAGATGTTCTTCGGCAGGACTATAATTTGGCAGCCGAGGTTTTCACACCTTACTAGAAGGAAGAGCTCTAGATTGGTTCTGGAATCATCGGAAGCTGAATCCAGTACAGACGTGGGAAGAATTGGTGGGCGCGTTCCTTATGCAGTTCCGGCGTTATGAAAGTGAATTTCAACTGCAAAAGAAGATAATGGACCGGAGGAAAGGGCCAAAAGAGTCTTTGGAGGAGTTTTATAATTCAGTTTTGAGGTTGAGGAATCAGCAGCGGTCACCTTATTCAGAAAGGGACTTAGTCGAGATAATGAAAAGTAACGAAAAGTCTTCACTGTCGCAGTTATTGTTCTCAATCAAGATTGAGTGTTTAAACGAATTTTTTCAACAAGCCAAAAGGACTGAAAGCCTAATCATCAGCCAGAGATCACAATACCAGCAGCGTCCTTACGTCACGCCTCGAGTGCATGAGCTTATCTATGAAGAGGAAGAAACATCCGGAGATAATTTGGAAGTCGAAGCTCTGTCGGTCAATAATCGTTACACCTGCTGGAATTGTAAACAAATAGGACACAGCTTTGTAGACTGCCCGTCACCAAATCGGCGTATATTTTGTTTCCGGCGTGGTCGTGACAATGTGTGTGGTCGTGACAATGTAGTAGAATAAAACGCAGCCAAGTTGAAAATCTTTGGACGAGTATCCGAGCACATTAGAAAAACCAAAGAGAGGTACAAGAGAAGAAGAGAACGCAGGCATGAAATTATGTCATCATCACTTTATGAAGGAGAAGACTCGCGTTTTTATCTCAAGATCGATATCAATGGAGTTTGCGTTGAAGGGTTGTTAGACAGTGGTGCTACAGAAAAAGAAAAAGTTTGGGCTGATGGAAGGATGTTTGAGCGCTTGAGTGATTTTGCAAAATGATATAAAAAAGGACATGTGTTCTCGAATCATGACTAGTGAAAATTATTAAAAAATAGTTTACAAAAAAACAAAAGGGATGACTTATTACACAAACCCGGCATTGAGTCAACATTGAGAAACAAGATAGTGACGAAGCAGGGATCAAATCGGTGTCTCATAGTATTCACTTTTAAATTCATAGTATACATTATTAGCATCCGTATCAATAAAATTTGCTATCTCTTTTGGGGTCCCCCAATAAAATATCGTTTTTCTTGGTGTTTATAAAATTCCATCTTGTAAACACATCAAATTGGCTGGCATGAAAATTTTTATTATGTGGTCAGAGCTATCACCAGTTGGCTGGCAAGAACACTATCCCAAGACGGCGAGCTTCAAGCCGGAGCATACGCGAGCATGCCAGCGCCGTCAGCAACAGGAATCGAAACATCATCAGCTCAACATAATTTGTTTCTATAAAATATCAATTAAATTTAATTACACATACTCGTATAATATGAACGTGAAGGATTTAGGAGGAACTTAAAGTATTTCGAACCCAAAATTAATTTTCCTTCAGCATACACCGTATCGTCAACAGAATTAAACGATGCACTGCGGCGCGTTTTCCCAAAACCCATGGCAAAAATGCAAAATTTGGTAAAATAAATGAACACATCGTATAAAAAGCTTCTTACTGATCCCAATTCAACAACGTTTTTTCTTAATTGGACCAATATTATAGCTGGAGCTGCTTAACTTTGAGAATTTTTTAGAAAGCCAAAAAAAAGGTGCTCTTGAAAAAAAATACACTTTAGAATTGAAGTGTCAGATACATTGCAGTTTGACCATTACCTTTTTTGGTATTGTTTTAAAGGAGTGTCTCGATGTGAAAATTTCAATCTGAGAGTGATAGACCACACACAGGCTTGGCAGTGTCCGAAAATATTAAAGATGCTATTTTGGAGTTTATTTTGCATACCAAATCATTGTGCGCGGTTACCGATGGAGGTACAAATATTGTATTGTTACGATTTTCTTACATAGAAATATTATAATAAAATTTAATTTGCTAAACCAGTAATTTTTACATGGAGCTCCTTCCCAGATTCTTTTCTAAACCAAACGCATTTTGTTTTTTTTTTTGATTACTAAAGCCACAGAACCGCGTGAGTTACATATATAAAAAATGACCAAAACAAAACTTTAAACAAACGACGAACTTGTAAACAGAATAAATGCTGATTCATCTATAGACAAGTTCGACGACTTCTTAAATAAAATAGGTCAAACTAAATAAATGTTTCCTACATTGTGAAATCAATAAAAAAGCTAAATTAAATAAATATAAATTGCTTATTAATTGCAAAAGCAATAACTAGGTTTAAATAAATAAATGCTTATGATACAGAAGTTAAAAGTATGAAACTAATTATGAAATTGTAAAATGCTTACTAATTGTAAAAGTATGAAACTAAAGAAATTGCGAAATTGTAAACTAATTAAATGAATATTGTCAATTATATATAATCAACTAAAATATTTGTAAAAAGACAGTCTTATTCTTGAGTTCAACAGTGAGTGTTTTGTTTAAATAAAAATAATCTTTTTTAAAAACGCAAATTGAAAAATCTTTTATTAAATTGGCGCAGTCGGTAGGATCCTTAGAAGTGAAAAGGATCCAGTGTTCGAACCTCGTTTTTTAAATAATAAAATACGGTGAAAGTAATTAAATTTTGAGAATTCTGCACTGAATACAAGTGAACAGGACCAAAATAAATAGAAAAGTGGACCATAACAATTGAATCAATTTTTGAGAATCCAGCACTAAACAAGTCAGCTGGGACAACTAGCACAAAGGGGCCGCACGGTGGATGCATTCTACGCAACGGTTAATCACCAATTTGCCCTGATCGTAAATAAATTACAGACATAAACTTACTCGACCGAAACAGTAGAGGCCCTAATAGAAACCTATAGGAACAAGGCGCTGGATGTGTTCATCCGGGGACTGGATGAAGGACTTTCAACTCTGTTGCTGGTCCAAAAGCCAAGCACCTTGCCAGAAGCATATAAAGCTTGTTTAACTCTTCAAAATATGACTGTCAGGTCACAGTCTATCCAAAAGCCAAGCACCTTGCCAGAAGCATATAAAGCTTGTTTAACTCTTCAAAATATGACTGTCAGGTCACAGTCTATCCATACGGTAACCGCACCAAATATGATTCCAGTCCAGTGAATCACATGCCAAAAGTATACGCAACAGCAAGGCCCACACCCCAGGCAAATAATTATATAAATTACGTGCATCCCATTAGGGAAACATTTGTACCTAGGGGGAGCCATTAATTCCGCCAAAATATGCCACCACCGCGTCCAACCGCTACAAAACCTCAGGAAAGGATGGAGTTTGACCCATCAGGACAGCCTTAATTGGGGACAGCAAACAGTCTCCAGAGAATTGGTCCACCACCAACACCAAGAGTCACCAGCTTAATTCCGTATCAATGACGAATCTGCGAGACGCAGATGCTTAAGAGGGGAGGAGTTAGCGACACTGCCTGGCCATTAAACTTGCTGAATGCACTAAATTCCCAACACTTCAACATTAAGTGCAACTCACAAGCGTATCAAATAACATCTTGCGAAATATTTGAATCAACACTTCCCAGACACGCGTAGACGTAACCCGACACCATATCAGGTTACCACATGCGAATTAAGTTGGTCAGCAGTTTCCACGGTTTGAACTAAAAAACAACAGCGAGCGCAGGGACAGAGCAGAGAGTATAAAATGGGAAGTTAACAACTGGGCAGGTAGTCTTAGCCACGGAGCCGTCGCGTTGTGTGTTAAAATAAATGTTTATTGAATATTTTAATATTGTAATGTTTTAAATTACTTCAATCATTTTAATAAAAGCAAATATTTAATCTTTTAATAAAACTAATAGTAAAGTGTTTGATTAGCAGACCGCCGTTGAGGTCTGCAAAATATATTTTTTTACTTGTCGTGAATATAATTTGTTAACTAACATAAGTTAACAGGACCAAAATAAATAAACAGTGGACAATAACAAGTGTGAAAAAAAATATATATATATTCTGAATAATTCTGCACTAGATAAAAAGAAAAGTGAACAGAATCAGGATATATACACAGAGTCTACAAAAATAAAATTTTTTTTTCAAATTTTCGTGGTATAAAAAAGTATCAAAGCAAAACAAAGCACGGCGCTTTGATCAAACAAGAATGACTCAAGAACAAGGTCAAATACCCGCAGTAGACTTGATCGAAGAACTGGCCAGAAGGGAACATCAACTAGAACAAATCAGGACAGCATACATATAACTACAGCAAAACCAAGGAAGAGATAACAATGCAATCCAGAACCTAACAAAAACAATCAACTATTTATCAACGTTTACAGGAACAGGAGAAGTAACAATAAATAGCTTTTTCAGCAGTATAGAATATCTACTATCAACAATCAACAACTACAAAAAGAAGCAGTACGAATGATATTTTACCGTACCATACAAGGACAAGCAAAGGACGTAGTGATAAATTTACCTGCACCAGATAATTGGCAGCTCATCAAGGAGACGTTAAAACTTAGATACAGACCCAGCGTGGAACCTCACCAAATATATAAAATGATAGCTAATCTTAAAGTTAATTCGGTAAGTGAGTTTATAGTAGAAATACAAAATATAAAATATATAGCAGATGAATTAAGTGTTTATAATAGAGGTGATAATTGTATTGATCTTTCAAACGTGGACAGTTTACTTGTTAATACTATTAAGGAAATGACACAGGGAACGTTACTGGACAAAATTTACGATGAAAGAAACATTAATGACATTTTGAGAATTTTAACTAAAAGAAGATTTGAAGACAGCTGTATCAGACCAGAATATAGAAAAATGAAATTTAGGGAAGACAGACCAAATTATAGGCAATGGTATAATAGGACACAAGACGTACCTCAGAAATATAATAACCAAAATAGGAATCAATTTAATACTAATTACAATAATAATTTTAATAGATACAATTATCAAGGACAGAACAATTTTAAAAATAACCCGCAGTATCAGCAGGAAAGAAGTAATAATAATAACAATTTTAATAATTCAGGAAGATATAGAACTCAAAATAATAATAATAATTCGGGTAATTTCCAGAGGTTCGCCCAGGTAGGAAACCCTTGGCCATATCTCAGCCTAAATCGCTTGAGTCAACCTAGACAAGACCAAAACGAACCAATGGAAGTTGATAATATAGAAATCAATCATTGTAATATAGCAGGTAATTCCCAACAGTTCGCCCGGGTAGGAAACCCTAGGCCAAATCTCAGCCAAAATCGCTTGAGTCAACCTAGGCAAGACCAAAACGAACTAAGGAGAACGGAGAAAATAGCAACAAATCAACGCTACTTGTCAGGACAGTCTGAATCAAACCTATGTCAGTGTAATGTAAATCAAATCGGACAAGGCCAAAATGGACAGGATATGTTTTTTCAGGAACACCCTCCGACTTTTTACCCATCATAACGCTTACAATTAACAATATAAAATACAGTGCTTTAATAGATACGGGAGCGAATTTAAGTTTAATTGATAGTAATGTAAAAGATTTTAGAAAAATATTATTGGAAAAACCAATAGAATTTAGCACAATAACAAAAAAAATGTAATTAGATTTGAAATAATAACTGATTCACCAAGTGAATTTAATTTACCAGGAAATGCGAAAATTAAATGGAAGATGACAGAATTAAAAGGAAGAAAATATAGTTTTATTATAGGAATTGATTTGCTTAACTGTTTTAACACGATGATAAATTTAATAGATGGATATATATCATTTAACCACAAGATAACGAAATTTACATTCAAGCCATATAATAATCTTGAAATTTGCACATTAGAGGGGATTGAATTTGAATGGGATAGACTCCAACTGGACCATTTAAATGCAGAGGAATCTAGGGACGTTATGAACATTTTAAGGAGATTTCGAAAATTATTTTTTAAAGAAGGTGACAAACTAATGAGTACAATGAATATACAACATGAAATTAGGACTATAACAGATGAACAAATAAATTCCAAATTATACAGATATCCTCCACAACATGAGAACGAAGTACGAAGACAAATAAAAGAAATGGAAGAACAGGGAATAATTCTAAAAATTAGTTCAAGGTATTCCAGCCCTTTAATAGTAGTACCCAAGAAAGTAGATAACTCCGGTCAGCGAAAATACAGATTAGTAGTCGATTATAGGAAATTAAACGAAGTGACAGTCGACGATAAATTTCCATTACTCAACATAGATTCAATTTTAGACAAATTAGGAAGATCACAATATTTTACTACATTAGATCTAGCTAAAGGATATCACCAAATATTAATTAGGAAACAAGATAGAGAGAAGACCGCTTTCGTGACACCACACGGATTATATGAATTTATTAGAATGCCTTTTGGACTAAAAAACGCACCAGCAACATTCCAATGATTATTGAACGAAACTTTAAGAGAATACATTAATAAAACATGCGTAGTATATTTAGATGACATATTAATATTCAGCACATCCCTTAAGGAACATGTTAAGGCGATAACGGACATTTTTAAGGTATTAGAACAGACAAATTTAAAAATCCAGATCGACAAATGCAATTTTATGAAAAAAGAGACAGAATTTCTAGGACATATTCTAACAAAAGATGGACTTAAACCGAATCCGGACAAGATAGAAGTTATTCAATCATTAGAAATTCCTAAAACGGAGAAACAAATTAAAAGCTTTCTAGGTTTGACGGGATATTATAGGAAATTTGTAAAAGACTATGCTAGAGTAGCACACCCAATAACGAAATATTTAAAGAAAAATGTAAAAATAAATGTGAAAGATCCAACATATATAGAGGCATTTGAGAAGTTGAAAACATTAATTAGTTCACATCCAATACTAAGATATCCAAATTTTGAGAAAACATTTACACTGACTACAGACGCATCAAACTATGCAATAGGAGCAGTCTTGTCACAAGAAGGGCATCCAGTATGTTTTGCATCCAGAACATTAAATAATCACGAGAGAAATTATTCTACAACAGATAAGGAATTTTTAGCTATACTATGGAGCGTAAATTATTTAAGACCATACCATTATGGCAGAAAGTTTAGAATTCTTACTGACCATCAGCCCATAATATTTTTACATTCAAAATACAAGGGAAAGGATATGTCACCAAGACATCAAAGGTGGATTTTAAAACTAGGCGAATATGATTTCGATATAGAATACATAAAAGGTAGAGAAAACCAAGTGGCTGATTTTTTGAGTAGAATAGAAAATGAAGTGGACATTAGTGAGGAAAAAGACGATAGTGAAAATCTTAATATAATAAACAATGTAGAAGATGATGATGTGTCAATGGTTACAATTCATTCAGCTGAAGAAAACCTGCAAGATCATTTCTATATAAAGGAGGAAATAGTAAATAAGTATAAAACACAGATTATCAGCCATGTCACAGGTTTTGTACGAAATTGATTTGAATTCGTATTTCCAAATCGTATCGTTTTACTTTTGCTTCTTCAGCTTTCGTACGTTTTTATGAAAACGGAAAAAATGGAAATCGTATTATTTATGTTAAAAATATGGTAACATTGAAATCAAAACAGCTGGCTCAGCAACCGGCGCCGACAATATCGGTCCGGCTCCAGACAAATTAAAAGAAAGTAAACAAACAAACAAACTAAAACCAAAAAATAAAATAAAAAATTAAACAAAAAAAAGAATGCCTGGTGTTTCAATTGCTGCTGTGATGGAAGAGGACAGAAAGATGCATTCAGCAATCAAATTAAATCGCAGAAGTTTGAGGGATGCGTCAGATCCTTTGTCCCATCCAAGTGGAGTGTAAGTAAATGTATCCATTTCATGTTTGCTTAATAATCTTTTTTTAGTTTTATAAGTTTTTATCGTCTGAATAAAGAAGCATTTATAATGGTACTGGAAGAAATTTATCCTTTCCTGAAAAGCAGTAGTATACCGCCAATTATTCAATTGGCAGCAACTATTCGTTTTCTTGCTACAGGAGCGTACCAAGCTGTCATAGGCAAGGACGTAGACTTGAGTATGGGAAGAAGCACCGTTTCAACTATTTTGTGGAGAGTTATGAATGCTCTCGAGAGCAAAATATGTCCACATTGGATAAAATTGAAAATGACGCCTGAAGAGAAGATGAACTCAAAATTGCACTTCTTTACAAATTATCAGATACCCGGTGTAATTGGATGCATAGACGGTACTCATATTAAACTGTCGAAGCCTACTGAAGATGAGTCTCTTTATTACAATAGGAAAGGAACATTTAGCATAAACGCAATGATCGTAAGTTGTTTTTGGTATTTTGAAGTTTAATTTTTGGATACCATTTTGTTTTGTTGTTAGATATGTGATTACAACATGAAAGTGAGAGCTGTGGATGCTTCCAGGCCTGGGTCTTGCCATGACGCATTTATTTGGGGCTTAAGTAGAGCAAGAAGTTTTTTGTTATATGAATACAACAATGGTGACACGACTTCTCGTTTATTGGGCGACTCTGGCTATGGATTAGAACCATTTTTAATTACACCATACAAAGATGTAACCCTCGGAACTATGGAACACAAATTTAACAAAAAACATACATCAGCTCGTAACATTGTAGAGCGTGTAATTGGCGTATTAAAAAGCCGGTTCAGATGTTTACTGGGAACCTTGGTCTATAGCCCGGAAAAAGTCGTGCAAATAATAAACGTGTGCTGTGCTTTGCATAACATATGCAGAGAATATAACATAAATATCAATGAAGACCCTATTTTGAATATCAATGAAGAAATGGATGAAATTAATAACAATGACATTGATATTTCTCAAAGTTTGTTCAACACAGCGACTCTCATAAGGAACAGAATAGCCAGCCAAATTAATTAAATATTCTTTTATATTTTATATTATTTTATATTTATTAATTCATATTGTATTAAATACAAATAAGGTATAATAAAGGAACACATGAGATCAGTTACAAAATTCAGTTTTAAAATGTTTTTTTTATCAACATTTTTGTAGCTAAGTATGTAAGTATAACAAAAATATTACTTCAAATTGTATTCAATAAAAATAAGGCTCATTAAAAAAACATAGGAGATCTAAGTTGCAAAATTCACTTTAAATGTTTTTTTTTGGTTTTATCAATTTTTGCTATTCTTTTTGTCTTAGTACTTCCAGATCAATCAATTTAAGTTTCATTTCATTTTTCTCACACAATCTCTTTTGTATTTCTATGTTGTGTAGTTGATCGTCTTTACATTTTTTTTCGAAAATATTACAAAGCCTTTCTAATTTGTCATTCAAAGTTTTAGTTTCGTTTCGTTGGTCTTCCAAAAGTTTACAAATAGTTTTCAAATTTACTAAACTTTTATTTTCTTCAGACAAAAGGCTTTTGAGGTCTGGGTTTGATGGAGTGGAACGTCTGAGTCTTTTTGGAGTGGTTGTAGTATTTGCAGCAATATTTGAAGAAGTTGAAGCAGTACAAGGTCTGGTTATTGTTGGACTTAACTTACGAGAAGTGACAGATGTTCCTGTATTTTGGTGAGGTGCATATGAAGCAGAACTTTTGTTACCATTTCTTTCTCTATCTGGATCTGTGAAGCGTGCAGTTTTACTTCTGGCTCTTTTAGGATCAGGAGAATGTGGTGAAGTTGGTCTGGATCTTTTTGAATGAGTTGAGGTGCCAGAGCTTGCTTTGTTTGCGCCAGATGTTTGCGCATAGATTCTGTTCGATGTTGATGGAGTAAAATCGATCTCTTCATTCTCTTTGTCGGCCTCTGATTCTCCACTTGAGTTTTCACAAATAGTTTCTTCATTATTAGAATCGCAAAGCATATTCATACATTGTTCAACATCCGATTCGCCAAAGGTTTTTACACCAGTGATCCCGTCTACACTCTTATAAAAGCCACAAATTCTGCCCATACTCTCTTCAAGATCAGTTAGAACGTACTGATTATATTCGCCACCACCAGTTTTTTTATTTTCTCTTTTATTGTGGTACATCTTTTTCTTTACAACTGCCTTCCAATCTGCCCAGTTTTTTTTCCATTCGGAAAGATTTTTAGAAGGTGGTCCAGCACTATTTAATTGCTCCGCCAACTCTCGCCACAAAGACTCCACAACCACCTTGTCTCCTTTTACATACCCTCTCGCAATGTCTTGGTGGCATTCCATAAAATTCAGAAGAATTTTCGTTTGGTCGATATTTTTGTGTTTGCCCCTTCAAATATATAAAAATTAGTTATTAAATTTAATATTAAATGAAAAACTTACATTTCTTTGGTCGACTGTTTTTCTTCAGACTTTTCTATTTTGTGTTTGTTTTGATTGTTTTGTTTTGATTGTTTTGATAAATGCTGCCACCTTTTTCTTTAAAACATATGGCAGGATGTCATCATAAACTCGGGTGGCAATGCAACATCAATTACGTTTTCAGTTTGTGACCAATGTTTTATACGATTTACAAAAATATTCAAATTTTCATACCAGAAGTATTTAAATAAAAATTTTTTTAGGTGAAATTCATATAGACAATATTTATAATTAATTTTGAGTACAGTTTTCCACATTTTTCGAGTTTAAGTTATTAAAAATATCAATTTCACTTTAGATTTTACGACCGTTTTCAAAATGAATTTTTTGATCGTTTTACATTTTCTAGAGAAGCAAAATACGTTTTCGTTTTCAAAATCGTACAAAATTTCACTCTGTGACATAGCTGTATATTAACAAACGACAAAGTCGAGGAAATGAAAATATTACATGGGAAGAGAATAATTTTTATAGCAGAATCTGATTTCAAGATAATGGGTGAAATATTTAGAAAATATATTACAAAAGGAAAAATTGGAATATTTTCAGAATTATCTGAGCATAATTACAATATGGTACAGGAAAAATTGATAGAAATTTTTTCTAACGATAGACAAATAAAATTTACTAAGTGCACGATGACAGCTCAAGACATCGAAACTGAAGTAGAAGCAATTAAACAAATATCTTTATATCACATCAGGGAAAGTATGCACTCAGGAATCATCGAAACATATAACCAAATTAAAGGAAAAATTTATTATCCAAAATTGATGGAAATAATTCAGTGATTAATCAATGTGAAATATGTCAAGAGATAAAATATGATAGAAATCCAGTTAAATTAAAATTCTCATATACGGAAACGCCATCAACGAAAAACGAAATAATCCACATTGATACCTACGTGATGAAAAGGTTTAATTTTTTGACAGTAATAGATAAATTTTCTAAATTCGGAGCAGCTTATCCACTCAGGGCCAAATTTACAGTAATTAGTTAGCTATTAGTAAACTAAAATGATAACTATTGGTTAACTAATACTTCATATTCACAGTGTATTATTTAACCAACACTCTTAATATGAACAAAAAATGGTAACCCTATCAAACTATTAACTTTCAGTACTGGCAATTCTGTTATAGCATATGGCTTTTGTTTATATTTGATATATTATTTAATGGCGTATACATTCAAGAACTTGCCACGCCACCTACTTGCTAAGACGGAATATATCCATAAAATCTTTTTACATTACGTTGGCGACGCTCAGCAACAATATTCCGCGTATTATCAGTATCTGTGTCTCTTTCAATATCGGACTCCGTGTTTTCAATTTCACATGCTATATCTAAAATTTTTCACAAAACAAAAATACTAATAATAAATTCCAACGAATCAGCTGTTGTCTAACTGTTAGTTAACCAATGACGTTTGATGGTTAAACTAATGTTAAATTAGAAGCTGTGAATCATATATTATTAGTTAAACTATTGCTATTAGCTAACTAATGACTGTGAATTTGGGCCTCAATGACAGAAATCATTTAACTATAATTGAACAGTTAGAAGATCACTTTGCCAAAATAGGGAAACCAAGGAAAATAATAGCAGATAACGAATTTAAGGCCGTGAGAATAAAAGAATTCCTAGACAACGAAAATATTGAATTACACCTGACTAAGCCTAATAGTCATACAGGTAATGCTGATATAGAGCGACTACATAATACAATCGCCGAAAAATTATTATTGTCAATTATATATAATCAACTAAAATATTTGTAAAGAGACAGTCTTATTCTTGAGTTCAACAGTGAGTGTTTTATTTAAATAAAAATAATCTTTTTTAAAAACGCAAATTTAAAAATCTTTTATTAAATTCGTGTGAGCTGCGTTACCAAGCACATTTTCTCACACGTGGAAAGCGAACATAAAACTGTTTCTGAAGCATACAAGCCCTAATAAATTTTAAATAAAGGTAACAAAATTTGTTTTCCCTTAATTTATAATCGATTTAAAAGGATAAGTTCTACAAAGCCAATAATAATAAAGCTAAAACTAAAGAACTACACTACATTGTTCTGTTCGTGAAGAGTTGCGTAAGGGAATGACCGATATACAAACTAAATTTGATGCAATCTTGACTCTTGTGAAGGAAGAGCTGAACACGAAATTTTCCTAATTAAAAAAAGAAGTAGACAGCTATCACAAACGAGTGGATGATTTTGAGTTTTAAACTGCAAAATTGATAGTCTTGAAAGACAAAATGAAGTTCTTCAGAAGCGTCTTAATAGATGTGATATTTTGATAATTGGTCTACCAAAATATCAGGACAATATTTATGACACAGCAATCAAAGTTTTTAGTGCACTGGAAGTCAATATTCAATCGCATGAGATAAATAGTTGTCACTATATTAATAATGGAAATACCGTGGTTATAATACTTAATAATATGTTCAAACGTGATCTCGTTATGCGTAACTACTTTAAAAACAGAAATTTGTTTTCATCATCATTGTTTCCAACTGATATCAACAAAAGAATTTTTCTGAATGACCACCACACTCCAAAAGCTGGTAGAATCCTGTTTCATTGTCGCAAACTCAGGAAGGAAAAGAAATTATCGAAGTTTCGTATACTCAACTCTGACATTTTAAAGGTCAAAATCACCTTGACCGACAATAACATCAAAACGTTCAAATTTGAAGAGTTTCACGATTTCTTCAATCTCAGCTATGATTCTTCCCACTTCAGCATGCGGACAACATAAGCTATGCAAGATCGTATGTTCATACTGTCGTTCACTATCGTATGTACATACCATTGTATTTATACTCCTTTAATAATCCTATTATTTACTTCTAGTTCCACTATGTCGGGGAATTATCTTCTTTGTGTTTTCATTCGTATGGGTGCATTGAAGCAAAACAAACTCGTAAGAATTTGTTTTGTTCCAAATGTATTTGTTGGAGTGCGAACGGATTGAGGATATATTTCGACATTGTGGAATAGGCAGTTATATTATTATTATTGTTTATTGTTTTTCTTCTTTTTCAACTATTATTAATCAGTATTGATCTCACATTAATATTTTATTTTAGGCGTTGCTTATTTCTAATATAAGCGTTTTCTCGCTATCTTCTCTATATATATTTTTAATTAAATGGTTTATAAAAAAAAAAAAAAACTACTAAATCAAATATATCCACATGTATGGCCTTTTGTGAATTCTTATGGCCAAGTTTATATTTTTTTATTAATTGTTAAGATTGTTATTTGCGTATAAATCTATATTAATTTTTAAAATTTAATATTCTTTTACGTATTAAATTGTAATCGTTAATGTCGGTCAACTATACTATATTAGTGAATTTCGGTCCTATCGTTTCTGACAATAGCGTTCTAAAAAACCATTTCGTTAATAACAAGTGTTTAAATCTTCAAAGAAAACCAAATTTGAAGAATTCAAGCATATTATCAGCCAATCTCATACAGATCTACTAGCAGTATCGGAGACTTGGCTAAAACCTCACGTTTCCGATGGTTCCGTCAGTATTCCGAACTACTATATCTTAAGGAATGATCGCCTATGTCGCTTTTTATATCCGTGATGGCATATCAGTGGATATTGTTCACAAAAGCTCTGACCCCTCTAGTTTTGAATGCTTGTTTGTAAGACTTAATAACAATCAGTTCAAAGTTTTAGTTGGTGTGGTGTACGCACCTCATGGTAATATTTCAAATCTGAATGAAATCCTAAGCCATCTATGCTGTCAATATGACTACTCGTATGTCCTAGGTGACTTTAATAACAACCTTTTTTGTGAATCAAAAGCTAAAACAATCCGTGACTTATGTCAGATTAGCAACATAAGTTATATTCTTCATCATTAATAGACTACTGCCTTACAAGTGACACAACTTCTATAAATTCTTCAGGTCAATTTATAGCTCCTTCTCTCTCTCTTCATTGTTTTATTTTTATCTGCGCTGATATATTCCACCTGACTCCTAAAAAAATTGTAGAGTACAGAGACTATAATAATATTAACTGGAATGATGTCCTTGGTGTAATTTCTAATTCAGTATGGAACTAAAGACGTGCACAGTTCTATCTGTTTGTACCAGTTTCTCTTAGTTTTCAACTTCTGGTATGTATTAGTAAATATTTTCTTGTATCTGGTATTAGTAAGTATTGTTATTCTGCAAAACAGATACTGTATGAGTAGATAAACAGAGAATGAGAGGAACATATTTGCTTTTATTTGTTTTCATAAAACAGATATGAACAAATACTGATGTTTATAACATAGTTATTTGTGGTACTCTGGAAAGTTGTAATAACATGATAAGAAAAAAATTTTAAATTATTTATTTTTGTTACTGTTCTTCTATTTTATTCGACCTTCTTCAATTTTATATTGATCTATTTATTATAGCGACCTATTTTTTTTATAAAAAATTGTAATACTTTTCTAAAATAAGTGTGCAATTTTTCTATACAATTAATTATCTAACATGATAGTTATTAAAGGAACAGAGTATGTACATATGTATGTACATACAAACATATTTATACACATTATTACAGAATTTGCATGCAACAAAATTTGTTATTTCTGTGTCCGTCTCATCTTTGATAGAAGCAAAACAAATCCATATATTGCTTCGCCCTCTTTTTTCACTAATTTTGTAATCCTTAGATTCAATTTTTTGTTTTATAAATAGATTATTCATTTTTTAAAAAAAAAATTTAAACTACACAAAAATTAGCTCAAAACACGACTTACGCACATGTACTTACATATATTACATACTATAAATATGAAAAACGAACCCAGTTTTTTACATTATGTTTTTAAATGTTTTCAAAGAAAAGCAACATCCATACACAATTAATATTTCTTATATTATGTTACTATTGCTTGGAAATATCTCTGTTACAACAATTATTTTGAAAATATTTGTGGTACAACAGTTACTGGAGAATAAAAAACAAATACAGATATATACTGGTGCAAAATCAAAATTCAACTGTTTTTGTTTGTACCAGTAACATGTGTTACAAAAACCAAACAAATACAATGTTGTGTACTCTTTTTCGCTCTCTTAGTATCAATTTTAACAATTATGTATATGGTATATTTGTTTTGCAAATACTTTTAGGTATACTCATGCACGTCTTTATATGGAACTCCATTTATTTCACTAATAATGTAAATTCGCAATTAGATTTAATGTATCAGCTGTTATACGAACTTTTCGAATCAATACCTGTTAGAAGAGTACAAAAACGAGTCAATAACAACAAAAACCTTTTCCATATAGCCGAAGTTCAGGAAGCTATGAATCTAAGGGACCTTTCATTTAGAGCATATAAGGAGAACATGAATAGTGATAATTGGAAAATTTACTGCAAATATAGAAATAGAGTTAAAAACAAATTAAGGAAATACAACACTAAATTTTGGGAATCCCAATTTTGGCAAATTTGGCATATGTTAAACAGTTTTCTGAGCCACGATTTGCTAAATAATGCAGAATTCTTTACATTCATGATATATTACAAAAGTTGAAAAATATTTACCGAAGTCTTATGTACAGCTCGGATGAAATAAGAAGGTTGTAAAAGTTTAAGGAGCAAGATGAGATAGTAAAAATGTTTCTTAAAATACACGGTGGGACAAAAAAAAATTCCCGGAAAGTGATATTATTTTTCTGATAGGTATTATTGAGTACAACAAGAATCTGTATTTGAGATATGCCAGTCACATCAGAATTTTGAGATACGGATAAAAAACCGGTTTTTCGTACCTCTATGCACTTATAAGCCAGTAACTTACTTGTTTATTAACCGATTTTCAGTTTCTCAACGGATTCGGAAAGAAGAAACTAATACCTTTAGAATGGTGTATATATCGTTATGGTTGGCTTAAAAGCTCTTTGTTTATTTCTCCACCAAACACATTTTTTCCCCACTTTTTTTGACATTTTTTAACTTTGGCGATATTTTTACGCATTATTTTATAAAGGAACCGTAACATTTTTTAATTTATTCAAAAAATATATTTATTTGTGAGTAAAACGCAACTTTGTTTAAAAAAATCTGTTAAAAATTGACTGAGTTATTCAACAGTTATTAAACCTAAATTTTTGCAAAAATAAAATTTTTAACTATTTCAGTCAAAAATGTGTGCAACATTAAGAAAATTCAAAGTTCTACCGTCAGTTTCTTTGCCCTTTTCTACGCCTATGACTTGGCATCATCAGCTTTTTCATAAGCCAGATGATTGTTACTTTTGTCAAACCAATACTTCAGGCTACACTTTTAAAACGCGCAAAAGTGTAAAATATGCAAATGTTGTTACTGTTACAAAACCTATATATGCAAATGATGAAGTTCCGACAACTAGCACATCTGCTGTTGAAACTGAGAAAGAGTTGGAAGAAGAAGAGTACCTTCCATCCAAATCCACTACAAAGGAATGGCATTTAATTTCAACGATCTCATTCACGATTTGAATTTGTCAAAACGCCAATCTGAAATACTCGGTTCACGGGTGAAGCAGTGAAATTTGGTGGAAAGCGATTTTCGTGTAACCTCTTGTAGAAGGAGTGGCCGTACTTTGTTACTTGAAGAAAGTTTTAAGAGTGATCACAATGACAGTAATCTTGTGTATTGCGTTGATGTACCCAAACTATTTTCGGCACTGAATCACAACTATAAGGCAGACGAATGGCGACTTTTCATTGATGGTTCATGTAAAAGTATGTTTTCTTATAAAAAAATAGTTTTTATTTAAATTTTCAATCTGTATTGTTATATCTAGGCTTGAAAGCTGTTTTATTACATAACCAAAATCAATTACCATCAGTTCCAATCGCATATGCGACAAGCACGAAAGAAACTTACGAAGTGATGAAAAAAATACTTCGATTCGTCAGCTATACCACTCGTAAATGGAAAGTCATCGCTGATTTAAAAGTTTTAACAATTTTATTTGGTATGCAAGGGGGTTACACAAAGCATCCATGTTATCTTTGTGAATGGGATAGTCGTGCACCGAATCGGTATGACCGTAAAGTATGGCCATCTCGTGAGGCGCATCAAATAGGCAGGAGAAATATTTTAAACGTCCCATTAGTTTCACCTGAGGATGTTATTCTGCCACCCCTGCATCTGAAGCTGGGATATATGAAACAACTTTTTTATGTAAATATACAGTGATAAAGAAGTGATAAACAAAACAAATAAAAAAACAATACTTTTACATGAATAACTCAGTCAATTTCTAACGGATTTTTGTTAACCTTTAATTAGGCGCATGAGGTCAAGAGAAATTAAAATTGAAAAATGTATACGTTAAAATGTTCGGAGCGAACTTGTTTTTTCTAATTTTATATATTATATTTTAAATAATCAGAATATTGCTGTTCACTTCAGAGAGAAACTGATGATGCTGAATTAAAAAAAATACGGTCAAGCAAACATTTTTGACTGAAATAGTTAAAAATTTTATTTTTGCAAAAATTTAGGTTTAATAAATAGTTGAATAACTCAGTCAATTTTTAACAGATTTTTTTAAACAAAGTTGCGTTTTACTCACAAATAAATATATTTTTTGAATAAATTAAAAAATGTTACGGTTCCTTTATAAAATAATGCGTAAAAATATCGCCAAAGGTAAAAAATGTCAAAAAAAGTGGGGGAAAAATGTGTTTGGTGGAGAAATAAACAAAGAGCTTTTAAGCCAACCATAACGATATATACACCATTCTAAAGGTACGAGTTTCTTCTTTCCGAATCCGTTGAGAAACTGGAAATCGGTTAATAAACAAGTAAGTTACTGGCTTATAAGTGCATAGAGGTACGAAAAACCGGTTTTTTATCCGTATCTCAAAATTCTGATGTGACTGGCAAATTTCAAATACAGATTCTTGTTGTACTCAATAATACCTATCAGAAAAATAATATCACTTTCCGGGAATTTTTACTTCATTCTTTTTTGTATCACTGTGATATTATTGAAAGTTTGGACACGGCTGAATATTGATCAGATAAGATATAACTAATAGAAGAGCTGACTGAATCAAATTTAGCAACAACTTTTGTGAACTTTGTCAAATCTCAATTAGAAGCAAAGGCTCGTGAGGCGTTGCCAGATAACGTTTCTACAAATTGATGAAATCAAAACTGCTTTAAAATCAAGTTATAGCGGGGAAAATTGCAGCGCTTACAGTTAAGCAAAATAATTACACTGATTTTTCAAAGCAAAGAGAGGATCTTGCTGATGCTTTCAAACGTTCGCTGACTGTTGAAGGCATAACAAAGAAAAAAGGCCCACGAGATGGCGGTGGAGCAACCGATTGCGATGTGCAGATTGAATGCAAAATCGGATTTGGAAAAGTCAATTTTAGCATCTTCGTCCTTTTCTGATCCGAAAGAAGTCATTGCGAAGTTAGTAGTAGAACAAACTACTGAAACAAAAGAACGACGGGTTTTGCCAATTAGAAGCCAAAGTAGCAAGAGAAACAATAATTCTTAACAGAACAACAATTTTTCGCGTTATCGTAACAATTTTTACCGGGGCAATAACCGTAGACATTTCAATAATAATAATAATTTCAGAAGAAACAATAATTTTGCTACAAACTATCGATCGAACAATAATTATCGTGGAAGGCAATTTTAGGAACAGAAACTGATGCGGAGATAAAGGAAAAGGCTATGTCAAGGTTGGTATTGTACATATCAGCAAACTTGTATGTACACATACAAAACATTTCAACGGCGAAAGATGTCTGGGAAAAACTAAGTACTACTTATCCAACATGGATAGTGCGTTTTATTAAATCAAACAGAATACCTTTAAATGACGTAATACCTTTTACACGGTCACCTATATATGAATCAATTGAGAAAAATACAGAAAGATGAAATGGTAAAGGGATTGCCTCTTATTAAAGATATACAAATTAATTGTGTCCCGTGCATTCGAGGAAAACAAACATGTTTACCATTTTCTCATAAGGTCGAAAAATCAAGTGTTGAATTACTAGGACTTGTTCACACTGACCTTTGCGGTCCAATGAGGACTCAATCACTTGGAGGTAGTTTGTATAGATACAATAACGGCACCAATCGCCGCTATCGGCTTGAGCAATATACATTCGCCACTATTGCATGGACTGACTTTTCCTCCTGAAAAGAGGACAGTGCTTTTAAAGGGATTAGGAACTCTGACGTTGGCCACAACGCTATTAGCAAAACCCAAATTTTTTGATAAGATTCGCGCTGCATTCATTGATAATCTATCACATCTGGAGATGATAGACAAAGTTGCTGATGCCCTGTTGCTCAACAAAGAAAATTGTTCAGGGTTAATGCGAGCATTGGGTGACCTCCTTTTAACTACATTACAAAGGAGTAAGAAGGTTTTATTTCCCCCTCCAAATGTATATGTGTCCCTATTTAAAATATGGAAGAGTTGGATTAAACAGACTTTTCTCATTCAACGGAGTGAATATGTTGAAAGTATATACTGAATGTCAGGACTTAATATGAAGGCTAGGTTTGATCCCAAGTATATGGAACACTTCAAACAGTACCTATTTCACGCAATGTTTACGGGTGGCTTTGAAAACTTAACAGTGTTGATGCAAATTACAAACTGCTCTGCCTGGGGAGCTAGGAAAGATCTGAGCCCTGCTATGCAGCAAAGAAATACAAAAGCAGAGTGGCACAGTGGAAGCGTGCTGGGCCCATAACCTATTGTAATTGAAACAGCGTAACGTTTATCCAAAAAGGTATTATTAAGTTGAAAAGTATATTTGAAGTGAAGTAAATTTTCAATTAAAATAACAACATTACAATCAATATAAACTAGATCAAATTCATTAAGTTGAATACAAAGTGTTTTACAGTACATAACAACCTATAGTACATACCACATTTTAGGCACATACATACAATTATAATATCGAAGTGCCTAAAATATAATAAGGATGAGACAGGATTGCACTGTGATGCTAGCAGTGTGGGTTTAGGCGCAACACTGTTGCAGAAAAAGGAGAACGGGAAAATGCATCCAGTGTTTTATTTTTCGAAACGGACTAGTGACGCGGAATCGAGGTACCATAGCTTTGAGCTGGAAACACTGGCTATTCTGTACGCTTTAACACGTTTCAGAATCTACTTGCAGGGAAAAAGATTCAAGATTGTAACAGACTGTAACTCTCTGACAATGACACTTAACCAGAAAGGGATTAGAATTTCAGGACTACGACTACGTATTGGAGCATAGGCCTGGGCATCGGATGCAACATGTTGACGCTCTGAGCAGGAAATTACACGTAATGGACATTGAAAGCAATAGTTTTGAAGAAAATTTAGTTATATGCCAGAATAGGGACCCTTAATTGTTGAAATTAAAAGACACACTTCAAAAGAAACAGAACAAAATGTTTGAAATGTGTTGTATAAATACCATGATGAAATGGGACACGTTGGGATCGATAAGCTGATGGATTTAGTGTCGGGTAGTTATTGGTTTCCACATATGCGGAGAAAGGCTTCTGAGCACATAGGGAATTGTCTGAGAAGCATCGCATATTCGGACAAACATGGAAAAGAGGAAGGATTTCTTAATAACATCCCAAAGTCTGCCGCCCCATTCGACGTCATTCACATAGACCATTTTGGCCCGGTTGATAATGGGAGAATTTTGAAGCACATTTTAGTGGTTATCGACGCAAGTACAAAATTTGTAAGGCTGTACCCTACAAAGACAACTAAAACGAAAGAGGTAGTGTAGTGTGTTTGACTAACCACTACTGCATGCCGTCTGCATGTAGTAAGTGAAACATAACACTTTTGTTATTGTTGAAATATTTGTCCACACTATGACCGCATGATCATAATGCATTATGCTGATCAAGCATATTCCCACACATACTTTGTGTATGTGTTAGTTTTAAGATATAAAATGTTTAAGCTAGACTAAAGGCCTCATTAGTTTTTACTTTCTGTTGTCGTTCTTTGCCGTTCTTTTACGTAGTAAATATTTTATAGTTACTTTTTCTGTGAAACGAATCAGCTGTTCTTTAAAGCAAAAATAATAAACGCAAAAACATTGAAATTGTGAAGAAAAATTGTTTCATAAAAATTAGTGTGGTTGAAAAGCATTCATTAATAATTAAAAAATATGAATATTTCGTGGGATTCTGACTCTGAATCATCGGATGCGGACGATGTAATTATGGGAATGCATTTCATAAATGTGTGCAAATTGCACCAATCAATAAAGTGTCGCAAGAAACGTCGTCAGCAGAGGTGGTACGCCAGACCTGTTAACGAAGACTGGTTATCATCAGGATACTACCAGAAAGTTTTTAAAAAAATTAAGGATGTGGATGTTGAACATTTTTTCCTACACACACGAATGACAAAGGATGTTTACGAGCTTTTGTTGTCGTTAATAAAAAGTTCGCTAAGAAAACCTGGCCAACGTATATCTCCGGAGGAAAGACTGTCAATAACACTCTTGTAAGCATTTAAATATACATATGTATACTATTTTTCTTTTTGTATTTTTCATTTCCCTAAACTTTTTCTGTTATGTACATACGTAGACATTTAGCGCATGCAAGTTCCATCCAATCTATTGCTTGGAGTTATAAATTAGGAAAAAACAGAATTAGGAACATTATACTGGAAGTATGTGATGTATTGTGGCGATTGCTGTCTCCAGTTTATGTCAGTGAACCCACTACTTCACAATACGTGGATATTGAAAAAGATTTTGAGAGGATGTGGAATATTCCGAATTGTGTGGGAGCAATCGACGGAAAACACATATCATTGAATTGAAAATTTCCTATGTTTTGTTCAATTTTAAACTTTTCAATATAACTTTTTATATTAAAATAACATTATTATATTTATAAAAATAACATCATAAGATTTTTTAAAGAAAAAGAAAATTTTTTTTATGATTTGGAAACTAACAGAAATTTTAATAATTTTAATTAATCACTGAGAAACTCACGAGCCCCTCCAGTTGATGATATCAAAAATAATTTAAAGAATACTGTCAATATTGTAGTGTGTTTGACTAACCACTACTGCATGCCGTCTGCATGCAGCAAGTGAAACATAACACTTTTGTTATTGTTTAAATATTTGTCCAAAAAGAAAAAGAAAATTTTTTTTTATGATTTGGAAACTAACAGAAATTTTAATAATTTTAATTAATCACTGAGAAACTCACGAGCCCCTCCAGTTGATGATATCAAAAATAATTTAAAGAATACTGTCAATATTGTAGTGTGTTTGACTAACCACTACTGCATGCCGTCTGCATGCAGCAAGTGAAACATAACACTTTTGTTATTGTTTAAATATTTGTCCATGCTATAACCGCATGATCAGAATGTACAGAATGTATTATGCTGATCATGCATATTCCCACACATACTTTGTGTATGTGTTAGTATTAAGAAATAGAATGTTTAAGCTATGTTAAGATTTTATATTAAATAATAATTAAGTTCATAATTGTGTCGCACAAGCGGCTGTCCAGAACTCAAATCAATATAATAAAAATAATAAAGTAAAATTACATTTTGACAACTAAACTTAAATAAAAGAACTTGTGAATTATTAAAATGTTTAAAATAGTATAAAATATAATTGAATTTTGTGTCAGCCCATTGGAATTGAGTCCAGTTGAAATACCGTTCCATCATAGTCATCTAGAAGATGCTAATGTGAGTTCATTGAATATTAGAAGTAACAGCAAGAACATCAACAGCGAAATGGATCAACAGAACAAACACCAAATGTCCAAAATCCATCAGTTGATAACAAGAACAAATTGATCACCAGAACAAACAGCAAATCTCCAAAATCCATCAGATAACAGGAACAAATTGATCAACAAAACAAACACCAAATGTCCAAAATCCATCAGTTGATAACAAGAACAAATTGATCACCAGAACAAACACCAAATGTCCAAAATCCATCAGATAACAGGAACAAATTGATCAACAAAACAAACACCAAATGTCCAAAATCCATCAGTTGATAATAGAAACAAATTGTGTAAGTTAAGGAAATCTTCCACAAAGCATTGTGTTTAAGTGTAGTTACTACTATTAAGAAATTTGGAAAATTAACTGAATAAATTTTTATTTCTGTATAAAAAAAAAAACGACTATAGCTGCACTAGATATTCATGTATGTATGTATGTTTGTGGATGATACAATAAATTTCACTATTGTAAATTTAAAACGAAAAAAAGGAAAAACATTGAAACCTATTAAATTGTAGAATCTCACGTATTTTATGCAATTTTAACTGTTTTATAAAAATAATATTTTATTGTTTCTTACATACAAAGCTTGTGAAAAATATTTTAACTAATCCATCATTAGTATTTCATACTAAAATGATGAATAGAATTTATTAGAAATCATTTTACAAGAGAAGAGAATTTTTTAAAGAATATTTTGATTAATCACTTAAAAAGCTAAAACGCAAAAGCAGAGAATTTCACATTTTGTATCAGAATTTCAGGAGAAATTTTGTTCATTCCTTTATTGATTACGTAAGCTTAATAGTTACTTTTAGATTAGGCTGTAATATATTGCCTCAATATCTTTCCTTCATAATGGGAGGCAAAATATCAAAAATAGAAAATGCCAACGCAAATGTTGTTAATGAAGTAATGGTCAAGGTTGAATATCCAGTAGTGTATCTAGCAATAATTATCGCAACACTTTTACTACGATTCCTAACAACTTTATACCAGCTTCACAAGAGATCTTTAAAGAACAAATATGTGAAGAACTTTAGTACAATTTCCGGACTCGACAAAGTGTAGTGAGACGGATAATGAAGCAAATTTCTGCAGTCGGGAATAAATCCTTATACACAGTTTAGCATTTTTCATCTAATATGAAAATTTAATAACACTGGAATCATAGCAAACTTATTAGAAGAACAACAACAAAAACAAACGTTAATCTATTCATTCTATTATTTTATGTAATAATTATGCTAATTATAACGGTAACCATTATTATGGACACAATTCAAGAAATAACAATAATGTACGATGTATTAACTATGAAAATAATTCGGGAAACGTACAGCCACCCCAACATACTTCAAAGATGAAAAAATTCATAGCATACAATTAAACTTATATAGCTATTTAATATCCCGAACTACTTTAAATGACAATAAGTCAACATTTTTAATAACCACTGGCGCAGACATATCAATTATCAAACATAATCAAGTTCTAAACGAACCAATAAATGTTACAAAAAGAACTAATATAAACGGTATTGGACAAGCTCTCCTAACTACATTAGGTAAAGTGGGAACTGATACTATCACTTTGAGAACAAATGATGTTCCATATGATATATTCCACTTATGAGTGCTCTTAACATTAATTCCATATCAGTTCCAGCTAGATCTGAAGTGATCAGACCGATTAGATTTGATTCTACTTGTTTATGTCACGACATGCAACCTCGTGTAGACACATCGATATAAATAGGTTTGTGAACTTAACACACTTAGCACACTTGGCGCCGTCAATTTAACTGGCTCTGGACAATTTTAGCCGGGTATTGACTTTTTACAGCGTGGGACTCTCACTTATAACTTGAAGGTGAACAACAGCAGCAGCAAATCCATCAAATATCGAAAATTAAATATATAGATTGTTTTCTAATACCAGTGAATAAATTTATAATAGTTATACAGCCTGTTGGCGGTATTAATATTAAACAAACTACGGTGTTTTATTTCTGAGGAACGTAATCAAGAGATACGGCCGAACACTCCATTCAACCCGGAATAATATTGAGGCAGCTCACGGTAACACTACTGAAACAGAGGTACTAGTACCGCAACAAATACTTCAAGATGGTGAATACATTGCTAACACAATAACATCAAAATCAAAACCTTTAGTAAGAATTATCAATACAACTGAAAATTATTTGATAATTTTTTTTTTTTTAATTAGGACCAGCACTCAGGGGATGACCCCTACGTATGCAGTGCATTGTGCCGGAACGCAGAGAGAGGGATAGAGTAAAGAAGATAGATGTTGAAAATGCAGAAGGCTTAACTCTTTTACAACTCTGCTTTGCGCGTTATGTTAATTTTTATAGCAGTGTTGAGGCGCCTCCGGTGTTAGGTAGACGCATTAACTTTGTTAAGCTGTATTGGCAAGCATTTTATTAATTGTTTTACTTCGCCGATGTTTCTGCTAACCGATGAAGGAGGGCGATGTTGTGTACATTAGCTTGGAACATCATCAATCGCTGTCGGAACAGTTTTTTAGTGACCAGTGCTATGCCTTCATCACTTAAATAGGCCGACAACAATTAATACAATGTCTCACTAATGTACATTACAGAAATTAATGATGTTGATTGACTTGCTCTGGCCAGGGTTTGAACCCAGGCCCCACGTCATTGTTTACTTAGTAGTCAACGCGCTAACCACTTCAGCCAACACCACCCTCGAAACTATAGATGAGAAAAGAGGAAGAGAGAAGGAACTTGAAGAAAAGAGCACCAATGAGAATCAGATAAAGCAGGATGATAAAAACTCTCTTCCAGAGAATCAAAGTTGCCTTGAAACTATTCCTGAGGAGAACAAGGAGAACGAAGAAACCTCTCCTACTTATATGGCGGATGATTTCGAAGACGCAGAGGGGGATGCCTCCGACTTCTCAAGTTCCAAAAAAGAAAACCTGCACATTTAGTGGAAAAACCTCTCATCTCATATCTGATATCACAATTCCTGCAGTGGATGTAGATACAGATGAGTGTCTTCCTCAGAATACCAACCCGACATCTTATATAAGTGAAGGGATGATTCGCACGGATACCAAAATTTACAGAAATTTAGTGAAATCCGTGATACCCAATTTACCTCCAGCTCCTACAGTGAGTGCCTTAGCAGAAACCAGATTAGCATTAGAGAATGCTGGTTCTCAACTCATGGTACAGAGAAGACAGATATCAGCATCAGAAAAAACCAAAATTGTTCGAGATTTAACGGACGCAATAACAGGGGTAGCAAGATATGATATATCGAAAGAATCCCAAGAGACAGCTGGGATAGCAGAAGATAGAATCGAGTATCTATCCCCCAGTGCTTCGGATTATGTAGAGTCGGTGACATCAGATCTGGACCCGTTTGCACACATGGATGAGTTATTAGAAGATACGGAAGGTACGTTAAACAATCTTTTGCCTAATAATTCACAAAAAGATAATCCCCATATATACCCTATTGTGATACCACAAGATGATCAAGAAGATAATGAAAGCTCATCAGATGATAGCACGACAACCCAGGAATCTGATTCAGACAAAGAAAGTAATCGAGAAACAGATATAATGAAATATCTCAATGATTTAACAAAATCTCAAGACAGGAAATTAGATGCCATATTAAAAGAAATGAAGGAGATTAGAAGTGACATTCGAAAGAATACGAATGATATCTCCTTGATAAAAGATCAAATTAATAGTATGGAAAGAGCCATGCTGTTCACTGTTAAAGAGACCAGCCAAACCCTAGACCATAAGATACAGTTAGGGTTCGACAAAGTTAGCATCCAGCTAGATTCTACAATAATGAAAGCTGGGGACAACACTGCTAGATTGAGGATAGTAGAAAGTATGCTGAAAGAGGCTATAACGGGAAAAATTGTATTGTCTGGTACAGACTACACCTCAAAAATTACGAACCAGAAATCAGATATAGACAAAGAAAAAGAGCAAATGGATCAGAGATTGACATCATTTGGAAAAAAGATGGGGCCTGAGTTTACAGAAACTCATAAGGAGCTCATACAAATATTACTGATGAATCCTAAGAGTAAGGCAAGTACTTATCATTCTATTGATAAACATTTCTGGGACTTAATACCTGGTCTAAAGAATGCTAATAGCTGTGTTGATGTTCTCACATGTGTCTTATCAAACTCTCAAGAAATCAAGTTGATCATTAATAATGTCCAAATATTAACAGAAAGTCTAAATGACTATAAAATCGTAAAGCAAAACCATGACCCACAGAAAAATAAAGAAAAACTGGAACGTTTATCAAAAAACTTTCCAGAATTTGTTATTAAAGAATTAAAAACACTGTGTCATGAGTTTGTAGACGTTTTTGCATTAGAAACCGAAAATATAACGGTCAATAATTCTTATAAGCAGAAGCTTAGACTCCGTAATAACCAACCGGTTTATATAAAAAATTACAGAATACCTCATTCATATAAAGAGGAAGTAAACAGATAAATTGTTGATAAATTGATAAAAGATGATATAATAGAACCATCAGTGTCTGAATACAATAGTCCTATTCTTTTAGTACCTAAAAAACCTCTGCTAGGTACAAATCAAAAGAGATGGAAGACAAGTAGTTGCCTATAGGGGAGTAAATAAAACCTTAGTAGCTGATAAGTTTCCGTTACCACGTATAGATTATATAGTCGACCAATTGGGTAGAGCTAAATTTTTCTCTTGCCTTGACTTAATGTCAGACAAAGATTCTAGAGATATTACCTGCTTTTCTACAGAAAAAGGATCCTTCCGTTTTAACAGATTATGTCTGTTAAAACAGTAACAGATAAGAAGCATACTTTAAAGTGAGTAGTCGCACAAGCGGCTGTTCAACCAAATAAATTAAACAATGATATAAATAAAACTAAAAGACATTTCTAAATAAAATAACAACATATAACAATGAATTAAAATACAATTGTTTCATTATTATAACAGTAGTGGACCATCTGATGAATTATTTTAGGGCTTATAGTCGTCCAAGATGCATTGTAAGTGACAGGGGAACAGCGTGTACTTCCGCAGAATTCCAAGATTTTCTAAGCGAACGTGGTATACAACATGTGAAGATAGCGACGGGATCTCCACAGGCCAACGGGCAGGTGGAAAGGGTTAACAGGACTATTGGGCCAATGTTGGCGAAACTGGTCCGACCCAATGAGGGTTTGTATTGAAATTTGTTTTTGGATAGTGTAGAACATGCTTTGAATAATACGAATACGGGCGAACGCCCGAGCAGAATTCTTTTTGGATTGGGTCAAAGGGCCCCTGTTATGGACTCTTTGAGGGAGTGTGTACTTCATGACCTCCAGCAGAGTACTCAGGTAGACCACGGTGAGGTTAGGAAGAAAGCTTATGATAAACAGAAACTTTTGCAGGACTACAAAACGTTATTTTGACAACCGTCGAAAGCCAGGCACGAGGTATTCAGAGGGAGACTATGTAATGATTCAGAATTTCGATTCGCACACGGGTGTCTCGAGAAAACTTATTCCTAAGTTTAGAGGGCCATACATGGTAACGAAGGTTTTGAGGAATGCTAGGTATTTGTTAGAAGACGTCGAGGGTTTCCAGCAGTCTAGAAATCGCTACAAGGTCGTGTGAAATGTCGGAAATATTCGTCCGTGGTTTAAGAGTAAGGGCCGGGTTGTTTCTACGCGAGATCAGGTGATATCGCTGGTCAGGATGGCCGATTTGTAGCGAGATTCTCTGTTTGGGCTGCCTTCATGAATCCAACGGGAATTCGTCTGCATTCTTAACCGGTTATAATTATTATTATATACTTTATATACGAACACTTTTTTATTTATTCTTAATATTTGTTTCTATCTGAAATTGTCGTTACTAGCTTAAACTTTATTATTATATGCTTTATGTACACACACTACGATCCATGTATACTTATGTATGTCAATTTCTACTTGTTGTCTCCATAATTTTGGTTGCTAGCTTATTCTCTGATATCCAAGATATACACGCACAGTTGCGTAGACTTAGCTCTTATTTATTATTCCTCAGGTATACATAAGTCATGTATGTACATATTTGCACCATCAACTTTTGATGGTTGTTTTTAATTCTAAGCATATGAAGAATGGAAATAAACCAACAGTTAAATTGTGAACCTTGAATTGAAAAGTCTTTTGATTTCGGCTCCTTCAATATAATTGTTAAAGAAACTAACAGATATGCACAACAATATTTGGAAAAGTTCGGCGTAACCCGATCTTCACGAAAGCAGAAATAGATACCAGTAACAAACAACGAAATTAAAATGTTTATGGGACTACTTTTGTGGATGGGTTGGAACCCTCACAGATTATTGGTCCAAAAGTTCTCTGTATAACTTTTCAATTCCGGAAAAAACGATGTCCATAAATCGTTTTCAGGTTATACTGAGTTACATGCACTTTGCAGATAATAAAACGATTATTCCAGGCAATCGGCTTGGTAAAATACAACTGTAGTGCCATCCCTGGTAATGATAGATAAGTCGAGTCTCCTCGAGACTCGATGTACGTATAGATATAAGTATAACTAAATAGTAATAAGATAAAGAAAATAAAAAATTACCAACACAAATTTCTGTTGGATTTCGAAAGAAAACTGTGCAAAAAAAGATACCTGTTTTATGAAAATTTTAAGAAAAAACTAACATTCCTAAAGAAAAATAACAAAATTATACGAAAGAAAATAAAAGAGAACATATTCGTTGTTCAAATCTAAAACCAAATGGTCGTGTATTTTATTTCATCCTTTTAAACAACCCCTATTAGATATGCTCCAAACTCGATTTCAACAAGTTTATTCACCGGGTGAAAATAAAGTGGTTGTCAAGACGCTGATTCCATGGAGAGGTAGACTTTCTTTCCGTCAGTATATACCAAATAAGGCTCATCACTATAAAGTTATTTAGACTCTACTTTACTGAAGAATTTACCTGGTCCGTAAAAATATATGACGGTAAACCAAGTACTGGAATAAGGGAAGTTGGTCTGGCCCAAAAAGTTTGCGAACAGTTAATCGAGAAATTGAAATGCCAAGGTCGAACTTTATATGTAGACAATTATTATACTAGTTATGAACTGGCGCGCTCAAAGCTAAGTCAACAAACACATCTTGTTGGCACTCTACGTGCTAATAAGAAATACTTCCCAAAAGAAATAATGAATGCAGTATTAAAAAGATGCGAATTTGTGGCCAGTAAAGAAGCAAACGGAATAGTTGTGTTGAAGTGGAGGGACAAACGGGATGTCAGGATGCTTTCAACGAAGCATGCTTCAATTATGGTATTCACTTTAAATGAACCAGGTAGTGCTGATGAACCATCAACTAGTCGAGCAGCAAATGGAAGAAGACGAGCTACCTAAAAACCTCTAGTTGTTACTGAATATAACAAAGGGAAGGCAAGCATCGACCTATCAGACCAAACGGCTCCGTACTCGAGTACAGAAAGTTGGCCACTGAGCTTCTACTTGACCTTTCAATTGTAAATGCTAGCATTGTTTACAAAGCAGCTATGAAAAGCTCCATTAACATTGGTAAATTTCGAGAACATGTTGCCAATAGCCTCTTCGATCTTTCCTCTCCGCAACCATTTAGAGCTCTAGACATATCATTACAAAAAGGGTAAATGAGAATAACAAAACTATAAGACGTGCTTGCGTTTTGTGTTATGCCACTTTAAAAAAAGAACGTTCCCGAATCACAGCTAGGAACCATATCAAAAGAACGACTACATACTGTCCACAATGCCCAAACACTCCACAATTGTGCAATAATTGCTTCCCAAAATATGCTCATCTAAAAAGATATGTACAGATACACATCTGTATATATAATATACTCTAATTTCTAAAATTAAAAACTTGAATTAATTTTGTTTTATTTTATATTTGTATTTTATGTACCCAAATTAATAATAATTGGACTGAAATATTAAAGAAAGTAAAACTTGAGTCAAAAAATATTAATCTCATATTGTTTTCCTTGTGTAAGCCACAAAAATCGTCATAGGACATTGATTTTTTTGGGAAATGCGCGCCAATTCATTATCTAATCGAAAAACAAAAAAGAAATTAACATATTGTCGTACGAAAACAGTTTACAAGTTAATCTATTGTAGTAATATTATAGTGATGACGTTATTGTATCTTAGCCTACTATACATACATATACACATAACACACTTATATATAATATTGTAATATCTAAGCCTACTACAAGTTACTACAAGTTCTAGAATAAGAAACTATTGTTTTTAAATAACAAAAGTAGTCAGTATAGATTTGAAATTATAATTGAGAAGACGGATTTAATTAAAAAAAAGTTATACATACTACACTATAAAACAACCCCTGTCGTAAGAAAACATATGACGTGGCAGCCAACGTAATTTTTTCTGCCGGAAAAATTAGACCCAGCAAGACCAAACGACCACGATAGGAAAACTTTATTCCACTAATAAACTTCTTCCAGGTCGAAAGAGAGCTAAATTACATATCACGAGATAGACAAGAAGTTAAAGAAATGCGCAGCGTAGATTTCCTTATTAAAAAAACAAAACAGCTGAAAAATTCTTAATTTTAACTACATCGATTACATACCCGTCAAGATATCACTTCACAAAATATTAAACACAGTGGAAGGCAGAATCTTTAAGAAAACAATTGTTGATATTCCACAGGATGAGTTACTAGAATGTCTCAAAAGTCAAAAAGTTGTTGAAGTAAGAATAATCACCAAAAGAGAAAATATAATAATCATAATCACATTTGACCTTATATACCGCCCAGAATTTTTAAAACTGGGATGGGATAGTTTAAGTAGATGAGTATACACCAAATCCAAAGAGATGCTTAACAGGTTCCCTGTCCCCATACAAAAATAATTTTAACGGTACACGTCCCATAAGCATTTTTTAAATTAGAATGTTGGAGACATTTTTCAAGGTTATTAATGTGTTTTTCAAGTAGTCGTAAGCATATTGACAGCGATATAACGGTAAAAAGGCAATTGAAGAGCTAACCCAAAAAGTCATTGCCATGTCAAAAGAAAATGAAATATGAAAAAGCCAAGTTGAACGTTTGATTAAAGCCTATGACGAGAAATCAAAGAAGCCGCGAAGGAAGGTCCGAGTAATTACTGATAATACACCCGTAAACTCAAGCAAGGCTGACGCCGAAGCTGGCATGTTCTGCACCGGAAATGAAGCAGAAGATGCAAACAAAACAACAACAAAATCATCAGCAACAAAGTATACTACTAATGAGGAAGCTGCATCTAATACCAATGCGAATGTGCCTGATTCCAGAGAAACGGGTAATATGAAATCAACAAAAATTCCTATTATAACTACCTATAATATTAATGTAAAAGAAATGACTAATGTCATAGATAAGGCCTTAGGACATCGTAATTTTAATATTAAGATAATAGGAAAAAATATCACAAATATAGGGGTTTGTACGCTCGATGACTTTGAGAAGCTGAAGATTTTGCTCAGGGACAATAAGGTTAACTACTATACCTATACACCAAAGGCCATTAGGCCATTTTCGGTAGTTATAGAGGGTCTGTCAGGGACGTATAGCGTTGAGGATGTAATGGGTTATCTGAATGGACTAGAAATTAGGATGAATATCATAGGATTGACTGACCTAGATAGGGATAGATGGCTACTGAGACTTTCGCGTGATTCAGAGATTTCGTCCTTTTACGGGATTAGGTATATATTACACTGCCGAGTAAACATGAGAAAATATAGTAGAAAGAATACAATTACGCAGTGCTACAACTGTCAGAGATTTGGCCATGTTTCGAGCAACTGTGAGATGCCGTATCGATGCGTTAAATGTGGCGCGGCACATGGACCTGGCAAATGTGACATTCCCTCCAAGAGTGAAAATACGGCGGAAAAGCTAATTACTGATCCCATCAGTGGCCAGGCCGTTAGGAAAATAGGTATGCCGGTGAGATGCGTAAGTTGTGCTATAGATGGGCATGTAGCTAGATCTAAAGAGTGCCCACTTAAGATTAGACTCTTACAGAAAATGGTTGCGAAGAGGTGACCAAAGGGAGAACCTAGCTCGCAGCGTCGACCTGCCAGTAGAGGCCTTGAGCCAGGACTGTCTTTCGGATCGGCCTTGGCTTCTAATTTGACAAATGTTAGCTCTACAACGGTGCCTTCCAAACCCGTGTTATCGGGAGCGGGTCCTTTCCTGGGTAGTGATATCGCTCAATTTTAGCTAATTGATGAAGACTGCAAACGCTTTTTCAGTGAAGGTTTGCTGAACTGTATTGGAAAGATAGGTGGATGATGAGGGTAAATCTCGAGCATTACTTGTTATGCTAATGATTTTACAACACGATGGCTTGGACAATTAAGACTATATTTATAAACGTTAATTCGGTAGTCTCAAGACATAAGAGGCACTATTTGAGGTTGTTTTTGGACAGGCACAAACCAGACGTACTGCTGTTAGCTAAGCACCGCCTTAGCCCACGGCACAAACTTGAAATTGGCGGTTATAACGTTGTAGTGTGTTTGACTAACCACTACTGCATGCCGTCTGCATGTAGCAAGTGAAACATAACACTTTTGTTATTGTTTGAATAAATGTCCACATTCCAATTGTATGATCAGAATGTATTATGCTGATCATGCATATTCCCACACACACTTTGTGTATGTGTATGTGTTAGTTTTAAGGAATATAATGTTTAAGCTATATTAAGATTTTATATTAGTCTAAAGATAAGTTCATAAATGTGTCTCATACTGGACGGCTGTCCAGAACTAATTAATATTGTTCAAAAACACTAAACATGAAATAATAAAAGCAATTTAAATAAAACATAATAAAACAGCATTTAATCTTATAACATGGCGATCCTGCCAATGATTTAATGAAATTTAAAATTTTGCTAACTAAGAAATCAATGTGTATCATCGCTATAGATTGTCCCAAAACTCCAAGAGCTCCAAAGAATTCAACAAAAAATTTTCAGGAAATGTGTATGTAAGTTAACCTCAAATAACACATGAAATATATGTACATATGTATGTATGTGTTTAATGAATCTGTGCCTCGTTTCTGTAACGAATGTGGGAGTTTCTCGCATCGAAAAATTTATTATCATTCTGTGAAAAACAGGATGAGTGAGAAGAAAAATATATTTTTATTAGGTTTGCAGGGTGGATCAAATAAAAATCCTACTAATATTATATGACTCATCCTACAAAAGATTGGGTGACAAATATAAACTCACATATTTTCTCGATGAGAGAACTTTTCACAAGTTACAGAAACGAGGTACTGGTTCGGTGGGGCGAATTGTGTACTGCGAATTGAATTCGCCACTCACATCACTTTGTATGGATTCGCTTTGCCATAAACAGAAAATATTCATCTCATGGATCTCTTTTGGATCCGGAGTTACGGGTTCAAAACTTATTTTTTATTGGCCATAACTCTTAGAATATGGAACGGATATAAGCGGATATATAAAATACCTTTATGGTGGTATACACATTTTTTAAAACAATTTACCCATTGCGAGTGAAATTCAATTTTATAATTTTTTTTATCTGACTTTTCACTTTTACATAGAACTCACCATGCTTTTATTTTGTGTATACTTGAAAGCTGTCACCGATGAAATACGTAAGTTATGCTTTTTAATGATGATTTTAAGATTTAAATGAGTTATTTAGAGCATTTTGTAGGACTTATGATCAATAACATATTATAGTTTTGAACCCCGTAACTGCGGAATCAAGAGAGAGCGCCGAAAAAATTACACAAAAATTTTTACGTAAAAAAGGCTAAAGTATTCAGCAGAAAATACTGGAAATAGGACATGGTGTTAAGGCACAAGCACTGACACTTTAAGTTTTGATCATTCCATACAAAATATAAAGTTTCACTAAGTCTTCTTTCCGATCCATTTAATGACAGAAACATTTATATACAAAATTTTCCACTACATATTTATGCCATAGATTTGTTTTGCGGAAAATTAGTTTCTACGAAATTTCATAATTACTGTACATGATTTTTGTTTGAACAAGTGTTAACCTATTTTTTTTTTTATTATATTATTGTGTATAAGAAAATCACTTATCTTATAACAATTTAAATAATGAGACAGCGCAATAAAATAAAATTGATAAAAATAATAAATGCTCATTCCAAAAGATGACAAAAGATAACAAAACATTTTTGTGGATGTGATTTCATGTCGCAATTTTTTGTAAAAAAAATGCCACTTGCAAACGCTTTAAAGTACAGTCAGCACCGCTTCAACTCTTACAGTTTTCTCTGACAGATTTTAAACTTAAAAATGAAAGTGTTCGATATTCTCTTTGTTATTGCAATTTACTGCAGCCAAAGAGGTAATTTGATGTTTCCTTGTTAAAAAAAAAAAAACTTAATAATTCTATCTGATTTTTATTTTTCAGGAAAAAGATTATAAACAATGTATGAAGGATGATGATTGTGACAGTGGCCTTAAATGCGTAAACCTTGTTCATCTTGGTAAATATTGTACCTCAGACAAACTTTAAAAAAATAAATTTTGTTTAATTGTTTGAAATTTAATAAATCTTAATTGCTGAATAATAAAATCTTTAATCATTTAAATTTTGTTATTTTCTTTTTTATTTTACAATAAAAAATATTTCTAATCACTAATTTGCTTTACAAATTTCGTTATATTGTCAACACTGTTTTGGTTTTGTGGCCATCAGAAATAGAAATTAGTTTAATTCGACTACACGACAAAAGTAGTATGGACAAAAACCTGTTGCCGTGTTATCTCCCTGTTTGATATCTCCCTTGACAGAAAGCAGTGGGTTAAAAATCTCACTAAATATCACTCTTAATCAAAAAAAATAAAAAGATGTTCTCTTAAAATCACATACAGTCCATTAAAAAGAAGGTCAACAAACACATAACACTTATTAAAGCGAAGTAAATAAAGAAAATTAAACCAGAGTCGGAAACTTCAGTACTAATGGGATTTTTTTTTGTTTTTTAATATTTGCACATATTGTTCATAGTAAAATAATTCCAATCTTTCACCCAATTTACATGGTGATTAAAAACTCATGAATTTTTTCGTGTTATCTTTGAAAGTATCTTCGTAAATCCTCTTGCATTTATACTATGATTTTTAAGCATGGTTTATTTCTCTTGAAGTGTTGAGTTTTTAGCCTATAATCGCTCAATCTTCTTTGAAAGTAGAAAAGGAATGAAACATAATAACAAAAACTGAAACAAAAGTCAAAGGAAATACAAAAAAATGCATGGAAAACAGAAAATGTGATTATTTTTCTACCCCTCTTTCTTCTCTACCCCGCTCGTCAACCCAAAAAAATGCTCATGATATTTAATCATGACTAAAAATCACCGTGTAAATTGGGTGTTTATTTGATTTGAACAACTGAAATATATACTAAAACAGATGTGTAGTCTATTTTTCATAAACAAACAAAATATTATAAGTGCGAAGAAAGTTTCTGGTTTCTGGTCCGAAATTCAATACAAATTTCAATAATTTGGATCAATTTTCTGTAAAAGGAAGGAAAACTAAAAGAATATACATATATATATGAGACAAGTAAAAAAAAAATATATAAAAATATATTTTGTTTCGTAGTGTGTTTGACTAACCACTACTGCATGCCGTCTGCATGCAGCAAGTGAAACACTTTTGTTATTGTTTAAATATTTGTCCATGATATGACTGCATGATCAGAGTATACAGAATGTATTATGCTGATCATGCATATTCCCACACATACTCTGTGTATATATTAGTATTAAAATATAGAATGTTTAAGCTAGACTTAAGATACTGAATAAAAAATTGTACAGTTAATAAAGAAACATAAAAGCGAACAGTCGCATAAGCGGCTGTTTGCAAATAATGAAATAATATAATAAAGAATATTATCATTGGTGATTCACACACGAGTCTAATTATGCATAAAATGAGAGTTTTTAGGCGAGAGGGGTGAAGAGAGCGCTTTTTCGTTGGCACAATTTTTCATCCAGCCTCATACCCGCACAACCAGCACAAAACTAATACATACACACTTACGAATACACAGGTTCTGTGTTTTCTTTTTTTACAGACCGCATTCAATCGTTAGTTAGCAATCGTCGAGTTAACATGAATAACAAAGAAGAAGGGGGTTGGTCGCGCCAACAAATCATGAAACTGATACGCGAATTGAAAAACCGTGAATTATTATATAAAGTGACAAATGCAGACTATTTAAAAACTCACAAAAAAAAAACGAAGCACTGGAAGAAATTGCTGCGGCTTTAAAAATTATAAAGCCGAATGTAACTGCTGCTGATATAAAAAAATAATAAGGTTTTACAGCAGCAAATTTCACTAGAAAAAAAAAGATAAGAGCAGCAACCAGGAGTGGAATGGCCACCGAAGATGTATATGTTTCAAAGTTATGGTGTTTTAATGAACTGAAATTTTTATTAGACGCCAATGATGAAATTCGTGGCCAATCCAATTTGGAATTTAATACGGTGAGTAAAATTTTTATTTGATTTTATTTTATTATTCGTAGCGAAATAAAATGCATGTATATACATACATATGTACATTAGGGTCATAAGTTTTTGGAAATATCAAATTTAAGAAGAAGAATTTAATTAAGAACAAAATATTTAGTTTCTCGCGATATTTACAAAAATTCAAGCAGCTTTTATTATCAGTACAATATTCCCCATAAAAACCCTTGGGAGAATGATGTACAAAAAACAAGCGACCATAATATACATACATACATATGTATTTTTTTATGTACTTATATGTACATACATACGTACATATTTTAATGAATGTTCTTTTTCTATCTTTTTAGTTGGACGATTCATTTTGTGAACCTGTTTGCAGTCACAGCTCAAGAAAGGTAGAATTTTATATATATATATTTTAAAAATCTATTTTTTTAACAAAAACAAAACTCTATCAGGCTAAGCGATCGAAATTTGACGAGGTTGCTGCATTGCGGGAATCCGCGAAAAAATCGATGGACGCTGTAACCAGCATGATTCAAAAACGAGAAACATGGAGAAAATATAAGAAAATATATTTTTATTATATATACAACAGTTTAAGTAAATTGTAATAAATCAGCTTTCCGGCTCTGATCAACAAAAAGCACATACTGCACATACAGTGTTGCCGCTGCGAATTTTCCTTTCATTCCCTTAAAGAAAACTATTTAGGCCACTAATTCTTTTTCTTTCACATTCTATTTAAAATTATGCTAACATTCACTGTTTAAGTACAGTTCACAAGAATTGTATCACATTTGACAATTGGTTTCATCGAAGAAATAAATAAAATCTTTAAATACAAGAATATCCCGATTATTTGGTAGATCGCACATATTTTCTAATTAAAATTAATTAATTTCACGTAAGGGTTACCGCCAATTTACGGTTTATCGGGAAAAAGTGCGAAAACCGGGTATCTCAATTTACACACTTTTACAATTTTAAATGATTTTATGAAGAAAAAGGTCTATTGAAAAATCAGATCGAATTATTTAAAAATGCTTCTCAACTAAAAATCTAATAAATTAACTGAGCTCTCAATTAAAAACTATATATAGGCTAAATACAGTCTAGTAGAACTCCAAATTCTTAAATATCTCTAAATTTCTAACTTCTCACTAACGGCTTAATACTGCGCAAAACTGGTTTAATTTAAATTATCTTTATATTACCTCTATATAACTAAATATAAGATATTTAATGATAACTCATTAGCCCCTTTCTAAAATGATAATATAGATAAAATAATCAGCATTCCCCAAATTCTCATAAGTCTTGTTAAATTTCACTACCTGAAAGTTCTGCAGTAAAAAATTTGTATTTCTCAGACAAAATCTGTAACTTTGCGTGTTTACCATATTTTGTGTAAACAAACGCAAATAGTAAAATACAGATAATACATCTATTCAAGGCAGTGGTTACAATTTGGAGGAATACTTGTGAGCTGTCTGTAGTTTTGTTTATTAAAACTAGAATAAAGTCTAGTGGTATTTCATAGCTCCTAATATGCTTATAAACAAAACCAGGGAGTTTCGCTCTCAATCCTCTGAATTAACACACTCAATAAAAATATCAGTGCGGCCTCGAGTACGTCAACTACGTATCGGGTCAATTGCATTCACTACGCTATCCTTTTCCTTGCTTTAACTAGAGCGTGTATCTAGTGCTGTTCTCCAACAGCCCCTTCTCTGTTATATAGTTATTGTGTTAACGTTCATGTTACGTTTACGTACACAGCAAAGAATTATATATAAATATATGTGTCACCCTATTGTTACATTATTCTTAAATTACCATCTTATAAGTAACCTTTTGTAATATGAAGAACAATGAATAAACTTCACTTCTAAAACACATGTCCTCTAAGAAAGTTATAAAAGAAAGCCAAGGAAAAAAAGAAAGATAAAAAAGTAACCTTTTAGCTCTTGAATAGTAGATTATAAATATTGCAAATTCTCAACAACCCCAGAGTCATATAAGTCCAGTACCTCACATCTCATATCAGTATGCCTTCCACATCACGAAGATCGATCGCGTCTACCAAAGAGCACTTTGACTTTGATTATAGTCAAATAATGGCAGTGTGTGAAAGGTTCGACGCTACCCCAACGGAGGAGTACACTGACACCATCCTTGAAGTTCTGTTGAGAGACTTAGACTCATGTTGGGATAAGTTAAACTTTTCTCATGAGGAAGTTATGTTCTCCAAAGAAACAGGAATCACTCAGGAAATAAAACAAGAAGTAAAACAAAAATTTGAAAATTGTAGGACCTCATATTACGATTGTTCCTCGCGAATACTCGACCTTGCGAGAATAATAGTCTAAGAGAATCCGGGTGTTCCAAGGTTTCAGTCATAAAGATTTTTTTTAGTGAGCCTGGTGTTTGCAAAGGGTCCCTATAAGATCGTTAAGACTCTCCCTAATGATAGATACGTGCTGGAGATGTGGATGGTTTCCAGGTGAGTCGGATTCCATATGAGGGGATATGGGAAGCGGCTAACTATAAGCCATGGCTGAACATTTTACCCAAGGATGAAGGTAAAATCGGAGCGATTTCATGTAAGAATGGCCGATCTGTGGCAATTTTGTATGGAAATGTAAAAAAGAAGAAAAAAGAGAGAAAAAGAGTATTGTAGATATCGATAATTATTTAGTCTACTAAGTGAAGCGAAAGTGTAAAGTCATATAAATAAATTGCCAATAAAAAATAAAATTGTTGTTTCTTTTTATTATTACTACAATATATTGAAACAGTGCGCTCGATACAATCAAGCAATACTTAGGTATACATGTCTAAAAAAAACTTGCAACTAAAGGTAAGAATTAACAAATTTACCAAATTTGTTTAAACCATAAATAATATTTTGCTTTACATATTTTTGCAGACACGGTCGAGCACCTAAAGCCACAAGTCAATGGGTCTCATGCATAAAAACGAGTAAAAGCACTGAGTTGAGGCAGGTGAGCAATTGCTCGTAATTCGAGTTCGATCAAAAAGCAACAGCTTTTGCTCAATTTCGTATGCATAAAAATGAGTTCAAACCAATTGCAATTACTTGAGCAAATGGAGATCAAACGTCTAATTGTTATTGCAGTGCAAACATGTCGTCAAGTGAAAGTGAAGTAGAAGTAGAATTAAATAATAATATTAAAATAGAAACTGACGACATTTCTAAATTTTTAGTAGAAAAAATAAAACAAAATAAATATTTACTAGAAAAGAGTCAATTACCAAGCATTAAAAATAAAAAAAAAACAAACAATAGAAACAAGTGGAACAGAAATTAAGCAAAAATTTGGCATTGAATTAACGGGGAAAAATATATTAAAAAAAATAGCTAACATGAAATGTCGCATAAAAATAGACATGAATAAAACAGGCAATAGAAAAATTATTTTAAAAAACTGGGTTTTTTAATTTTTATATGAGTACAATCAATCACTCCAATTGCAAATGGAAAGCAATAATTTGCTTGCCATTTCATTTGAGCATCTTGTATTTCATCTTTCGGGAATTTTATCCACTCGCTTGCTTTGGCAGATATAAGTTTCGCAACTTCCGCAATAGTTCGCGACACAGTTGATTGATGGACTCCAATATCTGTGGCTATACCATTTTGGAATCCAGGATCTGCACAAAATCTTATATACAGTCGAATTTTATCAATGTTGCTGAGGGCACCACCACGTGTTTCTTCTGACTCCTCAAAAAAATAATTAGCCAACCAGCAGATGCTACTATCATCAAACCTAAGTATTTATCATTTTATTATTAATTATATAAAAAATAATTAAAAATTAAGAATACAAACCTGTATAATTTTTTATCCTCACTTGCTAAATATCTTTTACGCTGTTGATAACATTTTGTATTTCTTTGTGGCACAAAATATTCAGCCATGATTCCTTTTTAGTGTACGCGAGTCAACTATAAGGCAGGCTCAACGAAATTTGAGCAGGAGAGAAAGCAAAAGCTTGTTTTTATGCATATGAAAATGAGCACAATCTCATCTAACTTAGTTCCAACTGAGCAAGACGAGATCAAACGTGAGCAGTGAGTAAAAGCAAATACATCAAATTTTATTATGCATACGACAAGCACCTTTTACTCAAAAAATCGAGTCCGAGCTCAAGCTCACGTTTTATGCATGAGACCCATTAGAAGAAGAGGACAAATGCTCAAAGCTCTAAAATCTTTTATTAAACAAAAAATTTAATAAACATTGGGTCTCATGCATAAAACGTGAGCTTGAGCTCGGACTCGATTTTTTGAGTAAAAGGTGCTTGTCGTATGCATAATAAAATTTGATGTATTTGCTTTTACTTACTGCTCACGTTTGATCTCGTCTTGCTCAGTTGGAACTAAGTTAGATGAGCTTTTGCTCATTTTCATATGCATAAAAACAAGCTTTTGCTTTCTTTTGTGAGCTCTTGCTCAAATTTTGTTGAGCCTGCCTTATAGTTGACTCGCGTACACAAAAAAGGAATCATGGCTGAATATTTTGTGCCACAAAGAAATACAAAATGTTATCAACATCGTAAAACATATTTAGCAAGTGAGGATAAAAAATTATACAGGTTTGTATTCTTAAATATTAATTTTTTTTTATATAATTAATAATAAAATGATAAATACATACATAGGTAAGATGATAGCAGCATCTGCTGGTTGGCTAATTATTTTTTTGAGGAGCAGAAGAAACACGTGGTGGTGGCCTCAGCAACATTGATAAAATTCGATTGTATTTTGTGCAAATCCTGGATTCCAAAATGGTATAGCCACAGATATTGGAGTCCATCAATCAACTGTGTCGCGAACTATTGCGGAAGTTGCGAAACTTATATCTGCCAAAGCAAGCGAGTGGATAAAATTCCCGAAAGATGAAATACAAGATGATCAAATGAAATGGCAAGCAAATTATTGCTTTCCATTTGCAATTGGAGTGATTGATTGTACTCATATAAAAATTAAAAAACCCAGTTTTTTAAAATAATTTTTCTATTTCCTGTTTTATTCATGTCTATTTTATTTTTATGCGACATTTCATGTTAGCTATTTTTTTTAATATATTTTTCCCCGTTAATTCAATGCCAAATTTTTGCTTAATTTCTGTTACACATGTTTCTATTGTTTGTTTTTTTTTATTTTTAATGCTTGGTAATTGACTCTTTTCTAGTAAATATTTATTTTGTTTTATTTTTTCTACTAAAAATTTAGAAATGTCATCAGTTTCTATTTTATTATTATTATTTAATTCTACTTCTACTTCACTTTCACTTGACGACATGTTTGCACTTCAATAAAATTAGACGTTTGATCTCTCTTCGCTCAAGTAATTGCAATTCGTTTGAACTCATTTTTATGCATACGAAATTGAGCAAAAGCTGTTGCTTTTTGATCGAACTCGAATTACGAGCAATTGCTCACCTGCCTCAACTCAGCGCCTTTACTCGTTTTTATGCATGAGACCCATTATTACGGTTATGGAATCGAGGCGAAAGTCTATCGTACATACACATATAAACATATATTTATATTAATGAAAAATATTGTATTTATTTTATATAATATAAACCCTACCATAACAAGGTCTATATTAATGCTTTGTGTTGCTCAATTTTAGACTTCTTCATCATAAGTATTCAGAATTGTATATGTTATTGTTGAACCGTGGTATAAATAGTTAGAATACTGCGACATGTAATGTGTGACAGGAAAAAGTTGATGGAAGAATAACTCAGTCTGATGCAAGAGCTACTGTGCACCTTATGATTTTGTTAATGGGTAAAATCTTCCCACGTAATAGTGGCGAGATCCAAATCCACATAACAACCTTTGCTGCTAATAGGCTAAAAGCAGTATAGTTTATTATCGGAGACACGTCTGCAAAATTATTATTTTCTACTGAGAAGCTCAACGAAATGCAGGACTTGTGGAACTCATTTCCAAAATTTAAAAAAGAACTATTTCTCGCCTTCTTCATCCAGAAGTTACCAATGCTATACTCCTTCTTAACGAAGCACCACAGGTTACCTTTAATTGCATAAATCATTTTATATCCGGTCTGATTCTCTGTGAGGCACATGCTATACTCCAAATTTTGAAAGAAATTAAGATGTTCGATACTGCACGAGATGAGTTAAAAAATTAATATGGAGAAAATTAGGTATATTTCAGAATATTAGAACCTGCTGATAATAGATTATCTACTGTCAAGTTTCCAAACTTGGCAAAAGCTTCGGTAATATATACGAAAACCTTTGTAAACACTTCTACTTCCTTCCAAAGGATTATAGAACCAAAACACCAAGTGAAATTATTATTTAGCCTTAGAACCGGCTCTTTCTTTTTTAGAAGCATTAAACTACTTCCTATTAAATATCTAGGCATTAATCTGCCTGATAGTAGTCAGTGACGTAATAACGCCGACACTTTTTAATTTAAATAAAAAGAAAACCTACACATGGCGATCTAGCCAGATCTGGCTACGCAGAATACTCCCATAGAGGAATTACAGCCAGTTGGACAAAATAATGAGGCTCCACTACATACTGCCACGCCAGTACAGGCTGGCCCCAGGCTTTTAACGCTTGAAGAGTACAGAAAGAGACAACAGCGGAGAAAAGAAGCTAAACTTACCGATATTCCAAAGATGGACATGGCAAGGAAGAAGAAAAGGGGGTGGCCGCTTGGTGTGTCTGCGAAGAAGATTAGCCACATTGTGCAGGATTGTGGATTCTGACCCTCCACCATCCTGGCAAACGTCCACAGAAGTTTGCCGTCTGCATGTAGCTAGTGCAACATAACACTTTTGTTATGTTCAAATATTTGTCCACATTATCACCGCATGATCAGGGTGTATTCTGCTGATCATGTATATTCCCATACACATTATGTATGTGTATTAGTTTAAGTTATTTCATGTTTAAGCTAGAATAAGATTTTGTACAGAAGTCATAAAAAGAAACAATAATAAAATAAATGTATAAATAAAAGACTATTTAATAACACTACATTACAAATGTATTAAAGGCTCTCAGTATATCGCTTTGCCGTTAACAATACAGAGAAAGTATGCTTGCATCAATGTTCAAAATAATGATGAATACTGCTTGAAGTGGTCAGTAATATCAGCATTCTATCCAATTAATCTTAATTCAAATAGATTAATGTCCTATAAAGTTGATAACATAAGCGGCTGTTCGTATAATAAATAAATGTCAATATTCCGGAGATGTGTGGATGACATAATACTTAGAAAATACATAGGCAAATTGCCATATGTATATAATATATACTATATATATCATCACCATATCTTGGGAATTCTGTTAATGTTACTGAGGAATTCGAAACCAAACTAACTGATTATCGTTTTTTGATCCCACCATTACGCCAGCTCTTGTTCCCATTTTTCCAGAGGCAAATTATGAAGATTATCGTAATTTACCATCACACCACCAATTTGAAAAGTTTTTTGACGATGTTTTATTAAAAAAAATTAGCGAATAAAGTGCACTTTATGCAATCGCACAGAATAGACCAAACCCAAACATAAAAGGCGGAGAACTTCGAACATTTAACGGTATATTGATAAATTACGGGGTACAATTATCCCGCCAATTATAGAAATTTGTGGAGTCATGATGAAGACATTCGTAACAATCTTGTAAGTGACACCATGCGCCTGAATCGATTTCCAGAAATTTTCCAAAGTCTTCACTTCGAAGACAATTCCAAGGCTTTGTCGAAAAACGGCTCTAATGATGACAAAATGTGGAAACTGCGTCCTCTTACAGATCATTTGAAAGCCAAAATGACTGAAAATTTTCATGCAGAACAAAATCTTGCTTTTGATGAAAGTATGATATCTTACTTTTGATTTAAGCAATTCATTAAAGGCAAACCCTTACGATTTGGATATAACGTTTGGCTACTGGGCACTCCATTAGGCTACTTAGTAAGCTTTGAAATCTACCAGGGAAAAAATCCCCATTCAAATCTTGAATACGAAGCAAAATTTGGAAAATGTGCTGCTCCTTTGATTAGCATGATCGATTATTTTTCTGTCACATTGATATCGCTGCCATTTTCATTTTATTTTGATAACCTCTTTACAAGTTATCCCTTGTTGGCCTATCTGAAGTCATGCGGATATAATGCTACGGGAACAATATGTGAAAATCGTATTCCAGCAAGTTGTCCGCTGGTGCATAAAAAAACTTGAAGTCGGTGGAATTTCAGTGAAAAGTACTGACATTCGTTTAGTAAAATGGAAAGATAATAACGTTGTGTGCATGTTACCTACGAACACTGGTGAAAATCCAAAATCAATGGCACAACGTTAGTCGAAGGCAAAATAAATGTACCTCGTCCTTGTGCGATCACGGAGTACAATAAATATATGTGCGGAGTAAACACGTACAAGAGCTTAACTGATAGTATTGCCATAACCAATATACCAGATACATACCAGTTACTTTTGTTATAAACGAGAGAATGAGTGCATCTGTTATGGTATGGTTTTTTTTACGCTCTCGCTTTACTGTAACAAACAACAATAGTTCTTTATGGTTTTGCATTAAGTAACAAATTTAACTGTTTTATGTGCTCAATTAACTTTTGTACCACAGATATTTTCATATAACTATGGTATAACGAATAAACAAGTGAGTTTTTGTGACTGGTTGTGGTTGTGAATATATGTAAATAAATAAAAATTACAAAACTTTTTGGCGCATTTGCATTTAAAAATTAATAATAAAATAAAAGAAAATATTTTATTAAATGTATATAAAATTAGTGAAAAGAGAGGGCGAAGCAAGATTTGGGATTGTTTCGGCGTGATTAGAGATGAGATGAGCAATTTTGTTGCATACAATATGTGTAACAATGTATGTAAGTTAAGATATGAGTTCGGAACCACTGAACAAAACATAAATTCTTTCCCACAAATTATGCTGACGATATGTCTGCTAAAATATGAACGGTGTAATGTTTCTTTCTACCTTTGGAATGAATGTCTTGAAAGAATGTTTGCAGCTGTTGCAAAGATTCGCCAAACAAGCAAATTTAAATAAAATAAAATAATATTATTCTTTTTGCTGAAAAGAACGAATTAGATATAAGTAATACATTTTGTAAATTAGTTTAAGTTTTATTTGAGAGGTTGACCAAAGCGGTTGACAAAAATAAATATTTAAAAAAAAAAAAAAAAAAACATTGTTTTCCATGAAAATCCGTGTTTTAAAGTTATTTTCTAATAAAAAAAAAATAATAAACCCAATGAACTAAAAAAATTACAATTAAAGTAAATAAAAAAAATCCCAATATAGAAAAAACATTTTTTGCTAAAAATCTTGTGAATACCGATACGAAAAATAAGCTGAAGTAAAATCTAGTGGGAGATCCAGATACTTCAACAGCATAAATCCAGATTCAGAAATCCAGATACTTCAACAGCATCAATCCAGATTCAGAGATCCAGATATTTCAACAACATCGATCCAGATCCAGCAATCCAGATATTTTTGTAAAAATGATTTTTACTGTTGTTATGCTCCTTGCATTTTGTACTGCTTGTCATCCCGAAGTGCAGATACTGGACTATACAAATTCACAGTTGATTTCGGTTCATTTAGGACAAACTAGACTCCAGATTGGAAATTTTAAACTAATTCACGTGTTGAACTTAACTGACTATGAACGAAAAGTTGACGACTTAATCTCTGAAATCCAATACAAGTTATCAAAGAATAGTACCAACCTTCCATTCCTTCTTCATGATATATCTCAAATCAAAAATCAATTAAAAAGAATCAAACCTAGACATAAACGTTCAATAGATGCCCTGGGAACAATATGGAAATGGATAGCTGGCACACCTGACCATGAAGATCATGAAATAGTAGTGAATAAAATGAACGGACTTCTTAAAAACAACGAACGACAGAGAATTATTAATAAGGATTATATCGACAGAATTAATGTACTGACTGACAATACCAATAAAATTTTAAAAACTGTACAATCATTCGAACGAATTCAACAAACATTAGAAGACACCATTTTAAACAAAGTAAGGATCATTAGGGAGGAAATAGTGAACATTGAATACGCCTTGCAATGGGCAAGGGTAGGAGTGATAAACTCATTTATACTTTCTGAAAGAGAAATTTTTGAAGCAAAAACATTATTAGATTCTGAAAGATTTCCTTATGATAATTTAGAGGAGGCTTTGGAGTTTGCTACCATTAGAATAGCAACAGATGAATCAACTATACTTTATATTATAAATTTACCAGCAATTGATAAATATATATGTGAAAAAATACTTGTAAAACCTGTTAAAACACATCAAACTATAGTAAAGATTGATTCAGAAGAAATCGTGAAATGTAATGATAAAATTTATGAAATTAAAAACAGATGTAACCAAATTAATGAATTGTCTATTTGTAACACAAATAATTTGTTAGACATATGTAAGTGACACAAATTGTATACCATCGCTTCTTAGCAGAAAAAAGCATGATTGTGTAATAATTAATAACCAACACGTACCTTCAGTACAAGAACTTTATCAGGGTATTATATTTTTGAATCAGTTTGAAGGATTTTTGAAAATATCAGGGGGGGTTACTCTGTATTGCGATGCGAAAGCAAATGCGATGCGTAAGGTAAATGCGATAAGAGTACAATTTGGTACTCTGTAACTCTTTCGCAAACACTTTTGCGATTTTTGTTTTAATGTATGCAACCAACACTGACTAACATTGATATTATGAACTGTCAAAATAAGAAAAATAAATTACATTTCAAAACAACCTTAAAGCTTTTGTGAGTTATTTTATAAATATTATAAACAAAATTGTGAGAAAAAAAGAAATTAGTGCGCAATAAAACTGTGATGGATTCCGTAGCGATATGGATGGCAGACGAAAACGAACCTGTTGCACGATTTACAAGAAGAATCTTAAGAAGTAGGTGCGATATACTCTCATTAAGTGACCGAATGTAAGAATCAAATAATTTGTTGTGGAAAATGTTAAGAATTTGTTTTCTTTTAGTTTTGTACAAAATTTTCGTGTTAATAAAGACGCGTTTGTTTATGTTTTAAATATAATACAACATGAGCTGAAAGTTGCAAGGCGATCGACATCGATTCAATATATGATAAAATTAGGCGCTGCATTAAAATTACTGGGACAAGGCAGATACCAACACCAAATTGGGCAAGACCATTTTTTAGGGTTATCTCAACAATCAATGTCTCGTTGCTTAATAGAAGTCTGCACGAAGATTGAGAAAATACTGTGTGAAAAGCATATAAGTTTTGATATATCCACGGAAAAAGAGCAAGATGCAAAAAGAGCATTTTACCAAACATGTGGCATTCCTGGCGTGATTGGTGCAGTGGATGGCACTGATATCCAAATTATTAGACCGGTTAGAAGTGAACATTTGTACTTTAACCGAAAATTGAAACACAGTATGAATGCTATGGTTGTGCGTGACTATTTTTATATATTTTGTTTCTTTAATTTAATTTTGATTGTACTTTTTCAGATATGTGATCACCAAATGTTCATAAGATTTGTTGATTGCCGATACGGTGGTGCATGTCATGATTCACATGTGTGGAGCCTTTCTAGCGCGAAAAAAAAGCTTAAAGAACGTTTTGAAAGAGGAGAAAAGAGCTTTTGGATTATTGGTAAATTATTTCAAATATTTAATAGAAAAAATTTTATTGAATTTTCTTAAAGGCGATTCAGGTTATCCTTTGGAACCCTGGCTGCTAACCCCGTATAGAAACGCCAGAGAAAACTCTGCCGAATCATACTTTAATGACAGATTTAGCAAAGGACGATCCATAATTGAAAGAGTTTTTGGTGCTTTAAAGAGTAGATTTCGGTGTCTATTAGCAGCTAGGAAATTACATTACTCACCCGAAAGAGTCGTTCAAATAATGAATGTTTGCTGTGCTCTTCATAATATTTGTTTTGACTTCAACGCACCACTATTCGAGGTACCTGAAAGGGACATCTCTGGCGAAATTGACTTTGCAGTTCATGACAATGAGGTCAATAATAATCATTTGTATATTGCGACACAAATACGCCAAAAAAAACAATTTGAGTTTCAGATCATAAAGATCGATTTTATTTACTTTTATATTAAATATTATTTTAAAAATAAAAATGGCACTTCTTTGGCATAAAATATGTTTACGTATGTACATATTTTTGTAATCGTATAGATATGTACGTGTAAGTATATAATAATGTTAAAAATTAAAAAACAAAACAAGGCACTTCATGTGCACAACAAAAGATCTTATAATAAAAAATTCATAAAAGCATAAATATTTATGTACATTATCACATCCTTATTCCTTTTTCAGTCTCCAATTCTAACATTTTTCTCTTTAATTCTAATTTTTCTAGTTTGATTTTTTGATTTTGAATATTGCGCTCTTTTTTAAATTTAAATTTTTCCTTGCAAAATGCAAGCTTTTCTTTTTTTAGTTCGTGTGATTTCCGAGCATACCTCGCTAAGTCTTTTAAATCGTTCCGTATCTCCCTAAGTACTATTACCGAATCATTTTGACATAATGCTTGATTTTCTACCTGAGTTTTAAGAAGATTCTCCCGGTCATTTATGGCTGATAGTCTCTTTCGTTTAGCGGTGAGAAAGTCTTCATTAAGTTTTTGATTTTTATTTTGCGGCGAATACAAAATTTCCTCCGGACAATCACTGCTCACTAACGTTACATGGCTAGTGTTACAACCGCAAGACGTCGCACTATGCTTCGACCAATAGACAAAAATAAAAAAAAATTTGTTTCAAATTGTTTTTAAATACAGATTTTTTGAATGATAATAAGGTATCTCAAATAAATGTTAACAAAAAAAATTTTTTTAACGTTTTTTATTGTAGGAGTTATAAAATATAATTATTAAGTTAAGCTATTATAATTTATGTTTCAAAATCCAAAATTTTAATTTTTTATCAAAATATATCGCACTTAATCAACAGGAGGGTATTAAGTCAAAATGTTCAGTAGAAGCAAAACAGTTTTAAATTTAATATTAAAGGCATATGAAAAAGAATTTTTAAACCAACCATTTTATTAACAAAAAGTAGGCAAAATAGCACGATATTTTTACAGCGGATATTGATACTACGCGTCGATTTTTTTTGAAAAGTGAAAAAATAAAAATTTGGATGGATCAAGTGCGATATGATATTTTTCATAATTTTTTAATGACCTTAACATTGCTAGTTTTCATGTTATCTTTCAAATATCCTTATAGTTTTATTTTTTGCAAGAGTATTTTAACCGTTTTATCCTATTTTTCAATTAATGATGTTTTTGTTTTTTCCACATTGATAATCCAATTCTACCCAAATTTGGCATAAATATGTATCTTGCAAATATCAATTAACATACCAAAATTTATTACGATCGGAGAATTTTTGTGGGAGTGATAGCGTTTTTAATAAAGAGGATATAAGGCAGGACCTTGAGTCCTTAGTCCGATTTAAATAAAAATTTACACACACGTTGCTAGTTGCATATGTATCAGCATGACCACTCTCTGTAATTTTGTGGGCATTATTGAGGCTAAAATTATATTTTTCAATTTCAGGACACATGGGAGGTAGGCGTGTCCTTGGGCCGATTTTTCCAAAAATTCATATTTTTCTTAATTTAAGTATTTAATAGTAGTGTACCAAATTTCAAAACTCTAGGTCCACTCCTTCTATTTTTGTCCCATCGTTATATGGGATCAAAGCACTGTGCAACGGCTGCAAGACTGCAAAAACCACCAGCAGCACCACCAGACCTGAGGCTTTATAGCATGCAGCACAGCCGATAAGAGTACGGCATCCAACTAGCCGCACCTCTACAAAAAGGTCGAAGGAAACGAAATAAACAATCAGCCAAATTCCATCCAGGCAAATATACCATCAACAAAAATCATATCCAGTGAAATATACAATCAGCCAAATTACAATCAGATAAACATAACCATCATCAAAATTACATTCAGAAATATACAATCAGCAAAATTTACATTCAGTTATACATATCCATCAACTGTAACTACATTCAGGCAAACATTCAACGTCAAAAATTCCATACAGTGAAATAGACAATCAGCAAAAGTACAATCAGTTAAATATCATCATCAGCAAAATTCCATTCAGGCAAATACATCCATCAACAAAAACTACATTCCGTCAGATATATGATCAGCAAAATTACATATACAATCAACCCATCAGACAAGCAATAGAGATACACAGCACAACTAAATTCCAGCCAAGCCGATGCACAGTCAACATTTCATCCAGCGACAACAACATCACAGCGTCTAAAAGATAAGTATAGCGTTTTTTTTAATTATTTCCTTGCATATCATTCCGTTAAGCCTAGCTGAGGGGTTTTTAGGATTTTTTTCCCTGGGACACAATAAAATTGATAGGTCTGTGGAGACCACCCCATCGCATTTTTATTAAACTATTTGGCATTTTGGCACGGCAGTTTTATCTCCCAACGCCTAGCACTTACCCATCCTCTTTTCAGGCCCTTCTGGCACAAAAAAAGAGCGAGGTTTGAGCTTAGTGCAATTTGGCACAACCATAGCCCAGATAAGTTTAACAACAGCATTTAATAAATTCAGTGTAAATTTAAAATTCGTAAAATTGTTCTAAAAATTTTTTATCCGGTTAATAACTGTTTAATAAAGCAATAAGCAAAGTAAATCCTTTTAATCCGCGCCGTAAACACATCCGTGCTACCTATTAACGTATTTCGAGACTTCTAGACCTAAATTCACATGTTTTGTTTTCTAACCCGAATTCTAATTTAAAAATAAATCAAGTAAATCCGATTGGACAATAGTAATAGATGTCAGTCTGCCACGCAGTTGTACGGAGTAATTCCCAGCGTTGAATTACAGACTGTTGAGATTCCCAGTGTTGAATCCAACCGCCAACCCCTCCCTACAAATGCGCGCCCGACTTTCAAAAGCCCTGCTAATTTCGTTTGAAGTAAAAACCCTAATTGAAGTAAAAACCCTAATTGGAGTAAAATCTCTGATTACCTTTTTTTTTAAATTCAAGTGCACATATGTGTAAAAAGAATAAACAGAAAATAAAAACAACACAAAACCTAAATCCATAGATATAAGCTTATAACTTTAATATACAGGATATGAATTAAATCAATCGTTCGAACGTAGGCAGTAGGCAAATCGCACTTAAGCAAACCTTTTGTAAAAAAATAAGGATTTAAATAAAATCATTGTTAATTATATCACGACTGAATTATAAAAAAATAAAGATGGAATTTTTAATGGTTGTGTGAACATTTAGATCTGGATGGGGTGAGTATGGGATGACTCTAACTTCCGGTTAAGGGGTGATCCATAAAATAGGCTGAGGAGATCACCATAGGTACGTTCCTTTGGTTTTGTTTTCAGTGAAGCGCGGGAGGGTAGCCGGCGTTTAACACCATAAAACATTTGGATCTAGTAGATAAAAATTATTCTATAGCCTGGGAATCCTTAAAAGCCCGATACGAAAATGTTCGAGTGTTAGTGCATCAAAATATGAAACAGCTGTTTGGAATGCCATCCATAGCGCAAGAAAATTCAAAATCGATGAGGTATATGCAAAGTTTAGTAAATGATAGCATATCAGTATTACAAACTTTCGAAGTGGATGTAGCGAATTGTCATCCGTTTCTGATTTATTTATGTTATTCTAAGCTGCCAGATGAAACGGTAAAGGCTTGGGAAACCTCTTTAACAGACCACAAAGTTTTGCCTACTTGGCAGCAAATGAGCAACTTTCTTACCAGCAGAATAGAAATGTTAGAAGCACTACAGAATTTGCGAAGACCGGTAGTAAAAGACAGTCAGGTTCAAAAAAGTCAATCTTTTCATTCACAGTTGAAGGTAGAAGTTACAAAATTTAGTTGCAACAAATGCAAGCAAAATCACCCGCTTAAATCGTGTAATTATTTCAAGTCACTTAAAGTAGCAGAGAGAATAAAATTTGTATATAACAACAAATACTGTGCGAACTGTCTGTCACCAAATCATTTTAAATCAAAATGCCAAAGTACATATTCTTGCCTGAAATGCAATCTAAAGCATCACACGATGTTACACGCAGAGAAAGCTGAAAAAACACAAAACAACTCTAGTCACGATAGAAGTGCTGGAGAACAATTAGAAGTGGACATGCATTTTAACTCGGGTAGACAAAATTTGAGTAACACGATGCACAGTCAGATAGCAGACTCCACTAATAATGCAACACAGTTTGACTCAGTTCAAGCGCATTTTTCGCAACATGAGGGTACAACTATATTACCTACAGCTTTAGTTCAGATAGAACATTTAGGTGAATTATTTAATGTGCGCGCACTTTTAGATTCTGGGTCACAGAAAAGCTTCATTTCTAAGCGAATTCAACAAAGGCTGGCATTACCACTAGAAGCTCATAATACAAAAATTTCAGGACTTGGTGAAACAGTGTTAGCTAATTCAAAAGCAAGATGCAACATTATTCTATGTGCAAGAGATTCAGATTACAAGATACAAATAAAAGCCATTCTGTTGTCGAAGTTATCACACTTTTTGCCATCTAGGCCAATCAATATTCAAAATTTAGAGGCTATTAAAGGCTTAAAGCTAGCGGACCCTTTCTTTGATAAGCCGGCTCCTATAGACATTATTATTGGAAGCAACTATTTACCCTTTATCAATCTCCCATGTGTTAAGTTTTGGAATGACAATACTATTGAAGCTAGAGAATCCTACTTTGGATGGTATTTGTCAGGATCTGAGTCGAGTGACATAAATTCTTTTTCAACAATGGTTTCACCCGGTGATGACTCACTTCTAAATGAACAATTAAAAAAATTTTGGGAATTAGAAGAAGCAGAAAAAACTCTTATTGAATCTGAAAGTGATTTGTTTTGCGAACAATTTTTTCTACGAACAACAAGTCGTGAAAAAGACGGTCGATATATGGTGTAGTGTACTCTACATTATAATATTATTTATTTCACAACTTCACTTATCTGAGCCTCCCTAATGTAAATTCCTAAGGACATTCCTTGGAAGTTGCATTGGAAGTATTGTAGTTTAAGACAACAACTAGTATTAAGTATTATGTTAATTTTGTAGCTTTAAGATTACCGTTAAGTTAGTATTTAAGTCCTTGTTTTCGAAATAATAAAAGACTTTTTATTCAGCCTCATAATCGGCTTCTTATTTTTATTCAAATCACAGGAATATAAATCTGCCTGAAATATACTCTAGCCAGTGGCGTTCATAAGCGCCGGCACCCTACTATTACACATATTTAAAATTCTACACCTTTACCACGACATGGCGATCCTGCCAAACCTTGGCGACCAGGCACCCGTGGAGGAGTACATTCCGGCCGGTGGATCGAAGGAAGAGCCACCAAAATATAAGGCAACACCAGTAGAGGCAGGCCCCAAAAACTCTCTATCGAGGAGTATAGGCAGAGGCAAAGTAAGAAAGTCGATGAAAAACTCACCAGAATACCGCAGACGGAAAAGCCGAAACACAAGCGAGGTGGCACGCAAGTGCGCATAAGGAGAAAGCTGGCTGCATTAAGGGCAACGTCAACGCAGACCAACCACCGTCCTGCGAAGTAGCCTCCGAGCTATGGTTGCAGATCGCTGCGCTTGAAGCTCTACAAAGCACGTTTTTAAGAAAAAATAAGTAAATTACAACATAAAAACACAAATAAAATTTTAAATTTAAATTGAAAAAAAAAAAACACATTAAACTAACACGTTTATTTTGTTAAAAGAAAAATGAAAACAAGAAAATTGAAAATAAAAAACACACTAAACCAATACTTTTATTTTGTTGAAAAAAAAAATTTATAAGAATATTTTTGAATTGGAATTAAAAGTAAAATGAAATAACGCGAAGAAGAAAATTATAATAAATGTCAATCAGCAGCTGACAATATAAAAGCGCTGCCATACAAAAAAAAAAGTATGTTATTGCTAAATTTTCAAAGTTCACAAATAGAGGGCGATAAGAAGAATTTAAATACAAAGTTGCCATAACAATTTTTTTCAAATACCAAACTGCATTTATATTTCAAACAAAAAAAATATAATAATTTAAACAATTAACAAATAATAAAGACAGAATTTATTCCTTTGCTATTAAAAATCAAAAATAATCGCGAAAAGTAAAGAAAGAAGATTAAGAAAGAAAGAAAATTAAGGAAGAAAGAAAATTAAGAAAGAAAGAAAATTAAGAAAGAAAGAAAATTTAAGAAAGAAAATTAAGAAAGAAAGAAAATTTAAGAAAGAAAGAAAATTTAAGAAAGAAGATTAAGAAAGAAGATTAAGAAAGAAAGAAAATTAAAGAAAGAAGATTAAGAAAGAGAGAAAAGCAACGAAAGAAAATTAAGAAAGAAAGAAAATTAAAGAAAGGAAATTAAGAAAGAAAATTTCATTCTTAAGGGAAAGCGTCATGAACTTTTCATTTGGGAATGAACTTCTATAGCACACGTAGTATCGCGCAATTTGGATATAGTGAGATGTAGCGATAATCCATCTAGCACACAGATGCATTTGGAGAAACTACTCTCAAGAATACTATTGATAAATTTAATGCTACAAACAGGTTCTTAAGGAAACATAATTAGAAGAAGAGTAAAGATAATTAGATGAAGAGTAAAGATAATTAGAAGAAGAGTAAAGGTAATTAGAAGAAGAAGAAGAAGAAGAGTAAAGATAATTGAAAAAAAAATAATTAGAAGAAGAAGAGTAACGATAATTAAAAGAGGAAGAGCAAAGATTTGAAATTTTAATGCAAAAGAGTAAAACAAATAACTAAACTTTCAATGTTCAAAAACGCGTAAACTAAAATTCAAAGAATAGTTTAAAAACGAATAAAATCTGTCACACAAATATTTAAAATCTGTCACACAAATATTTAAAATCTGTCATACAAATATTTAAAATATGTCATACAAAATTTAAATCTGTCATACATTTAAACTCTGTCATACAAAAATTTAAAATCTGTCGTACAAAAAAAAAAAAAAAAAAAATCTGCCATATTAATTGTCAAAACGTTAATAATAAATTTTAAAACTTAAATTCATAAAAATCGTAAAAAATTTTAAAACTTTAATTTATAGAAAATTTTAAAATTTTAAACCTCAAAATTGTAAAATTTTTCTTAAGGGGTAGGGTGTAGTGTACTCTACATTATAATATTATTTATTTCACAACTTCACTTATCTGAGCCTCCCTAATGTAAATTCCTAAGGACATTCCTTGGAAGTTGCATTGGAAGTATTGTAGTTTAAGACAACAACTAGTATTAAGTATTATGTTAATTTTGTAGCTTTAAGATTACCGTTAAGTTAGTATTTAAGTCCTTGTTTTCGAAATAATAAAAGACTTTTTATTCAGCCTCATAATCGGCTTCTTATTTTTATTCAAATCACAGGCATATAAATCTGCCTTAAATATACTCTAGCCAGTGGCGTTCATAAGAGCCGGCACCCTACTATTACACATATTTAAAATTCTACACCTTTACCACGACAATGGTACGACTACCCTTTAAAAAGGAGTTTCCGACAGATATATTTTTAGGGCCATCAAAGAACATGGCGCTTGCTCAATACCATAGGATGGAGAAGACTTTAAATAAAACTCCAAGTTTAAAAAAGCAATACAATGAAGTCCTGCATAAATATTTAGAGATGGGCCATATGCAGGAAGTCGAGGATAGCGAAACCAAAGACGAAAAGCAGTTTTCCTTTTTTCTGCCACATCATGCGGTCGTAAAGCCTGAAAGTAAGACGACAAAAGTGCGTGTGGTATTTAATGCGTCAAAGAAAACTAAGACTGTGTTCTCTCTTAACGACGTTTTATACCAAGGACCCCCTCTACAGACTTACCTGGTAGTAGAAACAGATTATTTAACAAAAACTTTATCATGTCCGACCAAAAATATGAAATTCTCTTGGGAAACAAAGATTTATATACCACTGCACACATAAGAGTATTTTGGCCAAGGAAAACATGGACAAATGGAATCAAATAAAGCTAGAGAAAGATCGATGGCACATGATATGGTATGTCTCTTTCTATGTAATCTCCAAACACATAAAGAAGCTCCAATAGAAATGTTAAATGATTTTATTTATGAGACGAGGAAAAGGAAGAACAAATTTATTGATAGAGAAGAAAAATGAAGATAGTTCAGATGATTCTAACGCGGAAGAAGAGCCTATTACATCTGAAACATATTACCCTGGGCAAAAGTATTTCCGATACAAACTGATAGAAGGTTTGCCTGGTGACCATGCAGCACAATTTTATTATACTAAAAAATGGAACATAGGGAGAGTTAACAAAAGATACGATATTATTGACATAGTTATTGTCAAAGACGACTTATTACCTCCCTCGGAATGGCGCTTAGGGCGCATCAGTAAGGTTATACGGGGCCAGGATAATAAGGTCAGAGTTGCAGAAGTAGTCACCAAAAACGGCACAATTATACGTCCGGTAATCAATCTGTGTTTACTTCCTACTAGAGATGTCAGACCTGAAGGTACAAATTACGACTGGTCAACGAATATGTCTCGAACAATTCAATCTCGCCACAAAAATCTCACACTGTAAAATAAATCTTTGCTACCTGTTGCACATCATATTTATCACCACTGTACTATTTCTTTCCCTTGTTTTCTTTTTTTTATTTCACAGATGAACAAACCACGCTGTTATGTTCGCCACAAAAACCATCCCCTAAAGTATTGTAACCAGTTTAAAGAGTGGAGTGTGGAATTGAGACGGCACACATTAAAAAATCGACGATACTCTCTAAACTGTTTAGCCTATGATCATGAACGTTACTGGTGCCCCTCCAGAAAGCGGTGCAGTTTTGAATACAGAGCCAATGTCTGTTGCAATGCTAAACATCACACTCTGCTTCATATAAATAATCGGGATCCTCTATCCTCCAGTGTAGAGTGTGAATGCCTAGCTTTATCAGAAGGTGACGATGATGAATCTCCTAAGATATTCCGGCCATACATAACCATCTCTACCCCATGTCCATATCTACTCGTACCCAAAGTAGAACCTGATGCCAGGCCACAGGCAGCAGTAACCTCTCCCAGAGGACTCGCTAAGTCAAGGTTTATTAACCAAGGTGTGCAAACTTCCCCCACTATCGATGCAGTAGATAAAGTTACTCAGACTTCTCCTAGAAAATCCAAATTAATAAATCAAGGCACACAAACCGCCTCTCCTATTGAGCATTTAATTTTCAATGTTAAATCAACTTTCGCCGATCTAAGCATTAACAAGGCTAATCTGCCGTACGTTCCGCCCATAGTGCGAGTCAACCTGAATTACAGAGGCGCTAAAATGTTTACTACATTCTTGTTAGACGCCACGTCACACACTTCGTTTATTCAACTGGAGGTAGTGAAGTGGTTCCCAAATTTGAAATTAAGCCATTACAAGGAGGGTACAGAAAGAGTTCAATTCTGTTTGGAACCCGCATTCCATCACAAGCCGGAAGATGAGGAGAAAGTGTATTTGGCGATACAAGCTCGACACTCAATCAAAACCGACGATCCAATTGTTGATCCCAGCCTCATGGCGCACTTCGGGCAGTACGAGCCTCTAGCTCACCCATTCTTCGACACATGGCGTGAAGTCGATGGCATTCTAGAAGAAATAATCGAAAAAATACTTAAATCCGACGCTGTGCAACATAAAGATCTACCACGGGCACAACGATCTAAACTGGGTTGGATAATCAGCGGCACGTGGAAGGGGTGCAGCTGCCATTCTGCCGGGGGAGTATGTTGAACCCAGTTCAACAAACTGCACACTTAGTAAGAACTCATACTTGAATTTGTCTTTTATATATTTATTTAAAATTTTGATTTATATTTTTATCTGATGATTACCCTAATTTTTGTTCTAAAATACTGAAGTTCATATTTCGATATCTATTATAAAGTTTTCTTGAAGTGTAATATTCGTTAAGTTTATTCTGGAATTTTCTTTCCCCTTAATTCTCATTTATTTTTGTTTGTACTGGAATATCTAGTTAGCTCTAAGATTGTAGTTTGTAATATAATAAATCATTGTCTGATTGAATTTGAAGAGAACAACACTCATTGGTTTTATTCTCGCATTGGCAATCAAAATCACAGCAAAGGCCTGTGAATCAGATTAATACTAAGACGGTCTTAACCTGAATTGAGGAAATTTCTTCAACCCCGAAGAAACCTCTATCCCGAGCTCTCGGAGCTCTACACTTATTGTCAAATTGTGGATCAAATTAATCAGTTGACGACAAAAAAACAAGTGTAATTGTTAATTAAACAAAGTTTAAAGTGTGTAAACTAACAGTGATAATTTTTTCTTTTGGAATTAAGATTCCACTGTAAGTACATTGCAATTGATTCATGAATTGAAATAAGTCAAATCGTTTTATTTCAAACAAATTTATAGATTAACCTACTATAGACTGTGGGTTTTGAAGATATATACGGTTAAAAGGTAAGAGAAAATTTAAAAAACTCTCTCGCATTATATGGTTGATGCAAAACACAAAATTCACAGCTGACTGATAAATAAAAAAATTTTTTTCCACTGAAGTTTTTGAACAGTCGCACAAGCGGCTGTTCAACTAAAATGAATCTAAAATAATAAAGTGTTGATAAATACCATTACAAATAATAAATTTTTTCATTTAAAAAATAAACTAAAATACCATCATATAACATGGCGATCCTGCCAACGAACAAGTTAATAATAAGTCAAAACTATTTTCTGAAAAGACTAAACATCAAATTAACAATCATTAGAACATAAATTTTTATCTTCTGTAATAATTGAATTTGGACTTACAAAATCACTTGACAACTAAGATGGCTGAAGGAATAAACAACAACCAAAATAACGCCAATGCTCAGGAAGCAGAAGAGGTGGAAGCAGTAAGAATTACGTTCAACAGTCCAGAGCGTCAAGGACCGTCGCTCAGAGTAACACTTTCGGGGTCTTGCTATGTCGTTGGATATAGCAACCAGGATGTATTATTTAGAAAGACTGATGTTGCGTTCTGGGGGGCTCACCAAGTTGGGCTAGTTTATAGAGGAGTAGCGACTGTCATGGGAAGGAATGCTTCCATAATTACTAATCAGACATACAGAAAGATGTGTGAACTAGGATACGACAATGAAAACGTAGCAGTCCAGTCTGGCGTGACAGGCTGCTTTGGTGAAATAGAAGATGATAACGATATGGGTCATCTGCATGTAATACGGAGACAATTACCGCCAGCCGGTATACTCAATTTTATAAGTAGCGCTTTGTTCCGCCAAATGGCTGGATTTTATGACGAGCTAATAATAAAATTAGAGCAATGTGGTTATGATAGCGCTGTAGCTAGGAATATAGTCCGATTTTCGTTAACAACCCAGATAGACGATTTCTTTAATCGATTGTTAGCCTATCAAAGCATCGAGGGGAATGAGCCCTATATTCCGACGAATGGAAGTTGGATTCCATTAATTAATTATTTGAAATCAGACCCTGGGAATGGTGCTTTACTATTCCGCACCAGAGAGGATGCGGAATTCTCCATCATTTTGTCTGTGCATGCGAACGCCAAAGAGTTCAATCTCGAAAATCATGGCCCTGCTATTCTGAAGAGGAAAAAAGGATTCTTCAACCAACAAGGATATGTATTTATAGATAATGCGCCGCAAATCTATATAGATAAGATATTTTCTTCAAGCAACGTAGCGTCATACCACGGCTTCGTTCCCCGCCCTCTAAGAAAATATCTCTTTGAATCAGTCAAGAACAGTAAGGATGACGAGAGCCCTTGGAAGTCTTACCTTTATAATATATTAATGGAGTGGAACGGTATGTCATTAATCCGGGAAACACAAAGAATCATAGTCTCAGAACATCCTCGAAGATTCTTGACGATGAATAAGTACATACCACAGATCACCGCGTTTATGTCATGGTGGAATTCAAAGACAACTACTCCCGAGGATGCTGCTGATCTGCGGTATATGTGGTACATAAATCAAGAGGCTCTGGACACAATGACCCAATCTAAATTCCCTCTCCTGTTTACTGTTATTTTAAGAATACTCAGGGATGCAGGATTAATGGCCAACTATAAATCAGCGGCTCTACATCCTAACACAGTCCCACCCACAGAGTTAGAGGAAGACTAGTCATTAATATCAGCAGGCGGAGCACCTGAGAACGTCACCCCAGCGTATATGCGCTTGATTCAGAAGGAGCATGCGCAAATAGATATATACAGAGGGCTGATGAACTACAGGTTACCTCCTCTAGCTATGGGCCCCTCGAACCACAATCTACCAGCAGCCAGGCCACCAGTCAATCAGTAAGAACCTTGCACTTATTTCAGAAAACAATAATAATTAGAAAAAACAAAATGTGCAGGGCACACGGGGGTTGGACAATTTGAAAATGTCTAATTAAAAAGTCGAAGACTTACCGTTGACTTCTGGTTAGGGATGTGGGGGTTCTTACTTAAAGCTGTGCTGTTGCTGTTATTCTTGCTGGTGTTGTTGTTGTTGTAGGCGACTGAATCGTCCCTATGAACAAGTTAAATAACTTGGTGGGTATTAATGGGCTGATAGAAAATTCGAAACTCAAATTTTAATTACTAAGTATTTTATTTATTTCAAATGTTAATATGCACATGTATGTATGTATGTGGTATAAAAAATGTTTATTATATATTTTGTTTCTTTTTTTCTTTTGTTTGTATTTTCTTTTGAATCTTTTATTCTTACTTGTAAATTTAATTTTTTCTTATTTTATTAATACATTTGCAGCATTCAAGCAAATAGATTATTATTACAAATATAATTCCAATAAATGCAACGCACAACTTCCACAACATGAATTTATTCTTGTTTTTTTTTCTAGTAAATTTCAAGTAATTTTCCACTCAACTATTTATTTGAAAACTTATTTTTTATTTCATTGGTTTCAATTGCGGTCTAAGATGTTATTCGTCCCACGTATATTACAAGAAGAAAAACTCTTTCTCAAAAAACTCCTTCCTTCAGTCGCCCAGACGACAGAAAAAAAGAGAGAGGGAAAAAAACTCGTTACAGAATAACGAACGCACAGGGTTACCATGCGTAAACAATAACATAATAAAAATAAATTAATATGGCATTTAAATCTTGCCAAATAAAGTAAAAACCTTATTACTAAATTGATGAAATTAAAAATAAAATACAAATGAAGAACATTTTTGATAACATAAAATAATAAATTAAAATGTTTTTAATTACATACATTTAATAAATAAATCAACCATCAGTATTGTTTCATTAACATTACATGTTGAATTTCATACTAGTAAAATGAATAAAAACCAATAGTAAAAATATAAGTCAGAACTAAATACGTTTTGACCTCTTTTTCCGATGCTATCAAGATGATGATAACCATGAATGATGATAATGATGACTTTGCAACTGCCCTCTGAATCTTTTTATTGATGTCCTTTTTGAAATAACCAACAGCAAAGCGTTTTTTTTTTTAGTTTTCTACTTTTGATGAGGAGTCAACTACAACAACATGTTTGTAGGTGTAGTAAGACAAAATAATAAAAGTTATATTTTAAGTTTCAAAAAGAAAAAGAGAAAAAAAAGTTAATCCTTGTGTTTTCTGGAATTATTTTTGTACTTTTCAAAAAGTTTTATTGAATTTCCATTTAATTAATTAAAGAGAATTTTCATTGATGTTGTAAATATTCTTACGTTTTCCTAAAAATTGTTTTTAAATATTTTCTTATTGGGGAAACCAAAATTTAAAACAATGAAAATAAAATAATTATAAATTTAAAACGAAAAAGAAAAAAAAATTTTTTGCAACCTATTAAATTGAGAAGTCTCCTTTATTAATAGTTTAAAAATGTAAACTGTTTTATAAAAATAATATTTTATACAAAGCTTGAGAAAAATATTTTAACTAATCCATCGTTAGTAATTCATACTAAAATGATAAATAAAGTTTATTAAGTCATTTTACAGGAGAAAGAATTTTTTTTTAAGAAATATTTTGATTAATCACTGAGAAACTCACGAGTCCCTCCAGTTGATGTATATATTCTACTATATAAGGGTAACCGTTTCGATCAGTAATTGGTTCTGATCGATATATGCTGATGACCGGTCCTCGGTATACAGAGTGCTGAAACTTAGGCATATGTACCAAAATTTGTTTTCATAAATAATACGACCCATGACATAAAACAAGACATATTAATATTCATGCAGTTGGGTAAACTTAAATATAAGTAGAACTATTTATTGTAAACTTGATTTTGCCTATGTGAACAACTGTATGAAAGACTAACGCGAACAGTTAAAGTGATTTAAAATATTGATTGATTTATTTTTTTAGATTGAATTGAATTTTGATTTATGATTGTAATGCGAATTTTAAAATAGTATCATGAAATAATTTCGTGAAAATGTAAAACTTCCTTGATTAGAAGTCTTAACAACAGATTTTTTTTTCTTTTGATTTGAATCAATTCAAATCCTCCTAATCCTTTTCACAACGGTGAAATAATTCAAAGCTGAAACACATAGGTGTTATATTGATGATATTGGTTTATTTGTGGGTTCATTTTGTATCAGAATTTCAGGAGAAATTTTGTTCATTCCTTTATTGATTGCGTAAACTTAATAGTTACTTTTAGATTGGTCTGTAATATATTGTCCCAACATATTTCCTTGATAATAGGAGGCAAAGAATCACAAATAGAAAATTCCAACGCAAATGTTGTTAATAAAGTAATAGTCAAAGTTGAATATCCAGTGGTATATCTAGCAATAATTATTGCAATACTTTTACTGCAATTCTTAACAACTTTATACCAACTTCACAAAAGATCTTTAAAAAACAAATATCTGAAGAACTTCAGTACCATTCCCGGACTCGACAAAGTCTAATGAGACGGATAATGAAACAAATTGGGAATAAATCCTTATAAATATTTTAGAGTTTTCATTACACGATCAAATAGAACATTGTACAGATATATGCAATTATTGTCAAAAATTATTATCCTTTGATAAGCGATCAAAGAATACGTTATACAAATGAATGCAATTTTTTCCCCCTCTCATTAATCAATCGAATGAATCATCGTATCGGTGTACAATTTTCATCGAAAAACAAGTTTATTATCCTTGTTATTGTCCTTGTTGTGCGTTCAAGGAGAACATCATACAATTCTTATAATCCTTAATTAATGACACCATATTGTTTTTGGTGCTCAGTCACATTAGTCTACACTTACTGCACTATTCTGAAATACAGTAATTCAAATTCAATTTTGAATGTTAATTCTTGTAATCCTCTTTTCATCAATTTTATTGTTTCCTGCATTTGCGAAGAGAAATGTTTTGATTGATAGATTTCCTCATTGTCAGTCAGATTTTTGCAATATTTTGCTATTTTTGTTGGATGGACTTCAACAAATTCATTTAATTAGAATGCACATTTTGATCTTTTATTCCTAGAAATAAATCCTTGTAATAGAATATATCTTCCTACTATCAAACTGCTATATCCTTGGTAAAGCTGAATTTGCTTTACTCATTCTTTCATTGCTATTAAGTTATCCTGTAGTGTGTTTGACTAACCACTACTGCATGCCGTCTGCATGCAGCAAGTGAAACATAACACTTTTGTTATTGTTTAAATATTTGTCCATGCTATAACCGCATGATCAGAATGTACAGAATGTATTATGCTGATCATGCATATTCCCACACATACTTCGTGTATGAGTTAGTATTAAGATATAGAATGTTTCAGCTAGACTAAACATAGCTGATAAGAGAAATTTATTCAATAAACATACAGTAAAGCAAACAGTCGCATAAGCGGCTGTTCGCCAATAATAATAATAATGCAACAAAGAAAAAGAACTTTTATTCTTATAACATGGCGATCCTGCCAAATTGGTGAATTAAAAAAAAAAATAATACTTTAATAAAATAAAGTGAAAGTAAATACTTTAATTAAATAATATAAATAAATAAAGAACATTTTCAATAAGTAAAACTGTTTTGATTGCATGAATTTAATAAGTGAATCAATCATTAATTAATGCTGATATTACATGAGCTAAATACGTTTTAACAAATTTTTTTGCGATGGGAACAAAATGATGATGATGTTCAAGACAAAATTGTGCAATGTAAACTACCACGTCATTAAAAGACAATGAATCTAATCCAAGTCCAGTAAATCAACATAACACAACATGAGCCTATCAACATTTTTTTTAAAGACACCAGCAGTCAACACTAAGTCAACAACATTCGATGTGAAGGTGTAATCCGGACCAACGTCAGCGAGGATCTTTCCAAGAATTTGGGTCTCATTTTCGTCGTCAAACCAATCTCTATTTAGCTTCCCTTCCACTCAATCTGATTATTGCAAATGATTTTGAGATTAATTGTAAATGGAATGGGAGAATATTGTAAGAAAGGCAAGAATACTTAAAGAAGAGTTCTTGAAATCTTACAAATGTCTTAATAAAGATAGAGAGACAAAGCCAGAAACGATAAACAAACATAAGGTAAATTCCTTATACTGAAGCAATCAGAAAACATTAGGATACTTCTTAATGTAAACTATTTTCGTCTAACAACAAGTCATAAGGCAGCAGCGGACGCTTTCTTTGCGGAAGTTACAGAAAAACTTCCGTCAGTGGCAACTAAAAAGGGAATAGATATCGTAATCCCCAATTCCTTACATGAACAAATTTTGATACCTGAATTGAAAAGTAATTTAATAATGCCTCAAACTATAGTAGAGTTTTTAGGGACCGCATCCAGGCTACTTCCTGATTATGATGGCACCCCTGAAAACTTACAAAGTTTTATTGACGCGCTGAATTTAGTGGACTCAATAAAAGAGAGTCATGAATCAGTCGCCGTAAATCTAGTAAAGACCAAGCTAAAGGGTACAGCCAGAAATTTATTGTCGGCTGAAACAACCTTACAAGAGATAGTATTGAAACTTAGATCCTCAGTTAAAGGAGAATCTGTAGACGTTATTACTGCTAAAATTATGTACATTAGACAATCTGATAAGAATGCTAATACTTATGCTAAGGAGGTAGAAGACCTCATATATTTCAGATGGTCTGTCTAATGAAACCGCAAATAAATACGCAACTCGCTCAGCAGTTACAGCAATAGTAAAGAATGCCTCAAATGACAGAGTAAAACTGATCATGGAATCAGGCACCTTTAACAATATGAATGATGTAATATCAAAGTTTATCACTAGTTGTACCGATGTATACGGTCAACCAAATTCTATCCTAGCTTACGGCTCACAAAACAGTCGTAATAACAATCGTTCCAATAGTCGAAATTCTAGAAATTTTAATAATTCCAATTCTAGAAATTTTAACACTTCAAATCCTAATAATCCTCTAATAACTCTAATCCTAGAGATTTTAACAATTCAAATCCTAGAAACTATAACAGTTCAAATTTAAGAAACTTTAATGCTAGAAATAATAATTCCAACTCAAGGAACTATAATAATCCTAACTACGAGTATTTTAATAGAAATCCTAACAGAGAAAGAAATAATTATGCGAATAATAACGGTAACCATTACAATAATAATGGATAACAATAATGTACGATGAATGGTAATACGATGAAAATAATTCGGGAAACATACAGCCACCCCAACATGCTTCTTACATACAATTAAACTTATATAGCTATTTAACCCTTTGACGACCTGTGGCAAACATACTTGCCCAGCGGTTTTTTCATCATATAATTGTTCACGTAAGAGATAGAGTATATATGTTTAGAGCAGATTTGTAGCGGAGGGTTGGGGAAACAAAAATGTGGTACGGTACAAGTTTCTATCTTGCCCCATTTGTCCGTTACGTAGCCCCAAAGTTGGAAAAAATTCACATTATTTGAGGGGGTGGTGTGGGGGGAGCGTAGGGTACATCTTGCTTAAACTATAGTATATTTTGGGGGCATGTCTTACCTTTCAAAACATATAGTGGGGAACTTTGTGTAAGTTTTAACCTACCCACAATGCCCCCAAACATGTTTGGCAAGTATGTTTGCCTCTGAGTTGAAACGGAAAAAAACGCACTAAAATATAATATAAATATTTTTTCATATTCATCATGGTAAGTACGTGTGTATATGTAATCTTATTCTTTTTCTGGATGGTTGGTTTTGACTGTTGCTAATGAAAGTCATGTGAACATTTGTTTGTTGCTATTTTATTAGTAACGGTTGTTGCAAGCTTTTTTGTGCTGCTTGTTTGTTTTTATTCACAAATTATTTGATATCAATCAGAGTAGACGTCTATTGTGCTTAAATTTTTGAAAGTGAGTTATTATAGTTTCAAGTAGTTTTTTTTTCATTAAACTGTGTATTTAGAATAGTGAGTTCGTGTTTGGAAATATTATAAATAAAATATTTAAAATGTGTAAAACCGTGCGTGATCGTTTTTTTCCCTTAATCCGGACCAAATTGAGCAATATTTGCTCTGCGACACCAGTGACAATGAGGAAGAAGTCGCTTCCCATATGGATGAAGAGGACATAGTTTTTTTAGAAAATGACGCTTTGGCAATACAAGAGGATGAGCCTTTAGAGGTTGTTATAGAAGGCAAGACCATCTTGCAAGAAGCAACGGCCCGCTCTTATGTGGAGAGATTTGCTAGTCTCTTCCCTGGAGTGAACCACATGGATGTGCTGTCAGGCTAATAAGTGAGAGGAAACTACTCTTTAGGGTTCTGGCGTTGGCGGATTCCGCCATCGAATGGGTCACTGCCTGGATCTCGCCCACAAAGGCCGACTTTCTTAAACACTGTGCTTATAACTTAAATAGTTGGCAAGTGTTTGAGAGGAGTCGGTCTTATATACTTGGCAGCTTCAACTCAAGACAATATTTCAGTTAATCCCTATAAAGAATTACTAAGTAGTGTTATTTATCTTATGGTTTGTTCTCGAGCAGATTTGGGTTTTGCTGTTGGATATCTTGGTCGTTACCAACAAAATCCAAATGAGGAACACTGGACTGCTCTAAAAAAAATTCTGCGTTATTTAAAAGGTACAAAGTCGTTGAAGTTGTGTTATAAAGCTGATCCTGGTGCTGAAGCTCTTGTAGGCTATGCAGATGCTGACTGGGCTTCGAATACAATTGATAGGAAATCAACAAGTGGATTTGTCTTTTACGTTTATGGTTGTCCAGTGTCATGGTGCAGTAAAAAGCAAACAACTGTTGCATTATCCTCAAGCGAAGCTGAGTACGTGGCTTTAGCCAGCGCAGTATCTGAAGGGCTGTGGATATCTGATTGCTATAAGACATCACGTTTTTCGAAAAAGAGAACTATTTTACAATTTTTGAAGACAACACTGCATGTATAGCAATGTCCAAAAATTTTGATAGCAAACGTGCAAAACACATCGACATAAAACATCATTTTGTTCGTGATCACATTATTAGTGGAAAAGTACTATAAAACATACATATATCAACAAAGAATCAAATAGCTGACATTTTAACATAACCTTTGGATAACGTAAACTTTGTAGCAATTCGAAATATGTCAACATTAAACTTGAAGCTGTTAAAGCAGAGATTCGCTCCGATTTGTCTGCCGCACTAAACAACTTTAAAGATGAAATTTCGTCCTGTAAAATTATGGTGCTAAACAACGAAAGTTGTAATAAGAATAAATTTCAAGAACTTGAATTGTCCAATAATATGCTTCATCATAGATTAAACCGTGCCGACATAATTATTTCTGGTATTCCTAATAAAGTTGAAGATTTAAATAAGATTATCTTAGATCTGTGTGCCTTTTACAAATTAAACGTCGATGTTAAAGATTTTTTGCAAACCGTGTACATCCGTAATAATACTTCTGTTTTGGTGAAATTTAGTAATATTTCACTACGTGATCAATTAATGAACCTTTATTTTAAAAACAGGAATTTCTTCCTGTCTGATTTTTATGAATTTGATAACGGTAAAGAGATTAGTAACCGTGTCTACTTAAATGATAATCTTACACCTATGGCTATGAAACTATTTAAATTTTGTCGATCTCTAGTTAAAGAAAAGAAGATTGGCAGCTTCAAAATGATTAATATGGCAATTCCTAAATGTAAAATTAAAGTCCAAAAAAATGATAACTTGAAAACACTAAGTTTTGAGCAATGTTTTAACCTTTTCCAAAATGGGTAACTGATGAATTAATTCATCTCTCATGTTGGCACATATTTGATTTTTGCTACATTTCTTCTTCCTTTATTTTTCTTCTTTTTTTTTCTATTGCTCAATTTACAGGCCTAGTTGTGCTGCTTGTTGTTGTGTGTGGAGGGACGATTTTCGGGTGGAATTTTTTCAAAACTTAAATAAACTATTTTAAAGTTGTTTTTGTTTTGGGAAATATTATTTGGGGTTGTCTTTTCATATGCAGCAGTGGGCTGTGCGGCTGGGCTTGTGTATTGAGCATATGTATGTATGTGTACATACATATATATTTTAATATAACAACTTTATTAAAATTGTATAAGCTATATTTCATGTTTTATTTCCTAAAATGCAGTATCCCATTTAATTAAATATATATTTTTTCTTTCTCCACAATATATTCTTGAAACTTAATGTTTAATTAAATTAAATTAATTTGTTTTTTATACATACATATTTTAGTATACTTATTTTTATATTTTATTAGTATATTTATATTTAGATGTACATACTTTTAAATTTGTTAAACATACTGTTCCCACCAATAACAGATTCTTTTTACATCTTTGATGTTCTATAACGAAAATTTGGGTCCTGTTGCTAGAGACAATGCTCTCCTTAGATCTCTGTCTAACAAATATATTGATAAATTTAATCTTGGACACATAAATGCCCAAATTATAAATCCTTCTAATAGATCCACTAAATTTGATGAACTAAGGCTTCTGGTATGAGTGTTGTTGGTGTTTCGGAAACCTGGTTGGTAAAAGGAACCTTATCTCAAACTGTTGCTATTTCTAGCTACAAAATTGTTAGTAATGATCGTACTTTTGACCCTGTAAATGGCGCCAGTAACTCCCGTAGGTTAGTTAGAGGTGGTGGTGTTTGCTTATATATTTCTACTTGCGAACAGTATCGAATTGGATGAATTCTAATAACCTAGTTATAAATCCTACTAAAACTAAAGCCATCCAATTTGTTCTGCGTTGCCAGAGAATTTCAAGCCCCGTTATTTATATCTTGAGTTAGGCTATCTAATTCGTTGACCATCTAAAATTTCTCGGTATTTCTTTGGATCAGTATCTCTGCTTTGAACGGCATGTTAGTCATGTTTCCAGAAATGTGTTTTTATCTTTGAGAAGACTTTTCTCCGTTAGTTCTTACATGCCTCGACATATAAAAAAACGCGATGCAAACGCACTTCTAATGTCAAATATAAACTACTGTTTAGAAATCTTTGCTGGTTCATCTAGTGGCAATTTAGATAGACTTAGAACAATATTCAATAGAATTTTGAGATTCGTATACAGTCTTAAAATACGAGACCATGTAACAAATTTTGCGGTTGACTTCATAGGTTGTACCTTTAAAAATTACGTTCTTTTGTGTTGTTTCAAAGCTCTAAAGCTTGGTTTTCCTTTCGACTTATGTAGAAGATTTAATTTTCTTTTCACAAATTGTCATACCTCTTTATTCGTTATGAAAGTTTTAACTTTCATTTGTGATCAGAGTTGCACGACTATGGAACACTCTACCTTTGGAGCTAAGAAATTTCTCAGTTTCCATTTCTGTTTTTTAGAAGAAACTTTTAGCATATTTAAATCTCTAGCTGGGACACACATTTTTGCTGTTTATTTTTTTCTTTTTTACTAATTTAAATTTTGTAAATGTGATGACGTTGTTGGTTTGGGAACACTGTATATACTTTTTTTTATTATTAACCTTATGAACTTCTATGTATATATATGCATCTGTGTATTAATCAGACTTGCATAGTAGTCTACCAATACATGTACAATTGGCCGTGTAGGCTTCATATGTGTAGCAATCAATAAATAAAAAAAAAATATGTTGAAGTTGTCGAATTGAAAGGGGGTGTTGTTTTATTAACTGGTTTGAAAAAGTACTTTGATATAATTTTATGGTACTTTAAACTTAGTAATTTTCGTTATTAATATTTAAATAGACTTTTTTATCTTTAAGTCAGTCCTTATAAATAAATCAAATCCTTATAAATAAAAACTTATTTATTCAACTTTATTTGAGTCCGTATTTATTGAACCAAAAATCTAAATATAAAATAATTTATATACTTATCTATGTATACACAGCTATATACACATTGCATATAGCCTTTAAGACAATGGTGATTGAATGTTGTATCGGCGCTAGCACCTCATAAAAGCAAAATTTCTAGATATATCGTAACACGGCGTTAGTTTAAATAAACGGAGCTGTGAGGTTTATTTGCGCAAATTTTATCCCCCATGGATTGTCTCTCACATATAAAAAAAATGGTGTTAGAGTTGCATTTGCATGTATCTATTAGGTTGAGTGTATATGTATTGGTAAATCCCGCCAACGTGTTATTCAGCAATTGATAGTGTACTTTAAGAAAAGTATTAAATACGCGTCATCGCTAAGTTTAAACGCATTCTCCACGTGTATATTCAGAGGAAATTCAACCTCGGGAAATTTTTTATTGTAATCAAATTAAAAATATATAAAAACTAAAAAGTTATTTCTTGTGTGTGAAACATAAGAAATATAAAGACCCCTACGGTAGAGGAAAATTTGTGTTATATTAGCAAACGTGTATTTATCTAGTAAACAGATAATACAACATTATACACTCTTAAGGGCTACAACCGGAAAATATCTGAAATATGCTGCTTTGCATTTTTGGCATATATTGGTAAGAACTATTATATTGCAGTTCCCTTGTTCAATACATTTTCAAAAAACTAATTATCTAGCAGATTCGACACCAAAAATTCTTTTAATTCACCCCTCATCATCGTACCTAAACGGATCGCCAGGTTGGGACTTCTCAGAATTGGGGTCTCACTGGTACATTCCTGTTAGAATTTCCTAGCCTTGTGATAAGAATAGCGTAGAGTTTTTAACTTGAAACCTGCAACAGTTAAAACAGAGTCTACGCATGGTACCTGCGAAAGCCGGCACCATGCGAGAATGTGCCATAAAAACAACTTAGTATCAACTCCCCTGGTAAAATATACATAAGTAAAATCAACACCTTTGGAAAATATAAATACACAATTAGTATCAACTCCCTTGGTAAAATATAAATTAAAATCATACCAAAACCCTGATAGTCATGATAAAGTTTGAATTTTAAACTAATATCATATCAATTCCTAAATAAGAACAAGAAAAGAAAAACTAAATTTAAAAAAAAAAAAATATCAAACTAATATTCTAATTAGAAAAGTAGCTAAAGAATAGTTTCACCCCAAAATAGCAAATGTTGCGTTAAATTCATGTTGCTTTATTTAATGATGTTAAGCATAACCAGCAGTAGTGCGTTTATGTAACTCTTCTCTATCGGTTTTTTCTCTACTAGTTGAGAATGTGACGTCACTATGACGTCATTCTCAACTAAAGTGTTTATGTAAGGTTTCTCAACTGTGGGGAATTGAGAAAATCATTCTCAACTGGTAGATAAATTGGCAACTAGTAAAGCGTGGTTGACAATTGTACAAATCAGTGAGAAATGGAAACGGTAAGCAATATAAACCATAAAAAGTTCATAAATATGTAACAAAAACAAATTTCTTTATAAAATATAATTTTTTTACATATTTTTGGCTTCTTTATGTTTATTATTTGTAGAAAATAGAATTTATTTACTTTTTGTTCTTTTAGAAAAAAGTTTTGGCGGGAAGAGTGACGAAGGCTCAAAAGCAATCGTTGCTCCAATGTATGCAGGCAAACCGTGCATTAGGTTGCGGTCAATTTTCTGGACCGGATAGTGCTCGTAAGCAGAAAGAGGATTGGATGGCTATAGCGCAGGAGCTAAATAGCAAAGGTGGAGCCTCAAAGAATGGGGATCAGTGGAAAAGAGTAAGTCAAATTTGGTTGAATTTAACAGAAGTTTACATATATAAAGTTGTATTATTTCAGTGTTGGATTGATTGGAAGGCTTCCGTCAAACGGCACTACGGCGCATTAAAACGATTCCAAGCGAAAACTGGAAACCTGCCGAGCACATCCGGTCCAAAAGAAATGGATGAGCTCGACGAGCAAATGGTTCAGTTTTTTGCCAAGGACGTTTTTGAGGGTGATAGTTCAACTAAGGAACTAGGTTTAATGGCACCTCCAACACAAGCAAAAGCCGTTGAAGACGAAGAAATTTTGTTTGAAGAATATCTGGAGGATGAATTCACTATCAGTTTTCATGAAGCCATCGAAACCCCAGTAAAAAAGGCCAAAACCGCAAATCGTCCAACAAATATAATGTCCACTTTTGAGCGTGCACTGGACATTTCATCTGCGCAGAATGCAGAACAAACAGCAATGCTTAAAGATATATTGGCTGAACAAAAAAAAACAAATATATTATTAACAATGCTTGTAGAAAAATTAAGCAAAAATTAAATAATTGTTATTATAAATTTTATTGAGTTTATTCAATATTATTATAATTATTTATGGTAAGGGGGGGGATGCAGTGGAGAAGGCCCACTAGCTCCCATGTACTGCGGCCGCAAGGGCCTTTATTCAATATTACATGCATTTATATCTTTACAGACAAAATTAAAAATAGTTCCTTACTATATTCTCGCGAACTCTTCGTGCTTGATTCAACACAGATTGATTAGAAATTGTTTGTTGAATTTCGTTTTCACTTTCACTTAGGTCTACATTCACGTCAGGCATAGGTTGATTTTTTTTTAATCTTATATTATGTAGAGTGCAGCAGACATTTATAATTGTTCCCGTATAACTAGGGCTCATAAGCAGACCTCTATCACCAGAAAGACAGCCAAAAACTTTTTTTAAAACTCCATTCAATCGTTCAACACAATTACGTGCCCTTATGTGATGGTAATTATAGTTTTGCTCACTTTGATTTTCGGGATTACGAATTGGCGTCATTAACCAGGGTTGCAGTGGATATCCGGAGTCACCAATTAACCAGCGAGTTGCACCTGTTTGGTTATACTGATTTTCCAAAAAGTCTTTAAGTCCGCAATTTTCCCATATGTGAGCATCGTGGGTAGCACCACCATAACGTGCATAAGCAGCCAATATTTGAAGATCGAAGTCGCAAATTAGCTGCACATTTTTTGAAAAATATCCCTTCCGATTTTTGTAGCAATATTCAACGTCCATTGATGGTTTCTTTATTTTAACATGCGTGCAGTCAATAGCACCAATAACTCCAGGAAAACCAGTGGCATCATAAAAACTTAAACATACAATGTATTATTATTGAGAAATAGGTATGAAATATGTATATTGTTTACCGTCGTATGATTTTCTCTTGATCTTCAAGAGTACACGGAAAACGCACATATTTTGGAGAAAGATTGACCGCAATCGCAGTTGAGACTTCCTTTACAATAATGCAAATCATTGATTTGCTCATTGCGCACATGAAATCCTGACCAATGTCTCTTAAATAGGAGCCAGTAGCATAATAATGTAGACTTGCCAACAACCTTATGCTCTTTGGTATAAAAGTATTCCGTATTCCAGTTTTCATGAAAGGGGATATTTCCTCTAAAAGCTCGTGCGCTGCATCTCTACTAAATCTGAATAATTCATTAAAACGTGCCTCTGGAATTTGGAATGGATCAGTTGCATCCCTTAATGATCGTCGGTGTATGCGCAACATGTTCCTCCTATCGTGTGCATCACCCAACACTAATATTGTGAAGTTCATTGTAACTCTAAGATTATAACAAATAGTTCAAAAGCTAGTTGTAAGTTGTATGGAAATGAAAAATTTACCTTTTATGTATATAATATATTTGTTTTAAAAAAATTTAAGCCAATTTAATTGTTTGCAAACAACCCACACGATTTTTCCACAGCGTCTGTTGTTATTTAACAACTTTGTTTACAATTTCTTATGTCAAAATATCAATTCAACACGAACTTCTCAATTGGTGAGTTTCTAGACTTACATAAACACTACGTTCTCAACGATTGAGTTTAGCTAGTAGAGTTGATGTGACGTCACACTCAATAGAGAAGTTCTCAACCAAGTTACATAAACGCACTACAGATTACTTGCATTGCAAAAATCATAACAACAAACGAAGACTGTAGCAACATTTAGTTGATAATAAATTTTGGCAGCAACTAAAATGTTGTTCGTAATTATTGTAATATATTCGGGAAAATTTTAAACAAAATCGGTTGAATATAAATAGTGTTAAAGTAAGTAAAGTGAAATAGCTGATTTAAAAGCTAAATTAAATTAGAGAAAAAAAATACATTTAAACAACGAAGAGTGTTTTTATGATGGTTGCATGCAGTGTAAATGGTTGTGCAAAAACAAGCCCTAACCAAACAAAACAATTTTTTTTTACAAGAAAGAATAAGAAAATTATAGTAACAAAAGAAAAAAGAAATAAAACATATACGGTATTAAAAATGATTGCGGATTAGTTAAAAGATAAAAACATTTAAATTTAAATAATATTAATGTCCGAAATAATTAAAACCACCCTTAAATTCCCATTTGGATTATAATAGTTTGCCGGACTGTTCGTGAAGTTATGTTGATGATTTTTTTTGTGAAAATTGTTTCCAGCGAAATAAATATTTGGTATCGCAACAAAGTCATTCCTTTTTATCTTTGGACCATGAATTCCCAACTTTTGCTTTGCTAACGTGCATTATATCATCAATGGGTGACCCTATTTCTTGTTTTTCATTCTCTTTTTATTATTTACAAGCTCATAGAATCTTGACCCACTTATACATATTTTTTTTTACAAGAATTTATTTATGAAGCTGATATGTTTAGGAACTTTGTTTATAATCTTTTCATCACTTGTAAACAAACAAAGATATTTATATACATATAAATACATTAGTAATACTATTATTATTACTTTTTAGTTGTAATTACTTTAACTTACCTATATACATTTACTATTAAAAGGTTAGTTTATCTCTTATTCCCGTGAAGGGCCTTTATTTTTAAATTTTCTTTAATAGTGAAAGTTGTTAAAATGATTTTATTATCTTGTTCAATACATATACCTAAAATAAACTTCTAAATTTCGATATATGATTTCAAGTGGTGGGCTATGTGAGTAGTGGTAATCAAGGTAAATATATTGGGATCATCAAGCTCTATAGTGCCGGTATAATTGGCGATGATCATGGTTGGGAGGGCAATTGGTTGTAGCACCTTCATCAGCTTACAACAACAGGAAATTGCTAACTTGATTTCCAATTTGTTCCTTTATTAATTTGCATAGTTTCATATTCAATTACCTTTCGTATAGCAATAGGTTGATAGCAGAGGAGTATTACTTGTTTATGTATGCATGCATATTAAAATATGTAATTCTCTTGTGGTAAGTACCAAGGCCAAATTAGATACCCGAACACACCCTACTAGCCGACGAGCCAGAGCCGGAATTATGCATGCTAGTATCTAATCGAGCCTTACAAAAATTACATAGACTTTTGTTATATGCTACAATGTATAAGTTTTAATTCTAATATGTTATTAAAACCAATTGTTTCTTAAGTTTAACCTACGAGGGCGGTTCGGAAACTTCTTAGCCTAGCACAAAAAGCGCGGTATAAAGAGAAAAACATTAAGTGTTTTGGAAACTTCCATCTCTGCTATGAACACATGTTAAATTTTGTTTCGATTGTTAACATGAACTGAAAACCATATCATAAAAAATAAGAAGAACAACTGTCATATTATACATAACTTAATAAACCACGTTGTTCTAGAACTTTACAAGTATATTCTTTTTCTTGTATAATAAAAGTAATTTACTGAACTCTAAAACATAAAACGTGTTTGTTTGTATTCTGAATATTCCACAATAAGTGTGCCTAAAGCTCAACAGGTTATGGGCCCAGACTAACAAACAAACGTAAAACAAGTAAAATTTAAAGTCTTTTTAATAAAAAACTAAAAAATTAAACTATTGTTGCATTCTAATTGTAATACAACCTGGAATTAATAAAATGGAAAACAAACAGGAATACATGGAAATCCAAAGGCTTAATGGTGAAGAAAACTTCGCCATGTGGAAATTCCATGTAAGTATTTTGCTAAAAAGTGAAGGTTTGTACGAAACTGTATACAAAGAATCTGAAGCCAAAGGATCAGAAAAAAAAAATTAACCAAAAATTGGACGCTCAAGTACAAAAGATAATAATGTGCACAGTAAACAAGAAATTACTGCATTTAATAATTAGCTGTGAAAACGCAAAACAAATGATGAACAAACTATGTGAAATCTTCGAGAAAACTACTGAGCAACAAAAATGTGACTTAATGCAAGAGTTGTTCCAATATACATTTAATAAGTCCAGGGACATGACATGCAACATAAGCGCAATAGAAAATATTGCATTCAGGTTGAAAAACATTGGAGTAAAAGTGGATGACAACATGCTAATATCTAAAATACTATCTACCTTACCCGGAATATACAATACATTTACAACAGCATGGGACTCTACAGCAAACACAGAGAAAACTCCTAGCAATCTTACATCTCGACTATTGACAGAAGAAAAAAGATTGAATGATTCATGTGAGACGAAAGAAGCGTATTTCAACAAACTGCACACACACAAAAATAAAAAATACTTTGAACGAAAAACATCTAGAGACAAGTTCTGTATAATCTGCAAGAAAAATAACCACAATGAAAAAGACTGCTACCTTAAAAAACAATGCAAAATTTGCAAGAAATATAATCATACAGAAAAGGATTGTTTCTTTAGGAAAGAGCATGAACAAAAGTATGAAAAGAAATTAGCTTTATTAACAGCTAACGACAAAAATGTAAGAAAAAGAGAATTTGTAATAGACTCGGGGTGTACTGCCCACATGATGAATGTTGGAAATATACTAAAAGAAGTGAAGAGGGATTATACACAAATAAGCACGGCTAAAGAGAACGAAATATTACGGGCCGAAATGAAAGGTAAAATTGAAACAGATGAGTTTATAATTAAAAATTTTCTATATATACCCAACTTAAACAAAAACTTGCTATCCGTAAACGCTCTAACGGAAAATAATGCCCAAGTAACTTTTACCAAAACTAATGTCATAGTAAAGAAATGTAATAAACAAATATTGAAAGGTAACAAAAATGAAAATGGATTATACACAATAAACCTAATGCTAAATGAAAAAGAAGAAGAAAAATCCTACATATCATTCAAAACAAATGCTGAAGAATTGCACCGTAAGTTAGCACATCCTGGAAAAGACAAGATGAAGAAAATCTTAAATATGGTTGAAGGAAAGAAAATAAGTAAGATTGAAATCGATAATATGTCCGATTGTGAGATATGCGTGCAATCAAAACAAAACAGATTTCCTTTTAACACAAATAGAGTAAGAGCTAAAAAACCATTAGAAATAATACATACGGACATTTGTGGTCCAATTTCACCTACTTCATGGGACAACAAAAGGTACATATTAACTATTATAGATGATTACACTAACTATACAAAAGTATACTTACTAACAAATAAAAAAGAAACCTTTGAACATATGAAAATTTATATAAAAGAAGCTGAAAGACAATTAGACCTGAAAGTTAAAAATATAAGATGTGACCGTGGTGGGGAATACACTAGCGACGCAATGAAAGATTACTGCAGACAAAATGGAATAATATTGGATTACACAATATCACATAGTCCCCAATTAAATGGAAAAGCTGAGAGATACAATAGAACACTATTCGAAAAAATAAGGGCAATGATGTTTGAAAATAATGTTGATGAAGAACTGTGGAGAGAAGCTGCAAAAACCGCTACATACATCTTAAATCGTATACCTGTAGAAGGACAAAATAAAACACCAACGGAATACTGGACGGGCAGAAAACCAAACCTAAAATACCTAAAAATTTTCGGAACTGAAGTATACAGTAAAAACTTAGAGTATCTACACAAGCTAGACAGGCGAAGCAAGAAATACATTATGGTCGGATATACACTTAATGGATACAAAATATGGGATAAAGAACAACAAAAAGTGTTAGAAAGAAGAGATGTAATATTCTTAAATAAAAAGCTAAATGAAGAAAGTGAAAACGAAGACAAGAATGTAGAAATTATAATTAAAAATAAAAATACGCCAGTACAGAAAGTAAACAATGAATCAGACAAAGAATCGGAAAGTGAATACAGCACAGGAAATGAAGAAAATGAAGAAGAATTTAATGAATTTATAAATGAAATACCACCTGCAGAAGAAACAATAAAAAATTCAGAAGAAACTAAAACAAACGCAGGAAGAAGAATAACGAAATCTAGTTACCTAAAAGATTATGTTACGAACGTAGCTCACTGTTTAATAACCCAAGAAGGAGTACCTGAAAATTACGAGGAGGCAATTAAAAATTTAGAATGGAGAGAATCAATAAACAAGGAACTGACAGCATTAAAAAATTTAGAAACATGGAGAGAAGAAACCCCCACCAAAAGATAAAATGCACATAGATACAAAATGGAATTTTAAAATTAAAGAAGACGGAACAAAAAAGGCCAGACTAGTAGCGAGAGGTTTCCAATTGAATAGAGACGAACGAAATGACATATTCTACTCGCCTGTTGCACGAACTTCAGCAATAAGAATACTTTTCTCGAAATCTGTAAATGAAAATCTACCTATCAGACAATTAGATGTTCCAACCGCATTTCTGAATGGTAAACATAAAACAGAAGTATACATAAATCCGCCTCCAGGACTATCATGCAGCAAAAAAGCTCTCAGACTACAACGTGCCTTACATGGATTAGATGAATCACCAAAATGCTGGAATGAAACTATTTATGAATTTGCAAAGAAGAAAGGGTTCAACCGATCAGAATATGATTATTGCTTGTATTATAAAAGTGACTGCTGGATGTTGATCTACGTTGATGACATTCTTCTAATAGGCAACTCAGAGGAAATAATAAAAGAAATTAAAAAGGAATTTAATGCAAAGGACTTAGGAGAAGCAAAGAAATTCTTGGGTATGGACATTGTAAGAGAAAACAATAAATTAATTTTGAAGCAGACAAACCTAATTGAAAAGATACTACAAAAATTTGAAATTACAGAATGTAATGGAGCTAAAACACCTATGGAAATCAACTTTAATATAACAGAAGAAAACAACGAAAGAAGACAAGAAGAAAATGAAAGATACAGAGAGTTAATAGGAAGTTTACTATATTTAACAATAACATCAAGACCAGACTTGACATACGCAGTTTCATACTTGAGTCGCTATCTAGATAAATCGAATAAAGAAACATGGAAAGCCGCTAAAAGAATATTAAGATACATAAAAGAAACTAAAGATAGAGGGCTGATATTAAAAACAGGAACAGACATTGATTTGAAGGCATACTAAGATGCAGACTGGGCCAACAGCAAACAAGATAGGAAAAGCGTAAGTGGAGGCATAAAACTACATGGTCAAAACCCAGTTGCATGGTTTTCCAAAAAACAACACTGTGTTGCGTTGTCGACAGCAGAGGCTGAGTACATTGCTGCAACTATGACGGCACAAGAATTAGTTAACCTAAAAGGAATAAGTGAACATCTAAACTGCAAGACTACCGCCAAACTTCTAGTTGATAATCAAGCAGCCATTTGTATGATCAAAAGCTATGAGAACTCAAAAAGAGCAAAACACATAGATATAAAATTTCATTTTATTCCACAATAAGTGTGCCTAAAGCTCAACATCGATCTGGCAACTCCTTCATATAGAAACAGGTGTTGACAAAAGACGCATCCGCGAATTTTTCACAATGGAAAAATTAGAAATGCGTGGTTAAATATTTACATAAAAAAGGTTTATCGGGACAAGAAATTCATAATGATATGGTGAATGTGTTAGGTGAAAGTGCTCCTTAATATGCAACAGTAAAAAATTGGGTTGCTGAATTTAAACGTGGTCGTACAAGCATTGAAGATGAACCACGTAGTGGACGTCCAAAACCAGCAACAACAACCGAAATTGTAGCCAAAGTGCATGATATTTTAATAGTAAAAAAATTACTGTTTCTATACAACGCATTACCCGTACGGTAATTTTACCCAAAAAACGGTAATTTTTTTAGGGCTGTACGGTAATTGGGAAAAATTAGTTAACATCGCTGAGTTCAAGTTCTTCCATTTATAAATATATAGTCAACTTTACATACAATCTCTTATAGTTGGTGTTTATTAATATTTTGTTCCTTATGCTTATTTTTTTACCCTGGACTGGTAAGTACCGTTGGTAAATAACGCACATGATGTGAGTAACTAGCTACGAGTATATTCTTGATTTTTTAGAAGAATATGTCTGGCATTCGTCGTAAATTTCTGGATAATAATAACATTACGGCCATATTGGAAGAAAGACTATGGAGGAGACACTGATATAGAAAGTGATGAAGATGGTGATGACGAGGATTTTGCGGCCAATGACGACGAACTTAGTAGGGTTTTAGAACAGGTGATAAATAGTGATGATGAAATAGTTGAAAGCAGTGTTATTGCTGAAGGAGTTGTCGCGGATTTGCCAAAACAAGTCGTAAGAGTAATTTTGAGCCTAATCGACAATGGAAGATGAAAGAACATGATGCAGCAATACCAGAATTTACTATGATGGATGGGCCTGTTTCTGGTTTTTTCGATGCCCTAAAAACACGAACAGATTATTTCGTTTCATTTATTGTAAATATCGTAGACGACATTATTTTTCTGTCAAATCTTGACGCAACTCAACATAATCGTACACTTAATTTGCAGGAACCAGAATTTCTTGCCTTCCTGGAATAAATTTCTTTATGGGATATCACAGACTCCGAAGTTGTAAAGACTATTGGAGTACGAGCGAAGATTTGGCAATTTCCATAGTTAGCAAAACTATTAGCCGCAATAGGTTTGAGAAGATTGAAATACTGTGGCAATACTATGTCTAGGTAGAAGTGAAAAGTGTATCCTCTTGAGTATAATAAAAAGTTACTACTTTTATCAACCATTTATAGCCAAAAAAAATTAATACAACGTGTTAATACAGCATCGTCATCACTAAAGAATATAAAATTATATGGTTTCAACATTTTTTAAATTAATATTAAATTAAAAATACAGCTTACGGTTCCAATATAATAAAAAACAACAAAATCAATTCAGTGCATATATTACTGTTATTATTTACCGGTTTTTATTATATACATATCTGCTCTGCATTTACTTTGTATATAAGCATAAATGGTATATGAGTGGCTGTCTGACATAAATACATTCTTTTGAACGACAAATCTCTTACATTTTCTTATAATGGCTTACTTATGTGGTGTTTGTAAGTCTGACACCACTGGGACTCGTTGCCTGTTATGCAAATCTTGTGGTATCTGGCTCCATACCAAATGTGAAAATGTACCTGTCACGACAAGTTGATGTCTACTTATCATAAAGCTAAATCCCTCACAGTTTGTGATTTGTGTGATGGTTCTGATGATAAGCGGGTATATTTGAACGATAATTATTCATCCCAGGCAAGTAAAATTGTTAAAATGTGCTCGAAGCTGAAGCAGGATAAGAAGATTATCAACTATAAGCTATTTAACAGGGAAGTTCTTAGATGTAAATTTACCTTGCCGAATAATGACACCAGAATTTTCGATATTCAGGAGTTTTTTGATTTTTTTTCAATCTGATATCATACTTCTTTCGTCTCATTTTTAATTATTCCCTTATATTGTAATTTCCATTACTACTAATATTCATATACCTGTTGAATTTATAATATCCTTTCGTAATAACTTGAACTCGTTGTCCTAAGAATTTTGATATTATTTTATATTAATCTGCCTTATTTTATTTGTCTAGTTCACTGGTCCATTTGTGTCGCTTGTCGCTGTGTATGTGTACGCTAACTCTAGTGTTGTTTCTCTACAACATTTTCCTTGTGTAAACAGAATTTTTTACTTGATGCTGTCCTCATGTTCAGCGATGGGCGATGCGGCTGGGTTGTGAATTGAGCACTTGTTAACTTTTTATTTTTACTCAGGATGATTACTTTTGTTTATTATAAATACTATTTCATATATATTTGTACACATATTGGTTAATTGTTATATAATTTGTTTTTATTGTGGTTTACTTTAAATGCTTGCTGGTTGTTGTTGTTGCGCCTCCCCTTAGTCTTAAACATTGCTTCATCTTTGATGATACATAATTATAATTTGGGACCTATAGCCTGTGATAGCTCTCGCTTGAATGATTCTCTCTCTCCATTTAACAGAAATCTGAACATTGGTCACATTAATGCTCAGACTTTATGTCCATCAAATTCTAATACGAAACTTGAGGAGTTTAAGAGCACCTTTAATGATTCCAAGCTTGATATTATCGGAATATCTGAAACATGGTTTAAACCGGATGTGTGCGTTTTCACAGTAATCAAATGACATCCCAACAATTTAAAAGTCTGATTTTTACCATCGGTTTGCAATCACCCATTTACATGGAAATTCGTGGGAAATTATTATCCATGTTGGACAATGATCCAGACATTACGTTGGAAAAATTAACGACCGAGGTGCAACTAATGATGCTACTCAAAAACAACGCAAGCCTTGTGGAAGTACAAACAGCTCAGGTAAATGCTGTTTCTTACAAGAAAAACTACAAATTTAAAAATCAACAGCCTAGAAACAACACTCACAACGAAGGCATTTCTAGTGAAAATCAAGGAAATGGGCCATCACGTCCATGCTGGCAGTGTGGATCAATGCACTATGTCAAAGATTGTTCCTACATACAACACAAATGCAAGGATTGTGGTAAGATTGGTCATAAAGATGGTTACTGTGGTTGTTTCCGAAAACAATATGCATCGGAACGTAACAAGAAAAATCATGCATCATTATCGTCAACGCAGCAGCACAAAAACAACAACAACAACAACAACAACGATCTGCGCACAAATGTTGTTGCTGCTACACTAATACAACCACAAGGGGTAAAAGCAATACACAATCATGCAACAAGAAGAAAATTCGTAAGTATCATAATAGCAGAAAAAAACTCCAATTAGACACAGCAGCTGATGTAACGATAATTTCAAGATCGAATTGGATTACTATAGGGCAACCAAAATTGCAGCCTTGTATACAAAACGCATCAGATGCTTCTGATAACCGAATACCTTTAATAGGTGAGTTTATTACCGAAATACGACATATTGATCAAGTTCGAGTAGGAACTTTGTACGTGACAGAGTTGGATAGTTTAAATGTATTCGGTACCGATTTAATCGACAAATTCGATTATTGGAACACGAATCTGAATTTTATTTGTAATACAATTTCTGCTAAGGCTGATAGGGAGAGCATTTTTAATGAAATTAAACAACAGTTTCCTGAAGTACTGCAGGATAAAACTGGGCATTGCACTAAAATTAATCTGAAACTGCACGTCAAATCCGATTCAGTGCCAGTTTTTAGACCAAAAAGGCCGGTACCATATGCCACACTTCACTTGCTGGAAGATGAACTAAACCGATTAGAGGCAGAAGGTATATTTACACCGATAACTCATTCAGGTTGGGCAGCACCGATAGTTGTGGTACGTAAAGCAAACAACAAAATACGAATTTGCGGCGATTATTCCACTGGGTTGAATCAGTGCATGGAAAAAAATTTTTATCCATTACAACACGCTGATGAAATTTTTGCGAAGATGGCAAAGTGCAAATTCTTTAGCAAAATAGATCTTTCAGACGCATACCTTCAGTTTGAAGTCGACGAAATTTCTAAACAGATCCTAACAATCAACACGCATAAGGTATTGTATTCATTTAATCGTTTGCCTCCGGGAGTAACATCAGCGCCAGGGTCGTTTCAAAAGGCAATGGATACTATCCTTGCTGGGCTTGATGGAGTTTTTGTTGACTCCTTTATCATTCCTACCCTGCCTGATGGATATTACGATATTGTTTCTTCTGTTTTTTATGAAGAAGAAGGCCCAACATTTATCAGCCGAAGTGATTCCTCTGATTTGTTATTTAATTCATCTGAGCTGATCAGTTCTTCTGAGTTGATATCATGGACAGTTCCTTCTTATTATATGGAAGGATTGGTGGTAAGAAATTCTAGAGAAGTGATTGAAAGAGAAGAGTTTATTGACACTTTTGATTCTGCAATAATAGAACCATCAAAGAGAGCATGGTTGAATGCCAATTCCTCATTAAAATCTGGATTAAAATGGATGTTGTTTGCAGTATTTTCAGTTTTATCCTTTTATGTAATCTCTCATGTTATAATCCCCTTGATAAAAATTTGTAATAGAAGGCATCGGACAGAAAGAAATACAGGACAAGTTGAATTGAACAATTCCTCTCCAAATACCCTGACCTCATTTTAATAATCCAACCAAAAAACTCAGACAAACAGAACAAAGAGAGAGGAAAAAATACTCGCTACAACACAACGAACTGCACAGGGTTACCATGCGTAAACATCCCGCCCCCCTTGCTATATTGCAATAGCAACGAGGGCCGGCGTATAATGATATGAAAAAGAAATATATGCTGTATAATACTATTTATAATTCAAATATGAAATAAATGTAAAGGCATGTAATTATTAAAAATGTTAGGGTATAATTGAAATAAGGATATAATTCAAATGTTTAAATATAAATGCATATAATAATTATAAAAATATATAATGAAAATGTTTAAATGCAAAGTAAATATAAATGCGTATAATTATTTAAAAAATGTATAATGAAAATGTTTAAACGGCAAATTTGCCGATAATCACCCATCCTAGTACAGTGTCCTGCGTCAGGGGGGATCCAATACCAGCTGTTTAATTTTGCAGCCGCGACCCGCATACGATTTTATGTCAAAGGGTCCGGCAAAATCGACTCCAGTGTTGCAGAAAGGGCGAGACAAACTTGTCCGTTCGGGGGGTAACGCCGCCATAATTTGTTGGTTGATTTGGCGTTTATGTCTCACACAAATAAGATAGTGAGATAATATCGTTTTTACCAAGGTTTTGAGTCTTGGGACGTAATAACGTAGGCGCAATAGACGAGATAACAACGCATTTTTACCATGAAGAGAATATTGATGTAAGTATTTGAGAAGTAATCGCGTAAAACTGGCATGATATGGTAGTAGAATGGGGTAACGTTCATCGTAAGTTAATGTGGGAGAATTTGCCAAACGGCCATTAATTCTCATAGCTCCATTAGAGTCCAAAAATGGGTTGAAAGTTAAGAGCGAACTTTTGCGGGATAGCGGTTTTTGTTCCGATAACTGGGAATATTCGTCGAAAAATAATGATTTCTGGCAGACCATTATCAAGCGATTTTTGGCGAAAACGATTTCTTTAGCTGATAACTCGGTATTGATGTTATATGAAATTTGTTTGGCGCGTAAACGGTTGTAGAAACGAAAGATGTAACAGATGACTCTTAATGCACGAGGAAGATCCGAAAAGCTTGCTAGAATATCTTCGGGGTGAATTGTAGTAGTAAGCACTCGTACGGGTCGTTTTTCTTCTTCAGTTTCAAAATCAGTTTTTCTGGATGGCCATTCATCATGGGGACGTTTGAGCCATGGAGGTCCATGCCACCACAATTCATTTGATGACAATTCGGTAACCGTAGTACCGCGAGATGCCAGATCAGCTGGATTATTGTTGGAGTCCACGTGAGACCAACAATCCATGCCTACCTTTTCAATAATAGAGGAAATTCGATTTTCGACGAAAGTTTTCCACTTGTGGGCCGGTTTTTTCAGCCATGCCAACACAATGGTGGAATCTGTCCACAAGAAGATGTTGTAATCCTTGAGGTTGAGCTGAGCTTGAGTAGATTCTATCACGTTAGCTAGTAGTTCAGCTCCGCATAACTCTTTCCTAGGTAAGGAGACAAACTTCACTGGCGCAACCTTTGTTTTGGCTACGAGAAGTTGACTGGTGACATATCCTTGGGACTCAGAGCGAAGGTAAATGGCTGCTGCATACGCCTTTTCCGACGCGTCACAAAAGCCGTGTAATTCGACCTTATAAGAGGGATCGAAATCAATGAAACGGGGAATTTTAACGTGTTCGATGTTTATGTAGTCGTCGAGAAATTCATGCCATTTTTGCATCGTCAGGGGGTTCAAATCTTCGTCCCAGTCAGTACCATCTTTCCATACTTGTTGCATAATGATTTTCGCAGCGATGATTTTTGGTGAAAGCCAACCGGCTGGGTCGAATAATCTTGCTATTTCAGATAGCACACACCTCTTAGTAGCGGAAGTACGATTGGGTGTAGATTTGAGTTTAAAATAAAAATAATCGCCTCCTGCGTTCCATCTGAGTCCTAAAGTTTTGGTTATGCTGGAGTCTGACAATGTGAGGAATTCTTCATCCAGCAAATGTGTCGGCGGTAAACCGTGTAGTAACATTTCATTGTTTGCCGTCCATTTACGAAGCGAAAAACCTGCGGTAGCAAGAACTTTTATGAGTTCATCGCGTGATTTCAACGCCGATGATATGGTATGTGCTCCATAAAGGACGTCATCGACATACATATAGTTCCGTAGGACTCCGGCGACGATAGGGTGAGTGGTTTCGTTCTCCTTGGCGAGTTCTAGCAACGTCCTGATTGCCAGATAGGGTGCACAGTTCACGCCAAATGTGACTGTGTTTAACTCATAATCTTGGATAAATTCTGTTGGAGAATTGCGATGCAAAATTCGCTGAAGGGGGGTATGAGAGGGTTGTACCAAAATTTGGCGGTACATCTTCTCAATGTCCGCGTTAAAAACGTAGCGGAAAAATCTCCATCTTAATATTAAGATCATTAAATCTGCTTGTAGAACTGGACCAGTATGAAGCAGATCATTGAGACTTACGCCGTTTGATGAGGGATTTGATGCATTAAACACCACACGTAATTTTGTTGTGGTGCTGTCGGGTTTTAGAACAGCGTGGTGGGGCAAATAATATACGCCGCTGTCACCAATTGCGGGGGTTACCTTGGCCATTTGGCCAAGAGCAGAATATTCGGTAATAACCCGATCATATTCAGCTTTGAGTTGGGGGTTTTTGGTCAATCGTGCTTCATTTCGTAGAAATTGTGATAATGCGATTTTTCGGGATTGACCAATATTTAATTTTTCAGGGTATTCCTGTTTTAAAGGTAGTGATACAACGTATCGACCATCCTGATTGCGGAAGGTAGTAGAGGTATACAGACTTTCGCAATATTTATCCTCTGGTGAGGATTTTGTTTTCTTTGGTAGATCTTCCAGCTCCCAGAAGCGTCGGAGTTGATCATCCAACGCGACGGTGTTAAAAAATGATGAAATTGCCTTTTTACATGGATTTACGGTTACTTTACCGGTAATTATCCATCCGAAAACAGTTTTCTGCGCAACCAAAGATCGTTGTATATCCCAGTGCAGCCCATCTTGAATTATTTGTGGGTAAACATCTCCACCGAGAAGAAGGTCAATGTCGGACCCACCGCTGCGATAAGTATCGGCTAACGACAAATGCGAAAAACTGCTGTTTGCCAGCGATGATGGGGGGTAATATGCAAGCTGACCTGTCAGCTTGCTGATGACTAAGGCCTCTGAAAACAGTTCAAACGATGGATCGATCGGAGAGCCTATTTTAATGGGACATGTCTGCGCTGAGGTAGCAGTTAATGAATCACCTAAGCCATGTATTTGTGCTTGGGAAGATCGCGTGAGTTGCATATGTACTTTCGCAACCACCCCTCGTGGACATTAATGAAATTATAACTAAATATAACAAACAAAATATAGGTTAAGCCAACGACACTTGTACTTTCACAACCACACCTCGTAGATATTAACGAAATTGTAATTAAATATAACAAACAAAATATAGGCTAAGCCAATGACACTTTCTGATATAAGAGTGTCTTTGGCACAAGCATAAAAACAGAATGTTTACTTTTTATACTATTTGCTTTCTGAAATTTGATTCCTCCTTCCGTTGATTTCATTCATTGTATTTTTTATTAAAAGAGGCCAACGACAATTATATTACAAAGTTGTAGAATAAATAAAAAACTAAATTGTATCGTTAAAGAAAACTACAAACCAAATGATTCAATGAGTAAGCAGAATTGATACAAAGAAATTTTACGATCGATTTTATTGACACAAAAAAATAGAGTTCAGTCTTTGAGAGTTTAAAAATCAATTCTGCTTGCTCAACATTAACCCATAGAAATAAGTTTTTAGGCTAAGAAATATTGTATAAAAAAGAAATTTAATGAATAAAGAATCAGTTGATATTGATAACTCAAAACAATAACTTCAAACACGTTACTGGCGCAGTCGAAAAAGCAAGCTTACTCTAAAGAATAGGCAAAAAGAACCAACGACAAATAATTATTCCAAAGAATAATTCGAATATTTTAATGAAGTTAATAAAATAAATAATTACAATAAATAAAATCGGTTTTTTCATACAAAATTCATACAAAAAAAAAAAAAATACAATTACCCTTTTGAATAAGAAATTCAAAATTAAACTACTCGTGTTGCATATGGGATTCGCAGTCATCTAACAAATAGAACGATAACGAGTGTTCAAGTGAATTTTAAAATAAAAGAAAAGATAATAAAACGATTTTGTGAAAAAAAAAAAAAAAAGGATCCATTCTAAATAATATGATGTCGCGACAAGAGGATTTCGATGCCAATCGGCAAATCAACAACGAGGAGCAAAGAATTGGGGAATTGGAGACGGTGATAAGACGTCAAGAGGAAAAAATACAGCAGCAGCAACAGCAGTTGGAACAACAACAACTAGAACTGCAACGTCAACAACTGGAACAACAACGAATACAACTACAACAACTGCAACCTCAACAGTTTCAGCAACAACAGCTGGGTCTACAAATAAATGCACAACAGCAGTTCATGATGAAACCCAAGGATGTTATAGAGCAGTTCAGGCGGATACAACCTTTGAGCCGTAGCATTGGTGTGACATCCTTTATCGATTCTGTGGAGCTGACCCTTGGTTTGTGTAACAACGATCAGCAGCTGATTGATTTTGGTCTGAAAATTGTCCAAAACGAAAAAATTGTTGGAGAAGAAAGAAAGCGGCTGGGAGATATTGGCAATATTACCTGGGACGAGCTGAAGATGAAAATTTTCTATGTGTTTCAACCCAGAATTACGTATGGAGAGGTTTTTAATCGCTGCAGAGCAGTTAAGGTCAGTAATTTAGACGAATTATTTAAGTATTTTGAAAAGGCAAAGTGCGATTTGAATGAACTCTACGCATTTGACCCCCTTAAACCTAATATGTATAGTCCTAAATGTGTTGATAGAGATTTGGTAGACATTGTACTGGAAAAGATCGACGGGACTGTAAGAGCTAACGTAGGTCCGAACGAAACACTACAGGACATTATAATTAAATACACAAAACTTAAACTGCTGTGGGACACTAGGACAATAGACTATAAACACAGACTTAATAGGAGATATCCCCAAAAACCCATTTACCAAAGCAACTACAAACGAACAGATACACAAATAACAAATGGTAATAAAAACTACCAAATAGAACAAAAATACCAACCAGAAAACCACAATCACTTATACACACAAAAAACTAATACATTTAACAATCAGCGGAATGAACAAAATCCATATCCAAGTAATCATAACAATAAGTCAAGACAAACCCGTCAATCCCATATGAGTGTGGATCAGTCTAATTTTGCTCGAAGAAATAATCATATGGAGATTGATAATATCGAACAAAGTTTTGATGGTGAAGTAAATTTTACGACACCGCCTCCAGATCAAAACTGCCAATAATAATAATTAACATAGGCAAACAAACATTAAAATGCCTAATAGACACCGGGTCGGACACAAGTATTATCAAGCCAACAGCACTTCGTGGTTTTAAACCACAACCCTTAAAGAAAAGTCTAATATACAAAACAATAAACGGTTTGATTAAAGTTACACACTACTACAACACACCAATACCAAAAGAATTTAACTCAGCAGGAACAATTTTATGGAAAATTATAGATTTCCAAAGCAATAATTACAATGCAATTATAGGCCAAAATTTTTTGATTCCATTTAAAGCGAAAATTGATCTATACCACCGTTATATCGAGGTATTCGGGAGCAGGGTGTTTTTTCAGAATAATTGTCAGCCAGTGGCTTACGAGGAAATTCGGGTAATGGAGCCATTAAAGGGAAAGAACATAGCCGAATCTATTGATCTTGGCCATCTGAACAGCGAAGAAAGGGATAAAATACTTAAAATACTAGATAAATTTGCTGATGTTTTCTACAGAGAAGGAGACAAATTAACAGCAACGGATATCGTGGAACACGAAATTAATACAAAAACTGACAAAGCCCTATATTCAAAAATCTATAGATACCCCCAAATTCATGAACAGGAAATAGAACGACAAATTAATGAAATGTTAGAACAAAAAATAATAGTAAATAGTAGCTCACCTTACAATAGTCCGCTTTGGATTGTACCAAAGAAGATTGACAATTCAGGCAAAAAAAAGTGGCGTTTGGTTGTCGATTACAGACTCCTAAACAATAATACTGTTGATGACAAGTTTCCAATCCCAAATTTAAATAGTATACTAGACAAACTAGGAAGGTCGCAATACTTTACTACCTTAGACCTTGCAAAAGGCTTTTATCAAATAAAAGTAAATGCAAAAGATAGAGCAAAAACGGCATTTTCCACCCCATTTGGACATTATGAATTTGTCAGAATGCCATTTGGATTAAAAAATGCTCCATCTACATTTCAGAGACTTATTAATACTGTCCTAAGGCAGCATATCAACAAAATCTGTGTCGTCTATATGGATGACATACTTGTTTTCGGTACTTCATTGGAAGAGCATATATGTAATATAAAATTGGTCCTGTCAACTTTAAGACAGGCAAATCTAAAAATTCAACCAGACAAATGTGACTTCCTTAAGAGGGAAACTTCATTTCTGGGGCACATCTTGACGACAAATGGCGTCAAACCCGACAGAAAAAAAATAGATATAATTCAAAAATTAAAGCTACCAGTCACCCAAAAACAGATAAAATCATTTCTGGGCATGACGGGATTTTATAGAAAGTTCATCAAAGACTACGCTAAGATAGCGTCGCCAATGATAAAATACTTGCAAAAAGATGCAAGGGTAAATAAACATGATCCAAACTATATATTCGCTTTTGAAAAACTAAAAGACATAGTAACAAAAGTACCAATTTTAAGATATCCTAATTTTTCGAAAAAATTCAAACTAATAACGGATGCAAGTAACTTCGCTGTTGGGGCAGTTCTGACACAAGATGGTCATCCGATAGCTTATGCATCTAGAACATTAAATAAGCACGAATGCAATTATTCTACAGTGGAAAAAGAATTATTGGCCATAGTTTGGGCCGTAAAGTACTTCAGGCCCTATATATATGGAAGGGAATTCGATCTACAAACGGATCATCAACCACTTAAGTGGCTTCAGGCAAAGTTTGCGGGTAAGGATATAAATCCAAGACTCCAAAGATGGATCCTACAACTGGGAGAGTATAATGCTAGAATAGAATATATAAAGGGAAAAGATAACAAAATAGCAGATTTTTTGAGCCGCATAGATTCTGATTGCTTTGAAATAAATTGTCTTAACGACACAACAAACCACAACAGAGAGAGAAGACAATCCGGAAGTTCCATGGAGGTGGAAACAACTCATTCACAGGATGAAGAACTTAATGATCATATTCCTACACTTACTACCGTTGTCAATAGATTTCATCAACAGATAATTTTTCAAGACACAAAGCAAAAAGAATTCGAACAGGTATTTAACAACAAAAGAATCTTTATAGACAAAACTGATTTTTTGTATAATCGCATACCAACATTAATATCAAAATATTTCTCAAAAGGCAAAATTGCAATATATTCGGAATTAAATGATCACGAATATAACAAACTGCAACAAACAATAATTGAAAAATTCGGTGGTGGCCCGATAAGGTTTCTTAAGTGCTCATATTTCGCTGAAGACATCTACAATGAGGATCAACTTCATAAACAAATAGCATTGTTTCATAAAAATGAAACTGGACATGCCGGTATAATACCGACATTTGAAGGTATAAAAACAAAGATTTACAACCCAAAATTGAAAGAAAATATCCATAAGATTATCAATAACTGCGATATATGTGCTGGCGGAAAGTATGATAGAAAACCTATACAAAATAAGTTTAGTTTAACGGAAACACCAAAACGCAAAAATGAAATTATCCACATTGACACATATGTCAATAGCAAACAATCATTTATTATTTTCGTAGACAAATTCACAAAACATGCAATTTGTTTCCCACTAATGGACAGAAACAGTAGAACCTTAGTTTCAAAAATACAAGAATTTATATCCATAAAAGGCAAAATAAAAAAATTCATAGCCGATAATGAATTTAATAATACTAATGTCAAGGACTTTTTGACTAAAGAGTGTATAGAAGTTCATTTCACAAAACCAAACAGTCACACCGGCAATGCTGATGCCGAAAGACTAAACAATACAATCACCGAAAAAATAAGAACCCTTAATATTGAAGAAAAATTGCCAATTATAGAACAGATAAATAAAGCATTTTTTCACTATAACAATTTATATCACAGTACTATAAAATGTACGCCATTTGATGCAGAGAATAATAAAGTCAATCAAAACATTATTTACAGAAATTTAGTTAAACAAAAAGATAAGGAAATAAATAGGGCAAACAGGTATAGGGAGAAATATTTAGAAACTAGACAACGGGGATTTATAAAAAACTATAAAAATGTTAGGCACAAGGAACAACCCAAATATGTTGAGAAAGACTTAGAAGGTATTCATATGAGCAACATTAAAAGACCCTTAAAATTTGCAGGCCTTCGTGATAATGTTTCTGTTGTCGGCCATTCACCCAACGAAGTCAACTCTAACAATCCACCCACTAACGAGTGACAATGGGTATGCAACAATTAAAATGTTTGAAGCGGACCTTATCAACGAAACAAAAATTATTCTACACCTTATTAAACCAGGGGAAATTCAAAATATACTACGTGATCTGGAAAAAAGCACTGATTCACTAGAGAAAGAGTATAGAAATATTATAAATAATGAAATTCAAACAGTTAAATCAAAACTGAAGTCAATCACCCCAAGCCAAACCCGGACTAAACGTGGCCTTCTGAATGTTATGGGATCGGCACAAAAATGGTTGTTCGGACTTATGGATGATGAAGACAGACAACATATACTTGAACACCTAGAGGTAACTAAGGCAAATAATCATAATATTATCACAGCCACAAACCAACAAATAATTATAAACGAACATTTTAACAAGAGTATAACAATGCTCAAAGATAGTATAGAAGAGGATAGACTTAAGATAGAAAACTCAATTAACCAGATACAGGGCTCATACAACGAAATATTTAATAATTTACAGTTCCATAGCCTCATTATGAAACTAAAAATTTTAGAAGAAAAAATTGATCAAATCCAAGATAATATAGCATCCGCAAAATATAATATATTCCATCCCTCAATACTGACGTCTGAAGAAATTGAAAAGAATAATATCGACTTTTATAAACTCAAACTCATTAAAATGGGAGTACTAATTTTTGCAAAAGACACAATAGTTTTCGCTATCAAAATACCAGATAGTTACATTCATTCAACAATTAAGTTAATCATTCCATTACCAAACGAACAAAAACTAGAAATACACCAAGACAGAGAACTAGTAACAGAAATTAATGACGTTTATTATACATTTGAACAAGAAAAATTACTTAAAGATCTAAAAGTTAGCAAAAATTGCATATTCTATGAAAGTTGCTATCGGGTTAAAAATAACAAAACGTTAATAGAAACGCTTACTGATGACACAATCTTAATAATTAACGCAAAGAATATTTCGATTTATCATGATTGTGAAAACAAAAATAATATTAACTTAAATAAAAACTATGTAATCACATATAATAATTGTACTTTAAATATCGATAATAACAAGTATACAAATAAGAAAACAGAGTTTTATGATAGAATTATAGACCTACCTATAACAAAACATGATTTTCCTCGCAAGTTAACTTTTGATGAAGTTGTATTAGAACATATTGAAAATGTAAAAGAAATTAAAGAAATCAAATTTAAAAATGAAATTATGTTGTATGGTGGTCCAACTATTTTAACAATTATAATAATTACTGTAATAATAATAATAATAATATGTATTAAGAGAAAAGAAACAATTATAGTGAATGACAGAATTCAGGAGAATCCTTTATCCAAGGGGGGAGGAGTTGCATATGTACTTTCGCAACCACCCCTCGTGGACATTAATGAAATTATAACTAAATATAACAAACAAAATATAGGTTAAGCCAACGACACTTGTACTTTCACAACCACACCTCGTAGATATTAACGAAATTGTAATTAAATATAACAAACAAAATATAGGCTAAGCCAATGACACTTTCTGATATAAGAGTGTCTTTGGCACAAGCATAAAAACAGAATGTTTACTTTTTATACTATTTGCTTTCTGAAATTTGATTCCTCCTTCCGTTGATTTCATTCATTGTATTTTTTATTAAAAGAGGCCAACGACAATTATATTACAAAGTTGTAGAATAAATAAAAAACTAAATTGTATCGTTAAAGAAAACTACAAACCAAATGATTCAATGAGTAAGCAGAATTGATACAAAGAAATTTTACGATCGATTTTATTGACACAAAAAAATAGAGTTCAGTCTTTGAGAGTTTAAAAATCAATTCTGCTTGCTCAACATTAACCCATAGAAATAAGTTTTTAGGCTAAGAAATATTGTATAAAAAAGAAATTTAATGAATAAAGAATCAGTTGATATTGATAACTCAAAACAATAACTTCAAACACGTTACTCGTGCTGAGGCCTAAACGCTTTTGTAATTTGCGTGAAATGAAAGTTGCCTCAGACGCAGAGTCGATTAGCGCGCGAACAGTGTATTTGCAATCGTCTTGATATACATCAACGAGAGCAGTGCCTAATATGACGGATTGTGTAGTGGGGGTTAAATGTGTTGAAAAAGATTGCAGCGTTCTGTCAGCTGCTTGTGCTGACGTTGATGGGCTCCTATCTAACGGAGGCCGATTATTATTCAGATTGGCCTGCATAGGTGGAGAAATTACGGGGGTTATATTGCTAGATCGTTGTGAGGGGTTGCGATGAAGCAATGAGTGATGTTTTCCTTTGCATGTCTGGCAGACGTATTTGCTTTTGCATGTTTTAGACCCATGAGAAGTCCCCAGACAATTTGTACATCGATTTTGTAGTTTGACCGTAGCATAGCGCTCGTCGATTGGCATTGCTAGGAAAACTGAACAAAATCTAAGGGGATGAAATTGTGGGCAAAGGGCACATTTTTCCATCCTTCCTTTAGAAATATTAGTCTGGTAACTTTGAAGTTTTTGCTTAGAAGCCGAATTAGATTTATTCAGCTTAGCCAGATGCACTGGTTTCGAAGTATTCGAACTCGCAAATGTTGATCGAATATCAGCAACGGATTCTAATGTGTGAAATCGAGATGTCAGAAAACCACCCAGCTCCTTCCAAGTGGGCAAATCGGTTGTAGGCGGCAAAGATTGTTCCCATAAATTAAGGGTAACTTCAGGCAAGCAGGTCGAGCAGATATATACAAATATTGGGTCCCAATTCTCGGTTTCAATTTGAAGCAAACGGAGATTGGTAATACAATCGCTGATAGTACGTTGCAGACGCCTAAGATCCGAACTAGTTTCCCGCGACATCGGTTTGATATTGAAAAGGGATTTCAATTGTGCGTTGACTAGGACCCTCTTGTTTTCATAACGATGCATGAGATTCTCCCATGCCATAGCAAAACCTTCGTTGGTCATGGGACAGGTTTTGAGAAGCTCACGTGCTTCGCCTTGCGTTTTCTTCATCAAGTGGCACATTTTCTCTACGGGCGATAGACGTTTATTGTTGCGGTACAGGGCCGTGAACATATCACGGAACGTCGGCCACGATTTGTAGTCACCATGAAAGACTTCAGTATCGCATGGTGGTAAGGAAATATGTGGGGTCATATCCACGTGTTGTTCCACTGATGAAGTGACGGTGGCCTGGGCCCGCATAATTGCGCTACGTTCTTGAATATTTCCGCGGATATCAGTATAGGCCTCAAAAGTGGAATAAAAACGATTCTCTAATGCGGCCATTTCGATTTCATCCTTCATTGTTTCATATTTATCCAGCGCTATTTCGTAGAGTGTCTCGAAATTAGACCATAGCTTCTCAAGCTGTTGGTTTTGAGCCTCCAAGGTATGAAGAGTGGGCGTCTCTTCTTTCAAGCCTTTAAAATAGCTTTGAAAACTCACCACGCGATCAGAAGCGCGTATTAAATTTTTTAACGCTGCCATTACAATGAAAACGTTCGGCGTGAATAATTGTTTGACAATGTATGTTATGGGGGTTTAAAAAAATCGTCACTGGTCTTACAGGTAACGATCAGTATATCGGGGGTTATGAAGATTTAAAATAATCTTCAAAGGTGCTGATTATAAGCGACCTTTAGATATGGGTGAAAAATTTTAAGAAAATTTTCAGTGGTGCTTCGTATAAGCGACCAATATATGGGGGTTATAAAGATTCAAAATAATCTTCAAAGGTGCTGATTATAAGCGACCTGTATATATGGGTGAAAACTTTTAGGAAAATTTTCAGTGGTGCTTCGTATAAGCGACCAATGTATGGGGGTTATAAAGATTCAAAATAATCTTCAAAGGTGCTGATTATAAGCGACCTGTATATATGGGTGAAAACTTTTAGGAAAATTTTCAGTGGTGCTTCGTATAAGCGACCAATGTATGGGGGTTATAAAGATTCAAAATAATCTTCAAAGGTGCTGATTATAAGCGACCTGTATATATGGGTGAAAACTTTTAGGAAAATTTTCAGTGGTGCTTCGTATAAGCGACCAATGTATGGTGGTTATAAAGATTCAAAATAATCTTCAAAGGTGCTGATTATAAGCGACCTGTATATATGGGTGAAAACTTTTAGGAAAATTTTCAGTGGTGCTTCGTATAAGCGACCAATGTATGGGGGTTATAAAGATTCAAAATAATCTTCAAAGGTGCTGATTATAAGCGACCTGTATATATGGGTGAAAACCTTTAGGAAAATTTTCAGTGGTGCTTCGTATAAGCGACCAATGTATGGGGGTTATATATTTTAAATAATGGGGGTTATATATATTTTAAAAATAATGGGGGTTAGTAATATGTGTTGAAAATAGTTAAATAAATTTTCAACTTATTATTTTCAGGATTTCATGTAGCGAAAAATATTTATTTAATGCTCTGACATGTGTGTACGACGGGGTTTAATTATGTAGAAAGTTTGTATTCAATAGTACATTTCGGTTTATTAATATAAAATATAATTTGTTTTTCCCTTTGGGTACTTGCGGTGCTGCCCTCGTAACCACCTGTTAATAAATGTTCTTATGTATCAGCTGTTGCGTATGTTCTACTGACCTATTTATTTAACAGAAGTAAATGCAATCTTATATACAAGTATATATATGTATGTATGCTTTATTATTTTTTGTTGATCGCTCACTCGCTCTTGTAGTGAAAATATATCATCCACCGTAAATGTATTCATACATACAAACGTATGTCTATGTGTATGTTTTAGTTGTGAGCTTGATCGTTCACTCGCGTTGTAATGAGAAAAAAAATCATCCACCTTTTATACGTAAAGCATATCAAGTCGAGAGATTCTTGTTGGCATTTACTTTTGAGGGGCAACAACGAACCACAACATTAGTTGCTTTGGTAACTTTTATTTATTAATGCTGTTGGTATGCACTGCATAGTGACGTGGTTAATGGCACAGACAATCTTTATTTACTTCCTTATGTATGTATGTATATCTGTTGCGATGTGATGTGACATGTACATACATTTGTACTTGTTCAAGGGCAAACTCATCAGTTTATTTTTTCCTTGATTATGTTTGTTTCTCTTTGTGCGAGAAATATGAATGTATGGTCTGCTTCGCAGGTATGAAGATACATACATCTGTGTATGTATGTTTTATTATTTTTTTTTTGTTTTGGACCGTTAGTGTTTTTTTTTTTTTTTTTTTTTATAAAAAAAATAGAACACTAATGTAATACAAATGGACAGTTTTTCCGTTAAACAAACGTTTTACGACGAGACTGTACACACATGTTCAGAACGGGGTTTAATTGCCATTTATTGCAAAAATGGCATATCTCACAATTTGTTCGAAACAAAGGGGGTTAATTACCGTTTATTGCAAAACGGCATATCTCACAAAATGAAATAAAGGATGGGGGTTAATTGCCGTTTATTTCCAAAACGGCATATCTCACAAAATGAAATAAAGGGGGTTAGTTGCCGTTTATTGACAAAACGGCATATCTCACAAAATGAAATAAAAGGGGGTTAGTTGCCGTTTATTGGTAAAACGGCATATCTCAAAAATTGAAATATTTAAAAAAGGGGTTTTCCCGATAGCAAAAAGGGAGGGGGCCGGGTTATAGATGACCCGGATCCGGTTCGAAGGACCAAAATGTGCAGGGCACACGGGGGTTGGACAATTCAAAATGTCTAATTAAAAAGGAAGACTTACCGTTGACTTCTGGTTATGGATGTGGGGGTTCTTGCTGTGGTAGTAAAGCTGTGCTGTTGCAGTTATTCTTACTGGTGTTGTTGTTGTCTATGATCTATGAAAGGTATTTGCTGATACTCCGAAATCCCAATAGATAAGTGTATTTGATTAGGTTTTAATAATTCCCAACTATTTATACAAGATTCTTTTGCTTTACAATATTTTTATTGGCACTAGTTTATTAAAAACACATTATTCAACTTTTATTATATATTACAAAAAATTTTCGACTTTTATGTATGTACATATGTATGTATATGTATGTATATTTCTTTAGTGAATTTTAGTAGTTGTCTGGTATGTTGTTTAAGAACGATTGATTCGTTTTTTTAAATTGTAGCAGAAACAGAATATCTTTCCTCAAACTTCTTCGTTCAAAAAAAACTCAGACAAACAGAACAAAGAGAGAGGAAAAAATACTCGCTACAACACAACGAACTGCACAGGGTTACCATGCGTAAACACATTACAACACGCTGATGAAATTTTTGCGAAGATGGCAAAGTGCAAATTCTTTAGCAAAATAGATCTTTCAGACGCATACCTTCAGTTTGAAGTCGACGAAATTTCTAAACAGATCCTAACAATCAACACGCATAAGGTATTGTATTCATTTAATCGTTTGCCTCCGGGAGTAACATCAGCGCCAGGGTCGTTTCAAAAGGCAATGGATACTATCCTTGCTGGGCTTGATGGAGTTTTTGCATATTTGGATGACGTTATAATTGCATCGCCCACTGCTGACGAAAACTCGATAAAGGTAAAAGAGGTTATTAATCGTTTCCGTGAACACGGTCTTACAATTCGTTGGGAAAAAAGTGAAATATTAAAACCATCAATTACGTACTTTGGCCATATCATAGACGACAAGGGCATTCACCCGGATCCTTTAAAGGTAGAATCGATCAAGAATATGCCACGCCCAAGCAACGTATCCGGTGCCATTAATTATTATGGTAAGTTTATTAACCGTATGCGCGACATTCGTCACCCCTTGGATAATCTTTTGAAAAACGAAGCTAAGTGGGAATGGACTGAAAAATGCGAGTCATCTTTCCAGGAATTTAAGAAACTACTTCAATCCAATCTGCTGTTAACACACTACGACACTCGTCTTCCTATTTTTGTCGCAGCCGATGCATCCACAGTAGGCATTGGTGCACAAATTTTTCATAAAATGCAAGATGGTTCACAAAAAGCCATTTATCATGTGTCAAGGGCACTAACGCCGGCGGAGGAAAAGTACAGCCAGATTGAGAAAGAAGCGTTGGCACTGGTTTATGGCTGTACTAAATTTCATCGTATGATTTATGGGCGTAATTTTACTTTATTGACGGACCATAAACCCCTACTTACTATTTTTGGTTCTAAAAAAGGTATACCGACACATACTGCGAATCGACTGCAAAGATGGGCCCTCGTTCTAATGAGCTATGATTTTAAAATTCAATATGTTAACACGAATGAGTTCGGAAATGTGGACGTGCTTTCTCGACTAATAGGGGATCACCCACATTAAGAGGATTTTGTCATAGCGGCTATAAAATCGGAGGATGATATGAATTTTATTTTTCAAAATAACATGAAACACGTACCCATTACACAGAAAATGGTTCGTATTATTCTAAATTTCATCAAAGGAGATTGTGAACCACGTCCATGAATTTGTTAGTCGTTATGGTCAGCCAAAATTAATAGTTTCTGATAACGGGACGCAGTTCGTCTGCTCAAATTTCAAAAATTTTTGTGAGGAGAAAGGCATACATCATGTATGCACACCCCGTATCACCCTCAATCCAACGGCCAAGCAGAGCGTTTCGTGGACACAATTGAGAGAGCGCTTGAGAAATCTTACTGCAACGATTCACCTGACGATAAGGTAAATTTATTAAATTTTCTATCACAATTTAGAGCCACTCCCAATATAAGTGCCCCGGATGGTAAAAGTCCCTCTGAATGTTTTATTGGTAGACGTCTCCAAATACCGCTAGATCTACTAAAACCATCACCGGAAACAGTCCATAGCCGGAACACTTCCATGGAACAAGCTTACAACATAAAACATGGAGCAAAGGCACGTAGCTTCAGTCCAGGGGAAAAAGTTTATGCAAAAGTCTTCAATCGAAATAAAATGTCATGGGCTGCTGGCGAAATCGTTGAAAGAGTTGGTGATGTAGTTTACAATGTACTGTTATCAACAAATCGGCGAAATACACTAATCAGATCTCACATAAATCAACTACGCGAACGAGTTTCAGATAAATATATAGCACCCGATTCGTTCGATCAAATAGATTATGCCGGAACCGGTAAATCTAGTTGCACAACAACCCATCGAAGATGATATTG